>CM073578.1:127596287-128257787 GCA_037074715.1 Magnolia kwangsiensis | reverse complement strand
CACTTCATAGTCAAACTAGAAATTGAGCAGGACAAACATGAAATTGAGTGGGCAGATTAAAAATTGAGCGAGGGCAAGGTAGGAATTGAGCGAGAAAACTTAGAAATTAAGTGAGACAAGGTAGGAGTTCAGTAAGAGAATCTAAAAATTGAGCAAGACAACTTAAAAATTAAGCGACGCAACCTAGAAATTGAGCGAGGGAACCTACGATTTAAGCTAGGCAACCTAGGAATTAAGCGAAAGAAGTTAGAAATTGAGCAAGGGAAGTTAGAATTTGAGCGAGGGAACCTAGAAATTCAGCGAGGTAACTTAGGATTTGAGCAAGGAAAGCTACAAATTGTGCGAGGGAACCTAGAAATTCAGCGAGGAAACCTAGGATTTGAGCGAGGCAACATAGAAATTGAGAGAGGGAACCTAGGAAATGAGCGAGGCAACGTAGAAATTTAGCGAGGAAACCTAGGAATTGAGTGAGGGAAGCTAGAAATTAAGCAAAGGAACCTAGAAATTCAACGAGGCATCTTAGGATTTGAGCAAGGGAAGCTAAAAATTGAGCAAGGGAACCTAGAAATTGAGCGAGGCAAGGTAGAAATTCTGCGAGGTAACCTAAGATTTGAGCGAGGGAAGTTCGAAATTGAGCGAGAGAAGCTAGAATTTGAGAGAGGGAACCCAGAAATTCAGCGAGGCAACCTCAGATTTGAGCGAGGGAAGCTACAAATTGTGCAAAGGAACCTAGAAATTGAGCAAGGAAACCTAGGATTTGAGCAAGGCAACATATGAATTGAGCGAGGGAACCTATGAAATGAGCAAGGCAACGTAAAAATTCAGCGACGAATCCTATGAATTGAGCGAGGGAAGATGGAAATTAAGCGAGGCAACCTAGGATTTGAGCGAGGGAAGCTAGAAATTGAGCGAGGGAAGCTAAAAATTAAGCGAGGCATGGTAGAAATTCAATGAGGAAACCTATGATTTGAGCGAGGCAGCTTAGGAATTGAGCGACGAAAGTTAGAAATTGAGCGAGGGAGGCTAGAATTTGAGCGAGGGAACCTAGAAATTCAGCAAGGCAACCTAGAATTTAAGCGAAGGAAGCTACAAATTAATTTTATTTTTTATTTTTTATTTTTACAAGAAGAACTTTTTTCCCCTTACATTTTTCTTTAATATATAATTATGTAAATATGTATATATAATTATATAAAAATATTTTACTATCTTTTAATTCATTTCTTTATCTATTTATTTAACAAGCATATCTCCCAAACTAAAATTAATTACTTAACGTACAACATATGATTTTGGGGTAGGAGAAGCTAATTTAGTCAACCAACGTAGGAATCGATACCAAGACCTCAAGTGTTGACACGAGGTATCTCCACTCAGTCTACCAATTGAGCTATGGATCTGAGTGTGCCCAACTCAGTTAACTTAGCACTATAAGAGCGTACTGAGCAAACTATAAATCCAATTTGTGTTGCCTCACTGAATTCCTACCTCGCCTCGCTCAATTTCTAGGTACCCTCGCTCAATATCTAGCTTCCCTCGCTCAAATACTTGGTTGCCTCGCTTAATTTTTAGCTTCTCTCGCTCAATTCCTAAAATTCATCGCTGAATTACTAGGTTCCCTCACTCAATTCCTACGTTGCCTCGCTCAACTCGTAGGTTGCCTCGCTCAATTTCTATGTACCCTCGCTTAATTTCTAGCTTGCCTCGCTCAAAACCTTGATTGCCTCGCTTAATTTATAGGTTCCCTCGCTTAATTTCTAGCTTCCCTCGATCAAATCCTGGGTTTCCTCGTTTAATTTCTAGCTTCCTTCGCTCAATTTGTACGTTGCCTCGCTCAATTCCTAAGTTTCCTTGCTCAATTTCTAGTTTCTCTCACTCAATTCCTAGGTTGCCTTGATGAATTCCTACCTTGGCTTGCTCAATTTCTAGATACCCTCATTTAATTTGTAGCTTCCCTCGCTCAAATCCTTGGTTGCCTCGCTGAATTTTTAGGTACCCTCGCTCAATTTCTAGCTTCCCTCGCTCAAATCTAGAGGTGGGCATCAAGCCGAGTCGAGTCGAGGTGGGCCAAGATCGGCTCGGCTTATCCATGATGTACTCGAGTTCGAGCTCAAGCTCAACATTAAAGCTTGGCTTGTTTGTCAAAGCTGTCGAGTCAAGTTCAAGTCGAGCTAGTGATTCAAGTCGAGTCGAGTTTACCTCTAGTCGAGCTTGAGCTTGTTGGGTGAATAATGGATTCTGTTCTTGATCTCCCTCCATTGATGAAAATTTTAAAAATCTTAAGAGAATTAAAGAAAAACCTGATGAAAAAACCAAACAAAGCTTCAAATCGGATGAGGAAACCTGGTGGTGGTAGTTCGGGTGGGCATGCGACTGGCAATGGGTAGAAAAAGAGAAGAAAGGGAAAGGGAAAGGGGATGCGTGCGGTCAGGTAAAGACTCTAGGGATTGTTTGTTTTGTTTTTTTTTTAAAATAAAACTTAAAACTTATATTAATATAATATATATATATATATATATATATATTATAATATATTTAATATTTAATATATTTATTAATCGAGCCGAGTCGAACTCAAGTTTGAGCTTCGAGTCGAGTCGAGTTGAGTTGAAATGCCCCCTGGTTGAACTTGGCTTGAACTTAACTCGAGCTTCAAATAATTAGCTTGGCTCGGCTTGAATCGGCCATTCAAGCCAAGTTAATTCGAGCTGACTCGAACCTAGTCGAGCAAGTTTTTCGAGCTAGCTTGACTCGTGAACAACCCTACTTAAAACTTTGGTTGCCTCGCTGAATTTCTAGGTTCCCTCACTCAAATCATACGTTTCATCAGTCAATTTCTAGCTTCCCTCGCTCAATTTATACGTTGCCTTGCTCAATTCCTAGGTTCTCTAGCTCAATTCCTACATTGTCTCGCTCAAATCCTAGGTTTCCTTGCTCAATTTCTAGCTTCTCTTACTCAATTCCTAGGTTACCTCGATGAATTCCTACCTTGACTCGCTCAATTTCTAGATACCCTCGCTTAATTTCTAGCTTCCCTCGCTCAAATCCTTGGTTGCCTCGCTGAATTTCTAGGTACCCTCGTTCAATTTCTAGCTTCCCTCGCTCAAATCCTTGGTTGCCTCACCAAATTTCTAGGTTCCCTCGCTCAATTTCTAGCTTCCCTCGCTCAATTTCTACGTTGTCTCGCTTAATTCCTAGGTTCTCTCGCTCAATTCCTACGTTGCCTTGCTTAAATCCTAGGTTTCCTTGTTCAATTTGTAACTTCTCTTGCTCAATTCTTAGGTTGCCTTAATGAATTCCTACCTTGGCTCGCTCAATTTCTAGATATCCTCGCTTAATTTCTAGCTTCCCTCGCTCAAATCCTTGGTTGCCTTGCTGAATTTCTAGGTACCCTCGCTCAATTTCTAGCTTCCCTTGCTCAAATCCTTGGTTGCCTCGCTAAATTTCTAGGTACCCTCGCTCAATTTCTAGCTTCCCTCGCTCAAATACTTGGTTGTCTCGTTGAATTTCTAAGTTCCCTCGCTTAATTTCTAGCTTCCCTCGCTCAAATTCTAGGTACCCTCGCTCAATTTCTAGATACCCTCGCTTAATTTCTACGTTGCCTCGTTCAATTCCTAGGTTCTCTCGCTCAATTCCTACGTTGCTTCGCTCAAATCCTAGGTTTCCTTGTTCAATTTTTAGCTTCTCTCGCTCAATTTCTAGGTTGCCTCGATGAATTCCTACCTTGGCTCGCTCAATTTCTAGGTACCCTCGCTTAATTTGTAGCTTCCCTTGCTCAAATCCTTGGTTGCCTCAATGAATTTCTAGGTACCCTTGCTCAATTTCTAGCTTCCCTCTCTCAAATCCTTAGTTGCCTCGTTGAATTTCTAGGTTCCCTCGCTTAATTTCTATCTTCCCTCACTCAAATCCTAGGTTTCCTCGCTCAATTTTTGGCTTCCCTCGTTCAATTTGTATGTTACCTCACTCAATTCGTAGGTTCCCTCGCTCAATTCCTATATTGCCTCACTCAAATCCCTCGCTCAATTCCTAGTTTAGGTTTTCGTTTTTGTCAATTTGGGTGGAATAAGAGCTTAAAATGAGAAAATGGAAGCAAATGAAGTTGAGTTATGGGATTTGTGTGAGATTGGAGATTGAAGATTCGACCTATATTTGAAATTTTCACCAAGTATACGGCATCTCTGCAACATAACAGTAATTTTGATTAAAAATTTTACTCCAACACCATGTATTAAAAAAAAATAAAAAAAATACCATGCATGTACCTTTGAGCCATCAGAAAATTGAGATCTTCGCTTAAGCTCCCCTTTGTTGCCATGAATAGGGAACTGCAGATGGCGATGTTCCCTGTAGACATCGCTAAACATTTTCAGAAGTATTTCTACCAATATTATTATTTGAAGTACTATAAAATCCAAAACAAGAGATCATATATCCTGGATAGGTAGAAATGATGCATAGCTTTGTATACATATATTGTTCTCCACATTGAATAAAGAGAATCTAAAACATGGACATGCAAAGGCTCACAAATATATCATCTTCACCTCTCTTCTAGCAAGTTGTAGTTGGCTTAGTAGATTGGCAAATAAAGGTCTACAATCAGCTACCCTACAAGCATCAACCACATTTTTCTAAGCACTTCACTTTTGAAAATATATGATATTATTTTCATAGGCAAAACTGGAAACTGAAGTTTTGGCATAAAAATCTTGATTACAGCATACAATTGATTGTAGGTGATCCGTCCTCTTGAAATTTAACTAATGTTTAAGCTATACTAATGCCAATAAAATAGAGTCCAAGTATTAAACAATTTTCTAATACTGTTTCATCTATTTTAATACAACATATCAAAGTCCTTTACAACTGATCCCAGCCAACCTTAAAAATTGAGCGAGATAATGAGCAAGGGAACCTAGAAATTTAGCGAGGCAACCTTGGAATTGAGCGAGGAAAGCTAGAAATTGAGTGAGGGAACCTAGAAATTGAGTGAGGTAACCTATCAATTGAGCGAGGCAACCTAGGAATTGAGCGAGAGAAGCTAGAAATTGAACGATGGAAACTAGAAATTGAGCGAGGCAATGTAGGAATTCAGCGAGGTAATCTAAGAATTGAGCGAGGGAAGCTAGAAATTGCGCGAGGGAACCTAGGAATTGAGCGAGGTAATGTAGAAATTCAGCGAGGGAACCTAGAAATTCAACGAGGCAACCTAGGATTTGAGAGAGGGAAGCTACAAATTGAGCGAGAGAACCTAGAAATTGAGCGAGGCAACCTAGGATTTGAGCAAGGGAAGCTAGAAATTGAGCGAGGAAAAATAGGATTTGAGCGAGGCAATGTAAGAATTCAGCGAGGGAACTAAGGATTTAAGCGAGGCAACATAGAATTCAGCGAGGAATCCTAGGAATTGAGCGAGGGAACCAAGAAATTCAGCGAGGCAACCTAGGATTTGAGTGAGGGAAGCTAGAAATTGAGCAAGGGAACCTAGAAATTCAGTGAGGCAAGGAAGGAATTGAGCGAGGCAACCTAGGAATTGAGCGAGGGAAGTTAGAAATTGAGCGAGGAAACCTAGGATTTGAGCGAGGCAACGTAGAATTCAGCGAGGAATCCTACAAATTGAATAAGGGAACTAAGAAATTCAGCGAGGCAAGCAAGGAATTGAGTGAGGCAACCTAGGAATTGAGCGAGGGAAGTTAGAAATTAATCGAGGCAACGTTGGAATTGAGCGGGGCAACATAGAAATTGAGCGAGGGAAGATAGAAATTCAACTAGGCAACCAAGGAATTGAGCGAGGGTACCTAGAAATTGAGCGAGGCATGGTAGGAATTGAGCAAGGTAACCTAGGAATTGATCGAGGCAACCTAAGAATTGAGCAAGAAAAAATAGGATTTGAGTGAGGCAATGTAAGAATTCAACGAGGGAACCAAGGATTTAAGCGAGACAACGTAGAATTCAGCGAGGAATCCTAGGAATTGAGTAAGGGAAGCTAGAAATTTAGCGAGGTAACCTAGAATTTGAACGAGGGAAGGTAGAAATTGAGCAAGGGTACCTAGAAATTGATCGAGGCAAGGTAAGAATTGAGCGAGGCAACCTAAGAATTGAGCAAGGGAAGCTAGAAATTGAGCGAGGAAACCTAGGATTTGAGCGAGGGAACCAAGAAATTCAGCGAGACAACCTAGAATTCAGGGAGGAATCCTATGAATTGAATGAGGAAACCAAGAAATTCAGTGAGGCAATCTACGATTTGAGCGAGGGAAGCTAAAAATTGAGCAGGGGAACCTAAAAATTTAGCGAGGCAAGGAAGGAATTGAGCTAGGCAACCTAAAAATTCAGTGAGGCAACATAAAATTCAGCGAAGAATCCTACGAATTGAATGAGGGAACCAAGAAATTCAGTTAGGAAATCTATGATTTGAGCGAGGGTAGCTAGAAATTAAGCGAGGAAACCTAGAAATTTAGCGAGACAAGGAAGGAATTGAGCGAGGTAACCTAGGAATTGAGTGAGGGAAGTTAGAAATTGAGCGAGGTAACCTCGAAATTGAGCGAGACAATATAGAAATTGAGCGAGGGAAGCTAGAATTCAGCTAAGCAACCAAGGAATTGAGCGAGGGAAGCTAAAAATTGAGCAAGGGTACCTAGAAATTAAGCGAGACAAGGTAGGAATTGAGCGAGACAACCTAGGAATTGAGCGAGGTAACCTAGGATTTGAGTGAGGGAAACTAGAAATTGAGCGAGGAAAAATAGGATTTGAGAGAGGCAACGTAAGAATTCAGCGAGGGAACTAAGGATTTAAGTGAGGCAACGTAGAATTCAGTGAGGAATCCTAGGAATTGAGCGAGAGAACTAAGAAATTTAGCGAGGCAACATAGGATTTGAGCGAGGGAAGCTAGAAATTGAGCGAGGGAACCTAGAAATTCAGCAAGGCAAGGAAGGAATTGAGCGAGGCAACCTAGGAATTGAGCGAAGGAAGCTAGAAATTGAGCGAGGAAACCTAGGATTTGAGCGAAGCAAGGTAGAAATTTAGCGAGGCAACGTAGAATTCAGCGAAGAATCCTAGGAATTGAACGAGGGAACCAAGAAATTCAGTGAGGCAATCTACGATTTGAGTGAGGGAAGCTAGAAATTGAGCGAAGGAACCTAGAAATTTAGTGAGGCAATGAAGGAATTGAGCGAGACAACCTAGAAAATCCGTGAGGCAAGGAAGGAATTGAGCGGGGTAGCATAGGAAATGAGTAAGGGAAGTTAGAAATTGAGCAAGGCAACCTAGGAATTGAGCGAGGCAACTTAAAAATTGAGTTAGGGAAGCTAGAAATTCAGCTAGGTAACCAAGGAATTGAGCGAGGGAAGCTAGAAATTGAGTTAGGGTACCTAGAAATTGAGCGAGGCAAGGTAGGAATTCAGCGAGATAACCTAAGAATTGAGCGAGGCAACCTAGGAATTGAGCAAGGAAAAATAGGATTTGAGTGAGGCAACGTAAGAATTCAGCGAGGGAACTAAGGATTTAAGTGAGGCAACATAGAATTCAGCAAGGAATCCTAGGAATTGAGTGACGAAAGTTAGAAATTCAGCGAGACAACCTAGTTTTTGAGCGAGGGAAGCTAGAAATTGAGCGAGAGTACCTAGAAATTGAGCGAGGCAAGGTAGGAATTCAGCGAGGCAACCTAGGAAATAAGTGAGGCAACTTATGAATTGAGTGAGGGAAACTAGAAATTGAGCAAGGAAAAATAGGGTTTGAGCGAGGCAGCGTAAGAATTCGGCGAGAGAACCAAGGATTTAAGCGAGGAAACGTTGAATTCAGAGAGAAATTCTAGGAATTGAGCGAGGGAACCAAGAAATTCAGCGAGATAAACTAGGATTTGAGCGAGGGAACCTAGAAATTCAGCGAAGGAACCTAGAAATTCAGTGAGGCAAGGAAGGAATTAAGCGAGGCAACCTAGGAATTACGCGAGAGAAGCTAGAAATTGAGTGAGAAAGCTAAGAATTTGAGCGAGGGAAGCTAAAAATTAAGCGATAGAACCTATAAATTCAGCGAGGCAACCAAGGATTTGAGCGAGGGAAGCTAGAAATTGAGCGAGGGTACTTAAAAATTTAGCAAAGCAACCAATGATTTGAGCGAGGGAAGCTACAAATTAAGCGAGGATATCTAGGAATTGAGTGAGCCAAGGTAGGAATTCATCGAGGCAACCTAGGAATTGAGCAAGATAAGCTAGAAATTGAGCAAGGAAACCTAGGAATTGACTGAGGTAACATTGGAATTGAGCGAGGGAACCTATGAATTGAGTGAGACAACGTTGGAATTGAGAGAGGGAACCTATGAATTGAGTGAGACAACGTAAAAATTGAGCGAGGGAAGCTAGAAATTGAGTGAGAAAACCTAGAATTTGAGTGAGGGAAGCTAGAAATTAAGCGAGGGAACCTAGAAATTCAGCGAGGCAACCAAAGATTTGAGCGAGGGAAGTTAGAAATTGAGCGAGAGTACATAGAAATTCAGCGAGACAACCTATGATTTGAGCGAGGCAACATAGGAATTCAGCAAGGGAACCTAGGAATTGAGCTATGAATTCTAGGAATTGAACGAGGGAAACTAGAAATTAAGCAAGGCAACCAAGTATTTGATCGAGGGAAGCTAGAAATTGAGCGAGGGTACCTAGAAATTGAGCGAGGCAAGGTAGGAATTCAGCGAGGCAACCAAGTATTTGAGCGAGGGAAGCTAGAATTGGGTGAGGGTACCTAGAAATTGAGCGAGGCAATGTAGGAATTCAGCGAGGCAACCAAAACCTGTCGTAAATTGGATTTATAGTTTGCTCAGTAGGCTCTTATAGTGTTGAGTTAACTGAGTTGGGCACACTCAGATCCATAGCTCAATTGGTAGACTGAGTGGAGATACCTCGTGTCAACACTTAAGGTCTTGGTATCGATCCCTAGCGAGGGTGGCTAACATGGAGTGTGTGTACTGACATGGGTGTGTACTAACAAGTTAACCCCCCCACCCCCCCCACCCCCCCCCCCCCCCCCCCCCCCCCCCCAAAAAAAAAAAAAAAAAAAAAAAAAAACTGAGTTGGGCTTGCCTTGAATGTATGTGGACTATCCACGACGTTCATCCATTTTTCCATCTAAAGTATGGGTTTCAGCCCAAAATGGTGGCATATCAAAATATCAAGTGGATCATCATACTATAGGAAACATTGGTTCTATCATAAAAAACTTGTTATGCCCTCACAATGATGTTTTATTTGTAATCCATCATGTTTATAGGATGATTTTTGCATGGATTAACGGAAAACCAAGATTCGAGCTTCATTTAGTGGTTCAATGGCCCAAAATTTACACTGTTTAGATAAATGTACTACATTATATTTTTGGTGCGTGCTTTCTTCCATGGAGAGCCCATTTGCGTGTTTTCTTCCGTGGAGGGCCCATTTTCATGAATAGAGCAGGTGGGATCTAGCTAGAGGGTGGTGCGATCCAAGCAACTCCGTAGTGCAGGATTTGAGTTTTCACCTCTTGTTTTTTGAAAACGAGCGAGGGAAGGGAAGGAGACAAAACGCAACAGCAGTGAAAAGCAGCGGTAGTTTCGTCCTCAAAGTCGTTGTCCGCACGTGCTAGTCTAAGTTTGTAACTTAAGTTTGTAGTCCTTCATAAAAACCGCTGGATAAAAGGTTTTGCCTACAGTGGTCATTTTCTCTCCCCTGATCCATTGGACGCGGATTTTCGGTGGATGCGGATTTTGCAGGAAGTTCCTGCGCTGGGATGCTAAGTGGGGTTTACCGTGATGTTTGTGATAAATCCATCGCGTCCATCCGTTTTCTGAGATCATTTTAGTACATTTGACCGAAAATGATGTGGATTCAAAACTTAAGTGAGTCATAGGAGAGGGAAAACTGGGGAAATAGTTTTCTGCTGTAGAAACCTTTATGTGCTCCACCTTGATTTTTATATGCCATCCAAACGGCTTATAAGGTCATTGCCACTTGGATGAAGTGAAAACACGAAAAAAATAGCATGATAAGAAACTTTTGTGGCCTTAAAAATATTTTAACGGTGGTGACTGAATCATAACTGTTTCCTCTTGTGCGGACAGTTTAGTTTTGAATCCACGTCATTTTAGGTCGAATACCTTAAAATGATCTCGAAAAATGAATGGACAGGATGAATTTATCAAAAACATCACGGTGGACCCACTTACCATCCCAGCATAGGAACTTCTGGTAAAGGCTTTCGCAGGAGTCCTGATCCGGTGGACGCGGATTCGATACCACAGGGTGAGTAACGAGACTCACTTCTGAAGTGATGTCACCAAGTTCCATGGCCATGTATGTGTTGTATCCACACTGTCCGTACATTTGGAGAGTGCATTTTAAGACGGGCATGGTCCAAAGAACGAGGCAGATCTAAGGCTGCGGTGGACCCCACCACAGAAAACAGTGGTGAGAGTATTTTAGTCTGAGTCTATCTTCTATCATTACAAAAGTATCATTAACAAATATGTGTTTTAGTCAGTCGCGGATTGCGTCCTACCCCCGCCAGGATGGTAATCCGTCCGGGCAGGGATCTGTGGGGCCCACCATGAAGTAATTGTTTTATCTAGGCCGTTTATCATTTTTCTCATATCATTTTAATATATGAGCCAAATAATGAGGCAGGTACAGGTCTTAAATGGACCACAAAGTGGGGATTGAACTTCCACCATTAAAAACTTTTTGGGAGCTGGAGAAGTTTCGGATCAAGATGATATTTGTTTTTCCACTTCATCCGCATCTACATGACCTAATAAATAGGTTGGGTGGTAAAAAAACATCATGGCTGCCCTTAGAAAGGTTTCAACTGTGGGTGTCATTATCACTGTAGTTTCCTTTGGTGTGGTCCACTGGTTCTATCGACCTACTTCGTTTTTGGGGTCATAACTTAAAATGATCTAAGAAAAATGATGAATGGCATGGATAAAATATTTACATCATAGTGGCCCCACAGAGCCCTGCCGGCCCGGACTAGGACGAATCCGCGTCCGTTTTAGTCTGATACATGCCAACAACTATTAGGAAAAAAAAATGCTAAACGATAAACTTAAAAACGTGCCCCAAATTTTGTATGTAAATCGCATTTAAAAACAAATGTAGAAAAAACATGGAAAACAAAAATATCATTTTCCACAATTTTATGGAAATAAGGTTTTTCGAGAATTACGCTCTCCTTTCTAATGTTTTCCACAAATCGAAAGAAACCTTAAGGGTAATTTGGTCATTTGTTCTCTGCGTCGTCATCCTTTCTTCCCGGGCCTATGGTTAGATGAGGTTAACTAGGATAGGTAACCTTTTCCACACGACACGTTTTCATCACAAAGATCCTGCCTTCTCCGCGCGACACGGTTTTCATCGTCAACCGCTGACATGTTAAGCAATGGTTGTATTGTTGTATTTGTTTTAAAATAATGTTAAAAATTTGAATTTTTAAATTTCGGTGTTTTTCCTCTACATTTAAAATTTTGGTGTTTTTGAGGTGTTGGTTTTGTCCCACATCGGATTTGACAAAAGAAATTCTTTTGTTTATATAATAGGCTTTTTGCCTAGGGCTTGAGCCCCTTTCAGGGGGCATGTGAATTTGGTCCTATGGGGGGTTATGCCAATAGCTCTAATCTATGCCATTGACCACACACGCACGTCGAGCCGTATCCGTGTCCGTGTCTGCGTGCGCGACGCGATGCGATGGGACGGGCTGGGCTGGGCGCGGGTGCGGGTGCGAGTGCGGATTAAACTGCAAGTGGTTCGAGCCCGTGTACAGTGAGTGCACCGCTGGGACCGGGTCATAGTCGTTGTATCCTGGAGGTCGATTGCTCTGAAAACCTGTTACACTTAGGATGTTGTCCAAGGGGAGCAAATTCGATTTCAAGCTGAGTGACTCAGTCACGCCTCGACTCAATTCAATAAGTTTTTCTTTCTCTAAATTTATTTTCTTTTTTTTTGGTTCTCAATTTTTATAGTCTATTTAATTCAACATATTATCCAACAATCTTGGAATCGAAATTTGTGTTGAATTACATAGACTATGGTTACAGTAACAGTAAATACTTCTACTGAGTTAGCCAAAATCGAACCGTTCACTAGATAATCCTTTAAACAGTGGAAACAAAAATTGATGTTTGCTCTTACCACCCTGAAAGTTTCATATATTTTATCTGAATCATTTACTATAGATCCAATAAATCAAAATGAAGTAACAAATGAAAATAATTACAAAAATTATATTCTAAACTCTTTATCCAACGAACTATATGATGTGTATGCTTCTTACGCCTCTGCTAAAGACATATGGATTACTTTGGAAAAGAAATACATATTAGAATATGCAGGTGCTAAGAAACATACAATTGCTAATTTCCTATCACAAATCAAATTCACGATTTTCAAAGTTCAGTTCACGAACTATCGACAGAAAGAATTAAGTTGGATGAAGTATTTCTATCAGGAGCGCTAATAGAAAAGTTACTGCCCTCCTGGAAAGAATATAAAAATAAAATGAAACATAAGAAGAACGGTGTTTCTTTGGAAACAAAATCGTACACATACGAATAGAGGAGGCCAATAGAATCAGGGACCGAAAAGAAAATAAAAATGAGATATATTCAAAAGCGAATCTTATAAAATCAAGTTGGACAAAT
The DNA here is from genome assembly GCA_037074715.1 of Magnolia kwangsiensis. NCBI lineage: Eukaryota > Viridiplantae > Streptophyta > Magnoliopsida > Magnoliales > Magnoliaceae > Magnolia > Magnolia kwangsiensis. The sequence continues at coordinate 128,245,136 of CM073578.1, read as the reverse complement.
AATAAGAAAAATGACAACTGTCATAACTGTGGCAAACCTGAACATTATGCAAATGAATGTAGCCTCAAAAAGAAGAATGCAAACAATCAATTCAAGAAAAAGGGAAACTACTACAACTGTGGAAAGCCTGGACATCATGTTAAAACCTGCAGGCTTAAGAAAAATAAAGATAAGCCGCAGGCTAATCTTACAGAAATAGACAATGAGTCTGACATAGTAGTAGCTGTGGTGTTAAAAGTCTTTCTTATAAACAACTTGGAGTGGGTGCTAGACACCGGTGCAACTAGGCACGTGTACAAGGATCGTAGCATATTTACCTCCTACCAAGTATCAGAAGATGATGAACAGGTGTTCATGGAAAATGCTAGAACATCTCCAGTTATAGGGAAAGGGTAAGTACTTCTAAAACTCACTTATGGAAAGACTCTAATGTTAAATGATGTCATACATGTGCCTGACATTAGAAGAAACTTGGTCTCTGGTTCGCTCCTCAATAAGGCTGGTGTTAAATTAGTACTTGATTCAGATAAGCTTGTAATGACTAAAAATGAAACCTTCGTTGATAAAGGGTACTGTAACGATGGTTTATTCATTGTAAATGTATCCAATGATAATAAGAAGACATCTAGTTCTGTTTATATCGTTGAACCTTTTTACCTATGGCATAGTAGATTAGGTCATGTGAATATAACATCTTTAAAGAAAATAAAAAGATTAGGTTTATTACCTAATATATCTAATGAAGAGTTTGAAAAATGTGAAACATGTGTAGAATCAAAATTCATTAGAAAATCCTTTAAACAAATAGAAAGATCATCTGTTTTATTAGAGTTAATACACAGTAACTTAGGTGATTTTAGAAATCACATGTCTAAAGGTGGAAAAAGATATTATATAACTTTTGTAAATGACTACTCTATGTTCACTAGAATATATCTGTTAAGGAACAAAGATGAAGCTTTAGATGCTTTTTCTAAATACAAAATTGAAGTTGAAAATCAATTAAATATAAAAATTAAAAGACTTAGAACAGATAGAGGAGGTGAATATGAATCTTCTCAATTTAGAGAATTATGTGAAAAGAATGGAATAATTCACGAAACTACAACTCCTTATACGCCAGAACAGAATGGAATAGCAGAACGTAAGAACAGAACTCTAAAAGAAATGATGAATGTCATGTTAAATAATTTAGGCTTACCCTCAAATATGTGGGGAGAAGCAATTTTATCTGCTTGTTATATCCTAAAAAAGATTCCATCTAAATCTTCTGAACAAACACCATATGAACTTTGGAAGAATCATATTCCTAGTTATAAATATATTAAAGTGTGGGAGTGTCTTGCTAAAGTAGGATTACCTGAAACTAAGAAAAAAAAGTTGGGTCCTAAAACGACCGACTGTGTATTTATAGGGTTTGCACAAAACAGTGCGGCCTATACGTTTTTAATTTTAAAAACTAAGAATAATATTCTAGATCCTAATACAATTATAGAAGCTAGGGATACAGAGTTCTTTGAGAACGTATTCCTTATAAAATCTAGATCTATAGAAATAGAAGAAGTTAATGAATCAGATATTACGTCTACTAGTAAAAATGACTACGAGAAAGTAGTAGAAGAGATACAACCAAGAAAAAGTATTAGGATTAGAAGAGAAACTAACATAAGAGATGATTTTTTCACATTCTTAGTAGAAAATGATCCTACAACTTATTTAGAAGCTATTAACTCTCTAGATGCAACCTTTTGAAAGGAAGCAATAAATAATGAGTTAGAATCTATTATATCTAATAATACTTGGGAACTTGTACACCTACCACCTGGTAATAAACCAATAGACTGTAAATGGGTGTTTAGAAAGAAACTAAAACCAGATGAGACTATCGATAAGTTTAAGGCTAGGTTAGTAGTGAAAGGTTTTAAACAAAAGGAAGGAATAGATTACTTTGATACATATTCTCCTATAACTAGGATTACAACTATTAGAGTCTTAATAGCGATAGCCTCCATATATAAACTAGTGGTACACCAGATGGATGTTAAGACGGCTTTCCTAAATAGATACTTAGAAGAAGAAATATATATGGAGCAACCTGAGGGTTATAAGATATTAGGTAAAGAAAATAAAGTATGTAGATTAATTAAATTACTATATGGTTTAAAACAGGCTCCTAAACAATGGCATGAAAAATTTGATGGTGTTTTAAAATCAAATGGTTATCATATACATGATGTAGATAGATGTGTATATAGTAAAATTTTTAAAAATGATTATGTTATTATATGCCTTTATGTTGATGACATGCTTATTTTTGGAACTAATATTAAATTAGTTAATGCAACTAAGAAATTCTTGTCATCTAAGTTTGACATGAAAGACTTAGGAGAGGCAAGTGTAATCTTAGGTATTGAAGTAACTAGGAAAAATTGTATTATTATATTATCATAATCTCATTACATTGAGAAGATATTGAGAAAGTTTAACTATTTTAACTGTTTACCTGTCAGTACTCCTTATGATTATAGTGTGACTCTCATGAAGAATACAGAAAATAGTGTGTCTCAATTAGAGTATTCCAGAATAATTGGTAGCCTCATGTATTTAACAAACTGTACTAGATCTGACATAGCTTTTACAGTAGGAAGGCTAAGTAGATATACACATAACCCTGAAAAAGAGCATTTGGAATGCCTTGCCTAGGATTTTACGATACCTAAAAGGCAATATGGCATATGGTTTATATTATAATGACTATCTTACTGTATTAGAAGGATATAGTGATTCTAACTGGATCAGTGATTCAGATAAGACAAAATTCACTAGTGGATATGTCTTCACTTTGGGTGGAGGAACAATCTCTTGGAAGTCCACCAAGCAGACATGTATCGCTCGGTCGACTATGGAATCCGAGTTTATTGCCTTAGAAAAGGCTGGATCAGAAGCCGAGTGGCTTAGAAATCTCTTAGCTGATATGCCATTGTGGTCAAAGCCTGTATCGGCCGTGTCTATTCATTGTGACTGTCAAGCAGCTATAGCGAAAGTAAAAAGTAAAATATATAATGGAAAAAGTAGGCATATTAGACTCAGACACAACATAGTGAAACATATGTTGCGTGATGGAGTCATATCTATTGACTTTGTGAGGTCAAAAAAGAATCTAGCAGATCCTCTGACCAAAGGACTATCTAAAAAGTTAGTGAATGATACATCGAAGGGAATGGGGCTGAGCCTAATATATGAGCTGCCAGTGTCGGTAACCCAACCTATACAAGTGGAGATCTCATGAGATAGGTTCAATGGGTAAACAACAAGACACGAGGTAGACGATTGCACTGAGTTGTTTGAGCTCATTATATGGTGTACAGTGCGAGCAGCAACGCAGAAGGATGGATTTTTAAAACTCTTAATGGATCCATAGCCATATATTTGGTGGTGTATACAGTTGCTGCATACACTTGATGAAATTCACCTATATGAGTGTGAATGTGGAGGCCGCTTCCTATGAGAATCTAGGCGAATTCTTAGAGCACTCATGAATCTAGGTAATGGTGTATGGCCGAAATGCACCGAACCATAGAATCACTTATAGAGGAAGAGTTGTGTGAGTGACATGTACTTACGATCTACATTAAAAGGATTCAAGTTCAAGACTATGGTGTCACCTAATTCCTGTAGACCTATCTTGCTTACTCTAATGTCGGTTCAAGTCTATGGTGACACCGGCACCATTGCACAACTATTTCTCTTTAATCCGAAAGCGTTTTATTTTAAAACATGTGGGGGATTGTTGTATTTGTTTTAAAATAATGTTAAAAATTTGAATTTTTAAACTTCGGTGTTTTCCCTCCACATTTAAAATTTTGATGTTTTTGAGGTGTTGGTTTTATCCCACATCGGATTTGACAAAAGAAATTCTTTTGTTTATATGATAGGCTTTTTGCCTAGGGCTTGAGTCCCTTTCAAGGGGCATGTGAATTTGGTCTTGTGGGGGGGGGGGGGGGGGGGGGGCTATGCCAATAGCTCTAATCTATACCATTGACCACACACGCGCGCGCGCGCCAAGCCTAGCCGAGCCGTGCCGTGCCGAGCCGAGCCGAGTCCGTGTCTGTATCCGTGTGCGCGTGCGCATGCGCGACGCAACGGGCTGGGCTAGGCACGGGTGAGGGTGCGGGTGCGGTGTAAGTATACTTGCGTGGGTGTGTGTGTGTGTATGGGTATTCGTACGACTGTATGTGCGAGAGTGTACTCGCACTTGCGCATTTTCGTTTTAAATTAGAGAGATGCTTCCCTTCCGGTTGGTCGCCCCTGTTGGGTTTAAACCCAACGGACCTAACCTTTTGTAAAGGGTGCTTATGCACCATTTCGGAGTCTATATATGGACTTTCGATTCCAGTTTCAAAAGATACGAAAATGCTCTGTCTTATAAAACTCTCTTTGATACGGTTTTACCATTGTTACTGAGTTCATTGCTGAGTCAACTCAGCACTTTCGGATTAAACTGCAAGTGGTTCGAGCCCGTGTACAGTGAGTGCACCACTGGGACCGGGTCATAGTTGTTGTATCCTGGAGGTCGATTGCTCTGGAAACCTGTTGCACTTGGGACGCTGTCCAAGGGAAGCAAATTCGATTTCAAGCCAAGTGACTCAGTCACGCCTCGACTCAATTCAATAAGTTTTTCTTTCTCTAAATTTATTTTCTTTTTTTTTTTATTCTCGATTTTTATAGTCTATTTAATTCAACATATTATCCAACATGTATAAAGAGATTGTGGATCCCACGTAAAGGCCCCACGCACCAAGCACTTTTATACCTCCCTTTCTTCGTTTAATAGCGCCTGAGTGACTATAAAGGAATTATGAAATCCTTGACCAAGGATAAACACAGATCCCCGATTGAGAACCATCAGTTGCGCGCTATTACTTGGCACAAAAAAGAAAACAGTAAATAAAAGTCCTCAACAGCTCAAAAGCAGGTTCGAGGAGTGCTGGGCAATCAAACTCAGTTCATTTTTCTTGGTGGAATTGGCGGGACCCGCAATTTGTATCTGCTTCATTTTTGAGACTATACCTTACAATAAGCTGTCATAATGGATGGACGGTGTGGATGTACAACACATACATTTTGATCGGCTCCGCGGTCAGGTTCGCGCTCACGGATCACCGGGTTGGATCCTGGGTCCCAGCTAATCTGCCTCCTGTTCACGACCCGGATCCAGCCAAGTGGATGTGACACTGACCGTGGGGCCTACCTTAATGTATATCCATGCCATTCATCCACTTTAATAATTTATTTTAGGGCTTGGTCCAAAAATAAAGTAGATAAAATAACTCAGTTGAACAACACTATAGAAATTTGTGGTCATGGGACGTCTGTCATTAAAAACTTTCCGAAGTTGACCGTAATATTTATTTTCCTTCCAACCACTTGATAAAGTCATACATATATGAATAAAAGTAAAACACAAATATCAGCTTGATTCAAAACTTTTGTTGCCTTCAAATGGAGGGAATTCAATCCAATCGTGTGGTCCACCTGAGATTTATATCTGATTCATTTTTGGGACTATGGCCTAAAGAAAAAAAAAAAGAAGAAAGCTGTGAAAAAGAATGGACGGCGTGGATGTACAATGCATAAATCATGGTTTACCCTACAGTCAGGAACATACTGACGTGTCTGGATCCAGCCGGGATGCAGCTAAACCGCTTCCCTCTGGACCGGTTCCCATCACAAAGAGCCCATGTGTGATCAAGCTATGGTTGTACATGGAGACAATGGGGGATTCTAAATTCTCCACAGGGTTTCAATTACAGACTGCTTATGTGTCAAGCTATTGTTGGATAGTAAGACCTTAGTTACCAAAAAAATAATAAAAAAATGAATCAAAGGCACTGATAACCTCTTTGGATGTGCTTCATTTTGGGTACGTAGAACATTTCAGGAATACATTCATAGCATGGTTGGACCAAAAGAAGGTGGATTGTAAATCAATTACAACTTTTGATTCAGGTATCATTATGGGATGCACAACCTATCAATCATTACTGAAACGGTTCATCTGAGGTGAATCGGCCCATAAAGTGGGTTGCATATATCCATTTTATCATAAAACATACGCTTTCAGTTACAAATTTTTTTAAAAGAAAAGTTATTATTTTTAATAATTCTGATTTTTTTTAAGTATTTTCTTGTATTTAGAGTTTTAGATTTTTTATCTTTTTTAGGATTAACTTCTAATCATGCTAGGACTCTTCTAGCAAAAGTTTATTTAGAAATTTTATTTTTAAAAATTAAACTTTAGAAGAGTTTTATTAGAATTAAAATTTTTATTAGAATTAAAATGTTGCTATTTTTTCTTGTGGGTTCGATGCATATCCAGGAGGAGTTCGGATAAGCTCAGTAAATTATGGTGCTTGACCTCAACACGTTGCATCATTTACAACTGGATGAAGACGGAAAGCAACTTAGAAAAGCCAGTCTGGCCAACAGTCAATACCTAATGAGAAAATTCTTCCCGAATGGATCCTCACTATAAGAAAATTGTGTATCCACTCATGTATGCCACGTGTATGGTGGTCAGTGCTAGTTAATTTATATTCTATTTCTCATAAAATTTACAACACTGGTATGATTATTTGTACCTACCTTGTGAGAGGATTGCTCTCCTGCAAGTCCCTGATACTAGAATAAGCTTATTTGATAAGGGTTATGCAGGCAGCCAGTTGTCTTGTTTGGGGGGCCTTCAACCTGTCCAGCAGGGTCTCTTTGCATTGAAAGTTGGACGCCACAAAAACTTGGCTGATCCAACCATTGAGTGAGCCATAGGTGAGTTTGGGGTTTTAGGTCTTGAGGGGTGGTTTATTTATTTTTATTTTTATTTTTATTTTTTAGCGTGGCTCACATATAGGTCTGATTTTTGTGCATATGATAATTCTAGTGGGGCCCACTTAATGCATACATTGGATGGGAGATATATACACCACTGTAGGCCTCCAACAGGCAATAATATATAAGCAAGCGAATAACTAATTGTACATAGGAGAAAAACTTGTAGAATGGGTTTAATTTACAAAGACCCGTAGTGGCATTTGCATCAACAAATGTGTAGACCATTGTACAACTGTTTGTATGTGGTCATCCAAATATTTTATGTATATGTGCTAATGATGCTCTAAAGAACTGCACAAATTCTAACAAGACCATCCGATCAAATGTAGTTTTCAACCCTTTTACCATTCAAAGTGGTGTAGACAAGTTCAATGGTCTCATGAATCCATCATCATTCCACATATTCGAGGGAGGGACGGCTGTAGCATGAGCTATACAATATGATCTCAGGATTCTCAAATTTGATCAGATTAGTCTTAAAACCATTAAATCTAGTTGACAAGGAAGCATTCCAGTGATTTATGAAGGAGAATGGGCATGATGATGACGTGGAGCAGCAAGAACCGGAATATGGTAGAGCCATCTCTCTATGGTACACATGAAAGAGTGATTTACCACTAGTGCCTGTCCATATGCAAGCCCAAGCATGGATAGTTCTTGTCTCAAAAGTCACACCAGTTAGACAATCCTATTCATTTGATCAGTGGCCATTATACACTCGTTTGATTAGTGGCCATTAAATATTGTTGATGTCTTAAATATGCAAGCAACAAGGTTTGTCAATGCCATCTAGCAGCTGTCGATATGCCATTGATAGATGTTTGATGCCATAAGAAAAATTTAGAAAATTCATATTTTGTTGTTGGAATGTTTTAGTATTTTGCTCCATATCATCGGGATGTCATTGAATGTGTTCGATGCAATCGACAAATCGTTGATGCTATCGAAGTCCCATAGAAAGTGACATCGAGCGCATGCACAAAATTGTATAAGTGGGGGATTCATTTCCTAGATTTGTTTCCTATTCCGATTGTGATACTATGTTATACTATATATAATGGATGTAATCGGAATTTGGGTAGAAAAAATAGGTGTTTTGAGCTTTCTAATTCGTTCATAAGGATTTCAAGGGTATAGCTTGGGCTTGTGGAGTAGATTCGAGGCTTGTTTGAATCAGTAATCTGTCGTTTTGTGCCGTAGTTTTTTTTCACGTAAAATTTGGATTATTTATGTTTGGACTTGCTTATAAGATTGGTAGTACTTTACTTGATTCAACTCTATGTACTTCTAACACTCAGATCCATAGCTCAACTAGCAGACTGAGTGGATATACCTCATTTCAACACTTGAGATCTTGGTATGGATCCCTAGTGGGGGTGGCTAACATGGAGTGTGTGTACTGACATGGGTGTGCACTAACAAGCTAACCCAATCAAACAAAAAAAAAAAAAAAGGAGAAGAAAAAAACACTCTATGTACTTCTATGGTTCCCCGACATTAAATACATTATCGGAAAACAAATATGGTGAATGGTCAAATATGCAGGGGATGAACATTAAAAAAAAAAAAAAAAGGAAGAAAAAAAAGAAAAAAGAGTAACGATAGGTATGTCTCATATGGGTTTTATTTTTTAAATGCGAGCCAACGATTGCCAGTAGGGCAGACCCTACAAATACATCACTCTACCACATGGCTTCACCATATTCCGGTACTTCAAGCTCTATTATAGCATTTCCCTCTTCAACCTGCGTTCCATGGATGGAAATTTTAAATCCATGCATGCATGCCACGCAATTGAGTGCATGATTGCTAATTTATAAGCCATTATCTAGAGATTTTAGGCGCACAATACTAGTAAATAATATCACTGTACTTATATGCAGAATGAATCATATCAACAATGCAATTGGATGCTGGCATTTATTGGACAAAGAAACGTAACGGTTGTGAGTGTTTACATCTCAATGTATCATAAAATTGTTCCAATAGATACCATACATTTACATTGGAATGTGCATGCAATCTACCCAATCCATCCATTGAGGTGGGACACCGGGGTGTGACTTTGGTCAGTAGAGTGCCATGCACCCGGGGTGTGACTTTGGTCAGTAGAGTGCCATGCACCCGGGGTGTGAACGTGCATGTGATCCACTCGGTCAATCAGATATAGCACCTCATTTTTCAACATGGATTTCAAAATTTAGGGGAGTCCAGAACTCAACTGAGACTGCATCCTAGTGATTAGTGTCAACTCTTGCTTGAAATCTTTAAATCCATGCTTTGTGGCCTAAATAATTTCTGAAATTGCATTATTTTTGGGGGAGTGGATTGTACGAGGCCCCAAACATGACAAGGTCATGACGTGGTAAGATTTGATTGAGCCAGGTGTTGATATCAGAGATGAGGCCCTGCAAAGCTCATTTGAATGTCGTTAGGTCGAGTGCCTACTCAGCCAATGTCACACATGGGGCTTGCCCAAATATTGCGATATCCAAGGCCTCACCGAATCTGCTTCCTATTTGTGGAGCATACCTTCATCTTGATGGAGTGCCTCCAATGGATCGAGTGGGAAATGCCCACCACGATGCATCCCACACATAATAGGTACGGTTAAAGATGGGTGTCCCCTTCCTAATCTTTTGCTGGAATGTGTCCTACATGACTTTAAGATGGGCCTGATTTTTCAGATCAGGGCCAAACCAATGGGTGGCACACCTGACCGACGGGTTGGATCTCATCAACATATAGTCTTCCCCCCATGCTAGCACAAGTCACAGTTCTCAGATGCCTTGGGAGTCACACTAACAATTCGATTGCAATAATAAGGAAAGTTGGATTATCTCACGAAAAAGAAATGAAAAATGAAGGAAAATTTAGGGCCACAAAATCATGTTATCTTCTGTTATTACTAGCCTCCCAAATCAAGCAAAGCATAGAGCCACAAGATTATGTTGTCTTCTATTGTTACTAGCTTCACAATGAAGGAAAACATAGAGCCACAAAATCATGTTATATTGTACTCTTACAAACTGAAGGTAAACGTTTTACCGGCGGTTTTCATGATCTTACCGGCAATTTTGACCGCCGGCAAAAGACGGTTTTCATGTAATGAAATATAATAATAAATATTTATTAGGATAAAGAGCATGTTCAATACTACAACACCAAATCGTTACGAAATTTATGTAACCTATTCCAAAAGAGAAGGTCTCAAGTGCAGCCCATAGGACCATGAGTTAATAGTTCACCCAGTAAATGACATCCAACCAATCAAGTAGACACATCATCCAACTCATATTTTATCCACCCCGTCTATCCATTTTAGCAGATCATTTTACAGTTTGAGCTAAGAAGTTTTGGATCAACCTGACATATGTGTTTTCCCTCCAATATTTATGACTAGGTTGGATGGCAAATAAACGTCATGGTAATCCTGAGAAGGTTTCAACCGTGGAACAATCATCGTAATGTTGTTGACACAAGCCTCTGATATGCCTCAGTTTTTCAATCATACCCTTCTCAACCGTGGAACAATGATCGTAATGTTGTTGACACAAGCCTCTGATATTCCTCAGTTTTTCAATCATACCCTAAAATGATCCGCGAAAATGGATAAACGAGTGGATAGAACCCATACATCACGGCAGGCCCCACACAGCCCCTACCTTATTGGGATGGAGCGGGGGCAGACGCAATACGCTTCCCTTGGTCACACGTCTGATATAAAAAGTTAAAGTCAACAAATCAACGTCAACAACACCAGGTTGGGTCAATAAATATTTTAGATGCCATTTTCTAGGTATTACGAAAAAACCATCGTATGACATATGGCAAATTGCATGATCCAAGTCCTTTATCAGGTGCCCCACGTGTGGGCACTGGCCCCAAATATGCATGTCTGCTCATCAGGTTGGCTACGTGTTATATATATGAAAAAGAACCGGTTAAAAAAGAAGTTTGAGATCGGCCCATATATATTGAAGGTAACTATTGTATGTACCACCTGATGATGGCTGAAGGTTGATTGGAAAGAGCGGGAATCTACTGCCAAACCTGTTTTACACAGTAACTGAAATACACACGGACACTTTCGTGTTGAGCATGGACCAGAGAAGGCTTGATAGGAGGCGGAATTCATTAAGATAGCTAGAGCCTTAAAACAAGTATATCTCGCAAATAAGAATGAGTTACTCCATGTACCATATATAATTTTAGGGTAGGATTAGCTACTTTAGCCAACCAACCTATTCAATTTGAGAGGACGATAGTCAAATTCCATGTTTATTTTCACTTTTACTATTTTTAGTAAGTTTTGGTTTGATAATAACTTTTCATCTTTTAGGCATTAAGAATTGTGTCCAACATGAAAAGTGTTTAGAAAAATTAGGAGCTAAGCCACGTTTGACAATTACTATAAATAGTAAATTTATTATTTATAATAAGTTATGAATTTTATAAAGTTTTAGTTGTAGTTAATTATGAAACTTCTTCTTAGCTTGGTATCCCTATTTAAAGTGTTGCAGGCTCATTTATTTAATCTATCAATCAATTTATAAATTTTTTAGAATATTATTTCTATTTTCTTGTTTTTTCCTTGTGGATTTGAAAAATCTCTGTGAGGAGTTTCGTTGATTCAAAGTAATTATCCTTGAGGAAGATGATGATCGACATCATCACATTCATCCTTGCGTCGGTCTCTCAAGCTCTATCTTCAATTCTAAAACTTTCAAGTAAAGATTCGGTAATATAAACAACACAGTGGTAACACCACAGGCAACAATGGCCATTGAATGCCATCCATAGATTATTTACAAGGCTACCATGGTGTATATTTTTCATCAAACCTGTTAATCAGATCTAAATCACGGGGATGAAGTGAACATACGAAAATTAGCCCGACTCAAATATTAGGCCGGCAACATTATTCAAACTTAAAGATTTTAAAAATATCTTTACATTTGGCCCAATGGTCTGGTGCGATGGATTTTTTTTATCTGTTTGATCTCCAGCATGTAATAATGGTTCTCACCTGACTGGTGGAGTGGATTTATGTACAAAGCATGGTGAGACTTCAAAGCCAGGGTGTTTTACCAAGGTGTTGCCCAGCAATGACTACTCCAGTTCAGTTGGAAAGAGAAATTACATAATTCTGGATCCCAAGTACATGCACAATAAGACCTCTCGTTATTATAGAGGGCGGATTATATGAGACCCAGCCCCACCCAAGACCATGCGGCCCTAACATTATGGGTTATCCTGGGTCCACCTTGATGTGTGTATTACGTATATACCATGCCGTCCGTTCAGTTTTTTCAGTAAGTTTTACCATAATATCCGAAAAATGAAACAGATCCAACTATCAGGGGATTATGAGGTGGACCATACAATAGGAAACAATGTTGATTGACCATTAATGGGCCGTAAAAGTTTTGGATCAAGCTGATATTTGTTTTTTTTATTCCTTCATCCAAGCTTCTGTGACCTTAATTATTAACAAATTGGACAGTAAATAAACACTACAAAAACATTAAAGTGTGCCCTAAGAAGTTTTTAATGGTAGGGCACTAAATCACTACTTTTTCTTATGACATGGTCTACTTGATAATTAGATCTGCTTCATATTTGGTACAATGCCATAAAATGATACGAAAAAGTGGATGAACATCATGCATACATAATACATACATCAAGGTGGACCCCATGGGAACCCCACGGTGGGGGCGCTGCACTGTATTCAGTGAAGCAGGGTCTGACCTAATTCGCTTTCGTTATTATGTTGTATAAGTGTGCCCATAGATGGTTGACTCAGTTGGTTTGTTGGGCCCGTCATGGATAATGGACCATCTACCAAATCTCATCCCGGCCATAAATCTTTTCTCATTTTGGTTAAATGCCGACAATTGTTGTGTTTCTCTTCAAGGCTGTTCATCCACATGCATGAGTCCAAATCTATGGCAGATCCAAAAGCTCTAGTTGGCTACACCGTTGGCGATGAAACAGTCACCGTTAAAACTCCCATGAATTCCACCGTAATCTTTATTTGCCATTCAAACTGTTCACAAGGTTATTTATACAGAGATGAACTGAGATCACAAATATTAGCCTGATCTGAAACTTCTACGGCCCTAAAGGTTTCAATTGATAGGGTAAAATCCTCAGTATTTCCTGCTGTGTGCCCCGCTTGAGTTTGGATCAGCTTATTTTTGGGCATATGTCTTGACATGAGCTGGCAAGATGGAGGGAGTGGATGCCACATGAAAGTAGTGGTGGTCCCGTATGGCTTCCGCCAATAGGAAGGCGTGGTTACCCTGCCACCACTGGCGTCCATCGTGATCCACGCGATGGGATTTGATTGGCCAGGTGTCGGAGTAAGAGATGGCCCGGCAAAGCATTTTAAAAGTTATAAGGTCGAGTATGTGCTCGACCAACCCATGTCACGTAGCTTTCTTGTCTTTCGCTCGTGTGTATCCCTCTTTATGACTATCAGACGGTCGTGATGATTCATATTTAAAAAAAAAAAAAAAAAAAGGAAATTTATGGACGCATCTTCATGGATCATTTCCTATTGGATTTTTCTCGTAAATGAGCTTTCACTTACGAGGGAAGAAAAAAAATTAAAAAAAACTCCTCCAAGTCGTCTTGACGTCTTTCTACCGCACCTTTCCTCCAGGCTAATCCTAATGTTTGCGCTTTCCTCTACACACGTGCGAACTTGCCAGATCTAATTCGTTCATTAGATGACCCCTGAATGTATTCCCTGGTATAAAATTCAGGCTCGTACATTCACTTAGCTGGCTTGCTGTGTACAATAGAAGGGAAGGTTTAAACAAACCGTCCACTAAACGTTCACATTCAAAGTACTTGCGTGGCCCACAATATAAATTCACCAACTTCTGACCAAGTAGTCTGCTCCATGGGGCAAGCTGGATGAGTGGCTTGGATTTCTCACATTGGCATGTGTGGCTGCCCACGCAGCAAGTGCACCTGGCATATCTCATATAGCAAATGTACTGTGACGAGGAATCATATGAGACTCGACGTAAGGACGTGCATTCCCACTGCAAATTGGGAGGGTTGATGAATGCGATCATCAGAGCCACACCAAGCGTTTTATTCTCTCGAAGTCTATCTGTAGAGAATGGAATTTCCATATGTGAGTCTTAGGGTATTTTCATACGCGAGTCTTAGGGTATTTTGGTCATGAGTGCGGATATCCTGTGTCGAAGGCACGGAACATTTCAGGGCCGTTGCTTCTCATTAGCCTATGTCATTTCCGGTGACTCCAACTAACGAGATATGTCGGATTTCTCTCCCAAATAGATTGCTAACTAAACAATATAACTTTTAAAGTATGAAATTTTTATGGGTCTCACCATGATTTTGTGTTAGATCTACACCGTCCATCAATTTTTGTTGATGATTCTAGATCATGAGCCAAAAAAATGAAGTATATACATTCAAAGTTCAAGTGGATCACACCAAAAAAGCAGTGGAGATTAATTGATCAAACTACCATTGAAACTTTTCTAAGGCCAACTGCTAGGCTTATTTTCCATCTGACCTATATATTCATAAAGCTCACACCAGGACTTTAAAATACTAATATTAGGGTCACTGGAGTTTTTTTGTAATCCTAAGAAATTTCAACAGATTATCTCATGGTACTTGTTGATGCCAAAATCCGGTAGGCCCTCCTTCCACATCGTCCACCACGTGTTATCTCTGGAACCTGCACCAGGAAAACAGGCAAAGGTGACCCTGGATAAGCCGGGGGACCCTCCGATGCCTAAGTCAGGACAAGGGAATCAGGGTCTGGGTAGAGAGTAGAGGAGAGCTCGATTTTGCGTACCTATAGATATGGCGATGCGTACTATTTATACCTGCCTGTGAGGCGGTCTGAGTCCGATAATCTCGGCACGATCAAAGGGATTTTAGGATCATGGAGATATTGCCCGCAATCTACTGATTGCGCAGCGTATCTGGTGGATCGTGCGTACGTGCGAGCGAAGTTACCGGCCACGTCTCGATATGACAGTTTCTATATTGAGCGAGTGGGATGTGCACGTCGGAAAGTCTGCTCGACTCGGCTTATCTAAGGATACCATCAGTCCGATCCGCCTGGTCGGCTCAGTTGATTCTACCATAGTTGGCAGGGATGACTTCAATAAGTGGTGTGGTTAAGGCGTTGGAGGTTATCCGATCGGAGTATGATCCCGAGCCGCGCACCAACCATGTCGTCTGCTCGGATGGGTCACGTCTCGAAACAGATCGGATGAATTATGCCTCGGCTCGGACGGGCGCTTGGGGCAGTGTTGTAGCGTGAGCTCGGATTTTCCATAACAGAAGCCCCCTACTCTTCGAGCTTGCTCGCGGGCTCGGAGAGTACTTAGGCATGAAATCTCCCGCCCTCATCGTAATGATGACAGATATGAATCGCGTGCGTGCTCGTCGCTTTGGTTAACGCGTGGCGATGGTTACAATCCCACATCCCTTCTCAGCCCGTGAGAAGCTGCCACGTAGACCTGAGAAGATGTGCCCATAATGGCTCTAACTACTATGGCGTTACTTCGCGTATCAAGGCGCACTGCCCAATGTTAGGCGCCGTACCGACGGTTCGGTACGCATCTAATGCGGTGTTTTCATGTGTGCTCGAAGATCGGCTCGTGCCGATTCGGCTGCTACCATTAAGGTTTGCCATCAATGCGGGAATCCTATGCAGCCTATATAAGGGCGCCCCAGACCTTCGCATACCATTTTACATTCTATTTCATAAGAGCATACCGGAGAGGCGATTTTCGATGAGAGGCGATTCCGGCCGACTTCGAAGTTTCCGTCAGTATGCGATTTTCGGCAACCACCTGGTGAGTCTCGCTGATCTTGGCTCTTCTTTCTGCCATGTCTTTCGATCTGAAAATGGTTCGTGAATACGGTGATGATTCCGAGCCGGAGACTACTAAAAGTGAGAGCGGGTCATCCAAAGGCCCTTTCGAGACCACTCTATTGTATCCCCTGCCTCGGAAGCAAAAAACATTGGCTTCTAAGACCAAGCAGCCCAATAAGAAGACAGCCTCCCGACCCTGTCGAGCTGAGACCGCTACCGCCACTCAGATGCCTGCGAATCTACGTACCGCAGAGGTAGTCCCGGGGGTTCTGTTATGTCAGAATCTCAAATGGAGTGGATCCGCTCGGAGTTTCAGATCCAGACTCCGTTCATATAAGGGCTCCCGGTCCCTTGGACGTTGCTGGCGCCCCAGCTACGGGAGAGGTGGCCATCTTCCTATGTGCGATGCAGTGCGGGGTCCGACTACCACTACATCCCTTCATTCGGAAGATAGCGACCTACCTCGGATTGGCCCCTAAACAGTTCGCTCCGCATGCATGGAGGGTGATGATCTCAGCCTACATAATTTGGAAGCAAGTTGGGAACCCTGAGTTGACCCCAGAGGAGCTGCTGAGCCTGTACATGGTCAAGCATGATAGTAACGACCCATGGTATTATTTTGTGACTCGGGGGAGCAAAGGGTCGGAGTTGGTAATGCACCTGCCGTCTTCCAACAAAGACTGGAAGAACAGGTGGTTCTGAGCGGCAGGTGATTGGGAGGCGTCGGTGGCTGAGTTTAGGACCCCAACTGCCCGGGTTCCGACCCATTTTACCAAACCAGGTCAGACTTCCTTTCATATCCGAGTTGTTGCTTTGATTTTCACTTCAGTCGAAGTAACATTTTCTTCTCCTTTTGCAGCTTTCCAAAAGGGACTGCCGCTCCTCGACTGGGACTAGAAAAATCAGGTTGCAAAGGCTAGGGCGTGGTCAGAGTCGCTTCGCTCCTGGGCCGATCTGATCACTGCAGCCAACCTGCACTGGTCCGGGCTCTGCAAATCCCATCCTCTGCTTTTATCCCTTAGTAAGTTACCTTGATCTTTTTGATAAGCTTTCTTTTGGTTATTTAGTAGTTGACAAAATTTTTTTTTTTACAAGTATGGCTAAGGCGTCCGGGGCTCGGAAGAGGAAAGCAGCTCTGACGGCGGCGGAGTTACTTAAAGAAGCCCCACGAGTGAAGATCACTCGGAAGAAGCCGACCCTTCCCCACGTGGGGGAATCTTCTGCTGCACCAACTCCATCAGCCCCAACACTGAAGCCAGTTGGCTCATCCTCCGTACCACTGACTCCGACGCGCACCGGCACCGTCGCGGTTCTCCCGGCAATCTTGCGCCCGGTGGTACGTCTTCCGCTCGGGCTCGTCCAGACGACTGTGGTCGGCACCCCTGTCGTGCCGAGCATGGTTGCTCCTCGATCTCCAGCAGCCGCCGTTCCCCCCACAGTGTAGGTGCCTGCCGCGGTCTCTGAGGCCCCTATCGTTGTGCCTTCCTCCTCCGAATGGGAGGAGGCCAATAAAATAGCTAATAATGCGCTTTTCCCCCCGAGGTCCGGAGGGAGGTCCGCGCCGAGGGTTAAAACTCGGCCGACAGTAGGGTAGGGGCCGAGGGGGCTGAGGCTTCGGATCAGGCGGGCACAAGCGGCGGGAGGTTTGAGCCTGGTTATTATATGGCTTGCTTAGCTCCGTGGGCTGCAAAGCATGCTAAGGAGGAGGATATCGCCCAGACTCTTGAGCGGTCGGAAGGCGGCTTCTTGAACGACTTCGCCTCCGTGTGTTACATGGTATGTCTCCGAGAAGACTTTTTTTTTATGTCGTTATGCACTGTAGACTCTGATATTTTTTTTCTGTTCATGCCGTCCCGATGCTGCTCTCCCTTCGACAGAGAGTGCGAGAGCGCAAGGAGGAGGAGGCAGGGTTGGAGGCCCTACGGGTCGAGGCAGCGGCCATGAAGGCCGAGCAAACCAGCCTGCGCCAACAGCTCGCAGGCGAGAGGGCCAAGGTTAGGCGACCGCAAGGAATCATCATTGGCTTGGAGGCCAGGAAGCTGCAGCTGCAGGATAAGGCAACTGACTTCAAGAAGACTGGCAATGCGGCGACCGCTAAGCTGACCCGTGCCAAGGCCCACGCGGATTCTTTGGCCATGGAGACTGCTCGGCTCAGAGAAGCTCTGAACCGTGCCAAGGCCGAGGTGACTGAAGAATGGACACAAGCCGTGAATCAGGCCGTGGAAGCCTAGCGAGTGAAGGACGAGGCTTCTTTGGCCGCAGCGGTTGCTCCTGCCGTTGAAAGCTTCAAAACTTCAAAGGAGAGGGACGCTGAAGCTGCAACGTTTTACAATCGCGGCTTCGACGCTTGCCTCGAAGCAGTCCTGAGTTTATACCCAGACCTTCACCTTGATTCCCTCCTGCCCGACGACTCCGAAGATGCCCCGGTCGAAGTCGTCCGCTCGGATCCAGCTTCTAACGCCCAAGCTCCTCCTCCGGCCTGAAGACTATCATTTTGTTTATTTTTTTTTTGAAACTATCAATGTACTTTCAACCATATACTTTTGTCCCTCCGAAGGAATTCAATGAAGAACATTCTTTTTACATTGTCTATTTGTATGTTGAGCTGGTTTCTTTATGGGTTTACTCAGCTGCCTTTTAATTAGTTTTTAGGGTCGGTTGTCCGAGCCTTCTCGGCCCAAGTTTTAGTTGGGTCCGATCTCTTTGGATGCTCGGTTCGTTGCCTCTGTTTTGTTGTATGTCGAGATGAACACTTAACTGGAGGGTAAAGTTATTATTAGGCTTTTTCCCTTTGAGGGATGCCTCGTCGATCCTTCGTAAGGTTGGGTTTCGATTCCTTAAGGGATCAGACCATTTATTAGGCTTTCCTCCCTTGAAGGAATGCCTTGTCGATCTTTCGTAAGGTTGGGTTCCGATTCCTTAAGGGATCGGACCATTTATTAGGCTTTTTTCCTTGGAGGGATGCCTTGTCGATCTTTCGTAAGGTTGGGTTCCGATTCCTTAAAGGATCGGACCATTTAACTCGTGCTTGTGCAGATAGGGCAATCGGACAAGCATTCAAATGTATAATCGATCTTTTATTAAGAGCCTTAAAGGCTAGTCACTCGGAGGCATACATTTTATTATGAGCCTTAAAAGGCTATTTCCTCACGGGTAGTACATCTTCAAGTGCTCGGCGTTTCAGGGATGGGGGAGATGACGGCCTTCGAAGTTTTCCAGGTGGTACGAGCCCGGTTTGGCAGATCTGACCACACGATATGGACCTTCCCAATTGGGTCCGAGCGCTCTTGTCCCTGGCTCGGCCGTGTTCTGGAAAATCCGTCGGAGGACTAAGTCTCCTTATCGGAAGCGCCTGACTCTGACTTTAAAATTGTAGAAGCGCGCTACCTGCTGGTGCCGAGCTGCTGTTCGGAGCTTGAAATTTTCTCTAAGTTCTTCAAGTAAATCCAGATTGGTCGTCATCTGCTCGGAGTTCTGACTTTCTTCGAAACCCCTAACCCGCGCCGTAGGGAGTCTGATTTCCACTGGCACCATTGCATTCGAGCTGTATGATAACGAAAATGAGATTTCCCCCGTCGAAGTCTGGGCTGTAGTCCTGTAGGCCCAGAGGATGAGGGGGAGCTCTTCGGCCCAATTTCCTTTTATTTTTTTCAGCCTCGTCTTGAGATGATGTTTGATAATCTTGTTGACCGCCTCTACTTGTCCGTTTGACTGTGGGTGCCGAGGCGATGAGTAAGCGTTCACAATACTAAGCCCTCGACACATGCTACGGAACTTGTCATTATCGAATTGGCGGCCGTTATAAAAAATAATGGTCCTCGAAATTCTGAACCGATAGATGATATTTTTCCACACAAAGTCGATCACTTTCTGCTCGGTGATCTTTGCAACTAACTCGGCCTCGACCCACTTGGTGAAGTAGTCGACCGCGACTATAGCGAACTTGACCTGTCCCTTCCCAGTGGGCAAGGGACCGATGATGTCGATCCCCCATTGAGCCAACGGCCATGGCCCACTCATGGGGGTCATTTCTTATGCCGGTTGCCTCGGCACATGCTAGGGAACTTGTCATTATCAAATTGGCGGCCGTTATAAAAAACGATGGTCCTCAAAATTTCGAACCGATAGATGATATTTTTCCACACAAAGTCGATTACTTTCTGCTCGGTGATCTTTGCAACTAACTCGGCCTCGACCCACTTGGTGAAGTAGTCGACCGCGACTATAGAGAACTTGACCTGTCCCTTCCTAGTGGGTAAGGGACCGATGATGTCGATCCCCCATTGAGCGAACGGCCATGGCCCACTCATGGGGGTCATTTCTTTTGCCGGTTGCCTTAGCACAGTAGCAAAATGCTAGCACTTGTCGCACTTCCGAACAAAATCCTTGGAGTCGTACTTAAGGGTTGGCCAGAAATATCCTTGACGAAGTATCTTCATGGCCAAGGCGGGACTGCCAGAATGGTTTCCGCAATTCCCTCGTGAATCTCCTGAATCACGTAGTTGGCTTCATCCGGTCGGAGACATTTAAGGTAAGGCTGAGAATGCCCCTTCTTATACAGCACTCCGTCTAATATGGCGTACCGTGCCGCTTGGACCCTAAGTCGCCTCGCCTCTAATTTGTCCGAGGGAGCCTTGCCGGTTGATAGATAATTGAAAATTGGGTCCATCCAACTAGGAATGGACTGGATGGGGTTAACTTTCTCCGACTGGCTAATGCTTGGTTGTTCAATGAGATCGACCGGAACAAAACATGGGACCTTCCCCTCAGAGGCCGAGGCGAGCCTCGCTAGGGCATCGGCCCATGAGTTCTTGGCTTTGAGATCTGCCGGATTGTGCAACTCCAAAATTTCCCCATCAATTTCCTTGCTTCCTCAAGGTAAGCGATCATTCTGGCTTCCTTAGCTTCATACTCCGAAGAGATATGGTTCACTACCAGCTGTGAGTTATAGCGGACTTGGAGAGTTTGAACGCCTAGGCTCGCTGCCAACCTGAGCCCGGCTAACAGTGCCTCGTACTCGGTCTCGTTATTTGAAGCTTTGAACCCGAGCCTGATGGCGTATTGGATTGTTGTTGAATCAGGCGCAACCACGACGACACCGGCTCCATCTTCTTTAATGTTGGAAGATCCATCAACATAAAGGACCCACCCCGGATCCAATGCTGCCTTTTGATCGCTCAATGGGACAGATGGTGTCATTTCAACTTCCTTTCTGACCTACTCTGCATCCAGAGTTGTGAACTCGGTGATAAAGTCGGCTACGGCTTGACCCTTGAGTGCTGTCCTGGGTCGGAATTGAATATCAAACTCTCCGAGTTATACGACTCATTTGGTCATCTGACCTGACACTTCGGGTCTCTGGAGGATCTGCCTCAGAGGAGAGTCTGTTAGCACAACTATGGGGTGGGCTTGGAAATATGGCCGCAGTCTTCTGGCTGAGACGACGAGGCAGAGCGCCAGTTTCTCCAAAGACTGGTACCTTGTTTCGGCTAGTACCATGGCTTTGCTTACATAATAGACGGGATACTGCTTTCCTCCGACTTCTCTGATCAGAGCCGAACTGACAGCTGAGGCCGAGACGGCGAGGTAGAGGAACAAAGGTTCCCCTTCTTCAGGCTTGGTCAATAGAGGCGGTGAACCCAAGTACTGTTTTAATTGCTGGAAGGCTTGCTCACATTCCAGCATCCACTCCACCCTCTTGTGACCTTTCACCTGCTGGAAGAAGGGAAGGCATTTATCTCTAGCCCTAGATATGAAGCGTCCGAGCGTTGCGACTCTTCCCGTGAGACATTGTATTTCCTTAAGAATCCGAGGTGAGTTCATGTCCACGAGGGCTTTAATCTTGTCTGGGTTTGCATGATACCCCGCTGGTTGACTTGGAAGCCCAGGAATTTCCCTGACTCAACCTCGAACACACACTTGGCGGGGTTAAGCTTCATCTGGTATTTACGGAGGACGTTGAATGTTTCTTCGAGATCAACAAGGTGATCGGAGGCTTTGTTACTCTTCACCAGCATGTCGTCCATATACACCTCCATGGTGTGTCCGATCTGTTTGGCGAACATCTGATTCACCAGTCTCTGATATATTACCCCAGCATTTTTCAGGCCAAATGGCATGACCCGGTAACAGTAGAGTCCCCTATCCGTGACAAAAGTGGTCTTTTGCCTATCTGGGAGATGCATGGTGAACTGGTTGTACCCGAAGTAAGCGTCCAGAAACGAGAGTAACTCGTGTCCGGCCGTGCTGTACACTAGTTGGTCGATCCGAGGTAACGGGAAGCTGTCTTTGGGATACGCCTTATTCAGATCAGAATAGTCTACACAGACCCGCCACTTCCCGTTTGACTTCCTGACGAGCACAACATTTACTATCCAGTCAGGGTAGTATACTTCTTCTATGAAGTCCGCATCGAGCAAGACGGATACCTTCTCGGCAATGGCTTCATATCGTTCGGCATCGAACGACCTTCTTTTTTGCTTAACTGGCCGGTGGTCTGGGTCCATGTTCAGCCCGTGGACTATCACATCGTGTGAGATCCCCGACATATCTGCATGTGACCATGCGAAGACGTCTCGGTGTTGCCTTAAGAAGGCCAATAACTCGTTCCTCTGCTTGGGATTCAGTGATGATCCGATCTGAACAGTTTTGCTCGGATCTGATTCATCGAGCGACACTCTTATCAGATCTTCGACTGAGGAGCTTTCTTCTGTCGATCCCCGAGGGTCCAAGGCGTCCACAACGAGGGTTTGTTTGGCGGCCCCTTTCCTTACGGCTATCGCATAACACCTCCGGGCCTCGCGTTGGTCGCCTCGGAGATAACCGATCCCACCTTCAGCTGAGAACTTCATCATTAGATGATAAGTTGAGACGACCGCCCTCATTGCATTGAGGGAGGGTCGGCCCAGAATCACGTTGTGGACTGATGAAACATTGACAATTAAAAAGTCAACCAAAAGTGTGATTTGATGTTGTCATTCTCCCACTGTTACTGGGAGGGAGATGGCTCCTTCGGAGATGACTTTCTCTCCAGCAAAGCCGTGTAAGGGAGTCTTCACAGGTCGGAGCTTGGACCATAGAATTATCATCTTCTCGAACGCCTCGGAATACATGACGTTAGCCGAACTCCCGGTGTCGACCAAGATGCGGTACACTTTGTGATTGGCTATGGTCATAGAATCACTAGCGCATCGTCGTGCGGATGCTGGATCCCCCGTGCATCATCTTATATGAAGGTCAGGCTACACGGAGCGACCCGGAGTTCCTTACTGGGACGTTCCGCCAGGTGAATGTGGTCTTCCGACTCGGAGCTCCATGAATGGGCTTTCCGTGCCCTGTTCGAATCCCCTCCCCCAGCTGAACCCCTGAAGATAATGCAAATTTCGACGGGCTCCTCTAAGGGGTTGTTCGACTGCTCTTGCGGCCGTTCTTCTCTCCGAGCGAATTTCTTCTTTTTGGTGTCACGACGTAAATGTCCTTTGCGGATGAGGGACTCAATCTCGTCTTTCAGATCCACACACTCGTCCGTGTTGTGACCATGGTCCCGGTGGAAGCGGCAGAATTTTCACTTGTCTCTGTGTTCTGGATCAGCCCTCATACAAACCGGCCAATTGAGTAGCTTGTCCCCTCGGATGTCTAGCAGGATCTGTTCGGTGGATGTATTGAGCTGAGTGTAGGAACGAAATTTTCCTTCCGGGCTACGGCTCAGACGACAATCGCGAGAAGCGTGATCATCCGTCCCTTTACCAGTCGGCTAGGAGTCTTCATTCCGGGGTCTTTTCCCCTTGTTCGTCGAGTCAGACACCTATGTGCCCTTTCAGGCGTTGGTGAACTCCTCTGCGTTAGTATATTTTTGAGCTTTCGCCATGAAGTCCGCTAGTGTCTTCGGTGGATTCTTTCCGATGGAGAAGGCAAACTTTCTTTCTTTCAGTCCGCTCAGAATGGCAGCGAGGGCCATCTTATCATCGTAGTCCTCGACATGCAATGCTTCTTCGTTGAAGCGAGCGATGTAATCCTTCAACGACTCCTTCGGGGTCTGCTTAATGATGAGCAGGTGGGTATTGGGCTTCCGACTTCTTTTACCGCTTATGAATTGCATAAGGAATAGTCGACTCAGTTCCGCGAATGAGCCTATGAAATTTGACTTCAGCTGGCGATACCAAATCTGAGCGGATCCGGTGAGGGTGATGGAGAACCCTCTACACATCATCGTATCCGTTGCAGTCTACATCTGCATCCATGATCTGTAGGACTCCAAGTGCTCGGATGGGTCCCAGATCCTGAATACTGGATGACGGGAGGCATCCGAAACCTCTGCGGCATCACTTCAGCCATGATGGCCAGGGTGAAGGGAGGCTCGGTCTCTTCCATCATCGCATGGATCGTGGTCGGAACTGTCGATTGTTCTTACTTTTTCTCCAATATCAGGAACTTATCTTTCAATTTCGCAAAATGCGCTTCCTAGGGATCCTTATTTTCAGCGACGACCTCTGGCGCATGTTCGACCTCCGGCGTTCCTCTCCCTCTCCTTCGTTTCAGCTGATGACGGAGGTCCGAGGGTGGTAGGGTAGATGTTGCTGAATGAACGCTCGTCGGAGCCCGTGTAGTGGGGTTCCGTGAGGATACCTCAGCATGTGCCGTAGGAAGATTTTGACCCGAATGCGGTACCCCCAAATGTTGGGGGGCTTCGGGCCTCACACTCCTCGGTACGAAGCGAGTTTCCACGAACAGCCCTACCGGCTCGAGGACGGATTGTTCTTGAGTAGGGCGTGGCTCTGGCTCTTTCTGTTTCATTCGATTTATCTCGTTACGAAGGGTCTGGATCTCGTTCTGCATGGTGCGATACTTACTCGACCGATTACGCGAACGCTGGGAAGGCCCTGGTGCGAACTCGACATGAAGCGACGATGATGATCGAGTCTGCTCATTGGGTTGCGGCTGCACCGCTACAGCTTTCTTCTTCTTCGCCATTGCTTGAAAAAATGAGAACCTGACTTCTAGTTTCAGATTCCCACAGACGGCACCAAAAAATGTTGATGCCAAAATCCGGTCGGCTCTCTCTGCACGTCGTCCACCACGTGTTATCCCTGGAACCTGCACTAGGAAAACAGGCAAAGGTGACCCTGGCTAAGCCGGGGGACCCTCCGATGCCTAAGTCAGGACAAGGGAATCAGGGTCTGGATAGAGAGTAGAGGAGAGCTTGATTTTGCGTACCTGTAGATATGGCGATGCGTACTATTTATACCTGCCTGTGAGGCGGTCTGAGTCCGATAATCTCGGCACGATTAAAGGGATTCTAGGATCATGGAGATATTATCCACAATCTACTGATTGCGCAGCGTATCTGGTGGATCGTGCGCACCTGTAAGCGAAGTTACCGGCCACGTCTCGATATGACAGTTTCTATATTGAGCGAGTGTGATGTGCACGTCGGAAAGTCTGCTCGGCTCGGCTTATTTAAGGATACCATCAGTCCGATCCGCCTGCTCGGCTCAGTTGATTCCACCATAGTTGGCAGGGCTGACTTCAATAAGTGGTGTGGTTAAGGCGTCGGAGGTCATCCGATCGGATTATGATCCCGAGCCGCGCACCAACTGTGTTGTCTGCTCAAATGGGTCACGTCCCGGAACAGGTCAGATGGATTATGCCTCTACTCGGACGGGCGCTTGGGGCAGTGTTGTAGCGTGAGCTTAGATTTCCCATAACAGTACTTGTGTCACCTCCTAAAATTTAAAATCCAATTGCACAATGATGATCATCAATTCTGAGGTAAAAACTAAATTAGATACGTTTATTCATCGCATTTACATTTAATACATTATATTGTGAGGAGTATCTTATTAAGTTATATACCTCAAATCATTTTTGTATTTACCGAATACAAGGATATAATACATACATCATGTTGGGCCCACAATATGTGGCACACCACGCAATCCATTTCCAAAGTTGAAAAGGGTGTGGATTTAAAGCACATACATCACTGTGAGCCCCACAGTCAGGGTCCCACCCGTCTTGGTTGATATGGGGTCTCACCTAATCCGCCCCTGGGTCCTTGCATTCACCCAAAATTCAAATTGAACTTTTAGTGCATAATATATATATATATATATATATATATATATATATATATATATATATATATATATATATATATATATATATATATATATATTTGGAATTATATACTTTTTTTTTGGTTTGGACTTAAATACTCTTACCAACCTGTAAACCTTGGAAGCAGAGTATTTATGCCTTATCGTCTTCATCATCTCATCGCCTATCCAGATGACGGAGTTCCCGCATTCAAATCTTAAGGAATCCCATATTTAGACATAATAAAAAAAAACAAAGCATACGGAAATATCTGGTGGCCACACTACAGGAAGCAGTGGTGATTCCATGCCCAAAATTAAAAACGTTTTAGAGCACTTGGCCATCCAGCATATAAATAAGGTCAAACAGACTTAAAAGAAGGGAAATCACAAATATAAGCAAAACTTTTGTGGACCCAATAAATTTTTAGGTGTTGCCTGTTTAGTCACTCCTTCATGTGATTTAGTTCACCCGAGATTTAGGTCGGTATCATTTTATGGCATTGGCAAATGCCATAAAATGATTTAGAAAAACCGATGAACAGCCTAAATATTAAACACATACGTCATATTGGGCTCCCTAATTATTTTACCTAAATATTAAACACATACGTCATATTGGGCTCCCTACTTATTTTAGCGGATTATTTTGAGGTGAGAGCCCAAAATGAGGCAGAGCCTAGGCTCATATGGAACATACTGTGGAGATTGAACACCCATCATTAAAAACTTGGGGCCCAGGAGGTTTGGGATCAATCTGACATCTATGTTTTCACTTCAATCTTTATGACCAGGTTAGATGGCAAATCAACGTCTTGATAGGCCCTTAGATCAACAGTCAGCGTCATTATCATCTGCCTCAGTTTTTCAATCATACCCTAAAATGATCTTCCAAATGGATAAACGGGTGGATAAATCCCATACATCACGGTGGGCCCCCGCCCCTGCTTTGATCTATTGCCATGAGGCGGGGGCAGGACGCAGTACCTTCAGTTCGTCACACGTACGATATAAAAGGTAAGAGTAGGCGGGGGCAGAACGCAAAACGCTTCCCTTCGTCACACGTCTTATATAAAATGTCAAAGTCAATAAAAGAAATATTTTACCAAGGAGATACATAGGATGTACCATTTTTTCGGTCCTACCAAAAAACATCCTACGTAGAAAATTGCATGATCGAAGTCCTTTATCAGGTGCCCCACGTGTGGGCACTAGGCCCAAATATGAAAAAAAAAAAAAAAAAAAAAAAAAAAAAAAAAAAAAAAAAGAGAAAACAGGTTTTTAAGAAAATGAAGTTTGTTAGCGGCCATATTGACTGGAGAGAACGGGATCGACACCTGTTTTGCCCAATGCCTAAAATACCTAAGCTTGTTGAACCAATCCACTCCATCTCTCAGGCCCTATCCTAGATTCTAGAACTTTGGAGCAAAGACTCGGTAATATAAACAACCCAAGTGGGCCACACCACGGGCATGAGCAAAGACTCAGTAATATAAACATCCCAGGTGGGCCACACCTCAGGCAACAATGGTCATGGGATGCCAACCATAGTGTCTGTGTGGGGCCACTATGGTGTGTATCTTTCATCGAACCTGTTAATCAGGTTTAAATCACGGGGATGAAGTGAAAAGACAAAAATTAGCCGGAATCAAATATCAGGCGGGCCACATTATGTGAACTAAAAGGTTTTAAAAGTAGCTTTACATTTGTCCCAATGGTCTGGCCTGGTGGATATTCTTTTTATCAGTCTGATCTTTAGTATGTACAGTTCAAGTAATGGTTCTCACTTAACGTGTAGAGTGGATTTATATATAAAGCATGATGGGAACCATAAAGCTAGGTTGTTTTATGGAGGCGTTGTCCAGCGATGACCACTTAAGATATTATAGAATTCTGGATCTGATTACATGCACAATAAGACCGTGTTATTATGGAGGGCGGATTATGTGAGACCCCAGCCTCACCCACCATGGGTTACTAGGTTTCCACCTTGATGTGTGTATTATGTATCTGGTGTAAGGAGACATATTAGAGAATAATCAATTATTCATCAATTAATTCACGGTCCATCTCCTTGTGGCTCATTTATGCTGGGAATATCTCTGTGACATGTTCTACATCAGTATCTATGCCGACCATCCGTATTTCCAAATCACTTTACACATTATTTGAAAAATGAAACAGGTCCAATTATCAGGTGGACTATATCATAGGAAATCATGTTGGTTGACAATTAATGTAGGACCAAAGTTTTACATCAAGCTGATATTTGCTTTAATGTTTTTTTCCCTACATTTAGGCTTACAAGACATTATCAATAGATTGAACGGTAAATAAGCACTTTAGAAATTGTTGATGCTGATATCCCAATGACTTCCTTAAATCATTTACTGTTCACCAGTAAAAGTAGACAACAATAGAGACCCTGGACACAACAGAAGATTTGGATATATTACATACTTTATGTTGACCCACAGAATGTGGCACACCACACAACCCATTTCCAAAGTTGAAAAGGTACATACATAAGTGTGAGTCCCACAGTCAGGGGTCCCACCGTCTCGGTGAATCCGGGGTCTCACCTAACCCGCTACCTGGTCGTTGCATTCGCTCAAAATTCAAATTGAATTTTTAGTGCATATATATATATATATATATATATATATATATATATATATATATATATATATATATATATATATATATATATATATATATATATATATATATCTGGATTAAAAAATATATAATTTTTTCATTTGGACTAAAATACCCTTACAAGCCTGTAAAGCATTGCAAGCAGAGGATATATGCTTTTTCGTTCTTATCATCTCATCCCCTATCCAGATAATGGAGTTCCCACATTCAAATCTTAGGGTATTTTGTTCATTTATACTCTTCCATGCAATCCTTCTCTCCTCCATCAACTCCTGCTCACCCTCGGTATTTACAATGAAAAATGAGACCGATCGACTGGCATTGCTCGCATTCAAAGAAGGTATTTCTTCGAAAGATCCTCTTGGAGTGTTGAGCTCATGGAACAATTCTCTCCATTTCTGTCAATGGGTGGGAGTCACCTGCAGTCGCCGCCAGCATCAAAGGGTCACGAGCTTGAACCTCACGGACCACAGCTCGGTGGGCTACTTATCACCTCACGTTGGAAATCTCTCTTTCCTGAGAAGAATCGAGCTCTCCACCAACAAATTCAAAGGTGAAATCCCTCAAGAAATCGGCCGCTTATTCCGGCTTCAGATTCTCAACCTGACTGAAAATTCATTCCAAGGAGAAATTCCATCCAATCTGAGCCGCTGCTCAGAACTCCTAATCATTAGCATTGCACGGAATAAGCTAGTCGAAGAACTTCCCCCCGAGCTTGGCTCTTTGTCAAAGCTCATTTTTCTTTCTGCCATGTTCAATGATCTCAGTGGAAGCATCCCACCTTCGTTGGGGAACCTTTCCTCTCTCACCACTCTTTTTCTACGAGGTAACAGTTTCAACGGGCAAATTCCAAACCAGCTTGGTCAATTGGCAGCCATGTCCCGTCTCCAAATGGATGAAAATCAGTTATCAGGTACGATTCCACCTTCAATTTATAATCTCACATCCATCCAAGTGATTAGCGTGGCAGTTAATCGGCTACATGGAAGAATTCCCCCCAGCCTAGGCCTTGCTTTTCCACACCTGCAATGGATTACTGCAGGAGCAAACCTATTCACGGGAACGTTGCCAATTTCATTGTCCAATGCTTCAAGTCTTGAATTTGTCGATTTTAGCTCCAACAGTTCTCCAACAGTTTTAGTGGACATGTACCTTTGAAACTAGGAAGTCTTTCGCGTCTCTACCATTTCAATATCGAGAGAAATCAGCTTGGAAGCAGGGAAGGTGATGACTTGAGCTTCCTCATTTCACTGACCAACTACACCAATTTAAAAGTCATATCTGCTTCTGTTAATAATCTCTATGGTGAGTTGCCCGGCTCGATTGCTAATCTCTCGAGACAGCTAAACTTACTGGTTTTGGGAAGAAACAACATATTTGGAATCATTCCCGAGGGAATTGAGAATCTCATCAGCTTGTATGGTCTGGGTCTGCGGGTGAACTCCTTGAAGGGTACTCTTCCAGATTCTATTGGGAAGCTTAACAAGTTGCAAGCCTTGAGTCTGTATGGAAATAAATTTTCAGGCCAAATCCCACCTTCAATCGGCAACATCACTCAATTGACCAATCTCTACTTGGATGTAAATGATTTCCATAGAAGCATACCATCAAGTTTTGGAAATTTGGGATTTATGGAACAATTTTTCATTTCTGAAAATAAACTCAATGGTACCATACTCAAACAAGTCGGCGCAGCTCAAATCAACCTGTCTCATAACTCATTCACTGGGTCTCTCCTGCTGGAAGTCGACAACTTAGAAAATATCCGCTTGATGGACATCTCAGAGAACAATCTGTCGGGTGAAATTCCAGATACGTTAGGAAAGTGCCAAATCCTGGAGTTGCTCTACATGAATGGAAACTTGTTTCAAGGAACCATTCCAGAGTCTCTAAGGAATTTGAAAGGTATCCAAAGGCTAGATCTTTCATGCAATAACTTGTCTGGGCAGATTCCGAAGTATTTCGAAGAATTTCTTTTCTTACAGTATTTGAATTTATCATTCAATAATTTTGAGGGTGAAGTGCCCAAAGGAGGAATCTTTAGAAATGCCAGCGCTATTTCAGTTGTTGGAGACAACAAACTCTGTGGAGGTATACCAGAACTACAATTGCCAGGTTGCCTTAAGCAAGCTTCTAAGAAACGAGGAAAGCCTCTTGCTTCCAGAGTAAAAGTCACAGTTATTACTGTGATTTCATCTTCAATTCTCCTGTCGTGTATCATTGGAGCACTTTATTGGAAAAGAAATTCTCCGAAGAAAGCTTCTTCTCCATCTTCCACAGAGAATCAGTGGTTACAAGTTTCTTATGCAGATCTCTTTCAAGGGACAGATGGATTTTCTTCAGCTAATTTAATTGGTGTGGGAAGTTTTGGTTCTGTATATAAAGGAATTCTAGAATGCTTTGAAACACTTGTTGTGTTGGATAAAATGTTGAATTAAATAGACTATAAAAATCGAGAACCAAAAAAGGAAAATAAATTTAGAGAAAGAAAAACTTATTGAATTGAGTCGAGGCGTGACTGAGTTACACGGCTTGAAATCGAATTTGCTCCCCTTGGACAGCGTCACAGCGTCCCAAGTGCAACAGGTTTCCAGAGCAATCGACCTCCAGGATACAACGACTATGACCCGGTCCCAGCGGTGCACTCACTGTACACGGGCTCGAACCACTTGCAGCTTAATCCGAAAGTGCTGAGTTGACTCAGCAATGAACTCAGCAACAATGGTAAAACCGTATCAGAGAGAGTTTTATAAGGCAGGGAATTTTCGTATATTGAAACTGGAATCGGAAGTCTTTATATAGACTCCGAAATGGTGCATAAGAACCCTTTACAAAAGGTTAGGTCCGTTGGGTTTAAATCCAACAGGGGCGACCAACCGGAAGGGAAGCATCTCTCTGGTTTAAAAACGAAAAGGCACAAGTGCGAGTACACTCTCGCACATACAGTCCTGCGAGTACCCATACACACGCACCCACGCGAGTACACTTACACAGCACCCGCACCCGCACCCGCGCCCAGCCCAGCCCGTCCCGTCCCGTCGCGTTGCGCATGCGGACGCGGACACGGACTCGGACTCGGCTCGGCTCGGCTCGGCGCGCGCGCGCGCGTGTGGTTAATGGCATATATTAGAGCTATTGGCATAGCCCCCCCCACAGGACCAAATTCACATGCCCCCTGAAAGGGGCTCAAGCCCTAGGCAAAAAGTCTATCATATAAACAAGAGAATTTCTCTTGTCAAATCCGATGTGGGACAAAACCAACACCTCAAAAACACCAAAATTTAAATGTGGAGGGAAAACATCGAAATTTGAAAATTCAAATTTTTAATATTATTTTAAAACAAATACAACAATCCCCCACATGTTTTAAAATAAAATACTTTCGGATTAAAGCGAAATAGTTGTGCAATGGTGCCGGTGTCACCATAGACTTAAACCGACATTAGAGTAAGCAAGACAGGTCTACAGGAATCAGGTGACACCATAGTCTTGAACCTGAATCCTTTTAATGTAGATCGCAAGTACATGCCACTCACACAACTCTTCCTCTGCAAGTGATTCTGTGGTTCGGTGCGTTTCGACCATACACCATTACCTGAATTTCATGAGTGCTCTAGAGAATTCGCCTAGATTCTCATAGGAAGCGGCCTCCACCTCCACACCCATATAGGTGAATTCCATCAAGTGTATGCAGCAACTGTATACACCACCAAATATATGGCTATGGATCCATTAAGAGTTCTAAAAACTCATCCTTCTGCGTTACTGCTCGCACTGTACACCATAGAAGGGGCTCATATAACTCAGTGCAATCGTCTACCTCGTGTCTTGTTGTTTACCCATTGAACCTATCTCATGGGATCTCCACTTGTATAGGTTGGGTTACCGACACTGGCAGCTCATATATTAGGCTCAGCCCCATTCCCTTCGATGTATCATTGACTAACTTTTTAGATAGTCCTTTGGTCAGAGGATCTGCTAGATTCTTTTCTGACCTCACAAAGTCAATAGATATGACGCCATCACGTAACATATGTTTCACTATATTGTGTCTGAGTTTAATATGCCTGCTTTTTCCATTATATATTTTACTTTTTGCTTTCGCTATAGCTGCTTGACAGTCACAATGAATAGATACGGCCGATACAGGCTTTGGCCACAACGGTATATCAGCTAAGAGATTTCTAAGCCATTCAGCTTCTGATCCAACCTTTTCTAAGGTAATAAACTCGGATTCCATAGTCGACCGAGCAATATATGTCTGCTTGGTGGACTTCCAAGAGACTGCTCCTCCACCCAAAGTGAAGACATATCCACTAGTGGATTTTGTCTCATCTGAATCACTGATCCAGTTAGCTTCACTATATCCTTCTAATACAGTAGGATAACCATTATAATGTAAACCATATGTCATATTACCTTTTAGGTATCGCAAAATTCTAGACAATGCATTCCAATGTTCTTTTCCAGGGTTATGTGTATATCTACTTAGCCTTCCTACTGCAAAAGCTATGTCAGGTCTAGTGCAGTTTGTTAGATACATGAGGCTACCAATTATTCTGGAATATTCCAATTGAGACACAATATTTTCTGTATTCTTCATGAGAGTCACACTATAATCATAAGGAGTACTGACAGGTAAACAGTCAAAATGGTTAAACTTTCTCAATATCTTCTCAATGTAATGAGATTGTGATAATATAATAACACCATTTTTCCTGGTTACTTCAATACCCAATATTACACTTGCCTCTCCTAAGTCTTTCATGTCAAACTTAGATGACAAGAATTTCTTAGTTGCATTAACTAATTTAATATTAGTTCCAAAAATAAGCATGTCATCAACATAAAGACATATGATAATATAATCATTTTCAGAAATTTTACTATATACATATCTATCTACATCATTTATATGATAACCATTTGATTTTAAAACACCATCAAATTTTTCATGCCATTGTTTAAGAGCCTGTTTTAAACCATATAGTGATTTAATTAGTCTACATACTTTATTTTCTTTACCTAATATCTTATAACCCTCAGGTTGCTCCATATATATTTCTTCTTCTAAGTCTCCATTTAGGAAAGCAGTCTTAACATCCATCTGGTGTACCACTAGTTTATATATGGAGGCTATCGCTATTAAGACTCTAATAGTTGTAATCCTAGTTACAGGGGAATATGTATCAAAATAATCTATTCCTTCCTTTTGTTTAAAGCCTTTCGCTACCAACCTAGTCTTAAACTTATCGATAGTTCCATCTGGTTTTAGTTTCTTTCTAAACACCCATTTGCAGCCTATTGGTTTGTTACCAGGTGGTAGGTCTACAAGTTTTCAAGTATTATTAGATATAATAGATTCTAACTCATCATTTATTGCTTCCTTCCAAAAGGTTGCATCTGGAGAGTTAATAGCTTCTATATAAGTTGTAGGATCATCTTCTACTAAGAATGTGAAAAAACCATCTCCTAGGTTAGTTTCTTTTCTAACTCTAATACTTTTTCTTAGTTGTATCTCTTCTACTACTTTCTCGTAAGCATTTTTACTAGTAGACGCAATATCTGATTCATTAACTTTTTCTATTCCTATAGATTTAGATTTCATAGGGAATACGTTCTCAAAGAACTCTGCATCCCTAGCTTCTATAATTGTATTAGGATCTAGAATATTATCCTTAGTTTTTAAAACTAGAAACCTATAGGCCGCACTGTTTTGTGCATACCTTATAAATATACAATCGGTCGTTTTAGGACCTAATTTTCTTTTCTTAGTTTCAGGCAATCCTACTTTAGCAAGACACTCCCACACTTTAATATATTTATAACTAGGAATATGATTCTTCCAAAGTTCATATGGTGTTTGTTCAGAAGATTTAGATGGAATCCTGTTTAGGATATAACAAGCAGACAGAATTGCTTCTCCCCACATATTTGAGGGTAAGCCTGAACTATTTAACATGGCATTCATCATTTCTTTTAGAGTTCTGTTCTTACGTTCTGCTATTCCATTTTGTTCTGGTGTATAAGGAGCTGTAGTTTCGTGAATTATTCCATTCTTTTCACATAATTCTCTAAATTGAGAAGATTCATATTCACCTCCTCTATCTGTTCTAAGTCTTTTAATTTTTATATTTAATTGATTTTCAACTTCAATTTTGTATTTAGAAAAAGCATCTAAAGCTTCATCTTTGTTCCTTAATAGATATACTCTAGTGAACCTAGAGTAGTCATCTACAAAAGTTATATAATATCTTTTTCCTCCTCTAGACATGTGATTTCTAAAATCACCTAAATCACTATGTATCAACTCTAATAAAACAGATGATCTTTCTATTTGTTTAAAGGATTTTCTAATAAATTTTGATTCTACACATGTTTCACATTTTTTAAACTCTTCATTAGATATATTAGGTAATAAACCTAATCTTTTCATTTTCTTTAAAGATGCCACATTCACATGACCTAATCTATTATGCCATAGATAAAAAGGTTCAACGATATAAACAGAACTAGATGTTTTCTTATTATCATTGGATACATTTACAATGAATAAACCATCGCTACAGTACCCCTTACCAACAAAGGTTCCATTTTTAGTCATTACAAGCTTATCTGAATCAAATACTAATTTGACACCAGCCTTATTGAGGAGCGAACCAGAGACCAAGTTTCTTCTAATGTCAGGCACATGTAGGACATCATTTAACATTAGAGTCTTTCCAGAAGTGAGTTTCAGAAGTACTTTCCCTTTCCCTACAACTGGAGACGTTCTAGCATTTCCCATGAACACCTGTTCATCAGCTCCTGATACTTGGTAGGAGGTAAACATGCTACGATCTTTGCACACGTGTCTAGTTGCACCAGTATCTAGCACCCACTCCAAGTTGTTTACAAGGAAGACTTCTGACACCACAGCCACTACTATGTCAGACTCATTGCCTGTTTCTGTAAGATTAGCTTGCGGCTTATCTTTATTTTTCTTAAGCTTGCAGGTTTTAACATGATGCCCAGGCTTTCCACAGTTGTAGCAGTTTTTCTTTTTCTTGAATTGATTGTTTGCATTCTTCTTTTTGAGCCTGCAGTCATTTGCATAATGTCCAGGTTTGCCACAGTTATGACAGTTGCCCTTTTTCTTATTATTTGTCCGACTTGATTCCACAAGATTCGCTTTTGAATCTATCTCATTTTTATTTCCTTTTTGGTCCCTGATTCTATTGGCCTGCTCTATTCGTATGTGTACGATAGTGGTTTCCAAAGAAACACCGTTCTTCTTATGTTTCATTCTATTTTTATATTCTTTCCAGGAGGGCGGTAACTTTTCTATTAACGCTCCTGACAGAAACACCTCATCCAACTTAATTCCTTCTGTCGATAGTTCGTGAATTAGACTTTGAAAGTCATGAATTTGATTTGTGACAGATTTATCGTCTGTCATTTCATAGTGAAGGAAATTAGCAATTGTATGTTTCTTAGCGCCTGCATCTTCCAATATGTATTTCTTTTCTAAAGCAATCCATATATCTTTAGCAGAGGCGTAAGAAGCATACACATCATATAATTCGTTGGATAAAGAGTTTAGAATATAATTTTTGCAATTATTTTCATCTGTTACTTCATTTTGATTTGCTGGATCTATAGTAAATGATTCAGATAAAATGTATGAAACTTTCAGGGTGGTAAGAGCGAACATCAATTTCTGTTTCCACCGTTTAAAGGATTGTCCAGCGAACGGTTCGATTTTGGCTAACTCAGTAGAAGCATTTACTGTTACTGTAGCCATAGTCTATGTACACTCTCGCACATACAGTCCTGCGAGTACCCATACACACACACCCACGCGAGTACACTTACACCGCACCCGCACCCGCGCCCAGCCCAGCCCGTCCCGTCCCGTCCCGTCGCGCACGTGGACGCGGCTCAGCTCGGCTCGGCACGGCACGGCTCGACTCGGCGCGCGCGCGCGCGTGTGTGGTTAATGGCATAGATTAGAGCTATTGGCATAGCCCCCCCCACAGGACCAAATTCACATGCCCCCTGAAAGGGGCTCAAGCCCTAGGCAAAAAGTCTATCATATAAACAAGAGAATTTCTCTTGTCAAATCCGATGTGGGACAAAATCAACACCTCAAAAACACCAAAATTTAAATGTGGAGGGAAAACACCGAAATTTGAAAATTCAAATTTTTAATATTATTTTAAAACAAATACAACATGTTGTAGTGAAGGTACTCACCTCCTGCAACAAGGAGCTTTTAAGAGTTTTGTAGCCGAATGCGAAGCATTAAGAAACATCCAACATCGAAATCTTGTCAAGATTTTAACAGTTTGCTCGAGCATTGATTTTAATGGAAATGATTTCAAAGCTCTAGTGTTTGAGTACATGCCTAATGGTAGTCTGGAGAAGTGGTTGCATCCAAATGTAGATGAACAACCTCAGCTGAGTTTGAATCTTACACAAAGGCTAAATATAGCCATTGATGTGGCTTCGACATTAGATTATCTTCATCATCATTCAAAAACACCAATCGTTCATCGCGACCTAAAACCAGGCAATGTTCTTCTTGATGATGATATGGTTGCCCATGTGGGTGACTTTGGGTTAGCGAGGTTCCTCTCCGAAGCTGCAGAAAGTTGCTCTCAAAATCAAACTAGCACATTTGGGATTAAGGGATCGATTGGG
This sequence comes from Magnolia kwangsiensis, assembly GCA_037074715.1. Classification (NCBI taxonomy): domain Eukaryota; kingdom Viridiplantae; phylum Streptophyta; class Magnoliopsida; order Magnoliales; family Magnoliaceae; genus Magnolia; species Magnolia kwangsiensis. Next base: position 128,207,933 of record CM073578.1, on the reverse strand, counting down.
TACATACCTCCAAGTAAATTTTTAGTCCATTTTTTTCCTTTCTAATCATTTATCTTGCAAATGATTGGTAGTTTGCATTTGTTTATATTGTGGTGAAGCTTCTTAAGAATGATATGCATGAAAATAATCTAATCAATGGATATGTCTATACACAGTAGTGCATTCTCCATGCATATTTACGACTAAAAGCAATAATAACAGAATTAAACTCTTAATAGGGAAGAAAGCCAAAAAGATGGAAGAATCTGACAAATGTGATTTAGTTTAGTGATGATGAGCTACGGTCAGTTACAAATTGAAAGGATGGATTTCTCTCTTGGGACCAAGTGGTCCCACTCACGATCAACAAAATAGAAGGAATACTTTTGTGAATGGCCGCAATCATCCGATCAAGATGATTTGATGGGCATCAACAATTCATGGTAGACCGTCTTATTAAATGTTGGCTAGATTGGGCCCCACATGGATTCACACTGTAATAAGGTACAGAGAACTGTTGCTTAGATTATTTCTCTAGCATGATACGCTATATGAAAAAAAGAGAAAAGAAAAGAAAAGAAAAGAAACACACTGGATTCTTGTTCAATTTATAGGATATTTTTTAGGAGTATTTGTTAAGATCGATTACACACTCATAGTGCAGAGATTAAAAATATATGTTAAGCCAAATTTCTTGTTTTCAGAAATGCTAAATTTTGGGAAAGGTATAAATGTTAATTAATTAAATGAAATAATTCCCTTTCTCCCTCTCAATCTCTAACCACTATTTTTTATCTTTCTTTAAATAGTTGCCTAATATTCAAATATGTGACATTTGTAAATCGTAGAGTATGGGATGGGCGGTAAGGCATCCACATATGGAGATGAATACAGTTATGGGATCCTTCTACTTGAGATGATCACCGAAAAGCGGCCAACTGATGACATGTTTAAGGACAATCAGAGCCTTCATCACTTTGCAAAGTCGGCTTTTCCCGAACAAGTAATGGAGATCATGGATCCAAGACTTCTCTTCGAAGATGCTGAAGCATTTCAAGACACTGAAAATCATAACAATTTGAGAAATAAAATGCACGATTGCTTGGTTGCATTGGTCAGAATTGGTGTATCGTGTTCTGCGGAGTCGCCAGGGGAACGAATGGAGATGAGAGACATTGCCATGGAAATGCATGCTATTAGAGACTCATATCTTGAGGTTGGGATTCAGTGACAGAGACAAAATAGGCCCCTACTGTTAGGTGAATGTTCATCTTACCTCAGTAACTGGTAAGATTAGATTATAGTTAGATTGAAGAAGATTCCAACATAAAATAAAACTGCTTGATATTTTTCTAAATAGATCTAGATATATATTATTCTAGTGTTGAATATAAGGGGAAGATTTATGTTTTCTTTTATCTTGTTTCAGACAGAAGGAGATTGTATTATAAATATCATAATACAATCTTATTAAGTTACAGTTAGAATCATGTGAATTGTTGTTGTCATTGTCAGGAGAGAATAAAAGGACCCGAGGTGCTACATGTAATGGGCATACGACCACTGATGAGGCGGACATGATTGTTCAATGAAGATTTGGTCCAGCACCCATACACTGGATGGCCAACAGGATAGAGGATCCATAAACGTGGGGCCCACCATGATGTATGCGATTTATATCCAGACTGTAGATCCATTTTGCCAGCTCATTGTTTTTTCTTTCTTTGTTTTTGGCATGAGCTAAAAAATGAAGCAGATCCAAATCTCAGGTGGACCACACCTCAGGAAACCATGGTGATTGAATGCCTGCCATTAAAAACTTCAAGCACCCTACCTTAATGTTTGATCACTGCCATCCAACCGGTTGATAATGTCATACAGACCTGGATATATCAGCTTGATCTAGAACTTTTATGGTCACCAAGAATTATCCCTTCAATCACCCTGTTTCCTGTGGTGTGATCCAACTGAGATTTGGATTTGCTTTAATTTTGGGCCTATACCATAAAATGAGCTAGAAAAATGGATAGACGGCATGGATATGAAACACATACCGCAAATCTGTACTGTGCTACACCATGCAATCCGTGTCCCTTCATCACACGTCTGATCTAACAAGTCAGAGTAAAAAACTCAACGTCAAAAACCTCAGGTCGGGTCGAGAAGTATTTTATAAAGAAGATCATCCAGCGGCACATGCCAAGTTGTGTGATCCTAGCCCTTTATCAAGTGCCCCACGTGTGGGCGCTGGTACGAAATCAGGTTGGCATGTTTTATATACAAAAGAAATGATGGGTTCAAAAAAGATTTATAAAAATAAAAAATGAGGCCCTGCATTGTAGCCATGATCCAGGCCGCATTCTGTCAACACCCAATGGACAGTCGTTCATCAGACAGGCAGATCCCACTGTTGATTTGGGCCACACCTAATGAAAGTGAGAAGATTAAACCTTTGATCGATGATCATCAGCTCAATGTAAATTTCTTGTCAAGGCCCATTACACAGTTCCAACCATCCGATCAACTCAAGATAAGGGAACTTGGATTGGCTGCCTGGTAACTCTAGGTTGTACATCTCATCAGGCAGGTCCACTTTAGAGTAGGTGGGCCAGACATGGATGAAAGAGATGGATATTGAAAGAAATTCGACCAACAGACCATATCAATATACATTTGTTGGCTTCCTGACACATCCTGCAGCGTCGCCGAAAAGAGTGTCCAAGCTGTTTTGGGCCTAGCCCACTTTTGTGGGCTTTGAAACTCTGATTTGGGGCCGGGATTGAGCTTGCAAATACTTACTGGTCCAAAATGGGCTAAATTCCTTGCCTGATTAGTATATGGTTGGGCTCAGCCCTAGAATGCAGCTTGCTTAATGAACAGGCAAGCCCAGACCCAGGGCATTGATCATGCTCCAGGGAATATTCGTGATAGGGAAACCCTGTATATAAATTTACCCAATGGATTTGAACCCATAACTCAATGGTATACAGCATTGGTTTCAACGTTGGGGTCATGAGCTCAAGTCCGGCCCATGAACCAGAGCGGGTGAATGGCCCAGCCTACACATCTCCAAGTCTAGCCCTAGAGCTATGGACCTGTCTAAATGCCTAGAAAGACCCGAATTGGGCTTCAACAACCATTTTAGTAGATGAGGTGGCGGGTTTGGCTATCTAACATGATAGAAATGTATCAGACTGCTGATCTTAGAACAACAGTTCAACCTGACCTTAGATTCAGACTCGGTCCGGTCTTAAACCATGGGTCAAGCCCAGCCCATAAACTGGCGTCGCATATGGGCTGACATATGGGTTGTCCAAGTCCAGTACCCCCGAGCCATGAACTTGTGTCCATTAGCGGCATGACCTGAATCGGACTCAGACCAGGCCTAGCTTACCAGATCAGGTCTGACCAAGATCGAGTTGACTCAGAGGAATTGCATCGGAGTCGTCCACATCTTGAAACCACTGTTCAAGTTCAGCCCATACGCTGGCATCATAGATGGGCTAGCCTATAGCATGTCCAAGTCCAGCCCATGAGTAATAAACTTGGGTCCATGCCCTGCATGACCCAAGTCGAGCTCAGACTAGGCCTGGCTTCCCATCAGAATCTCAGTCACTAATGTCAAGCTAGCCGAGCCAGGCCATGCAAAACCGTCGGGGTTGCATACAACCAACAAGCCACGAAAGAAGACTACGTGGCTTGGCAGTGATGACCCCAACACCAGCCAGCTAGCTGGTATCAAATTTCTGTGTGCCCCACCATGACGTATGTGTTTTATCTATGCCGTCCAATTTTCAACTAATTTTAGGGAATGAGCCCAAAAAATGAGGCAGATCCAAAGCTCAAGTGGACCACACTACAGGAAACAGATTGGATTGAACACTTCCAGTTGAAAACTGCTGGTGGGCCATAAAAGCTTTGGATGAAGCTGATATTCCTGTTTCCCTTCATCCAGGTCTTTGTGACCTCATAAACTGGTTGGATGACAACTAAACATCACTGTAGACCCTAGAAAGGTTTCAATGGTGGACATCACTCTAATCACTGTTTCCTGTTTTGTGGTCCACTTGAGCTTTGAATCTGCGTTGTTTTTGGGCTCATGTAGCTGAAAAATGAACAGACGGATGGCATAGATAAAACACATATATCATGGTGGGGCTCACAGATCTTCGACACCAGCTAGCTGGCTGTCGTTGGGATCACCAGCCAAACACCCTCCGAGAATCAACCCAAACCAAATCCAAAGCTGCGTGGGCCAATTTTCGATTCAGCCTCTTCCTCATGAGTTAAAAATTCCACGAGCATTGTCTTCTGACAGTGGAAATAGGAAAAGCCCGAAAGAGGAAGAAGAAAGATGGCGAGCAATAGCAGTAACTCATCTCCCAAACCGAACCCTAAAAAAGTGAATCCGACGGATTCTCATTTCATCATCTTTCTTAAGGAGTACGTCTCGACAGGAAGCAGATTGCGTGGCCGGTTGTGGCAAAGTTCCGTGGGACCTACTATGATATATGTGTTATATCTACGTCATCCATCCATTTATCGAGATTATCTTAGGACGTAAACCTAAAATAAGGCAAATCCAAAGCTCAAGTGGACCACACCACATGAAGCAATCAACGGGGATAAGGACGCTTACCATTGAAAACTTCCCAAGGCCTACCATTATATATCCGTATAGCTGAAGAAGAAACTTAAATATTATCATCGATACAAAATTTATATGATCACGGATAAGTTTTTAATAATAGGCATTCAATCCCCGCTATTTATTTTTTTATTTATTTTTTAATGCGGTTTACTTACGCTTTGAATCTCTTGCACTTATTTAGGAAGTGGATTTGCTGATGTACCACACACCAGCTATATATCTGGTGCATTGACATCAGCAACTCCTGTGGGTCCCATTATGAGGTATGTGTTATATCCAAACTGTCCATCCATTTGGCGAGATTGGCTTGAGGCTTGAGCCAAAAAATAAAGCAGATATAAAGATCAAGTGGACCACACTGCAAAAGGCAGTGGGGGATTGAACATCCACCATTGAAACCCCTTTGGGGTCAGAAGTTTTGAATCAATATGAAATTTGTACGTTTTCCCTCTTCATCCATGTATTTGTGACCTTATTAACTGATTGGATGGAAAATAGACATTATGGTGGGCCCTGCTAAATTTTTAACGGCGAAAATCATGATCATCGCTGCTATTTTTGGTGTGATCGCTTTGGATATTATTCATTTTTTGTCCAATGCTCTAAAATGATCTAGAAAAAGAAAAATGGATGAACAATATGAATGTAATAAATACATCATTGTGGTACATCATTGTGGGGCCGTGTAACTTTGATCTCTTTTAAACCGCTCGCTCAACACGGAGCTCGAGGAGTGTCGGCTCTCGTATTCGCGGAAACGGATTGGTTACTCCCCTTGGCACTAGCCAATGGCTGGTGGTCAGTGCTCTGTGGGACCTACTATGATGTATGTGTTTCATCCACGCTGTCCATCTATTTTTACATATCATTTTACAATATGAGACCAAAAATGAAGTATATGCCAATCTTAAGTGGACCACATTACAAGAAATAGTGTTGAATAAGCGTCGACCAATGAAAACATTTTGGGGTCATAAAAGTTTTGGATCAAGCTGATTTTTGTTTTTTCCCTTCATCTGGCGATTGTATGACCTAATCAACCTATTGGATGTCAAATACCCTTTGAAGGATTTTAATGATGAATATCCGGTCACTATTATTTTCATGTGGTGTGGTCCACTTGAGAATTATATACGTCTCGTTTTTGGGATAAAGCTATAAAAGGATCTGTAAAAATGGATGAACAGAAAGGATGAAACACACATCATGATGGGGCCCACAGCACCGACCACCAGCCACGAGGCTGGTGTCAGGGGGAGTAGCCAATCCGTTTCCCGTACTCGCACGACATGTGTATACATCAGCTATATAGCTGGTGTCTGGTACGCCATCCAATCAGCTTCCACTTTTTTAGCTCATATTCTAAAATGATCTCTCAAACCATATGAACGGTGGTAGGGCACACAACTTTGTATCAACCCGCTTTCCATCACAAAAAGCTTCTGTGTGGGGAGAACGGGAGATTCTACCTTTTTGACACGGTTTGCATAGCAGAGAGCTTACGTATTGTTGGAATCTAAGTTTTGGATACACCGAAAATATAAAAAATAAATAATTGAAAATAACGATTTCACTAGGCTGAATCACGTATAAAATATGCTGTTCTTAAAGCATGATTCGCCCCCTTATCAACTGCTGATGGGTTACAGGCGAATTACTTCTAGGATAAGACAAGCTTTATCTGGATCCAGCGTGTACCAATCACGATAGGTCTACTATGGAATAGTTTAACACAGTAGATTGCTTCTGATAGATTTAAACGGTAAAGATGATCATAATATTCTAAAATGGAACTATGAATTGTATCTGATTTAATGGAAGAAATGGTGTGTTGAGATGATGAAATCGGACTGGAATGGTCCAGTTTATATAGGCCTCAGGTTTAGACCCGTTGTTGTGTGGTATTCAATGGTCCAGAATGTTTGAAAAACGTTTCTAGCCATTGTCCATTAATCCCAGACGTTTCTGGTCATTAGATCTATAAATCTAACCGTTGGATCATCCTGGCCCGTCCGTTTTTAGACCGTTGTGGCTTTTAAGGTAGCTATCCGTTTATGCAAATGGCTAGACATTTCGGATTTAAGATCCGACCGTTCTCAGTCACCTATAAAACCCAGGCTCATTTCCAACTTTTCAGATCCACACCGCCCTAAGGCTCTGACCAGACCCATCGCACCACGATCACACCTTCTCACGCCGGTTCGCGTAAGTTCGTGAGGGAGCGACCACTTTGCGACATGATGCCCACATGCGAAGTGCAAAGTGCGCCATCTAGCGCCACTACAGCCACACTGTATCACTGCCCATGCCCGTGCCGGAGATAGAGCACAAGAGCGCGTGCGCGTGCGTGCGTGCGTGTGTTCTAGTCCTTCACATTGGAACATGCAACCAAGTTTCATCTCCTCCAAAAAGCTCCAAGTAAGAATACCCTTCTCAACATCTCATATAAACCAACAAATTATCTTTTGCATTTTCGATGTGGGACAAAGCACACACACTGCACTTTTTAATTCAAAAAATTCAAAAAGTATTTTGGCGAAAAAATCCTAAAATTTTAAAAATTTTAAATTTTCATTTTTATCATTTTTAAAAAACCACTGATTTTTAACAATCCCCCATTGATTTTTAAAACAATGAAAAACTCTGCCAAAATAATAACAGTTATTATGCATATAGAAAGATATCTTGCGATTTGAATCTTTCTTTAGTGTAAGTATTTTAAAATTATTTCAAAATTTCTGGTTATTGCAGCATTGAACTAGTTATTCCTATATGATATAACCGAAAATACTACACACATAATAGCTCCTGCGTTAGGTGTTCCTTCATAATCTCGCTTAGCACTTTTAATGGCCATGTGCTTATCCTCTTTCATGAACGATTCCGAGATAACTTTAGCTCTCATGAGAAGCGGCACCACTTCTACGTTCACATAGGTGAAATCCTTCCAGTGTTTTCATTAAAATACTTGTCCTGTTTGACTGGATTTCATTAAAGTTTAATACTCATCCATCTTTTATAACGGCCAGCACTATCATCCTAGATGAGGTTATTGATTTATTTAGTACTGAAACTTTTCACTTATCAGTAAATTATTGTTACCCATTAAACTCAAAAATTAGAGATTTTTTAATTTAGGGTTAGGTTTCTTTCACTGGTGAAACTTTGAGAAAGAGTTTCAACCTCATCCCTATAGATGTTGTACTTCCTACCTTTCTCATCAGAGGTTTAGTAAAAGGATCAGTCAAGTTATTACTGGACTTCACATATGAGATCGCAATGATTCCATCTTGAATCAATTGTCTTGCATAATTATGTCTCAAACTTATGTGTCTAGACTTCCTATTATAGGTACTGCTATAGGCTTTCGCTAGAGTAGCTTCACTATCACAATGAAGTGAAACAGTCGGTATAGGCTTCGCATAGAATGAGATTTCTAATAAAAGATCCCTTAACCAATCAACCTCTTTGCTTGTAGCAGTTAAAGCTATGAACTCAGATTCTATAGTTGAGTGCATTATGCAAGTTTATTTATTGGATCCCCAAGATACAACTGCACCTCCTAGGGTGAATATCCACCCTATAGTGGACTTTTTGTCCCCTGCACTCAATATCAAACTTGCATCGGTATATCCTTCCAACACTGCTGAAAATTCTGAGTAAAATAGCCCTAGTTATTTGATTTCTTTAAGATAACCTAGAACTCTAGTTATTGTTTTCTAGTGTTCAACACTTGGATTACTCGTAAACTTACTTAGTTTACTTATAGCATATGCTATATCTGGTCTTGTGCATTGCATTGCATACATAAGACTGCCTATAGCACTAGCATACTCTAGTTGTGCAATTGCTCTTCCACTGTTTTCTTTTAATTTGATACTTGGATCAAACGGGGTCTTTGCCTCTTTAATTTTCAAGTGATTAAACTTGTTTATTATTTTCTCAATATAATGAGACTAGCATAATGAAAAACCCCCACTATATTTTTTAACTTTGATACCTAATATGGTATCAACTTGTCCAATATCCTTCATTTTGAAAACTGAAGAGAAAAATTTTTGAGTTTCAATTACACCTTCTATTTTATTACTGATTATTAACATATCATCTACATACAACCATATGATTACAATATAATCATTACATACTTTTTAATATATGCATTTATCAGCAATATTATATTCAAAACCATAAGACAGAACTTTAGAATCAAATTTATCATGCCACTGTTTTGGTGGCTGTTTTAATTCATATAAAGACTTAACAAATCTACATAATTTTCTTTCATTTTTCAGTAGAACAAACCCTTTTGGTTTTTCCATGTAAACCTCCTCATCGAGATCACCATTCAGGAATGCTGTCTTCACGTCCATTTGATGGATATGAAAATGATGTATGGATGTCAGAGCGAATAAGATTCTAATTGATGTTATTCGAGCTACTGGTGAATAAGTGTCAAAATAATCGATTCTTTCTTTCTGTCGAAAACCCTTACCAACTAATCTTGCCTTAAAGGTTTGAATTGTACCATCTGTGTAATATTTTTTCTTAAATACCCACTTACATCCTATTGGTTTAGAACCTGGAGGTAGATCTACCAATTCCCATGTTTGGTTAGATATTATGCAATCCATTTCATTATTAATGGTCTCTTTCCAAAAAGTGGAGTCTCTTGAAGATATAGCTTCACTAAAGCTTTTAGGTTCATCTTTTATAGTTAAAACCATAGGTATTTTCCTAAGAACCTTCTCTCTATCACCCTCAACTAGATGAAAAAAGAGTCGCTGAAAGTCTATTTGATCAGGATCAAGACTTTTTTCTACTCATACGAGGTTCACTAGGAGTTCTTTCTTTTATTTTAGTTTCTTTTATAGTTTCATTAGGAGATTGAATCTCAGCATTCTTATTCTCTATGAATACAGAATTATCAAAGAACTCTACATATCTAGACTCTATGATTATATTGGAGTTTAAGTCTAGAAGTCTATAGGCCTTAGTATATTGTGTATATCCTACAAGGACGCACTTGATAGCTCTTAGTCTTAACTTAGTTCTTTTAATATCTGGTGTTCTGCAGTGTGCAAGACACCCCCACACTATAAGATACCCTATGTTTGGTTTTCTTCCTTTCCATATTTCTTATGGAGAGATCTTGATTTTCTTAGATGAAATTCGGTTTAAAACATGATATGCAACTAACAGAGCTTCTCCCCATAGGTTTAATGGCAATTGTGCTTGTATTAGCATTGAGTTAACCATTTCTACTAATGTCCTTTTTTTTTTCTCTGCCACACTATTTTGTTGTGGTGTATAAGGTGCTGTGCAGTGATGTATTATACCATGTTCTTCATAATAGTTAGAAAATTCATTAGAGAAATATTCTCCTCTTCAGTCACTACGAAGGATTTTAATATTTTTGTCTAATTGATTTTCTACTTTAGATTTATATATCTTGAATGCATTATATGCTTCATCTTTTGATTTTAATAGATATATATATATATCTTGAACAATCATTTATAAATGTTATAAAGTACCTTTTACCTCCACGGATAATAACGTCATTTAGTTCACATATGTCAGTATGCACTAGGTCTAATATTTGATATGATCTCTCAACACTAGGGAATGGTTTCTTGATTATTTTAGATCGTATACATACTTTACATTTATCTTTGTCACTATCATTGTATGATATTAGGCCGTTCTTAGCCATGAGTTTTATGGTACTGTAGCCAATATGGGCTAGTCTACCATGCCATAGCGTTACAGACTCAATCATATAAGTAGAAGAATTCTTTTCATTCAAAGATAATTTGATCATCCCATTATAAGCATGTCTTTTACCCATAAAGTTCTCATTCTTAGACAAGATCAGCTTGCCTGATTCAAACACAACCCTAATCCTAGGCTTGCTTAAGAGATCCCTTGAGACAAGGTTCCTTCTTATGTCTGGGATATGAAGTACGTTGGTCAGAATTACCTTCTTTCCAGAGGTAAAGAGTAATTCTACGGTTCCTCTGCCTATAACTTTTGATCGTCCTTCATTTCCCATTTGAACCTCCTAACCATTGGTCTCGTCTTCATAAGTTTTGAAGGCAGATCGATCATTGCACACATGGACTGTGGCACCTGTATCATACCACCAACCAAGAATTTTCTCTTGAACTAGGTTCACTTCTGTGACCATGGCTACGATTTTATCGTCTACTGCATTAGTCTCTTTGTTAGGCTTTTTTCGGTCCCTATAGACTCGGGTGAAATGTTCGGTTTTGCTGCAAACATAACAAGCTCCCTTGGGTTTGCCGTTTTTCTTCTTCTGGATTTTCTTGAAATTCACTTGATCTTTGTTAGGTTTAAGGGAATCAGCTTTCTCATTATTTTGGGATGGCTTTTCTACTGCGTTCACCTTGGATGAGGATACACCATTAGTGTCATCCTTTTTGTCTCGGTTACGAGATTCTTCTTCAATACGAAGATGCTTCTGGATTTGTTCTAGGGTGAACTCTTCGGATTTATGCAGTAGTTTCTTTCTATAATCTTTCCAGCTTAGAGGTAATTTTGCTATTATAGCTCCAACTTGAAAGGATTCAGGAAGATCAATTTTTATGGCTTTTATTTTATTTACAATAAGCTGTGATTCTTGGATTTGGGCAAGCAGCGATAGATTGTCTACCATCATGAAGTCAAAATACCTGGCAATTAGAAATTTCTGTGTACCTTCCTCTTCAGCCTTGTATTTGTATTCTAGTGCGCTCCAAATTTCTTTAGCTGATGTGGTCCCCGTGTACAAATCGTACAACCAATCAGAGAGAGCATTGAGAATATGGCCACGACACAGCAGTTCATCTTCTTGTCGCTTGATCCTAGCAGCAACTTGTTCTGGAGTATCAGTGTCCTTTACTTCAGAAAGAGGTTGGAGAGTCGGGTCCAGGATGTAGAATATCTTCCGAGCGGTCAGCAAGAATTTCAGCTTGTCTCGCCATCTAGTGAAATTTGAACCACCGAATCGGTCCAATCGGATCAGATCCTGGTTCATCAATTTGATTGATGCAACACTTTCGGTGTCCATCTAATCACGCTTTAAAATTGTTGGAATCTAAGTTTTGGATACACCGAAAATATAAAAAATAAATAATTGAAAATAACAATTTGACTAAGCTGAATCACGTATAAAATACGTTGTCCTTATAGCGTGATTCGCCCCCTTATCAACTGCTGATGGGTTACAGGTGAATTGCTTCCAAGATAAGACAAACTTTATCCGGATCCAGCGTGCAACAATCACGATAAGTCCATTATGGAACAGTTTAACGCAGTAGATTTCTTTTGACAGATTTAAACGGTAGAGATGATCACAGTATTCTAAAATGGAGCTATGGATTGTATCTGATTTGATGGGAGAGATGGTGTATTGAGATGATGAAATCGGACTGGAATGGTCCAGTTTATATAGGCCTCGGGTTTAGACCCGTTGCTGTGTGGTATTCAATGGTCCAAAACATTTCTAGCCGTTGTCCATTAATCCCAGATGTTTCTTGTCATTAGATCTATAGATCTGACCGTTGGATCATCCCGGCCCATCCGTTTTCGGACCGTTGTGGCTTTTAAGGTAGCTATCCGTTTATACAAACGGCTGGACGTTTTGGATTTAAGATCTGACCGTTCTCAGTCACTTCTAAAACCCAGGCTCATTTCCAAGTTTTTAGATTCACACCGTCCTAAGGATCTGACCAGACCCATCGCACCATATCGCGTAAGGTCGCGAGGGAGCGACCACTCTGCGACATGATGCACATGTGCAAAGTGCGTTATATAGCGCCACTACAATCACACTGCCTCACTGCCCACGCCCGTACCCGAGCCAGAGCGCGCGCGCGCGTGCATGCATTGGAACATGCAACCAAGTTTCATCTCCTCCAAAAAGCTCTAAGTAAGAATACCCTTCTCAACATCTCATATAAACCATAAAACTATCTTTTACATTTTCGATGTAGGATAAAGTACACACACCGCACTTTTTAATTCAAAAAATTCAAAAAGTATTTTGACAAAAAAACCTCAAAATTTTAAAAATTTTAAATTTTCATTTTTGTTACTTTAAAAAGATCACTGATTTTTAATGCATATCAAGCTACGGTTGCATATAGATATGATAGGCCCAGCTTGAAAGTCGTGTAATAGTGGGCCTCACATAAAAGCCGTGTCAAATACACATGCTTCCGCATCTTTATCTTTTCTTTATTTTGTTTGGACTTGTGTTGTCTAGTTGGACGTTAAATCATCGTATTAGCCATTTAATGGTGGGCCCCACATGATAGCCGTGTCAAATACACATGCTTCCGCATTTACGTTAAATCATCATATCACTCATTTAATGGTGGGCCCCACGTGAAAGCCGTGTCAAATACACATGCTTCCGCGTCTGTCATCTTTTCTTTATTAGGATTGAGCTAGTGTTGTCTTGTCGGACGTTAAATCATCATATTGCGCATTTAATGGTGGGCACCACATGAAAGCCATCTCAAATACACATGCCTCCGCATCTTTCATCTTTTCTGCATTTTGAATGAGCTAGCGTTGCCTGGTCGGACGTTAAATCATCATATTACTCATTTAATGGTGGGCGTGAGTAAGCAAGGAAAGTTGTGCTAGTGAACAGGGATGGCATGGGAAGCGGATCTAAAACTTGAGAATGCCACATGAGAGGAGAGCAGAAAAGAAATGTCCACCGTTTAAACTTTCTTCCATTCGCCTTAATGTTCATGTGCCATCCAAACTGTTTATTTTTATTTTATTTTTTTAATATTTATATAACCTCGTAGCCGTCGATAAAGCTATCCTCGTTGAGATGAACTGAAAAGAAGGAAATGCTGATACAAAACTCCTATGGCGTTGATGCGTTATGAATGTTCCAACGTTGGTCTTTAAACCCCTGCTGTTTCCACTCCTTTAGCCTCTCTGGGGTTTTGACCCGCCTCATTCTTCTTTTTATCTCTTAAAATGAGCAGGAAAAACAGATGAACGGTGTGGATTTACCACAATCGTTACTGTTGGTCCACCAAATTTCCCAGCGTAGGAACTTGGCAGGCCGGCAATCTGCACCATATCTACCTGTGGTCTTATTATCAGTCTCACTTTTTTTCTTTTTTCTTTTTTTCATTTTCTTTTTCTTTTTCCTTTTTCTTTGTTTTTTTTTTGTTTTTTCAAACCACCGACAGGAATCACACCAGGAAAGAACGATGCGATGAAAAGGGAAGTCTCCTTTCTTTCTTTTTTTTTTTTTTTCTCTTTTAAAAAGTTTTTTTTAAAATTTATTTTTTCAATCCCATGAAAGAAAAGATTGATATGATAAATAAAAAGTGAAGTCATCGGCCAAACAGAACTTTTGAAGACTTATTATTTTAGTACTCAGATAAAAGGCTGGCTATCTTGTGGGAGTCGGTGCAAAGCTAGACCCTGCGCTATCCCACCTGACATTTGGTAGAAATCAATGGTTGAAATTGGCTCATGCAAACTTTGTACCTCAGGTCTTCATAGTGTTGCCAGGAGATGTCTTAAATCTTCCGCACCCATTGCTCAACCATGGAGGAATTGCTCGACTGGTCGAAGCTCGTTCGACTCAAAGTCCAGTAACAAGGTATTTGAGATTTTCAGGATGCTCGACCAGTCGAGGGTCAAGCTTGACCAGTCGAAGCCGTGGCTCGACTAATCGAAGTTTACACAAACGGTGCGCGGATTCTGTACGGACTGCATAAATTTGAGGCAGTTTCTAGGGAAGTGCGTAAGTGGGGTTTTCCATCTATATAAATAGGAGTCTCTAGTGCAATTTTCAAGCATTTTAAGGCTTTCTAAAGGTATTCCAAAGATTTCTAAAAGGGTTCTAGGATTATTAAAGGGTGTAGCAAGGGTGAGATTCGAGATTGTTCAAGTCAGATAAGTCTTTTCTCTTCATAATTTCTATTTTCATAGTGGATTTCTGTCACTTTGTGCCATGGTTTTTTCAGAAATTAAGGATTTTTCACATTAAATCTTTGTGTTTCTCTTGTGATTGCTTGATGCTCTTGGATTGCTATCATAGATCCAAATCTGTATGATTCCACAGCCCAAATCTCAATAAGTGGTATCAGAGTAATCGTAGGGGCACGTATTTGAATATGTGGGATTAGTAATAATGGAAAGTAATTGGTTTGATATTTAGAAGTATTCAAATAAAAATAACTTTGAGTTATGGAAGATCAATAACTTTCAGTTATGGAAGATCAAGATAATCAGTTCCTTAACCAAGCAAAGCGAGGATAGTGCTGTTGAGGCGAAAAAGTTTACCATGACTGATAATGAATGAAATACTTTTGATAAGAAGACCTTATCCTCAATCTGTTTATGTCTCACCGATGAGGTTCTCTATAATGTTTTGAGTAAGAAAACTATGGGTAGTTTATGGGCAAAGTTAGAGGATACATATGCGAAAAAATCCTCTAAAAATGACCTACACTTGAAGCGGTAGTGGTATAACTTCAAGATGATAGAGGGTGAAGATCTGGAGGCTCACATCAGCAACTTTAATAAATTATTTTGCAAATTGCTTGATATGGAGGAAGTGATTAAAGATGAGAATCATGCATATATGTTGTTGAATTTTTTTCTGACATTATATGAGTCATTCAAGGACACAATGTGCACCATAAATAAAACCCTGAGTGTCGATGCCGTTATCTTAGCCCTTCAAGGAAAGGCCATGAGAAAGCTAAATGATGACATGAGGACATCTTTTGATGCATTGATTACGAAAGGCAGGAATTCTGAGCGAGATACAAGAGATCTTCAAGACCTAGATGCAAATCTAAGGGCAAGGGTAAAAGAAAACTAAAGTGCTAAAACTATGGGATGTCTAGACACATGAAGAAGGATTGTACCAATCCTAAAGAGAAAAAGAAAATTAAGCGGTGTCTTCAAAGGAGGCCAATGTTGTCACATCTGATGAGGAGACAAGTGGTGATGAAGTTCTGTCTATGTCCATGATCGGACATGTGCACGACAATCATGCATATGAGTGGATCCTAGATACAGGAGCATCATATTACATGACTCCTCATTGGAATTGTTTCGACAGTTACAAAGAATGTGATGGTGGACAGGTTTTTATGAGCAATGATAATGCCTGTAATGTTGTGGCTATTGGTACTGTGATAATTAAGATGTTTAATAGAATGGAGTGTACATTGAATGAAGTCAAGCACGTTTCTGATATGAAGAAAAGTCTGGTTTCCCTTGGTGCACTCAAGACTATAAGGTACAAGTTCACTGGTATTGATGTTGTCCTTAAAGTTTCAAAAGGGACACTCGCGGTTATGAGAGCGTAAAGGCATAGTAACCTTTACAGGTTGATCAGTAGCACTTCAGCAAGTGGAGCACCAACAACTATTACAAATTCCACATCTCCACGTATGTGGCATGCTCGTCTGGTCACATGAGCGAGTGGGGCATAAAGGTACTATCTAATCGATGTTTGATTTCAGCTTTTAAAAATTCTGATTTACATATATGCGACCATTGTATATATGGTTGAGCAATCTTACCTCCAATCCACAAACTCATTGGATATTTTTAATTTTTCACCACCCAACAAATGTCTAGCAATCTAATAGTTAGACAACCTAAGAGTAACATTTTATTCATGTACTTCTAAACTAACACCCATAATTTTGATGGTTTATTTTGAATTACTTGCATACCACTTATGCAATTTCTCGGTTAACTTCTAACTGCCTGTCTATCATTCATCACATTCTGCCAGAGTATCAAAGTATTTCTCTAAAAATATTGCAGAGAAGTGATAGGGTGTTCTCATAGCACTTCTTTGCATCAGTATGGGCCCACTTAAAGAGTTTGGATAAAACTTTTCAAACATGTGCAGCCTAGGTGTTTGAACAGGGTTGTATAGATGTACTATTTTGTTGTGCTGTCTACTGTTTGTTAAACAACTCGTCTAACAAACATATGTTGCTCTGCTACACGTTGGAATATTGGTATGCATGAACCTGCAGTGTACTTGTAGATTAATACTGGCACATGCAGCACGTGTAGATGGATTATTTGAAGATGCATGGTGGCACATGTGGCATATGTATTCATGGATACTGGCACATATTGCACATGTGGGATGCTTGAAGGTTGGGCACATGTGGGGTGGTTGAAGATGAGTATTCTCACCTGTGGCACATTCACACGTGCGACTTATTTAGTGGGCTGGACCTAATCAGACAACCTGGATCAGTTGATTGGACTGAGAAAGTGGTCTAATGCAACTGGGTGGTTCAATTGATTGATCTTACACTGACCAGATGATACCATTCCATACATAAGTGGCCCTTCTTTGGTATAGCCAGCCATTTTCCAGGCCATGGATGGGATTATTGAGACTCTCTGATAAAAATGACTCTTTAGAACCATAAGCAATCCATGACAGGCCCAATAATCAAATGTCTGGTTTACTTTTCCATAAATGATCTTGACTGTCTATTGTATAGGCAACTGATCGAAATGTTAAAAATTATCCTAACAGTATGATATTTATCTTTTAAATCTGAAAAACATGTATGTAAGGGAGTACTTGATTAAGTGCACTTTGACGTATGGGGGTCATCACCAGAAATTTTCATTGGAGGGATTTGTTTCATTCATTGACGACTACTCCAGGAAAGTTTGAGTTTACTTCATGAAACGTACGTAAATATGAAGTTTTCACCTATAACTTGTCATCTGAAGTTTACAGTTCAAGTTCTGTGATATTCTTACATTTGCAACTTCTTTTACTTTGACTTCTTTATTACTTACATATGCAATTTCTTATTTTCATTTTTTTGATAAGTATTATTGTTTAACACATTTTTTTGAATTATCTTCTCCACTAAACTTTCCTTTAATTGAGTACTAATCCCCACCAAACTTTCCTTTATGTTTCTATCTCAGGCTAAAAGAAAAGAATGGCCGATTGAGAAGCTGAGGAAGTTCGAGGTCCCCAAAGCTCCAAAATATATTTTCTTATCATTTGTCTAATGGGACATGCACCAATACACTCTGCCAACACTCTAATGTAACCTGTCTTGCTGCAGCAGAAAAAAATGTAATTTCTATCTCAAAATCTTCAAGAAAATTTCATTTATTTTTTATATTAGTTTCATTTGATAGCATACGAAAGACACGTCTCTTCAATTTATACATTTTCTTATGGATGGTCTTTTCTTGTTTGACAGGGAACTTACTAGCACAAGGATCTCTAAAAACATAATCACGTGCAAATGCAACCCATATCTGAATAGTTGAATGTGGACTGTATTTCTAGATTTAAAACCAAGGACTTTAAGAAAACCCCCACAAGTCAAGCAGTAAAAAAAACAAAGATACTTTAATGATATGTGGTCTCTCTCTTTTTTTAAAGCATATATCCAATCCAAATATGTGGAATTTAGATGATATATTTGATTTTGATTTCTTCCTTTTCTATTGTGTAGACTTGCCTTCTCAAATAGGTTGGTTCGTTCAGAGCTTTGGAGAAATGGGTATATCTAGTTTTGGATTTGTGCGTTGATTAATACACATCCATAACTAGATATACCAATTTCTCCAAAGCCCTAATGAACCAACTTATTTTAAAAGGAAAAGTCTACATAAAAAGGAAGAAATCAAAATCAAATATATCATCCAAATTCTTATTTTTTTTAATTAATGAGACTCACCGACGGTTTTTAGCCACTGAGAACACCGACAGATTTTAGCCACTGATAACGCCGATGGATTTTAGCCGCCAACAACGTCAACGATTTTTAGCCGTCGGCGAGCAACGTCGATGCAGCCTTTACCTACAGACCTTGCGACGGCTAAAAGCCATCGGGGAAGGTCATTGCCAATGGTTTTTAACCATTGGCGTTGCCCTATTTTTTGGTAGTGGTATGATGTATAATGCGTCAAATGCATCAGTCTCGTAGCTACACTCACAAATAGATAGGCCACTCTTGCTTCCATTTGACTACGTAATTTAGACATATGCATCAAATGCATCAGTCTTGAAATTGTGAAATGCTTCCTTGCGGAGTTTTATTTTATTCTTGATGGGATTGTGAAATGCTTGTTCATATTGTCCAATGTTAAACTGTTGTTATTGTGGTTGAATGTTAGAGATGAAAACAAGGAATTTTGGTTTTATTTATTTATTTATGTTATAGATAAAATGGTGGCCTATTTAAATAGGTTGGTGCTAAGAAAGTGATCATTTCATCTCACAATGAAGATGCTCCCATGTTCGTGACCTATGATACCACCAAACCCACAAGATCTGACAGTGATGTATAGCTATCCACATGCTTAAATCTAAAATAAGAGTTCTGAGCTCACTTTTTGTTAGGCATGATTTCTTTTCTTGGCTCATCAGGTTTATCCATTTAATATAATTTCTTTGGCTTCTCGCAGTTGTGCACTTGAAATAGTTAATACATTGAAACAGTTGTATTTGGATAGGCCATTACTGTGCATGACAGTTCCCAGTAGGTTAATTATTATAAAGAGTTGGTTGAAGATCTTTTATTTTGTATAAATGTTGTTAATAGTTGGTTGGATGATGAATGTATTTGCGAATGTGAATGAAAATAAACAACTTATAATATATATATATATATATATATATATATATATATATATATATATATATATATATATATATATATATATATATATATATATATATATATGTTATCAATAGAGGATACCTTGTTTAGGGGGACATGAAATTCTTGTAGCTTATGGTATGGTGTCCTAATATTGGTTGTATGTTACTAGTATGTAGTAGATAATACTAGGTTCAATAGTAGAAAATACTAGAAAATACCTAAACCCGATCTGAACCCGAAATTGAACCTGATTCCCTAAACCTAAACTTAAACATATAACCTAAACCTAAACCTAAACCTATAACCTAGACCTAAACCTATGACCTAGTCCTATAACCTAAACCTGTAACCTTAACCTAAACATAAAACCTAAACCTAAACCTAAAACGTAAATGTATTCTTAAATCCCTAAACTTAAGCCTATAACCTAAAACTATAACCTACAACATTAACATAAACTTATAACCTAAGAATATAACCTACAACATTAACCTAAACATATACTTATAACCTAAATCTATTCTCAAATCACAAAACCTATAACCTAAACCTTAACCTATAACCTAAACCTCAACCTATAACGTATAACCTATCAAATCCTTAAAACTAAACCTACACCTAATCGTAATCTCAACTTCTTAACCTAAACCAAAACTTGAAAACCCAAACCTAAACCCGATCCCAAACCCAAACCCGATTTCCTAAACCTAAACCTTAACCTATTCTCAATTCCCTAAACCTTAACCTATAACCTAACTTAAACCTAAACCTATAACCTACACTTATAACCTAAACCTAAACCTAAACCTATAACCTAAACCTAAACCTTAACCTATAACCTATAACTTATAACCTAAACCTATAACCTATAACCTATAACATATAACCTAAACCTAAACCTATAACCTATAACCTACACTTATAACCTAAACCAAAATCTATAACCTAAACCTAAACCTAAACCTAAACCTATAACCTATAACCTATAACCTTAACCTATAACCTATAACCTAAACCTATAACCTGCACTTATAACCTAAACCTAAACCCTATACTTATAACCTATAACTTAAACCTAAACCTATAACCTACACTTATAACCTAAACCTAAACGTATAACCTAAACCTCTAACCTCTAACCTAAACCTTAACCTTAAACCTATAACCTAAACCTAAACGTAAACCTATAACCTATAACCTAAACCTTAACCTATAACTTATAACCTAAACCTATAACCTAAACCTTAACCTTAACCTAAACCTATAACCTACACTTATAACCTAAACCTATACCTATAACCTAAACCTATAACCTATAACTTAAACCTATAACCTATAACCTAAACCTAAACCCTACACTTACAACCTAAACCTAAACCCTACATTTATAACCTATAACCTATAACTTAAACCTAAACCTATAACCTACACTTATAACCTAAACCTAAACCATAACCCATAACCTATAACCTAAACCTTAACCTTTATCCTAAACCTAAACCTTAACCTACAACATTAACCTTAACCAAAACCTATACTTATAACATAAACCTATTCTCAAATCCCATAACCTATAACCTAAACCTAAACCTATAACCTAAACCTAAACCTTAACCTATAACCTAAACCTAATCCTAATCTCAACTCTCTAACCTAAACCTAAACCTAAACTTAAAAACTCAAACCTAAACTTGAAAACATAAATCAAAACCTTAACCTATAACCTATAACCTATAACCTAAACCTTTAACCTATAACCTAAACTCAATTCCCTAAACCTTAACATATAACCTAACCTAAACCTAAACCTATAACCTACACTTATAACCTAATCGTAAACCTATAACTTAAACCTAAACCTAAACGCTAAATGTATTCTTAAATCTCTAAACCTAAACCTACACCTAATCCTAATCTCAACTCCCTAACCTGAACCTAAACCTAAACTTGAAAACCCAAACCTAAACCCGATCCCGAACTCGAACCCAAACCCAAACCCGATTTTCTAAACCTAAACCTTAACCTATTCTCAATTCCCTAAAGCTAGAACCTAAACCTAAACCTATAACCTAAACCTATAAACTAAACCTAAACCTAAAACCTAAATGTATTATCAAAACCTTAAACCTCTACCTACACCTAATCTTAATCTCAACTCCTTAACCTAAACCTAAACTTGAAAAATCCAAACCTAAACCCGATCCCAAACCCAAACCTGATTTCCTAAACCTAAACCTTAACCTATTCTCAATTCCCTAAAGCTATAACCTAAACCTAAACCTAAAACTAAGCCTAAACCTAAAACCTAAATGTATTCTCAAATCCCTAAACCTAAACCTACACCTAATCCTAATCTAAACTCCCTAACCTAAACTTAAACCTAAACTTGAAAACTCAAACCTAAACCCGATCCTGAACCTGAACCCGATTTCCTAAACCTAAACCTTAACTTATTCTCAATTCCCTAAAGCTATAACTTATATACTATAACCTATAACCTAAACCTAAAAACTAAAACCTAAAACTAAAACCTAAACCTATAACCTAAACCTAAACCTAAAACCTAAATGTATTCTCAAATCTCTAAACCTAAACTTGAAAACCCAAACCTAAACTCGATCCTGAATCCAAATATGAATCCATAAATCCTTAGCCTAAACCTAAACCTAAACCTATAACCTAAACTTAATTCACTTAACTTAAACCTACACCTTAACCCAAACATATAACCCGAACCTGAACCCAAATTCCTAAACCTAACCTAAACCTATAACCTAACCTAAACCTAAACCTATAACTTTAACCTTTAACCTAACCTTAACCTATAACCTATAACCTATAAACTAACCGAAACCTAAACCTAAACCTAAACCTAAACCTATAACCTAAACCTATTCTCAAATCCCTAAACCTATAACCTAAACTTAAACTTAAGCCTATAGCCTAAACCTATAACCTAAACCTATTCTCAAATCCCTAAACCTAAACCTAAACCAACCTAAACCTATTCTTAAATCCCTAAACCTATAACCTAAACTTAAACCTTTAACCTATAACCTAAACCTATTCTCAAATCCACTACCATAAAAAGAGGCAAAGGATACAGACCACATTAGTTTTTGCTACGGATATAAACTATAGCTATACTTACTACAGTTTTAATCCATAGATTAAAAGTTGTCGCACCCTTAATAAATAACGATGGTGTAAGGGGCTCTACGGGGCTTAAAAAAATTTATGTATTCTATCTAAGCTGTCCATCTATTTTGAAATATTATTATAGATTACAAAACTAAAAATTAGCTAGATCAAATGCTCAAGTGGACCACACGGTAGGAAACATGGAAATTAAATCACATGTGCTTCCTATGGTGTGGTCCACTTGGGACTTCAATCTACTTTATTTTTGGGATCATATTCTAAAATTATTTAATAAGATTAATGGACGGAATGGATAAACCAAATACATCATGGTGGGCCCCACGGAGCCCCTAACAGGACTGTCCATGGGTCCCTCCTACTGTTCGATGCCCGAAAATGGGCGCGCGCTCAAAACAAAGCCGCGCCCAAAAACCCTTCATTTCTCTCTCTCTCACTTCGTTCCCTAACCTCATCTCTCATCTTCCTCCCTCTCTCTCTCTCTCCTTTCCCCAATCCTCTCTCTCCCGATCTCTGCTCCATTTTTCTCAATCTCCTCCCTCTCTCTCTAACGCATCTCCGCCATCTCTTCTATCTCCCTCACATCATCGCCATGACTCCGGCGCCGTAACCCCTCTCTCTTTCCTTCCCTCCCTCCTCTCTCTCTCTCTCTCTCTCTCTCTCTCTCTCTCTCTCTCTCTCTAGCTGCCTTTCTCTTTAAGATGTTGAAAATGGTAGGGTTTCTGTGAGCTCTTAAATATGTAAGCTTTTATTATTATTTTAATTTATCAAGTCCCATTTGTTTGCTGATTTTTCTTTGTGCATGTGTAGTTGTCTTTCTCTATTTAAGATGTTGTAAATGACAGGGTTTCTTTGAGATCTTAATATGTAGACTTTATTATTATTATTATTTCGTGATTTGTGTCTTTATAATGACATGATCTTATTTCGTACAAGAAGTAGTTTTCACAAACTGGGCTGCGGAGTGGTTTTTATGGCAATTTTTATTCTTCATTCAGTCATTTCAGTGACTTCTTGTAAGCCAAATCTGGATTTTTAATTTCTATATTTTATAGTTCTAAATTGGGTTTTGTAGGGAAACTTTTACATGATTCATAACCCGAATTTGATGTCTAACCGATTGGAATCTGGTTTTTCTATCCTGAATTGGGAATTTGATTTAGCGAAGTTGTAATCCAAACTGGGTTCTGTCATTTCCATCATTTCTAGCCCTGAATTGGGTCTGGAAGGGATTCATTTCACCAATTGTTGAAAGCTAAACAATACTTCTTGCTGGAAATGATTTTGCTTGAATTCTACATGGATCTTCTATTCCTGAATTGGGGATTAGACTCTAGAGTGATCCTTTGGAGTAAATAATCTGGACTGCGAAGTGATCCTTTTGAGTGAAAATCACAATCCAAACTAGGTTTTGTGATGTATGTCTTTTTGAATTGGATTTTAGATGGCTTCTTTTGATTAATAATACAAAATCAGAATAATGTTTCTTACTGCAAGTAGTTTCGGTGAATCCGATTGCAGTGTTTTTCTAGCATTTCTACTCTTGATTTAGTGCCATTTCAGTGACTCATTGCAAGTCTAATGCGGATTTCTAATTTTATATATATATATATATATATATGAATTGGGTTTAAGAGGCAATTGACATCATTCACCTTAACTCGAGCTGAATTCTTAATGGAAAGTATTCCTAAATCATAGTCCTGAACTGGATTCTGTGATTTATATTGTTTCTAGCCCTGAATTGGCTTTGAATAGGATATTATTATTATTAGTATTATTATAAATTTCTCAAGTCCTGTTTGTTTGAGACAGAAACATGAATCAAGGCTTGTTTTGTGAAGTTGTTTATATCACCTATGCTTCTTTATTATGTGACATTTGCACAAGTTATCATGAGGCAATCTGTTTTTTTTTTTTAAATGTTTTTCCCTCTTTGTACTTGCTTGCTAAATCCAATTAAATTTTCTTATAATATCAGACATGCTACACACGTATGAGATCCAAGTTGTCCATCAAGTGTGTCCCACTGTTTAAATGACATCTGCCCAAAAACTGGGCAGTTCGCCTATTAAAAGCCCATGATGTTAGAAATGAAAGGATGGTTTACTAAAATTTTCTAACAGTCCAATATTTGTTCCACAAACTTTAGCCCAATTGATCAACGCATGTTATAAACGTTTCCTGATGGATGGACTGCTTCCACAAAATTTCTGTTTGAGATTCTTTCCCCCCCTTTTAGTGCAGATGTCTTGTCGATTCAAACTGTTGCGCAAAGGCTAGTTTCCTTTTCACTCTCAAACCTAAAGAGAAAAATTAAATTAAATCTCTTCCTTTCCACCATTTTTCTCATGCCATGTTTTCCTTTTCTCAGTTACTTTTTTAATTTCTATCAATCCAAATACAAGAGAGACGGCTGCAAGTCACATGCCTCCTCCCATAGGCCCAAGCTTCCATCCCAAAAAGATCTGCATAGCCACTAGCAAGGCTAAGGTGAACCAGTTCCATGAGAAAATGGCCCTGGTGATTAGCCAGCACCTCCACACCGTGTAAAACTTGATTAATATCCTAAAAATGGGCACAATGCATCATAGTCATGCCATGGCCAAGCCTTCTCTTTCAATGCCATGTCTCCACCAAAGGCCAGCTAGATTCTGTTTTACAGGCATGAATAAATAGCACTAGCATTATTGTATAGAACACACACTTTCAAAATGGCAGAGCCAATAGCCAGGACAAGTGCCATTGGCTTTGTTTCTCTCTATCCTCAGAAAAGGGAAGATGCGATTTCATTCACATTTGATGCTACTCGGGCGTAATCTGCCTTCAGTTTTTCTAGTTCTTCCTGACCTAACTCCCCCTTGGTAGGTTTGGTTAGCACCAAAACAAATCATGTAGGCCTCTTGGTGGCTCCTGCGGTAGCAAGATCCTCCTTCGACGGAATGTATATGTATGGGATTTCAGATTCTTCACACAAGATGGGTACATGTGTGATCACGTCGATTGGAGAAATGTTTCCAACTATTACACACAAGATAATGGAAGGAGTGTTTCTGCATCCATGCAGGTATTATTGTTTGAATGATCTATTATTCACCTATGGTTGCAATAATTTAGAAACTTGAAATTTTGTTTGTTTTATGACATCTTTGTTTCATATTTCTGAATTTGTTTCCGTAAAAGCAGATTTTGGATTCAAACTAGCTATAAGTACTAGTACAGAGCTTGAGCCAGGTGATAAGATTAAAGTGCTTAGTCACTCAATCGGTTGTTCTCAATTATTTGTATGAATGCAATGATTAAATGTTTTATATACGCAATGATTGTTTTATTGGTGATAATAAGATGCCCTTTTGCTTGACTTATTAGTTACTTGGTGGCAACAACATGGGATTAATTGCTTACAACTCCAGCGGATTGCCATAGGCATATTAAGCCATGCTCTTCGTTTGTTTGCGAACACAGCTGGAGTTCATTTGATTAGATGCATTGTAAAATTACCTTTTAGATGCCCAGGAGCACCCAACCAACGTAATTTTATTAACACTAGCAGAAATGCTAAGTGTACTTGTTAGAGTGCTTTTTAAAGGTGCACTTGCCTCACACATATTAGATGGGACCTCACTGTCTGGATTCCATGCATTTAAATTCAGGAAAATATGATTAATATGTGTTGAGGAACAATTGCCCATTTGTCTTAGCCATTGATTCATCTTGTCTTGTTGTCACTTACTCAAGCATTATTTCCAAATACCACATGCACTAATTCAACATTTAGCACGCAAGTCAGACCAAATCAATCCAAATCATGGGCTCTCACGTAGATGTATCTTAAACCAAAATATTTTAATATCAGGTACTATCGTTTGTCAATTTATCTGACATTTTTTATTGTTTTACGTGAATTCAAAGAGAAATGAACAGGATCTTTGTTTCAAACCAAATCAATCCAAATCATGGGCTCTCACATAGATGTATCTTAAACCAAAATCTTTTAATATCAGGTACTATCTTTTGACGAGTTATCTGACATTTTTTATTGTTTTACGTGAATTCAAAAAGAAATGAATAGGATCTTTGTTTCAGCTTGTATTGAATATCATACTTGTAAAATTGAATGAAATTTTCTTGTTATCTATAGCTCCGTAAAACCAAAGCTGCATCAATTCATGCATCACTATGATGCATGTGAGAGCGTATCTAACATGTGTAAACATGGAAAACCTGTTATATACATCCATCATGCTTTTATTTTGGTTTACCAGTGTAATACTGACAATACTCAACTGTATGATGCTTGGTACTAACACTAACACAAAAACTATGACTTGTTTTTCCTTTTTCTTTCTTTCTTTTATTTTCTTTTTCTTTTTCCTCCATTTAGGTATTTAACTGGGAATATGTTGACTGGGCCTGTACTTGGATGGATCTTGCAAAGAAACAACAACTTGTACATATAAGTACCTTGATTCCAAAGATTTTCACTTCATGTTTCCATTTCAACAAAACCTCACT
Organism: Magnolia kwangsiensis; assembly: GCA_037074715.1. Classification (NCBI taxonomy): domain Eukaryota; kingdom Viridiplantae; phylum Streptophyta; class Magnoliopsida; order Magnoliales; family Magnoliaceae; genus Magnolia; species Magnolia kwangsiensis. The sequence continues at coordinate 128,180,963 of CM073578.1, read as the reverse complement.
AGCCAAACTTGGGTTTCCAATTTCCAAGCATGCCATGAGAATTCCACTCACTCTCATGATTCTCTGCTGCTTCTAGACATGTCTCTATATAACAAGAAATGGGCTCAAATGGCCAAAACCATAATTTTAAAACTCAGAAGAAATCAACTCATTTGGCTGAGTCAACTTGACTAGACCAGATTTACCAAGTCTTGGAAAAACTAGATCCAGCCACACCTTGGTTAAAACTTGAGAAAAACAGTAAAAATTCAGCAACACTGAACAAAAAATTCAACTCAACTCGGGCAACTCGACATTATTTTATATTCTTTAGACTCTTAATGTTAATGTTCATGGTAGTGTTATTTCGGATGGCAGTAAACCATTTCCTTTCTTTTCTTTCTTTCTTCCTTTGGGCAAAGATGTCTAAACTGTTCTAATATTATTACCATACCACCAAGTTGAATAGGTAGTAACAAAAAATAGAGCATCGATACGCACATTGCCATTAATTGAACTTTTAGCATTTTGCCACCATGCTACAGTTAGTAGTTGTATCTAACTTATTTAGTTGGCTTTCAAGTTCCTAAGTTTTTCACCAATATGAGGTTGATTAGATTGCTGTTGATGCCCACATGAATTGTAATGATTATATTTCTTCAGAAAGATTGTGAGGATAAGCTGTGTTGGATCTTTTTAAGCATAAATGTCATCTCAATAATACTTGCACATGTCATTGTTATTAATTATTATTCCTTATTTCCATGAAGCTAGCATAAGTTACATGTGTCCTGCATGAATCCACAACCCATAGATTTATTTGTCACATGCTAACTTTCAACATTGTATCTTCTGTTTCCTGCTTTATTTCCTACTTTTTTATCATCTTGAACTAATTTATGATATTTTCCCTTTTATTTTCATTTATGCTAACTTTCTTCACATTGAGGTAGTTAGACCTTTCAAGTAGCCTATATCCTTTGAAGTTTGAACTTGTTTGTAAATGTTTCTGACTTCATGTATTATGACATGTTATCAGTATGGATCTTCTGAAATGGTGCAATAGAATTGTAAGTTTAGGGTTTAGCTTTTCTAGGATTGCTTTGTTAGCTTCTGAGTGTAGAATCATTTATCAAGGGGTCTACATATGATTCGCTTCTTCTTACTGCTCCTGCCTTTTTTTTTTTCTCCAGTGTTAAATCTTGTATGACTGACGCCTATCTTTTTGTTGTAACTGCTTACTTATATGTAAGTTTGTGTCTTCAGGCTATGGACATTTTTGCAGCTTCCTCTGCTTCTTCTATCAGCAGATTGTCTATAATGAAAGAAATTGCAAAGATGTTGTGTGTTCTGACATCAGAAGCAGAAACATTATACCTTCCAAATAAGCCTACAATACAGGTATCTGCTTTTCTACAATGATGGTATCTTTTATTTTTCAATTGATTGTATTTAGCAGTTTCTTCGTTTGTTCTTCTTAATTGTAGAACTTGTTGTCAGAGTTGCTAGTTGGACGAATTACCCTCTCCTGCACTTCAGCATCGGTATGTGTATACATTTAAAATTAGGTTCTATAGAAATGTAGGGGCATAATTCTAGATGGCAGGCACAAAGAGGAAGTGAGAAGTTTGATGACCCAAAGCCATTTTCTTTTCTAGAAGAGTTGAAATCCAGTAAGACCTGCAGATTTGAGCTATCTGATATTGTTGGATGTATTGTTGAGTTCAGGCAAGCTTCTATATTAACTTCTACAAATCTTATGCATGAAAGTATATTTATAATTTGGTACTCTATAATTGAACTTGGTGTGGATCCTTTTTTTAGTTACTTTATATGATGTTTCGCTTGTTTTTTTTTTTTTTTGGTTAATTTTGAACTAATTTGGCACTTTAGTTACTTTATATTGATGAACTCAGAACTTGGTTTGGTTTTTAGTTACTTTATATTGATGTTTCGCTTGTTTTTTTTTTTTTTTTTTTTTTTTTTTTTTGTTACTCTATATGTTGTTTGGTTTGGTTTTTATAATTTTGAATGAATTTTATACTCTATATTTAAACATATTAGACTCCATTTGGTTGTCACAAACCAAATGGAGCCTAAGCGCCTTTTTAACTCTGCCAATGCAACTCCTCGTATTGCCGATCTTAAGCCCGGGTAAAGGAGGAGGGAGAATGAGCATCAAGGTGAGTTGTGTACTTTTCCTTCATTTTCTGAGAGAGATTTTTAAAATGCTTGATGGTTAATTTCAATAGTTTTCTGACTTCTTCTACTATCATTTGAGGACCTCAAAGGCACAACTAACTTGAGATTTTTATATACAGGCTGATGTATTTTTAGCCCCACAGATCAATGTTGCCACTACAAGGTTCAATATTAAAATGGTAAAGTTTTTTAACTATTTATTTTATCTTTATTTTTTTTCCTATTCTTCATAAATAATTTGATGTCTTAGCCTCTTGTCATTACCAGCTAGTCTCGTCACTATTTGTACATATATCATCTCATGAGACTTACTATTTGTAATTTTCTTACCCCTGTAGTGATTATCAAAAGCAGTGGGCCATCATTGAAAGATTACCCTTGTAGTGAGTCCAATTAAGGTATGGATAATATATGGTTTTAGTTCATGGTAAATGGTACCTTTTATTGTGGATCACTCTTGGACCAAAGACCTGGTACCTATTGTTGTAAGTTCGTATTGATTTCACTAATTGTAATAGAAAACGGACTCAAGCTCAAGCTGAGGGAGATTGTTACCACAATTCCAACTATTGGTAAGTACAATTCAGAAGGCAGATTTAAATTTTATTTATTTGTAAATCTGTGCCCATATGCATTGTCGGAGAAACTAAAAAACTTACTCATTCTCAGATTGCATTGTGGAATATGCATCCATTATTCAAAGAAAGGGCGACATTCTAAGCACTCACACTTTCTCTCCTTGCTAGCTAAATTGGTTAGTCTTCTTTCCTTCATATTATATGATTCATTGATGAAGTGGACAGGCCCATGTTTATATATTATCTCGAAATTGATGAAGTAGATCCGGATGTGCGTCGGAGCTATCCGGATGTTGAGTGGGGGTCCCTGGAAGGTGGGAACCTTTGTTATGATCATGATGAAGCTGTCCATTTCCTATGGACAACAATATGGGTGGCCTGGCCATTTGGACAGGCCCATGTTTATATATTATCTCGAAATTGATGAAGTAGATTTTGATGTGCGTCGAAGCTATCCGGATGCTAAGCGGGGGTCCCTAGAAGGTGAGAACTGCTATTATGACCATGATGAAGCTGTCCATTTCCTATGGACAACATTGGAGGGGCCTGGCCATTTGGACAGACTGTGTTTATATCTATATTTGCAGGGACCACACCCTTAACCTAAACCACACCCTAAACGGATAACCTATAACCTAAACCTAAACATATAACCTATAACCTAACCTCAACCTAAACCTAAACCTGTAACCTAAACCTATAACCTATAACCTGAACCTAAAAGCATAACCTAAACCCGATCCTGAACTCGAACACGATTTCCTAAACCTAAACCTAAACCTAAACCTATTCTCAATTCCCTAAAGCTATAACCTATAACCTAAACCTAAACCTAACATAAACCTATAACCTTAACCTAAACCTAAAACCTAAACCTAAACCAAAACCTATAACCTTTGAAAGTGCCCTTGCAAGTGCCCTGGTTTGTCAATTAGCGTGAGCGTTGGGTCAGTCAGTCTGCAGAGCCTCATAGGAAGATCAAGTCAAGCATCTGTCTTGAGGGGATGTGTGGAAGCTCGCCAAAGGTAAATGTAAGCCTCATATCCCATGTCCCAAAACACCAGGTGATTAAAACCCTTAAAACAAGTTAGAACATCTTAGGATTTTATAGTGAGAAAACTTTTTCAAAAATCTAAAAATCTCTAAATTTTCTTGCTCTGTCGATTGTATCGATACACATCTCAATATGATCGACCTGCGCTGTTGATGTCCTCGGAAGACCAATTGATAAAATCAAATGAGGACTTAATGTGTCCAGCAACCATATACATATCCGGATGAAATTATCGATGTATCAACACACATATCAATATCATCGATATTAAAATCTCGAGCTCGTCAAAGGCGGCTCTATAATATCGACAGGCAGTTTCAGCGCCCCTGTTTTTACTGAGGAAAATTATATATGCTTCGATATATCAGAGCTCTCCTCGATACCATCGAAGTTCAAACCTTGATAATCTCGGAAGGCTCTCGATGATATCGGTCATGGGCACGTAGTCTCCCAACAACATTTTTTGCATGTGAATTTTCAATTCTGATCGGGGGTCACTCAATAGAATCGATATTCAAATATCGATGATATCGGGATCGATTGCATCGAAATGGACATAACTGTCCAGCAAGCTCAATGATAAAATCCTTGAATTTTTCGATACATCGACATAACCTTTGATATTATCGATATTCAAATTTTGATGATATTGAGTTTCCCCTGATCATATCTAATGATCTAAAAATTTTCAAGCAAGTCTCTCTCATTTTTCAAATGTCGAGGAATCGAATCTGTCCTTGATAAAATCGGAGATCGAAATCCGATGACATCGACATAGGCTTCGATTCTTTCGACCAGCTGGCAAGAGATTTTCAAAAGCGTTTGACATTGAGTTCGTGTCATCGAGCGGACCATCGATACAATCGAGAGTATATGCTCAATGATATTAAACCCACTCAATGATATCGAACTCTATCATAAATATGACCGTTTTATATCTGTTGGAACCTTTTACCTATATAAAGAGAACTTATTTTTAGTTGCTGGTAGAGAAAGAAGAGAGTGCTTTTGAGTGTTTAACCTTAAATCATTTACCCAAAGCCCTTTCTATCGAGGGAGTTCATCCTCAAATCCACCCTTATCATTGATATTTAGTAGAGTGGATTGGGGAATGAACTTCCGCATTCAAGGATCCTCCAGCTACTACCTTAATGACAAATCATTAAGTTGGGATACCTTGAATGTATAAGACTAGAATCACTATATCTTCCTGATAGAAAAATATTTAGAGAGTAGGATCCATCATAACCTTGACCCAACTCTTCACCATATATTAGTACATCATTTGTGTTACGGATCAAGGGAGTAAAAGACTCTTCATCAACAAGAAGGAAATCTTCGTCAACGTGCTGAATGGGACTCATAAACTTATTTGTAAGTATATAGAGTCCAGAGGACCCTTTTGATCATTCTTTTATAGGATTGGTATAAGGAGTTTCTCACCCTTTAAAGTCCTCAAGGAGGCCTCTGGCGAGAGTGTACGTGGTGGGTGCGTTGTATGGACCCTTACTCTATGGAGAGCATAAACATCTGGTTGACAGTGAACCAGTCAAAACCTTAGGTTTGAGGTGAACCATGTGAAACCTCGGGTTTGAGGTCAACTGTATAGAAACCTCTGGTAGGGTCTTATGGAAGATCCTTTACCAGTGTGTCTAAAAGTGGGTGCGTTGTGTTGACCCTTGCTCGTGAGAGTATAAACAGTCAGTCTCAGTGTAGGTTGTAAAGGTTGAAGGTAAACCTGAATTAAAACCTTAGATTAGAGGTGAACCACTGTGAAACCTCCTTAGTGAAATCTGGTATACTCAAAGGTTGAGTGCAGTTATCGGGAGTGGAGTAGACAAGTAGTCGAATTACTATAAAAATGATTGTATTTGTGATTGTTATTCTTCTGTGTGTGTGATTTACTTTAATACTTTCACATCTGTATATCTGAAATCACACCTCACACACACATAGACAGTCATATTCATCATAAACTAGGTTATACATTGTTATATCTTGAATAGTTTGTGATTGGATCCTCTGTCGGGCTTGGAAGCCAATAGAGTTACTTTTGAGTAATCCTGATAAGCATTTATTAGTAGGATTAGTGTAATAGGATTTTTAATAAATCATAAAAACTTTAAAAGTTCCTATTCACCCACCTCTAGGACATATTGACATATTCCTACTTCAACTCAAGTGGTCTTCACCGCTATTTCAACCTTAACCTATAACCTAAAACCTAAATGTATTCTCAAATCCCTAAACCTAAAACTACACCTAATCCTAATCTCAACTACTTAACCTAAACCTAAACTTGAAAACCTAAACCTAAACCTGATCCCGAACCCGAACCCGAACCCGATTTCCTAAACCTAAACTTTAACCTATTATCAATTTCCTAAAGCTATAACCTATAACCTATAACCTATAACCTAAACCTAACCTAAACCTATAACCTAAACCTAACTTAAACCTAAAACCTATACCTAAACCTAAACCAAAACCTATAACCTTAACCTAAACCAAAACCTATAACCTAAACCTTAACCTATAACCTATAACCTATAACCTAAATTTATAATATATAACCTAACCTTAACCTCCTAAAGCCTAAATGTATTCTCAAATCCCTAAACCTAAACCTACACCTAATCATAATCTCAACTCCCTAACCTAAATCTAAACCTAAACTTAAAAATCCAAACCTAAACCCGAACCCGATTTCCTAAACCTAAACCTTAACCTATTCTTAATTCCTTAAAACTATAACCTATAACCTATAACATATAACCTAAACCTAAACCTTAACCTAAACCTATAACATAAACCTAAACCTTAACCTAAACCTAAACCTAAACCTAAACCTATAACCTTAACCTAAACCAAATTAAACCTATAACCTAAACCTTAACCTATAACCTATAACCTAAACTTATAACCGATAACCTAACCTTAACCTAAACCTAAAACCTAAACCTAAACCTATAACCTAAAATCTAAACCTAAACCTAAAACCTAAATGTATTCTCAAATCCCTAAACCTAAACCTACACCTAATTCTGATCTCAACTCCCTAACCTAAACCTAAACCTAAACTTGAAAACCCAAACTTAAACCTTAACCTATTCTCAATTCCCTAAAGCTATAACCTATAACCTATAATCTATAACTTACACCTAAACCTAACGTAAACCTATAACCTAAACCTAAACCTAAAACCTAAATGTATTCTCAAATCCTTAAACCTAAACCTACACCTAATCCTAATCTCAACTCCTTAACCTATACCTAAACTTGAAAACTCGAACTAAACCCGATCTCAAACTAAACCCGATTTCCTAAACCTAAACCTTAACCTATTCCTAATTCCCTAAAGCTTTAACCTATAACCTATAAGCTATAACCTAAACCTAAACATTAACCTAAACCTATAACCTAAACCTAAACCTTAACCTAAACCTAAACCTAAACCGATAAACTTAACCTAAACCAAAACCTATAACCTAAACCTTAACCTACAACCTATAACCTAAACTTATAACCTATAACCTAACCTTAACCTAAACCTAAACCTAGAACCTAAACCTAAACCTATAACTTAAATCTATAACCTAAAACCTAAACCTAAACCTAAAACCTAAATGTATTCTCAAGTCCCTAAACCTAAACCTACACCTAATCATAATCTCAACTTCCTAACCTAAACCTAAACCTAAACTTGAAAATCCAAACCTAAACATGATATCGAACCCGAACCTGATTTCTTAAACCTAATCCTTAACCTATTCTTAATTCCCTAAAGCTATAACCTATAACCTATAACCTAAACCTATAACCTTAACCTAAACCTAGGTTTTGAGTTTAAAAGTCCATCCTATGTTTGAACACATTACTCATGTTGGATTTTGTCATAGTTTAGAAGATTTGTAGGTACATTTTTTATTTCTTTATATATAAGTTTTTTTTTTTATATCTTTTTTCCTTTTGAGATGTGTATATATAAAGGCATGCTTGTTTGATTGTGTCTACAAATGCTATTTTATACAGGCTGACAAGCTAAAGAAGTCAGTGGAGGATGAAATTCATTTTCTCAAGGGAAGGGTTTTAAAACTTGAAAGTGATCTTGTGTCGAAGTCCACAGAAGTTACATCTGCAGTTTCAAGGAAAGAAGAAGCTCTATCTTCTACATTTGCTAAAATTGACCATTTGAAGGAAGAAAATTTGTAAAAATGTGAGCATTATTGAATGCATATGAAGGGTGTTTACTGTGTTGGAGTGTATTTATTTCTTGCATATGAGGGCACGCCTTAGTTGTAATTCTTATGATAGGTTGAGTAAAGTGAAGTATTGTTTATTTAGAAATGTGAATGTAGGATGTATTATATGATTTGATTGTTATTTGTAATAAATGTATCATTTTTTTTTCTGATTGCATTTTATGTACTATTTCTATCAGCATTAAGCTTAGATGAGTTATCAATTACAGCAGGTTCTTGTAATTGAAACAAGTCGTATTATTACAATTTTTTTAAAAATTGCCTCGAATATAATCCATGGCGATTGTTATGGATATTGTCCGTAGCTATTGGTATCTATTGCTACCGATATAATCTGTAGCTATTGGTATCTATTGCTACCGATATAATCCGTAGCTATACCTTTAGCTACCTCACCAATAACGACGGACGTGCTACGGATCATATCTATAGCAAAAGGTCTTTTGTTACGGTTTTTGGCCATATCCTTTGCCCATTTTTCTTGTAGTGATCCCTAAACCTATAACCTAAACCTAAACCTTTAACCTATAACCTATAACCAAAACCTAAACTTAAACCTTAACCTATAACCTAAACCTATAACCTATAATCTATAACCTATAACTTAAACCCGATCCCGAACCCGAACCTGATTTCCTAAACCTAAACCTTAACCGATTCTCAATTCCCTAAAGCTATAACTTATAACTTAAACCTAAACCTAAACCTATGACCTTAGCCTAAACCTAACCTAAACCTAAAACCTAAATGTATTCTCAAATCCCTAAACCTAAACTTACACCTAATCCTAATCACAACTCCTTAACTTAAACCTAAACTTGAAAATCCAAACCTAAACCCGAACCTGAACCCGAACCTGATTTCATAAACCTAAACCTTAACCTATTCTCAATTCCCTAAACCTTAACCTATAACCTAACCTAAACCTAAACCTATATAACCTACACTTATAACCTAAACCTAAACCTATAACCTAAACCTAAACCTAAACCTAAAACCTAAATGTATTCTCAAATCCCTAAACCTAAACCTAAACCTTAACCTATAACTTAAACCTTAACCTAAACCTATAACCTAAACTCAATTCCCAAAACCTTAACCTACAACCTAACCTAAACCTAAACGTAAACCTATAGCCTTAACCTAAACATAAAACCTAAACCTAAACCTATACTTATAACCTAAACCTATTCTCAAATCCCAAAACCTATAACCTAAACTTAAACCTTAACCTATAACCTAAACCTAAACGTACACTTATAACCTATAACCTAAACACTTATAACCTATAACCTAAACCTATAACTTAAACCTAAACCTAAAACCCAAACGTAAACCCGATTTCGACCCCGAACCCGATTTCTTAAACCTAAACCTTAACGTATTCTCAAATCCCTAAACTTAAACCTACACCTAATCTTAATCTCAACTCCCTAATCTAAACCTATAACCTACACTTATAACCTAAACCTAAACCTATAACCTTAACCTAAACCTAAACCTATTCTTATAACCTAAACCTATTCTCAAATCCCAAAACCTATAACCTATAACTAAAACCTAAAACCTAAACCTAAACCCACACTTATAACCTATAACCTAAACCTAAACCTAAAACCCAAACGTAAAGCCAATCTCGAACCCGAACCCGATTTCCTAAACCTAAACCTTAACGTATTCTCAAATCTCTAAACCTAAACCTACACATAATCCTAATCTCAACTCACTAACCTAAACCTAAACCTAAACTTGAAAACCTAAACCTAAACCCGAACCCAAACCCGATCCCGATTTCCTAAACCTAAACTTATAACCTTAACCTTAACGTATTCTCAAATCCCAAAACCTATAACTTAAACCTAAATTAACCTTAACATATAACCTATAACCTAAACTCAATTCCCTAAACCTTAACCTATAACCTAACCTAAACCTAAACCTAAACCTATAACCTTAACCTAAACATAAAACCTAAACCTAAACCTATACTTATAATCTAAACCTATTCTTAAATCCCAAAACCAATAACCTAAACCTAAACCTATAACCTAAACCTAAAACTTAAACCTAAACCTACACTTATAACCTATAACCTAAACCTAAACCTAAAACCCAAACGTAAACCCAATCTCGAACTCGAACTTGATTTCCTAAACCTAAACCTACACTTAATGTAACACCCCGTACTTTCCAGTACTCGAGTGTTACCATGTAATTTAATTTAATATAAATATAAAAAATAATACAACCTAAATATATATACACTATGAAATGTATTTACCTTGTAAAGATTTAAAATTTCATGCTAAAATGATACGTGTGTACTTAATGTATATAAGACATTATGAAAATAATATTATATTAAATAAACATAATGAATAATGAATTCACAACACAAAGTCAAATTAAAATGTAGCTTTGAATATTTTTTATGAAATTATATAACAATATCATCAAATACAAATATAATTTTAATAAAATATAATATTGTACAATCTTCAATTCATTTATACGTATAATATGATATTGTATATTATAAATTATGTATATTAATGAATGTGTGAACAGCAGTATATAATTAGTAATATGCTAATGTTAAAATTATATGTGTATATATATATATATATATATATATATATATATATATATATATATATATGAATGAGATTTTAAATATTGTAATTATAAGTAATATACAAAAATAATAAAAATTATATTAATATTAGTCTTTGGTTAGTCACTCATTATAAAAGACATACAAATTGCCAATAAGACCCTTTTCAACCGTTGACATTCAATCTTGGGATGATCCGACCACTGGATTAATAGAAAGCCACCATTAAAGCTAGGAATTAATCCGTATGGCCCACCTGGAACTTGGATCTGGTCTACCTTTAATCTAGGGCCCTAACTAGACTTGTGAAACCAAATGAACGAGGTGGATTTCCCACAAACATCATGTTGGACCCCACCTAGCAGAGTGCGTGTGCACTACTGTGGCACACCCACTGTGCACCGTACCACTTGGAGCGGTCAAAGCTCCCTTGACCCATGACTTCCCGAAATAGAGCTCTCTCTCTCTCTCTCTACGTTTTCGAAAGCAGTGAGTGAGTGTCCGTTTACAACGTGCGCTGCCCACCATATGGCCCCAACCTTGATGATCCAACCCGTCCGTCTGATAGAGGACGCGCGTGAGACCAAAACCCAAGTTTCACATCAGACTTTCATACATGTATGGACACATAAACCTCGCTGCAAAACGGCCCTACAAAACCATATTTTCGAAAATGTCAACTGTCCTCCTTACCACGAGGGCAATCCGGGTGCTCTCTCCCCTCTCCAATCCCAGCCCTGTAATTCAACGTATCCCAACCATTTGTCTGGGAAAATCTCAGCCATCCATTTGCTTAGGGTGTCCCAACTGGACGGTTTCAACTCCTTCCCACAGTTTTGTAAAAATCGGACTGCAGGATGTAATCCTGACCATCCACCATCCATCCAATGGTGGTGTGAAGCCTAGGGCTTTAAGAAAAAGGATATATATACAATAAACAGTTCTTTGCTCCGTTTATTACGGCCGCCTGAGAAAAACCATCCGCCTCCTTTGTTCTAGCGAACCCACCAACCTAAACCCCTTAAAGCTTCATGAAAGCTTATCCACAAATTTCGTAGGGTCCATACGGACCATCTGAAGGAAGTAGATTGAAGGATTTGGTGGTGTTTTCAAATCCACCATTAATGGGGGATCATCTCCTTCATTTAAAGTCGGACTGGGTTCGGTCCGGTCCAGGCCAACAACCCTGTTTTCGCATGGGTTTTGTCCACTCCAAATCTCACGAAAATCCAGGAAGAAAAGAGAAAAGATAAGAAAGAGAGGAGAGAAAGAAAGAAGAGGTGGGAAGAAGGTAAAGAGAGTGTCGGTTCAAGGGGCGGCCGTTGCCCCACTTGGCTCGACTCACTGTCGAGCTTGAGGCCGATCACCTGGAGGTGCTGTTGGACTTCCAGCACATGGAAAGAGGGAAAGTGAGAGAAGAGAAAGAGAAAGGAAGAAGGGAAGGAAGAATCAGGGCAGTGAGAGAGAGATGGTGGGTTCGGGTAGTAACCTCACTCGCTGCTGAGCCGAGCTGGCTCGGATCTGGTTTGTGCCTGGGGAGGTTTGTTGGACGTCCCAACAGGGAGAAGAAAAGGAGAGAAAGAAATGAAAGGAGGGAGAAACGAGAAAGAGAGAGAAGAATGCCTGGTGCGTCATTGCACTAGCTTGAACTGAGGCGAGTTGACTCGCTACTGAGTTGCAGACCTGAGTCAAGCGCAGTTCTGCTGAGTTTATTGCTGGACACCTTCCAGCTGATATGGAAAATAATAAAAATAATAAGAAAAGAAAGAAGAAGGAGAAGGTGAGATTGAGAGAGTTGAGCCGAGTCAACTCGGATGCCTAGTTGTGTTGATTCAAGTTGAATCATAGGTGCGCTTTCTCTCAAACATTTGCATTAGAATTTTAATTAGAACATTAGTAGATTATTTGTGCTATAACTAGCTATTGCAAACAAGATTGTATTTACCAAATAATAGTAGTCTTAAGGATCATCGTTAATAGTAGATCTTAGTATTTAGTTATCATCATTAGTATTTGCAATTATACAACTTGATTAACTATTAAAAACTTATCCATGCTTATGCTAGTATTATAAATAAAAATTATAGTTATTGAATATTAACATTTTATTCATTATGCCCAAACATTATCATTGATAGTAGATTGTACAAATGGATGTCATTATAATGGTTATCATTGTTGTGATAGCTAGCATTAATCGTAACAAGGATGCTAATAAATATTTTATAACTATTAAGTTAACATTATAATTAATTATGCACCACTAGGGTTCAAACCTTAAAAATCTATCCTGGTCTAAACCTTAGGTCAAAACTTTAAGCATAGATGGTGTGTTAAGTATGGATCTAGGTGTAGAATCGAATGTCAGTATATTTAAATGTGAACTTATAAACCATTATTATTAACATATTAGCTAATATAAGTCATAATGTTAATGCTAATGGTATTCTTGTAATTATTAAAATGTAATTTTAACTAATACACCAAGTAGAGTCCAAATCCTAGAATTTAGGTTTAAGACTAAAACCCTAGGATGAAAACCCTAATTCTACACTAAAACCTTAAAAGATAACCCTACGCGATGATCTTAAACCCTATGTAGTGTGCAGAACTTGGATCTAATTGTACATCCTGATTTATGGTAGAATTTGATTCTAAAGGCACACATACTTCCTAGCAACGTTAGTGTCAATCCGATTTATAAGGTGACGATTCTTCCCCTTGAGCTTTCCATCTTCTCATTAACTTAAGTTTTACTTTTATCTTAATTTATAAATGATATCTCCATTTTATAAGCACATGTGTTAATTGTTGAAATTGAATTGCTATATTCCATGCCTAACATTCATCCTATATATTTGTTCATGCTTGTGGATTATTGGTGGATTACTTATGAACTTTCAACTAGTACATTAGTGGGAAACCCCTACCTATAAATGTACACCCATACTTGGGATGTAACCTGACTGGTTGTGATTGAAATGGACCTTTGGCTTAGAGGTTATTGAAGGGCGGTTTAAATTGACCATTAATGTGGGCCTATCATCCAGGGTTGTTGTGTCCAATGATTTTCAAGGATAGTCTTTTATCGCATGGTTTTGACACTCATCCTATATGACCTATTTTAATAATTGCCCTATGTGGCTTTGTTCTAGTATTTTTCCTATGTGGGTTCGATGTTTTATACTGTGCAACCATGTGATGGTAAGCCCTATATACTGTAATATGATTGGCCACTAGTTGACAGGTTTCAATTAAACATTATAAGATGGTAGCCTCATGAGCCGGGGATGGTGGTAATGGGACATTATACTCGAGCCGTCGGCTTACACTGGGCCATGTGCTCCCCGTAGTGACATTTGAACTTATCTAAATTAGTTAGTTGTAAATGGACTAATAATGACTTGGATAATCATGCATACATGGCACGTATTATTCCGACTAGATGATGTTTCCCAGGTTCGATGATTCTGACTGGATGATGTTTCTCAGGTTCGATGATTGCATGGGTGACGGCCCACTGTCCGCACGGATAAGCATCCCCGGAGCGATGATTACATTCACGCATCCATGTATCTAATAATGTAAGCCCCGTATCCTAGACCGTACCGTTCCATAGACTTCCACGGTCTTACCGGTCGAATTCCGACAACCTTCGATCCTTAACCAATATTTGCGTTCGATCCTGATTCGTATGCCATCAACCCATATCGACTCAACCCAAGATCTTTACCATAGCAACCGCGCTGTCGCTGCGGTTTCGATGCCACGACTTGTGCGCCGAGGCGATACCCTGGTCAAGAGATGTGGGCCAACGTTCGGTGCGAAGAAACGGCCGCGCGTTGCGAAACCCAAGAGAATCTCTACGAGATATCACATCAATCCCATCAATCAATCAATCTCATCACATCACATGTCAAGTACACATCACTTTTTCACCTTTCCCAAGCAAGCCTCAAAAGTCAAAAAGTCTCTTACAAACCCATACCTTTCTTACACAAAAGGCCACAAAAGTCAAAAAGTTCTTACACACATCTATCACTCCATCCATCCATCACTCTCTCTCTCTCCCTTTACAACTCCTTCTCTCCTTCTCATTTTTAAAAAAAATCCAAGAAAGAACCCTCCCATACGTATGAGAATTTCTCCAAGCCACTCCCTCTCTTTCAAAACCTCAAGTATGGCCCACTTTCCTACCCCATGATCTCCCATCCTAACCATCCATTCCCCATCTCCTCCATTGGAATCAAAGCCAAGGTGTTAAGGAACTCATAAAAGTAAGAAGATCGAACGGTGGGTGCTCCTCTAGATGTAAAAAAATCTGATTTCTATAACCTAGATGTTTTCTTTCTTTCATGAAGGAAGTGTAAGACCCACTAATCAATGGTGGAGATCCCACACAATCTCATGGTTGTGGCCTAATGGCCTACCTTATGCATGCATGATCCATGCATGGGGCTTTTCTCTATGGGCCCCATCATGGTAGTTTTATTTCATATCATATTATGTTTGAGTCATCTAGACCTTATAACCATGGTGGGGATGTCATCCTCACCATGCATTTTAATTATATGTCATGCATGTGAAAGATCCATGTTATAAATGTAAATCTAGGTATGATGTGCGGGTGTGATTGATCTTGGGAGGGCTCAATAGTGGTGGAGCCCTTTCCCTATGGCCGGATTGTCCTTCTATCTCTCTTTTTCCTCATTTTATTTTCTAATGTGTGTGGTCCATTAATGTATTTCCCTTTTTATTTAACTTATATAATAAATTTTATCTAAGTACATGTTACTGTCCAGAATTTTCTGGACAGTTTCTGGTTGTTTTTGGACTAGATTTTGGGACTATTGAAGGAACTATTCATACCTATTAAATATAATTTTCTAAAAGGTGGGGATCTCATCTTGATGTCCCCCAAATTTCAGCCCTAACTGACCTTCATTGGGGTCCCAAAGGTGTGGTCCAAATGAGGTGGACAGTCAGGATTTTCTACACTGTTCCAGCAACATTCCACCATGGAAAGTTGGATTTTTAAAATTTATTAAAATACCTATGGGTGTTTAAAAATTATAAAAATTTTTAGGGGTGTGTTCCACTTATGTTAGAACCCACCTACTAAATTTCAGGGCCAATGGACCCCTGTACACACCGTGGTGAGGGCTGGACTGGCCCACCATGTTGGGACGTCCAGGTCTGTCTGATTTTTCTAGACAGTCTGTTTTGTTGAAATTAATTAAAATACTTAGAGATATCTAAAAATTATGAAATTTTATGAGAGTGTGGCCCACCTATGGAAGTATCACTCTGTAAAATTTCAGCCTCAAGTGACCCCGTTTGGTTATCCAAAAGAATGGGCCGAGATGGTTGGACTCCTAGATTTTTTTCTCCTGTGCAGTCCAGCAATATGCCTTGATAAAAAAACCATAATTCAAAAATATTTCTTCTGATGGTGGGCCACCCTTTTGAATTTTCTCTCATTGTATGCATGATGAGGGACCTTGGCCCTCAATTTTCAGAGTTTTAGAGGCCTTGGACCCACTCCAATGGAGTGCCCAAATTTAGGACAGCAACATGTTATAATTATGCTGGCCTTGGGCTGAAATTTTGACGAGTGGAGCCCACCATATTATAAAGATCTTAGAGGAAATGATTTATACCTTTAGTTCCTTAAATGTTGGGCTTAATGAATACACTTTTGAGGCCCACCACAGTTGAATTTAATTGGGTCCATGAATGTAGCTAGTTGTTGAACTATTTAAGGCCCATAGAGTGGACCCATTTGATGTGTTCCAAGACCCATGGGATTAGGCCCATTTGATGTAATTTAAGGCCCATAGAGTGGACCCATTTGATGTGTTCCAAGGCCCATGGGATTAGGCCCATTTGATGTAATTTAAGGCTCATAGAGTGGACCCATTTGATGTGTTCCAAGGTCCATGGGATTGGACCCATTTGATGTATTTTAAAGCCCATGGGATTAGGCCCATTTGATATGTATAAGGCCCATGGGTCGAGAACCATTTGATGCAATCTAAGGCCCACGGGTTATGACCCATTACAATGCACATAAGGCCCATTGGTGCGGCCCATTAATGTGGCCCATTTGATGAGTAAAAGGCCCATATGATATGGCCCATTTAATGTATTTAAGGCCCAATGGGGTGTACATAAGGTCCATTGCAATGTGTGATCCCAACCTGGTTTTTGTAATGTTATTCACTACGAGCTATACCTTGGGAGCAATGTTGGTTTGACGTCCACATTACGAGTATAATGTTGGTTAAATGTCTGCATTACGACTCTCCCTAGGGCCCATTGGTAGGCCCGTACTTATTGTATGCAAGCCGTCTGGGCCAGCTGCTTTGTAAGGATATGGCATTACTTTATAACATGCTTAGTATAACTCCATGATGCACAACCCATTTGTATCGGTCCATTTGATCGGTCTGCTCGTATCGGTCATTTGATTGATTTAGCTCATATGATTGATTAGGCCCATCTTGATATATTTGTAGCCTGTTGCTAAGGCCATATATAAAGCTTGTTGTTGAGGCCCATATGATTAATTAGGCCCATCTTGATATATTTGTAGCCTGTTGCTAAGGCCATATATAAGGTCTGTTGTTGAGGCCCACCTTAATGTGTATGAGGCCTGTTGTTAAGGCCCACCTTGATGTGTATGAGGTCTGTTGTTGAGGCCCACTTTGATGTGTATGAGGTCTGCTGTTGAGGCCCACTTTGATGTGTATGAGGCCCGTTGTTGAGGCCCACCTTAAATATATATGAGGCTCATGTTGCAAGGCCCATTGTGATGTATGCAAGGCCCATGGGTCATGGCCCATTGCAATGTACATAAGGCCCAATTGGTGCGGCCTATTCGATATATTTATGGGGTCTATATCATTAGTCCCATCCTGTTGTATTGGTAACCCGTCCATTGAGGCTCACCCGTGATATATATTTGAGGCCCATGTGTAAGGCCCACCTATTGTGTATTTAAAGCCCATGGGTTGTGGCCATAATGATGTATATTAGGCCCATGTGATGTAGCCCATACTGATGTGTATTAGACCCAAGTATGTGACTCACTTGCGAAGTATATTTGAGGCCCACTGTGATATATCTGAGGCCCATGGGTGCTACCCATCCAGTTGTATTTAAGGCCTATGGGCAAGGCCCATTGTGATATGTGTTAGGCCTATGACCAAGGCCCACCTGTTTCGTATATTTGGCCCTTGTGTGAGGTCATGTGCCCATTATATATTTGATTCTATGTGAGTCATTCCTTGGGGGCAATGTTGGTGAAAATTCCACATTGTCGATGCTGGTTATTGATACCGTTTATGAGTATGTGACATCATAACATCATGATACATACCCATTCGCATCATCTGCATGTCTGTTAGGAGATATGATTGACTATTGCATATGTCATAGTGCTGGTTGTTATGAGACTCCCTGATAGGCGGAGATTGTCTCACATGAGCACACAGTTTGCGTAAGATTGATGCATGACTGGATTGTATGACTCATGCATCTTACAATGTGTGCTGTGATTACTGTATGCCCTAACGACACCAGGGTCATAACCTCCACAGGCATATCGTGGATGGCCAGATGGGACACCAAAAATCTGTTTTACATGGGGTGTTATAGATATCTCTGGGTGAAAGTTCCTAACCCCTCTTAGTTCCAAAGGTTACTCCAACGTTTAGACCGAGTGGGTAGATGAGAGCCGAGTGCCGATTATTAGATGGTTGCGCTCTCCACTGTGTCGTGGTCGGTTGGAAGGGGGTGCGCCTTATCTGCTCGAGAGGAGGGGGCAATACTAGGCTGAGTCAGACCAGCTCGAGGAATAGGTCCGCTATTGACGAGTCGGGCCCGATATTGGCAAGTGGATAGTGAGGTCTCTTTCACTCACCTTGTTGCCGCGATGGGGCGGCAATCTGGTATGGAGTGTAATAGACCCCGGTGATTTTCCAGAGAGGAACTGTACTGATATGTGAACTTATTGAGTAGGAGTATATGTTCATTCATTCATTCATTCACTATCCACTTGGACTAGTGGTGCGCAACTAATTGTTGTGTACCTTTGTTATGGCAAAGATTTCGGTTGGGCGCTCGACTAACCTGAGATCAGGGGTTTACCACGTTGAGTCTGACTATCCAAATTTAGGTATGGGACTGGTTTGGATAGTGGTTCCTTGTGGTGGACCCCGTAGCCTGCGATACTACGTACTATCATCCCAACATCACAATCCAACATGGTCATTCCATTAGCACCATATACTACATATTCTATTACATCTTCGGCGTGTGACATTGTGGGTTGTTATATTTCTGTATTCCTGTGACTTAGATGAGAGTGATGATATTTGTTAGCTCTTTCGAATTGTGTATTACATTATATCCTTGTCATTCGACATTTGATTATCTATGACTCATCATTTGCATAGCTGTCATATATTGCGTATTTTGATATTGATTAACTTATGTACTTGTTCATACTTCCGCTTATTCTGTTATCGCATGATTATAATCTTGTCAGTATTTTTGTTTGCGCTGATAATTCCTGCTCTTATCAATGTTTCTGCTTATTCAGTCATTGTATGGTTTATGGATTAATAGCTTTCCGGTATTGTATGATTATGATATTGTATTGAATACTTGAAACTTATCTCGTGCACACACTTACACCACCCTCTAAGCTTTCTATAAGCTTATGCATGATAGATGCGTGCAAGTGATGTTAGGTTGCAGCAGCATTGAGCTTGGAGCGTGCAGCTGTTTTCTGGAGCTTTGATTTTGACATATATATTTTCCTTTCAGCATTGTATTCAAATGATTATATTAGTGGATATGTGATGATGATGTTGCCTTTATGATTTGGGTAAACTTGTGGTTATGCTTATTACTAGTTAAATGTATAAAAAAAAAAAATCCTCCTTGTAGGATCTCAAGATCGAAAATCTGACATATGAATGCTAAGAGCTGAGAATGGGGTACTACGGAGGTTGTCAGCACCGGATTCGGCGATCGGAATTCCTGTGAATCCGATTTTCGGGTTTGGGGCGTGACAAATAAGACCTGCATCATGTATTGTTTTGTATGCTTTGTTTTATAACTATTCTTACCTAATACGGTGGCGTGTAATCTTGAGGACTGAGTTGGCCACTCATTCATCAAATATACAACTGTACAGGTAGTATAGGTGGCTTTATTAATATGTATGTTCAAACTTGATGAGGAGCAGGGTACGATCGTCAGGGATGCATGGCTGTATTTTCCTGGAGGAGCTGCATGATCTTGTGGCTTATATTTATATGCTTTCTGCTATTCTTCATGTATTAAATTCTTGTAAGCCTTGTACTTGTTAAATTTAGAGACATTGGTTTGTATAAGTCATTATGGGCAGCTTCTTATATATTTGAATGATAATAAAGTTTTCCTTTAAGTCGATTTGTCCACACTATGCTCATTTACTTACTCTAATGAAAGAAAAAAAATATACACTCGAATTTGACAATCCTTTAAGGTTAACACTCGGATTTTTAGGAAACGAGTCATATATTCAGGTCCTGAAAAGTTAGGACATTATACCTAATCCTAATCTCAACTCCCTAACCTAAACCTAAACCTAAACTTGAAAACCCAAACCTAAACCCGAACCCAAACCTGATCCCGATTTCCTAAACGTAAACTTGTAACCTTAACCTAAACCTATTCTCAAATCTCAAAACATATAACTTAAACCTAAACATAAACCTAAACCTTAACCTATAACCTTAACCTTAACTTATAACCTAAACCTAATTCCCTAAACCTTAACCTAACCTAACCTAAACCTTAACCTATAACCTACACTTATAACATAAACCTAAACCTATAACTTAAACCTATAACCTAAAACCTAAATCTAAACCTAAAACCTAAATGTATTCTCAAATCCTTAAACCTAAACCTACACCTAATCCTAATCTCAACTCCGTAACCTAAACCTAAACTTGAAAACCCAAACTTAAACCCGATCCCGATTTCCTAAACCTAAACCTTAACCTATACTCAATTCCCTAAAGCTATAACTTATATATAACCTAAACCTAAACCTATAACCTAAACCTAAACCTAAAACTTAAATGTATTCTCAAATCCCTAAACCTTAACCTAAACCTAAGCCTAAACCTTAACCTATAACCTATAACCTAAACCTAAACCTACACTTATAACCTATAACCTAAACCTATAACATAAACCTAAACCTAAAACTCAAACGTAAACCCAATCTCAAACCCGATTTCCTAAACCTAAACCTTAACATATTCTCAAATCCTTAAACCTTGTTTTTTTTTTTTTTTTGGACCCATGTCAGTACACACACTCCATGTTAGCCACCCTCGCTAGGGATCGATACCAAGACCTCAAGTGTTGAAACGAGGGATCTCCACTCAGTCTACCAATTGAGCTATGGATCTGGGTGTTCTCAAGCCTTAAACCTAAACCTACACTTAATCCTAATTTCAATTCCCTAACCTAAACCTAAACCTAAACTTGAAAACTCAAACCTAAACCCGAACCCGATCCCAATTTCCTAAACCTAAACTAATAACCTTAACCTAAACCTATTCTCAAATCTCAAAACCTATAACCTAAACCTTAACCTATAACCTTAACTTATAACTCAAACCTATAACCTAAACTTAATTCCCTAAACCTTAACCTAACCTAACCTAAACATAAACCTATAACCTACACTTATAACCTTAACCTAAACCTATAACCTAAACGTATAACCTAAAACTTAAACTTAAACCTAAAACTTAAATGTATTCTCAAATCCTTAAACCTAAACCTACACTTAATCCTAATCTCAACTCCTTAACCTAAACCTAAACTTGAAAACCCAAACCTAAACCCAATCCCGATTTCCTAAACCTAAACCTTAACCTATTCTCAATTCCCTAAAGTTATAACCTATAACCTAAACCTGAACTTACAACCTAAACCTAAAACCTAAATATATTCTCAAATCCCTAAACCTAAATCTACACCTAATCCTAATCTCAACTCCTTAACCTGAACCTAAACTTGAAAATCTAAACCTAAAAACCCGAATAAACTTTCTGCAATTCTTCATGATTATGAATTATGATGTTTTGTTGGTTGAATATTTTTTTATTAGATGAAAGACAAAAAGAAAATTGTTGCTGATTTTTTTCCTTTTTAAAAAATTTTTAATGCAAAATATGAGACGGTCCATAACCATCCTTTTAAGGTTCATCAAAGACTGCCTATAACAATCCTTTTTATGGACGGTTCATGACAGTCCTTTGTAAGGATGGTCCAAGACCGTCCTTTTAATGTTCATCAAAGACTGCCCACAACAATCCTTTTTAAGGACGGTGCATGACCATCCTTTTAAGGTTCATCAGAGACTGCTCGTAGTAGTCCTTTTTAAAGGACGATCCAGGACCATTCTTTTAATGTTCAGCAGGGACATATAACGTCTATGTTTATTGACGGTACATGACCGTCCTTCTTTTAAGACGGTCCATAACCGTCCTTTAAATGTCCATAGAAATGACGGTTCGTGACCGTCCTTTAAGTAATACAACGCCCCAAAATAGGATGGCCCTTGCAACGCTCCAAAACCATCCTTTATCGTCTTTTAAGACGGTTTTCAACCGTCCTTTTTTCACAGTTTTGGCGTAATGTATGGCCCACGACCCTTATTATTTAAAATTAATTAAGTTAATAATGATAGGATGAAACCTGGACCCTCGACACATGACAAGCTTGACCATTAACAAATGACAACCCCAACGCTCGACACATGACAACATTGTACCTGAACACATGACAACCTCCACCCCTAACACATGACAACCTCAACCCTGACAACACCGATCCGCAAAACATTACAACCTTGACTCTTAACACATGACAACCTCGACCCTTACTGTTGTTTCTATCTACCATTAGATAAAAATAATCAAGTTTTTAATGGCAAGATGAAACCTCGACCCTCAACACATGATAACCTCGAGGTTGTCATGTGTTGAGGGTCGAGGTTGTCATGTGTTAAGGGTCGAGATTGTTAGGGTTGAGGTTGTCATGTGTTAAGGGTTGAGGTTGTCATGTGTTAAGGGTCAAGGTTGTAAGCGTCGAGGTTGTCATATGTTAAGGATCAATGGTGTCATGTATCAAGGGTCAAGGTTGTAAGGGTCGAGGTTGTTAGGGTCGAGTTTGTCATGTGTTGAGTGTCGAAGTTTCGTCTTGTCATTGATAACTTGATTATTTTTAAATAATAGAAGTCAAGGCCCACGATGGGGTGATCCGTTCCATCCACCTCATCGGCCAGTTCGTCGTGAGCTCAAGAAGTCCTAACTTGGACATTGTCCACTTCTAACAAATATCACGGTCAACCTGGAAAGTTTTAACAGTGGGTGTCACTGTCACCATTGTTTTCTATTATGTGACTCACACGAGCTTTGAATCAAGCTAATATTTAGGCCCTAACCGTAAAATGACATGACAAAAATAATGGGCGACGTGGATTATACATATACATCAATGTGAGCTCCACAAGTTAGGCCTTCCCACACCTGGAAGGGCTCCTATACATGTCACTTTCTCAACATTGAATATGAGGTAACTTCTTATTCACTACAAAAATCATACAACTATTAAACTAAGGACAAGGGTACTTTAGTTTTAAAAACTTTTCAAGACAGATCATATGACTAATATTTAAAACTTTTCTTTGATTTCCGAATTTGTCCGTACCAATGCTAGTAACCTCAAAATTCCTGCAAATTTCTAGTAGATATGGAAACCCCCCAAATTTACAAACCTCTCCACGGCTACAAATGTTTTGGATGAAGTTGATATTCCCGTGTTTTCTCTTTCCTAAGCATGCGTGAGTTAATCTACAGGTTGGACGGAAAATAAACATTACATAAGGCTTTGGGGAAGTTTTCAATGGTAGGCGTTCAATCACCACTTTTGACACCGTGCTGTGATTCGGAAACGGATTGGCTACTCCCCCAGCCACCTGCCTCGTCGCTGGTGGTTGGTGCTCTGTGGGACCCACCATGATGTATATATTTTATCCATGCCAATCATCCATTTTTAAAGATCATTTTATCCCTTGATCCAAAAAATTAGAGGGATATAAATCTCAGGTGGACCACACCACAGGAAAATAATAGAGATTGGATATCCACCATTAAAATCCTACTAAAGCCTACTGTACTGTTTATTTGACATCCAATCTGTTGATTAGGTTATACAGACCTAGATGAAGGTAAAAAACAAAGATCAGCTTGATCCAAAACTTTTATGGCCCCAAAAGGTTTTTAATGGTCAACACTCATTCAACACTGTTTCCTATAATGTGGCCCACTTGAGATTGACATATATCTCATTTTTTGTCTCATAACATAAAATGATATGGAAAAATAGATGGACAACATGGATGAAACACATACATCATGGTGGGCCACAGAACACCGACCACCAGAGTAGCCAATCCGTTTCGGTGTGGTTCACCTTGGATCGGCTCATTTTTTAGGCTCACCGTTAAAACATTCGTAGGCCACCGTAACGTTTACTTTACATCCAATCTGCTCATAATGTCACACCGACCTGGATGAAGAGGAAAAATCAGTGACTCTCATAAGAATTTTAATGGCAGGCGTTCAATACCTCATTGCTCTTTACAATGTGGTTTACTTGATTATTGGATCTGTCTGATTTTTGGGCTCAGGCCTTACATCCAGCTTTTCAAGTGGACGGACGGTTTGGATATAACGCAAACCTCATGATGGGACCCACAGAAGTTGGTGACGTCAACACACAAGCTACATCAGTGCTGTGGTACACCAGCCAATCCGCTTCCATCACTACCGAAGTCCTGCTTAAACCTGTAAGCTTTGCAGAGGATCCGGACTCCGCTACAAATAGCGTACGTGAATACAGCTGATCGCTGCATTTGTGTATTTTCTTCTTCTTCATCCCATCTCCTATCCACATAATGGAGTTCCCACATTCAAATCTTTGTGTACTTTGGTCGTTTACCTTCTTCCATGCAATCCTACTCTCCTCCTTCAACTCCTGCTCACCCTCGTTATTTACTTTGAAAAATGAGACCGATCGACTCGCATTGCTCGCATTCAAATATGGTATTATCGAAGATTCTCTCGGAGTCTTGAACTCATGGAACGATTCTCTCCATTTCTGCAAATGGGAGGGAGTCACCTGCAGTCGCCGCCATCATCAGAGGGTCACCATCTTAAACCTCACGGACCACAGCTTGGTGGGCCACGTATCACCTCACATTGGAAATCTCTCTTTCCTGAGAAGAATCGATCTCTCCAGTAACAAATTCCAAGGCGAAATCCCTCAAGAAATCGGCCGTTTGTTCCGTCTTCAGATTCTCAACCTGACTGATAATTCACTCCAAGGAGAAATTCCATCCAATCTGAGCCACTGTTCAGAACTCATAACCATTCACATCAGGCAGAATCAGCTGGTAGGAGAACTTCCTGCTGATATTGGCTCTTTGTCAAAGCTCATTTTCCTTTCTGTCTCAAAAAATAATCTCAGAGGAAGCATCCCACCTTCGTTTGGTAACCTTTCCTCTCTCAAAACTCTCCAACTAAGTTTTAACAATTTCAACGGGCAAATACCATACCAGCTTGGTCAATTGGCAAACATGATCTCTTTTCAAATATCTGTAAATCAGTTCTCAGGTACGATTCCACCATTGATTTATAATCTCTCATCCATCCAATATTTTATGGTGGCATTTAACTGGCTACATGGAAGAATTCCCCCCAACCTAGGCCTTGTGTTTCCACACCTGCAAAAGATTTCTGTAGCTATAAACCAATTCACTGGAACGCTGCCAATTTCATTGTCCAATGCTTCTAGTCTCGAATTAGTTGATTTTAGCTCCAACAGTTTTCGTGGACATGTGCCTTTGAATCTAGGAAGTCTTTCGGGTCTCTACCATTTCAATATAGAGATAAATCAGCTTGGAAGCAGAGAAGGTGATGACCTGAGCTTCCCCACTTCACTGACCAACTGCACCCGTCTAAATTCTTTAAGTGCAGCCACTAATAATCTGGAGGGTGAGTTGCCCAGATCCATTGCTAATCTCTCGACACAGCTAAAGACTCTGTTTTTAGGAGAAAACAAGATATTTGGAACTATTCCCCAGGGAATCGAGAATCTTGTCAGCTTGTATGCTCTGGATCTAGGAGTGAATTTCATGAAGGGTACTCTTTCAGATTCTATTGGGAAGCTTAACAAGTTGCAAGCCTTGAATCTCCATCAAAATAAATTTTCAGGGCAAATCCCACCTTCAGTTGGCAACATCACTGGATTAACCAGTCTCCAGTTGGATGGAAATGATTTCCATGGAAGCATACCATCTAGTTTTGGAAATTGGGGATTTATGGAAGATATTTTCATTTCTGAAAATAAACTCAATGGTACCATACTCAAACAAGTTAGCGCAGCTCAAATCAACCTGTCTCATAACTCATTCACTGGGTCTTTCCTGCTGGAAGTTGATAACTTAGAAAATATTAGGGAAATGGATGTCTCAGAGAACAAACTATCAGGTGAAATTCCAGATACGCTGGGAAAGTGTCAAAGCATGGAGTTGCTTTATATGCATGGCAACTTGTTTCAAGGAACCATTCCAGTGTCTCTAAAGAATTTAAAAGGTATCGAAAAGCTTGATCTTTCGCGCAATAACTTGTCAGGGCAGATTCCAGAGTATTTCAAAGAATTTCATTTCTTACAGTATTTGAATTTGTCATTTAATAATTTCGAGGGTGAAGTGCCCAAAGGAGGAATCTTTAGAAATGCCAGTGCAATTTCAGTTGAAGGAAATAGCAAACTCTGTGGAGGTATACCAGAACTAAAATTGCCAGGGTGCCCTAAGCAAGCTTCCAAGAAACAAGGAAAGCCTCTTACTCCCAGAGTAAAAGTCACAGTCATTACTGTGGTTTTATCTTCGTTCATCCTGTCGTGTATCATTGCAGCTCTTTATTGGAGAAGAAATTCTCAAAAGAAAGCTTCTTCTCCATCTTCCACACAGAATCAGTGGTTACAAGTTTCTTATGCAGATCTCCTTCAAGCAACAGATGGGTTTTCTTCAGCTAATTTAATTGGTGTGGGAAGTTTCGGTTCTGTATATAAAGGACTTTTAGAATGCTTTGAAACACTTGTTGCAGTGAAGGTACTCAACCTCCTACAGCAAGGAGCTTTTAAGAGTTTTGCAGCTGAATGCGAAGCTTTAAGAAACATCCGACATCGAAATCTTCTCAAGATCTTAACGGTTTGCTCGAGCATTGATTTTAATGGCAATGATTTCAAAGCTCTAGTGTTTGAGTACATGCCTAATGGAAGTCTGGAGAAGTGGTTGCATCCAAATGTAGATGAACAACCTCAATCGAGGAGTTTGAATCTTACTCAGAGGCTAAATATAGCCATTGATATGGCTTTGGCATTAGATTATCTTCATCATCATTACCAAACGCCAATTGTTCATCGGGACCTAAAACCAAGCAATGTTCTTCTTGATGCTGATATGGTTGCCCATGTGGGTGACTTTGGTCTAGCAAGGTTCCTCTCTGAAGCTGCAGAAAGTTGCTCTCAAAATCAGTCCAGCACGTCTGGGATTAAGGGATCTATTGGGTATATTCCTCCAGGTAAGGATTTTAGTACTTTATCTTCTTTTTTTTATTCATTTATCTTGCAAAATGATTGGTAATTTCCATATATTAATATTATGGTGAAGCTTGTTAAGAATGATGTGCATGAAAACAATCAAATCAAGGGATATTTCTACATACGTTACTGCATTAAATACAATAATAACAGAATTAAACTTTTAATAGGGAAGAAAGCCAAAAGATGGAAGAATGTGACAAATGTGATTTTAATTTAGTGGTGATGAGCTACAGTCAGTTACGAATTGAAAGTATGGATTTCTCTCTTGGGACCAAGTGGTCCCACTTGTCCCACTTATGATGAACAAAATAGAAAGAATGCCTGTTGATCATCCATGACTAAAAAATGTAACTTTGAATGTTACAATTGAGATCATGCATTTTTGTGAGTGGTGGTGATTATCCCATCAAACTGATTTAGTGGGCATCAACAATTCATGATAGACCTTATCCAAGGGTAAATGATGATTAAATGTTGGCTAGATTGGCCCCACATCACACTATAATTAATAAGGTCTAAAGAATTGTTACTAAATTATTTTTCTAGCCGTGATAAACTGTGTGAAAACAAAGGATTCTTGTTCTATTTATAGGATATTTTCTTAGAAGGACTATTTGTTGGGACAAACCATACATATAATACAAAGATTGAAGAAATATGTTTAGGCAAATTCCTCATTCTCAGATATTCTAAATTTTCAAAAAGATAGAAATGTTAATTATGTAAATGAAATATTCCCTTTTTCTCCCTCTCAATATCTAACCACTGTTTTTATCTTTCTTTAAGTAGTTGTCTAACATTCAAATATGTGACATTTGAAAATGGTAGAGCATGGGATGGGCGGTAAGGCGTCCACACATGGAGATGTATACAGTTATGGGATCCTTCTACTCGAGATGATCACCGGAAAGCGGCCAACTGATGACATGTTTAAGGACAATCAGAACCTTCATCATTTTGCAAAGTCGGCTTTTCCCGAACAAGTAATGGAGATT
Source organism: Magnolia kwangsiensis (assembly GCA_037074715.1). Classification (NCBI taxonomy): domain Eukaryota; kingdom Viridiplantae; phylum Streptophyta; class Magnoliopsida; order Magnoliales; family Magnoliaceae; genus Magnolia; species Magnolia kwangsiensis. The sequence goes on along the minus strand of CM073578.1, from coordinate 128,152,533 downwards.
ATAGATCCAAGACTTCTCTTAAAAGATGTTGAAGCTATTCAGGACAATGAAAATCGTAGCAATTTGAGAAATAGAATGCATGATTGCTTGGTTTCATTGGTCAGCGTTGGTGTATCCTGTTCTGCAGAATCGCCGGTGGAACGAATGAAGATGAAAGAGGTTGTCATCGAAATGCATGAAATAAGAGACTTATATCTGGAGGTTGGGATTCACCGACAGAGACAAAATAGGCCCCTATAGTTAGGTGAAGGTTCATCTTACCTAAGTAACTACTAAGATTAGTAATTACAATGAAGAAGATTCCGATATAAAATAGAATTGTTTGATATTTTTCTTAAGAAGCTCTAGATATATATTGTTCTGGTGTTGAATTTAGGGGAAGATGTTTTTTTTTTTTTTTTTTTCCTTTCCTTCGTTTAATCTTGTTTTAAACAGAGACTTTGTTGCAGATACAATTATTAGAATGGGTAAATAGAAGGACCAAGGTGCTTCCCTGTCTATCATGGTTACGAGGATTCGGACGTTTTAATTTAGTTACATGATTGCCACGTGTAGAAAATGAGTCTGTTTTATCCCCCCCCCCCCCACAAAAAAAAAAAAGAAGGGTGGGCTTCCTGATACATCATGCAGTGTTGCCCGAAAGAGCATATAAGCTGTTTTGGGACCAGCCCACTATATGTGGGCTTTGAATCTTTGATTTATGCCAGCGTGAGCTTTGCATATACTCATTTGACCAAAGCTGGGCTAAAATTCCTGTCCTGATTAGTGTATGGTTGGGTTCAGCCTAGAAATGCATCTCGATTAGTGTATGGGGTTAAGCCCAGCCTATAAAATGGCATGGAAAATGGGCCGAGCAGCCTGATTTAGGTGGCTTTGTAGCCTACATGAAGAGCAGGGCAGCCTAAATTTTTGGGTGATACAATATTCACAATTGGACTACATGGCATCTCATCTGCGGAAATTTGTCTCTTCTTCATGTGCAAATATAACATTTTGCTCTTTTACTGAAAATAATATCTGACATAGGGAAGAGCATAAAGGGATAAAGAAAAAGATCATGTTCTTTCTCAGGTGAATAAAAATTGGTGAGACATAATGGCTCTCAAATCCACAAGAGTTAAGAAAATTTGAAAATACTTTATTCCAATCATTTTTTCTTTCAACCGAGATTACAAAGCTTTAAATAATAAAATGAAACGTTAATTAAGAGTGCTAATGCATGATAAGAAGCAAACTCTTAGAAGACACCGAATATTAAAAATCAAATATAAAAAAAGTTACATCTAACTTAAAACTTACTAAATATAATAAGTTTTTCAAAAATCAGGAGACTTGAGTAGGAATGAGTCGTTTTCTCACGAAACGAAGTGATGTTGGTTAGCCCCATAATGAAATTTCAATCAAAATTGATTGATCATGTGTCCCATAACTCATTCCAGATTAAAAGCTATGGTTGATTTATGTCATTTTTATTAATCTGAAATGAATTTCTCTAATACCGATGCACTTGAGGCTTAATTACATCATGCCCCACATAAGACTAGGCCCATATCTGATGGATTACGTCCGCTTCCATTCAAACTTTTTTCAATCCATCTAAGTCAAGAATAGGTATGCAGCTCGCTCTACATCAATATCTCAGCAATGAAACTTACTAATACTGCCATCCAAAAATACCTTAGGCCCGTTTGGCCGGGAGGTTTGAAAGGGATTGAATGGTATTAAGGTGGATGGCATGGATTTCTAGGTAATGATGGTGTTGTCAGTGGATTGTCTTGAGATCCATGGGATTGTTATATCCCTTGATTGCTATACCCAGTCTGCTTAACACGGCTGTCAATCCTAGGATTAAGCCTTCCCATCCCTTCAAATCCCTCAACCAAACATGTCTCAGATATATTTGAATGGATTAAGGTGGATTGGATGGGATTTAAAGGTAATGATGGTGTTTTCAGTGGATTGTCTTAAGACCCATGGGATTGGGATCAGATCACCGACTCTGTTTGGCACGCCCGGCCAGTCCTGGTATTTAACTTCCAATCCCTTCCAATACCATCCAATCCCTTCCAATCCGACCGGCCAAACGGGCCCTTAGCATTTATGTTAGTATGTAGGCTCCAAATTGCAATTTACTTTCTAAGTTGTATTCAAAAGTGACACAATTTCACATTTAGGTTGCTTGCTCAAAACCAACACAAGAAAGCATTTGTCATTTCTCCTAGATTTAACTAAATGTTTGCAATTCAACATACATGTTCGTGCAACAAAATGCTGCCTAGTGTTTGTAGGTGAATTTTCAATCTTATTAGAAATGATTTTTGTATCTATGGCAGAGTATGGACTGGGTGGTGAGGCATCAACACAAGTAAATGTCTACAGTTACTGAATCTTTAGTTGGAGATGTTCTCCGAAAAGAGGCCCGCTGATGACTCATTTAAGGGGTCCTTTGCGACCATGGATTTGGGGGGATTTCAAATCCCCTATTGTTTGGCACCATAAAGTAACAGGGGGTTTGAAATTCACAGTGAGAGCTTTGATTACATCTAAAATCCTTCCAAGAGTTGCATGTGTAACATGTATGTCACCAGTCTATTATTCTATTGGGCACATGACCTGGCCCACTAATGATGTCCCAAAATAATTAGATTTTCAATTGCATCACTATAATTACTTAATATGATGATCAGCACCATCCAAACATTGTTCATGTAAATCAACGGTTAAAAATCGTTGGTTAATCACTTGGACATGATTTTATGCTTGTAGCCCATCCGATACTTAGAATTTCATCGTTTCCAGGTAAAGCATATATTTCCGCGAGCTTATTACAACTATTGTATTAAACATTACATATGTTCACTAATTAGAGATATTAAAGTTGATTTAGTAATTAAATTCAAGTCCTTATAAATATACCATGCATAGTCACTTAGGCTTCCAAACACAATAGGAAGATTTCAAATTCAAGGGATTTCAAATCCACGCTCCAAAACAGGCCGTAAAGATTATCTGACCTTTCATCAATTAGCTAACATGGTATTTCCCGAATAAGTGATGGAGATTCCAGGTCAACGGTTGCTCTCAGAAGGAGAAACCATCGACTCATGAAGCAGGTTCCAGGAGTGCTTGGTTTTGGCAATCAAAATCAATTTATCTTTCTTGGTGGAATTGGCGGGACCCACGATGTGTTTAAGGACCCTGAGGTTCTGGAGAAAGCAAAACATTCCACACTATACATATGAATTTCTTTCAACAAACCAAAAACAGCAGCAAACCACAGACAACAATACAATAGCGTTTCGCACTACAAGAAACTATTGTGTACTCTACCTGAGATTGTATCTGCTTTATTTTTGTGACTATGCCTACAATAAGCTGTCAAAACAGATGGACAATGTGGAAGTACAACACATACATTTCGGCGGGCTCCACGGTCAGGTTCACACTCACCTGATTGGATCCCAGGTCCCAGCTAACCTGCCACCTCAATTAGAGGTGTGCATCAAGTCAAGTAGGACCCAATTAGGGCGGATCTGACTCGATCCGGTTTTGAAATAATCCTGACCTGAACTTGATCTGACTTGGTACCGAGTCTAGCATGCTTGACCTGATCCAAATCCGGGTCTAGCCTAAACTAATCCGGACTGAGTCTGACCCAGTCACAAGTATCGAGTCAGGTCAAGTGCAGCGGGAATCCATGGGCTGAGATCACAACTCAAAACTTAGATTCATTTGCTAGAATTGCAGCCTTTCCATCAGCTGCGTGGCATCTAAGATCTGAAACGTCGAACCTGAGTTTTTTAAAATATATATGTATGAGTCAAGTATTGGATCAAGTCGAATCAGTACTGAGTTGGATTTTGGGTCGAGCCGAGTTGAGTTACTAGGTGACTCCAACTTACATTGATTTGAGTTCAGATTGGATGAAGTCAACTCAATTCATATCGACTCACCCACTTGATTCGAATCAGGTCAGATGCAAATGAGTCGGACAAGTCAAGTTTGCCGAGTCGGGTCATCCCGTGCCCAAATCTACTCTTGATGGTGACCCAGATCCAACCAAGTGAGTGTGACACTAAACGTGGAACCTACCTTGATGCACATCCATGCCATCCATCCGTTATAACAATTTATTTTAGGGCCTGATCCAACAATGAGGCAGATAATAATCTCAATTGTACCACACTACGGGAAATAGTGGTCATATAAGGCCTTCCATTAAAAACTTACTGGTCATATAAGGCCTTCCATTAAAAACTTACTGGAGTCCACCCTAATGTTTATTTTACATCTAATCTTTTGATAAGCTCACACGGACCTAAATGAAAGGAAAACACAAATAGCAGCATGATCCAAAACTTTTTTCACCATCAAATGGTGGGAATTCAATCCCAATTGTGTGGTCCACCTGAGATTTGTATCTGATTCATTTTTGGGACTATGCCCTATATATATATATATATATATATATATATATATATATATATATATAGCTATCAAAAAGAATGGATGGCCTGGATGTACAACGTATACATCGTGGTGAGCCCCATGGTCAGGGTCAGACTGACCTGTCTGCCGTCTCGATACCACTGGACGCAGATTAGATACTAACAGGTTGAGTAGCCAGACTTGCTACTGAAGTGAGGTAGCCAAGTATGTGGCCCACCACGATGTATGTGTTGTATCCATAAAGTTCATCCGTTTGTAGAGATCATTTTAGGGCATAAGACAAAAGAATGAGTTAGAACCAAATCTAGAGCGAACCCCACCACAGAAAACGTTTGGGGAACGCCTACCTTTGAAACCTTCCTAAGCTCAACTATGACGTTTATCTGATATCCAACTTGTTTATGAGTTAAGAAAGATATGAAAGATGGATAAAAACAAATTTCAGCTTGATCGAAAACTTTCGTGGCCCTTAGAAAATTTTAATAGTGGGCGTCAATCTCTCCACTGTTTTTTGTGGTGGGGTCCACTCGAGCTTTGGATCTGACTCATTCTTTGTCTAATGCCCTAAAATGATATCTCCAAATGGATGGACGGTGTGGATACAACACATATATCATGATGAGTCCCACATAATTTGATGACGTCACTTAAATGGTGAGTCTGGCTACTTAAGCAGTCAGTAGCTAATCCGCGTCCGATACCGCCGGGTCGCAGCTAAACAGCTTCCATCTGCACCCGGTTCCCATTGCAAAGATCCCGTGTGTCAGGCTATGGTTGTACCGAAATGGATGGCTACCATCCCTCCCACCAGCCCCGTGGCTGGTGGTCGGTGCTATGTTGGCCCAACATAATATATGTGTTTCATCCATTCCGTTCATCCATTTTTATAGATCATTTTAGGGCTTTAGCCCAAACATGAGAGGGATATAAATCTCAGGTGGACCACACCACAGGAAAACAAAAGTGATTGGATATCTGCCATTAAAATCATCCCAAGGCCCAATGTATTATTTATTTGACATCCAATCTGTTAATTAGGTCATACAGCCCAGATGAAGATAAAGGGAAAAACCAAATATCAACTTGATCTAAAACTTTTATGGCCCTGAAAGGTTTTTAATGATCGACGCTCATTCAACCGTGTTTCCTTAATGTCATCCACTCGAGATTGGTATATAGCTACCACCAGCCATTGGCTGGTGGTAGGGGGAGTAGCCAATCCGATTCCTGGTTGTACATGGAGATTATGAGGGAGACGGATATCACTGAGTAACTCGATACGACTTGGTAAACCCAGGTTCGTTTCAACTCACAGTTCATTTTTAGCATCATGTCCAACCCACGAAACGGATGAAAGGAGTGTATTTTTAGCATCATGCCCCCACCTGACTTGCAGGAACTTCCTGCTAAAGGCTTTTGCATGGAATCTGTGTCTGTCCAAAATCTCCACACGGTTTCGGAAAAGGATTGCCTACTAAGTAACTCCGTACGCTAAGCTTATTATGTAAACTCTATGGGGTCCACCGTGATTTATATATTTTATCTACTCCATCCATCCATTTTAACAGATAATTTTATGGCTTGAGCCCAAAGATGAAATAAATCCAAATCTCAAGCGGACTTCACAACAAGAAACAGTGTGAATTGAAATTCTACCATTGAAAATTTCTTAGGGCCAAAGAATTTTTGAATCAAGCTGATATTTGTGTTTTCCCTTCATCTATGTCCGTGTGATCTTATGAACATGTTGGATGACAAATAAACATCACTGTGAGCCCTAGATAGGTTTCAACGGTGGAAGTCATTATTTCCACTGTTTCCTTTGATGTGGTCCACTTGAGCTTTGGCCGTACTTGTATTTTGGACTCAACCACTAAAAAGATCTGGAAAAATATATGGATGGCGTGGATAACCCACATGCATTCATAGTAGGCCCAACTAAGCAAAAGCATAGTAACTCAGTACGCAATCCTATTTCCATAGTTTCCATCACAGAGAGGTTACGTGTCAGGTTATGGTTGGATAATAAGACCTCGGATCCAACATATTTTATATATATATATATATATATATATATATATATATATATATATATATATAATTAAAATAAATAAATAAATAAGACTTGGAAAAAAAATTAAGGATGAATGAGGTAGTGGCCTCTTTTTGGTAAAGTACGTGGGCGACGAAGACACAAAAGGACGACTTATGAGATCTGACTGAGGACTTCTTTTTCGGTGGTAATTGCTTTTCTCAGTGGAAATGTGATTCTTTTCGCACCGTAAAGTCAGTCTAGCCAACACAAAGTACAAGCTGTTTAGGCCCGGCCCACTGTTTGTGGGCTTTGAATCCTTGAATAGTGGGCTTTGAATCTTTGATTTAGGCCAATCGTGAGCTTTGAATATACACATTCAACCAAATCTGAGCTAAAATTCCTGGCCGATTAGTGTATGGTTGGGCTCAGCCTAGAAATGCAGCTCGATTAGTGTTGGGGTTAAGCCCAGCCCATAAACTGACATGGCAAATGGGCCGAGTAGCCCAATTTAGGTGCTTTTGTAGCCTACATGAAGAGCAGGGCAGCCTGAATTTTTGGGTCACAATTGGACCACTTGGCATCTCATCCGTGGAAATTTGTCTCTTCTTCATGTGAAACTATAATGTTTGCTCTTTTACTGGAAATAATATTTTACACAAGGAAGAGCATGAAGAGATAAACAGAATGATCATTGTCTTTCTCAAGTGAATAAGACCTTGAATCCATGAGGCATAGTGGCTCTTGCATTCACAAATTTTAGGAAAATTCAAAAATACTTTAATAAAATTACTCTATTTCAACTGAGATTACAAAGCTTTAAATAACAAAATGAACCCTTAATTAAGGGTGCTAATTAATCCAAATGAACCTAAACTTTTCTAAAATAGTAAAATTCATTAAAAATATAAAGTTTTAATCTAACTAGTTTCATGACATGATAACAAACAAACTCTAAGAATACACCAAAACTAGAACTCTAAGAATAAAAAGTTACATCTGACCGAAACAAAAACTCTAAGAATAAAAAATAGTAAGTTTTTTGAAAAATGGAAGACTTAGAGTAGAAATTAGTCATTTTCTCATGAAACGGAGCAATGTCGGTTAGCCCCAGAATGAAATTTCGGTCAAAATTCATTAGTCATGCATCCCATATAACTCATTCTAGATCAGAAGTTATGGTTGATTTACGATTTGTGCTTTGAAAGGCATTTTTCTTAATCTCAAATGAATTTCTCTGATCCAAATGCAGCCAAGCCCAATTACATCATGCCCTATGTAAAATTGGGCCCAGATCTAATTGATCACGTTTGCTTCCATTTGGCCTTTTTTCGGTCCATCTATACTAGAAATAGGTATGCAACCTGCTCTACATCAATATCTTAACCATGAATTTTGTTAATACTGCCATCCAAAATACCTTAGCATTTATGTTAGCGTTTAGGCTCCAAATTGCAAACTACTTTCTAAGTTGTATTCAAAAGTGACAAAATTTCACATTTAGGCAGCTTGCTCAAAACCAACACAAGAAAGCATTTGCCATTTCTCTTGGATTTTACTAAATGTTTGCAATTCAACATACATGTTCATGCAACAAAATGCAGCCTTGTGTTTGTAGGTGAACTTACAATCTTATTGGAAATGATTTTTGTATCTATGGTAAAGTATAGACTGGGTGGTGAGGCATCAACACATGAAAATGTCTATTGTTACCAAATCCTTCTGATGGAGATGTTCTTTGGAAAGAAACCAACCGATTACTCATTTAAAGATGATCTTACCTTTTGATGTAGAACGTGGCACACATACATTCCTAGCATGACTGGACCAAAAGAAGGTGAACCCTAAATTGGCCATAACTTTTGATCTGGGTATCATTACAGGGTGCATAACATATCAATCTTTACTGAAACGAACAATCCAAGGTAAACAAACCGACAAAGTAGGTCACATCTGTCTGTTTTGTCAGAAAATGCGTATTTTCAGCTCAAAAATGAAAATTTAAGGAAATTTTACTATTTTTAGTATTTCCAAATTTTTTAATATTTTCTTCTTTTTAGAGTTTTAGATTTTCTTATTTTTTAGAAACAACTTATAATTATGCTAGGACTCTTCTAGCAAAAGTATATTTGGAATTTTTATTTTTAGAAATTAGGCTTTAGAAGAATTTTATTAGAATTAGGATTTTTATTAAAGTTAGAATTTTTATTATTTTTGGTAATTATGAATTTTTTAATATATTAATTATGTAACATGAACACATACAGATTAGACAATTATCAATCAATTTATTTCAAATTTTATTAGAATTTATTACTATTTTCTATCTCTCCTCGTGGATTCGAGGAATTTATATGAGTCCAAAGAAGCTCAGTGGATTCAGAGTAATTATCCCCTGAGGAAGACGGTGCTCAATTTCATCACACATATCCCTGCGTCAATTTAGTATTAGAGCGAGGCTTTTTCCTCGGATCTATAACTTCTAACGAAAGGTTAGGAAACAATCCCATGAACGGTGCTATAGGGAATTAATTATCATTCGACAACTTTTGAAGCAGTGCAGGGAGAAAATCGACAAGTCATGCAAGGGTTACAGGCTGCCATCGATCGCATGATGGAGTCCCTAGGGTAACTCCATGTTCATGGCTCGCGGTGATCCCTCCCTAACAAGGGTTGAAACTTGTAATCGCACTGATTACATGATGGTGCCGATAGTGAACCACAGAATCACTCCTAAGAAAGTGGGATCTAGTGACATAATTCCACAACATCTTGAATGAGGAATTGATCGGATAAATCGAACAGATCGAGAATTTAAGATGAAAGTCGATCTTCTTAGTTTCAACGGCCAACTCCACTTCAAGAGCTTCCTCGATTGGTTACTTGAAGTATAACGTTTCTTCGACAACATGAACATTGTGAAAGAAAAGAAAGTTAAATTTGTGGCTTACATTGAAGGAAAAAACTTTGGTTTGATGGGAACAACTTCAACACGAGCAAACGAGACAAATGAAGGCACCAATATGCACGTGGTCGCGAATGAATTAGTTGTTGCGCATGCGAATCCTCCCTAGTAACTACGATCAGGTATTATTTCAACAAAATAAAATTTATTGGCAGGATAGCCAATCAGTAAGGGGTTATGCAAAGAAATCTCATTATTTGTCTACAAGAGATGACTACATTGAAACGGAGTTGCGACAGGTCATAAGATTAATTAGTGGCGGACATATAGCCTCTATGGGAATGAGAAACCAATCCAAGACTTCTAAAGTGAAGGGACAATTTCTCATAATCAAACAATATTTTGTTAAATAATCTGAGGAAATAAGAGTAAACAATCTGTAAGACCTGTATCCTAGTCCGTATTGTTCCATCGACTCCCGCAACTATTTCCCTCGAATTTCGGCAACCTGCGACCTATAAGCGATGTTTGCGCGCGATCCTAAGTCATATCCTGTAGATTTGAGTCGGTTTAATCTAAGACCTGTACCATTGTGACTGTAGCGTCGCTGCAGTTCTAACACCGTGACTCGTGCGCCAATCTGCCCCTTAAATCATAAGATGTGGACCGTGCAATATAATGAATGTGGACCGCATATTGCAGGACCCACCCATCCCATGTGGCACCTATCCCTAGGTAATCATGAGGGTGATGGATGACATCACCCTAGCTATAGCCACCCTACCCCTTAGCCTTCTTACAAGCACTTATGGCTAGCCACCGTACCCCTAGCCCTCTTACAAGCATGTATTGCTAACCACCCTCTCTTACAAGTAATTATGGCCTACCTAAGCTACTCTCTCTCTCTCTCTCTCTCTCTCTCTCTCTCTCTCTCTCTCTCTCTCTCTCTCTCTCTCTCTTTACAACCCTCTCTCTCTCACATTTTTCAAACCCATTTTTCCCAAGCAACACCCCACGTCCAAGCCATTTTTAAGAGAGAAGAGTGATTTGTATGACCCACTTTCTTCTTCCAAAAACCTTTATCCTAGCCATTCATTCCTCATCTTCCATCATCAAAGTGAGACACAAGGAGATCAGCTTTCTAACGGACCAAGAAAATCGAATGGTGGGTGCTTCTATATGCTAGTTTTCATGTTATTATGATGGGCCAAGTGAGGCCTACCGATCGATGGTATGGATCTCACTTTGGACCCTAAGATGTGGTCGATGGCCCACCTTGACTATCATAATCATTCCATGATGGGGCCATTCTCCATAGGCCCCATCATGATGTTTACTTTCTAAGTTCGAAAGGGTCATCTAGACCTTACATTTGGTGGAGAAAGGGTCTCCACCGTGGATTTTTGATTTGATGGGCCCCACGTGTTATGGGACCCACTTGATGTATGATTGATTACAAAGGAGGGCCCATAGTGTCTAGGTTCCTCCATCACACACGTGTCCCACTCTCTTTCTCTCTTTCTCCCTCTCTTTTTCATTTCTTTTCATATGATGATGTGGCTGTGTGGCCCACCTGGATGGACCTCACCATGAAGAATGTATTTTAGCCAAGCCATTTATAGGCGGGGCCCACTTATAAGTGTTGTATCCACACCACCCATCATTTGGTGGCCCACGTGGGTAGCCCACTTGAAATGCACAGCCGTCCAGCGTCCTTGGACGCTGGACGTTGAATGGAAAACAAAAATATTAGCTTGGTGTAAACCATTTGGGGTGGGCCACTTGTGTAGGCCCCACCTTGATGCATGAATGTAATCCATGTCGTTCATCTTATTATTCAGATTATTTGAGGCGTTGAGCTGAAAAATGAAGCTGATCTGATTTTCTGATGGGTCATAGCATAACAAACAGCATTTTTACCGTTGAAATACCCCATGTCGCCTCTGTACCCCAAAATATATTGAACATTGGGCTTGATGGATTGGTTATGGACTGTAGAATCCATTGGGTGGGGTGGATTCTGTTGATGTAAGCCCTATGTGCGAAAAACCGCAAGAATACATGATTTTCAAAAAAAAAAAAAAACATAATTAAGCAGACAGCGCCTGCTACTGCTGACGTAGCAGCAGAATGCTGCTGCGTGTAGGTGGACGGACAGCAGGACCACTGTCCAGCCGTGGGCCCCACCCGGATGTATATTATGTATCCACCCTGTTCATTTGGTGGGACCCTCCCTAAAGTGGGCCCCCTCCAAAGATCATGCCAATTTGATGCTCAGGTGGCCCACATCACAGGAAACAGTAGAGATTTAACATCTGCCATTAAAGCCCTTTTTAGGTCACCACATAAGTTTTTAATTAATATGAACTTTGTGTTACCTTTCATCCAGGTCAGCGTGACCTTATCAACAGGTTGGACGACAAGCAAACATTGTGGTGGGCCCCACGTGGAACCCACCAGTGATGTATGTGTTTTAGTCACACCGTCCACACTTGGACGGTGGGACCCACCCTTGATGCATGTGTTGCATCCAAATTGTCCAACCATTTGGCAAGCTTGTCTTGACAGGCTTGCGACTAAAAATAAGTCAGATCTAAAGTCCAAGTGGACCCCACCAATTAAGGTAGTGGACAATGACGTCCACCATTCAAAATTTCTAAGGGCCATAGTAGTTTTCTATTAAGCTGATATTTGTTTCCACTTTATGTATCGCTACGATAATTTATGAACGGGTTGGATGGGAAACATATGTTATGGTGGGCCTTAGGAACTTTAATGGTGGAAATCATTATCACCACTCTTATTTGGGTGTGTCCCATTTGATGTACATATAGGGCCCAATTGGTGTGACCCATTTGATATACATGTGGCCCATGTGATGTGGCCCACTTACCGTATGAGGGCCCATTGTAATGTATTCTAAGGCCCATGGATTATGGCCCATTGCAATGTACATAAGGCCCATTGGTGCGACCCATTGATGTGACCCACTTGATGAATATAAGGCCCTTGTAATATGACCAATTTGATGTATTTAAGGCCCAATGGGATATACTTAAGGTCCATTGCAATGTATGATCCTAACATGGTTTAGATAATGATATTTATGGCAGGCTATGCCTTGGGAGCAATGCTGGTTTGATGTCCACATTGTAAAAATAATGTTGGTTAAACGTCCGCATTATGACTCTCCCTAGGGGCCATTAAAAGGCCTACATTTGTTGTGTGTAGGCTATTTAGGCCCATCCGCGTTGAAAGGATAGTTCATTTATTTATAACATGCTTAGTATAATTTCATGCCCCATGCCAAACGCATCGGATGTATGCTTAATATGAGGAATATTTGATCATAGCATAAGCCATTGAGCTGAGACATTTATGGGACTCCTTATGAGATGGAGTGCCCCACATGATCACGTGGTATGCATGGGATTACTACATGACTATACGGTGTGATTCATACATCTCGCATATAAGTGACTTGATCATTATATGCCTTAGTGACATTAGGGTCGTGGCTTCACAGGCATATCGTGGATGGCCGTATCAGATACCAGAAATTATTGGCTATAGCATTGTGGGCACGTAAGATGTCCTTGGGCGAAAATTTCAGAACCTTTTTGTTACCAAGAGATGGTCCAATGTTAAACCGAGTGGATACACGAGCGCCTGAGTGCTGAATACTAGTAAGTCACATCTCCCATTGTGTCATGGTCAGTTGGAAGGGGGTGTGGCCTTATCCGCCCGAGTGACGGGGTTGTAAGCTAGGTTGAGTTTGACCAGCTCGCAAATAAGTCCGTTATCGATGAGCCGGGTAGGTATTGACAAACTACTGGTCAGGCGGATAGTGTAGTATATTTCACTCTTTAGGCTGTGCGGCTAGGGAGGCAACAATCAGTGTGGAGTGTACTAGACCCCGGTGATATCTCAGAGAGAAACTGTATTGATATATGTACTTGATGAGTACTGGCATGCTTATTTTGCATTTTACATATGACATTTGGCTATATAGGCCTCGCATCGCATGATCTTGGTATAACCGATAGCATTCATGTCTTGCATCACATAGCTTTGGTACAGCCGATAGCCTTCATGGACTTATCCGCATATTTCGCATTACTCTGATATTGTATACTTGACTCTTGCCTTATGCACATACTTACACCGCCCTTTAAGCTTTCATAAGCTTATACAGGACCGTTGCATGTAGGTGTCGTTGGATCACAGCAACGCTGAGGCAGGAACCCGTATCAGACTATTTTCGAGCTTTTTGATCACCCTATATTTCCCTTTCCGCATTGTACTTAAAAGTTTTTGATATAGTGGATATGTAGCGATGTTATTTTGTGACTTGGTTATGCTTGTAGTTATGCTCCATTGAAAAAAAATCTTGTACAAAATCCTCCTTGTAGGATCTTAGGATCGGAATCTGGCATATGAGTGCCGGGATCCGAGAATGGGGCACTATGGAGGCTGTTGGCACTGGATTCGGCGATCAAAAATCTTGTGAGCCCGGTTTTCGAATTTAGGGCATGACACAATCTTACGAAACAAGAGCTGTAGATGTAATAATTGAAAAAGAAAAATATATAAAGCTTATTAGTATCCCAAAGTATTGAAAACCAGTGTTGTATGAGTTCAAGACGATTGTGCTCGATGAACTCCCTAATAAATTGCCTCCCACACGAGATATACAAAACTACATTCATCTTGTCTTAAGGGCAAGTCTGCCTAATTGCCCACATTGTCAGAAAGAGTGTGAGATCTTGTAAGTGAATGAATTAATTCATACTAGTTAAGTCAAGGATAGCATGAGTACATATATTGTATTAACTCAAGAGCCTAATGCTAAGTACAAGAAGAAGGCTAATAAACATTGGTATCAGAAATTATTTGAGTATCATGAGCCAAGTCCCTTAAGTAACTCAAAAACGAGTTTTTTCAAAGTAGGGGGGTCTTATATAGAACGTGACAGATATACATTCCTAGCATGGTTGGACCAAAAGAAGGTAAACTGTAAAGGCTATAACTTTTGATCTGGGTATCGTTACTTGGCGCATAACCCATCAATCTTTACTGAAACAGACCATCTGAGGTGAACCAATCCACAAAGTGTGTTGTGTCTATTCGTTTTGTCTGAAAACTTGCACTTTCAGCTCAAAAATGAAATTTTATGGAAAATTTACTATTTTTAGTAATTTTAAATTTTTTTAATATTATTTTCTTATTTTTAAAGTTTTAGATTTTTCTTCTTTTTAAGAAATGACTTGTAATCATGTTAGGACTCTTGAAAATAAAAATAAAAATAAAAATAAAAAAGTTTATTTGAATTTTTATTTTTATTTTTTTAGAAATTAGGCTTTGGAAGAGTTTTATTAGAATTAGGATTTTTATTAGAGTTAGAATTTTTGCTATTTTTGGTAAATACGAATTTTGATTTTTTTTTTTCTATATTAATAATGTAACAGGGACATACAAATTAGACAATTATCAATTAATTTATTTCAATTTTTATTAGAATTTATTGCTATTTTCTATCTCTCCTCATGAATTCGAGGGATCTTTGAGGAGTCTAGAGAAGCTCCATGGAGTTGGAGTAATTATCCCCTAAAGAAGATGCTGCTCGACCTCACCATGCTCATCCTTGTGTCACCTTTCATCAATTAGCTAACATGGCATTTCCCGAACTAGTGATGGAGATTGCATATCAACAGTTGCTCTCAGAAGGAGAAACTATCGACAGAGTAAGCAGGTTCCAGGAGTGCTTGCCAATCAAAATAAGTTACAAAAAGTCTATTGTGTGCTCTACCTGAGATTTATATCTGCTTCATTTTTAGGATTATGCCCCACAATAAGCTGTCAAAACAGATGAACAGCTTGGATGTACAACACATACATTTTGGTGGGCTCCAAGGTCAAGTTTGCACTCAGCTAGTTGGTTCCCAGGTCCAGCTAATCTACCTCCTAAATTTAGAGGTGTGCATCAAGTTAAGTTGAACAAAGTTAGGGTTGATCTAACTCAATCCGGTTTTGAAATAGGCCTAACCTGAACTTGATCTGACTTAGTACCGCGTCCATCTTGCCTAACCCAATCCGAATCCAAGTCTAGCCCGGACTAATCTGAACAAAGTCTGACCTAGTCACAAGTACAAAGTCAGATCCAGTGCAGCGGGTATCCATGGGCTAAAATCACAACTCAAAACCTAGATTCACTTGCTAGAATTTCCGCCTCTCCATCAGCTACATGGCATCTCAAATATGAAACATCGAATGTAAGTTTTTTTTAAAAAAATATATATGTACGAGTCGAGTTTTGAATTGAGTCAAGCCAGAACTCAATTAGATTTCGGGTCGAGTCGAGTCGAGTTACTATGTATACTTGAACTCGACTCGGTTTGAGTTCAGATTGGACAAAGTCAACTTGATTCGGATGGACTCACCCACTCGGTTCGAATTAAGTCGGATCTAAATGAGTCGAACGAGTCAAGTTTGCCAAGTCTAGTCCTCTCGTGCCCAGCTCTAGTCCTTATGGTGACCCAGATCCAGCCAGGTGGGTGTGACACTGACCGTGGGGCCTACCTTAATGTATATACATGACATCCACCCATTTTAACAATCTATTTTAGGACCTGGTCCAAAAAATGAAGCAGATAAAAATCTCAATTGGACCACACTACAAAAAATAGTAGTCATGGAGCACCTACCATTAAAAACTTCCCAATATCCACCATAATGTTTATTTTCCATCCAACCTCTTGATAAGATTACACGAACCTGAATGAAAGGAAAACAAAAATATATAACAGTACGATCCAAAACTTTTGTCGCCCTCAAATGGCGGGAATTCAATTCCAATTGTGTGGTCCAGCTGAGATTTGTGTCTGATTCATTTTCGGGACTATGCCATAAACTTTTAAAAAAAAAAATTTTAAAAAAAATTAAAATTAAAAAAAAACACTCTGAAAAAGAATGGACGGCGTAGATGTACAACGCATACATCGTGCATGGTGAGCCCACGGTCAGGGTCATACCGAACTGTCTGGATCCCGCCAGGTCGGAGCTAAACTGCTTCCCACTGGACTCGGTTCCCATCATAAAGAGCCCATGTGTCAAGCTATGATTGTACCTGGAGACTGGGAGAGTCTAAATTCTCCACACGGTATCCATCACAGAGAGCTTATGTGTTAAGCTATGGGTCAAGTACATGGGAGAAGGAAGACGCAGGACGAATTATGAGATTTGACTGAGGACTTATTTTTCAGTGGTAATTGCTTTTCTCAGTGGACAAATGGGTCTTTTAACCATGATGAAGGCGGCAAGTGACTTAGAAAAAAGCCAATGTAACGAGAAAATTCTTCTTGAATGGATTCTCACTATAAGAAAATTGCGGATCCACTCATGTACGCCACAAAAACCTGGCTGATCCAACCATTAAGTGAGCCGGCCACCAGGTGAGTTTGGGATTTAGATGGGTGGTTCATTTATTTTTATTTTTTTGGCGTGGCTCACATAAGCATGGGATATGCCTGATTTTTTGTGCATCTGATAATTCTGGTGGGGCCCACTTAATGCATACATTGGATGGGACATATACACCAATTTGGCCCCCCAAAAGGTAATAGTATATGAGCAAGCGAATAACTAATCGCATATAGGAAAATGACTAATAGCATGGGTTTATTTTACAAGGAGCTGTAGAGGCATTTGCATGCATCAACAAATGTGTAGACCATTGTACAACTGATTGTATGTGGTCATCCTTACGTGTATGTATCAATGATGCTCTGTTGGACTGCACAAATTCTCACAGGACCATCTGATCAAATGTAGTTTTCAACCCTTTTACCATTCAAAGTGGGGTTAACTAGTTCAATGGTCCCGATGGATCCATCATCATTCCACATATTCCAGGGAGGGACGACTGTAGCCTGAGATATACAATATGGTCTCAGGATTCTCAAATTTAAGTAGATTGGACTTAAAACCATTAATTCTAGCTGACAAGTAAGCATTTCAGTAGTTTAAGAGCAGCAGGAACTGAAATATGGTAAAGCCATCTCTCTAAGGCACACTTGAAACAGTGATTTACCACTAGTGCACGCCCATATGAAAAAAATTAAATAAATAAAAGAATGCAGGCCAAGCATGGATGGTTCATGTCTCAAAAGTCACACCTGTTAGACAATCCTATTCTTTTGATCAGTGGCCATTATACACTCATTTGATTAGTAGTCATTAATTAATGCATGGTGGAGAATAAATATGGTGAAGGGTCAAATATCCAGGGGATGAACATTAAAAACAAGTAAAGGATAGGTATGTCTCATGGGTTTTATTTTTAAAATGCGTACCAACCGTACAATTGCCAGTAGGGTGGACCCTACAGATACATCACTCTACCACATGGCTTCACCATATTCCGCTACTTCAAGCTCTATTATAGCATTTCCCTCTCCAACCTGCGTTCCATAGAGGAAAATTTTAAATCCATACATTCCGCTACTTCAAGCTCTATTATAGCATTTCCCTCTCCAACCTGCGTTCCATAGAGGAAAATTTTAAATCCATACATGCATGCTACGCAGTTGAGTGCATGATTACTAATTTATAAACCATTATCTAGAGATCTTAGGCATACGATACTAATAAAATAACAATATCACTGTACTAGTATGCAGAATGAATCATATCAACAATGCAATCGGATGCTGGCCTTTATTGGACAAAGAAACATAACGGTTGTATGTGTTTACATCTCAATGTATCAGAAAAATGTTCCAATAGATACCATAGATTTACATTGGAACGTGCATGCGATCTACCCCATCCATCCATTTAGGTGGGACACTGGGGGTGTGACTTGCGTTAGTAGAGTGCCACCCGGGGTGTGAACATGCATGTGATCCACCCTGTCCATCAGATATAGCACCTCATTTTTCAACATGGATTTCAAAATTCAGGGCAGTCCAGAACTCAACTGAGACCACGTTGTAAGGATGAGTGTAAACTTTGTAAGGATGAGTGTAAACTCTTGCTTGAAATCTTTAAATTCTTGTTATGTGGCCCAAGTAATTTTTGAAATTGCATTATTTTTGAGGGAGTGTTTTGGATGAGGCACCAAACATGGTGAGGTTATGATGTGGCAAGATTTGATTGGGCCATATATGTCAAAGATGGAGCCATGTAAAGTATGTTTGAATGTGGTTTGGTCTAATGTCCACTAGACCAATGTCACACATAAGGCTTGCCCAAATATTGTGATGCCGGGCCTCACCGAATCTGCTCCCTATTTTTAGAGCATACCTTCATCTTAGTGGAGTACCTCCAATGGATCGGGTGGGAAAAGCACATGACGATGTATCCCACACATAATGCAAAAGGTTTTAAAGGTGGGTGTCCCTTTCTTAACCTTTTGCTGGATTGCATCCTACATGACTTTAAGATGGTCCTGATTTTTGGGATCAAGGCCAAACAATTGAATGGCACACCTGACTGACCGGTTGGATCTCATTAACATATAGTCATTCTCCCACGCTAGCACAAGTCACAATTTCCGGATTCCTAGGAATCACACTAACATTTCTTGTGCAATAATAAGGAAAGTTGGATCATGTGTACATGGTGGCTGATCTCGTGCTTCCCCCATGTGCAGCTCTCTCTACTCCAACCTAAAGCCCCCTCCCTCCTATTTCCCCTCAGTCAGCCTCGTCGTAGCCCCTGGCCACATGGTTGCTTCATCGTGAAATGGATCAAGCCGATAGAAGGGTGGCATAAGTTGAACATTGACGGCTCAACCCTCTCTAATCCAGGCGCAGCTGGAGGGGGCGGTATATGTAGGAACCATAGCGGAAACTTAATTTTCACTTTCGTCAGAGGGTATGGAACTATGTCCAATAGTGGGGCTGAAATATGTGCAGTCCATGATGGTATGCGACTCTGCTTAAACCACGGGTTGTGGCACATTCACATCAAATCGGACTCCAAGTGGGTGGTGGATTGCCTGCTGGAGAAGTCTACTTGTGCCAGGAAATGTAAGTATTGGATAACAAGGATTAAAAGGCTCAGTTTACAAGGCTCTTTTTGTCTCTTCCTCATTTTCAGGGAAGCAAATGGTGTAGCAGATGGGCTAGCCAAAGAGGATAGCAAATATCAATTCAACAACCATTTCACCAAAGTCTCAGCTCTTCCTCGTCTCGTCAAGGGTTCTTTTCTATTGGATAAGGCTGGTTTATGTTCTCTTAGGAAAAATTCAACTTCAGGTTTAGCGTAGGTAGCTCCGCCAGGGATAGGGGCTGCCTCAGCGTCAGCTACAGTCTTTTAGTCTCCTTGGTCTATTCAGTCTCATACGATAGGTTTCCATGAGATCCTTTTTGTATGTGGAAGCCCGAAACACTGTAGATGATGTACTGTTTCTATTTTTGATGAAATCTAAAATTAAAATTTTTTATTTTTTTTTTTAAAAAAAAGAAAGTTGGATCATCTTACGGAAAAAAAAGAAATGAAGGAAAATTTAGAACCACAAAATTATGTGATCACCTCCCAATGAAGGAAAATATAGAACCACAAAATCATGTTATCTTCTATTATTACTAGCCTCCTACAACTCATCGATGGTCAAGAAATGAACCCTTGTCTATAAATATAGAAGATCCATTCTATAATATTATCCAAAGCAGATAACTTTAGAATATGAGTCACGATAGGCAGTTTAACAGTTTTCAGGTAGCTTTCCACTTGCAACTCTACAAGTTCATTGTAGTTTGATCTCAAGTGAAGCAGCAAAGGTGATATTTCCTAAATCTTCTTCTTTATATCTTCAGTAACAGCCTTGGGAATGTCAAAATCATTCAAGCCAACACTATATCCTTCTAAAAAGAGAATCTCCATCAGCAATGGCTGCAACATTTTAAAGAACTTAACAGCCTCTTCTGTTCCCTTCTTGTTAAGAACAGAAGTAACAATCTTTGTGAATGATGACTGCAGTAAATCTCTATTGAAATCAATCTTCACCATTTCACTTTTATTGATCAAATGCCTCTCCCCAAAGCAGTCAAAAAACACAGGTAAAGCACTCTCTACTATTTGCAAAACAGTCCACAAAGGACCTGTACGGTGAGCCGCAAAGCAAGTTTTGGTAAAACTGGTGAAACACACATAGCCAATTTTTGTGCAGTCGCTTTGTTCAAGAAAAAAGTCCTAAACATGAGTTTAAATGACAATAACGAATCATGCACCAGTTGTACATTCGGACTACGGATTTTTCTTTTCAACACTAAACAGCTCCAAAACTTCTGCCTTTGCTGCTAGAGACTGGATAAAATATATAAACACAATCCCCATCAAAATCTACACCTAGGGGAGCACAAATAAGAGGATTGATCTTAACAGTATGGTCGTCATGCACATAGACAAAAAATGCTTATAATGAATATATTTTACGTGAAGAGATAAACAGAAAGATCACTTTCTTTCCCAAGTGAATAAGACCTTGAATCCACGAGGCATAGTGGCTCTTGGATTCATAAATTTTGGGAAAATTCAAAAATACTTTAATGAAATTACTCTATTTCAACTGAGATTACAAAACTTTAAATAATAAAATGAAACCTTAATTAAGGGTGCTAATTAATCTAAATGAACTTAAAACTTTTCTAAAATAGTAAAATTCATTAAAAATATAAAGTTTTAATATAACTACAGATAATGATTCATGGCATGATAACAAGCAAACTCTAAGAAGACACCAAAACTATAACTCTAAGAATAAAAAGTTACATTTGACCAAAACTAAAACTCTAAGAATAAAAAATAGTAAGTTTTTTGAAAAATGGAAGACTTGAGTAGAAATGAGTCATTTTCTCATGAAACAGAGCAATGTCGGTTAGCCCCAGAATGAAATTTCAGTCAAAATTCATAAGTCATGCATCCCATATAACTCATTCTGAATCAGAAGTTATGGTTGATTTACGATTTGTGCTTTGAAAGGCTTTTTTCTTAATCTCAAATGAATTTCTCTCATCCAAATATGGCCAAGCCCAATTACATCATGCCTCACGTAAAATTGGGCCCAGATCTAATTGATCATGTTTGCTTCTATTTGGCCCTTTCTCTGTCCATCAAAGCTAGAAATATGTATGCAACCTGCTCTACATCAATATCTCAACCATGAATTTTGTTAATACTGCCATCCAAAATACCTTAGCGGTTATGTTAGCATTTAGGCTCCAAATTGCAATTTACTTTCAAGTTGTATTCTAAGGTGACAAATTTTCACATTTAGGCTACTTGTTCAAAACCAACACAAGAAAGCATTTGTCATTTCTCTTGGATTTAACTAAATGTTTGCAATTCAACATACATGTTCGTGCAACAAAAGGCAACCTTGCGTTTGTAGGTGAACTTACAATCTTATTTGAAATGATTTTTGTATCTATGGTAAAGTATGGACTGGGTGGTGAGGTATCAACACAAGAAAATGTCTATAGTTACCAAATCCTTCTGATGGAGATGTTCTTCAGAAAGAGACCAACCGATTACTCATTTAAAGATGATCTTACCTTTTGATGTAGAACGTGACACACATACATTCCTAGCATAGTTGGACCAAAAGAAGGTAAACCTTAAATTTGTCATAATTTTTTATCTGGGTATCGTTACAGGGCACATAACAGATCAATCTTTACTGAAATATACAATCCAAGGTAATCTGTCCGTTTTGTCAGAAAATGCATACTTTCAACTCAAAATTGAAATTTTAAGGAAATTTTCCTATTTTTAGTATTTCCAATTTTTTTAATATTTCCTTTTTTTAGAGTTTTAGATTTTCTTATTTTTTTAGAAACAACTTATAATTATACTAGGACTCTTCTAGCCAAAGTTTATTTGGAATTTTTATTTTTAAAAATGAAGCTTTAGAAGAGTTTTATTAGAATTAGGATTTTTATTAGAGTTAGAATTTTTGTTATTTTTGGTAATTATGAATTTTTTTTTATATTAATTGTGTAACATGAACACATATAGATTAGATAATTATCAATCAATTTATTTCAAATTTTATTAGAATTTATTACTATTTTCTATCTCTCCTCGTGGATTCGAGGAATCACTATGAGGAGTCCAAAGAAGCTCCATGGATTCAAAGTAATTATCCCCTAAGGAAGACGGTGCTCGACTTCATCACGCCTATCCCTACGTCAATTTAGTATCAGAGCGAGGCTTTTTCCTCGGATCTATGGCTTCTAACGATGAGTCAGGGAACAATCCCATGAATGGTGCTATAGGGAATCATCATTTAATCGCGGCAGCTTTTGAAGCAACGCAAGGAGAAAAATGACAAGTCATGTAAGTGTTGCATGCTGCCATCGATCGCATGACGGGGGCCCTAGGGTAACTTCGTGTTCATGGCACACGGTGATCCGCCCCTAGCAAAGGTTGAAACTTATAATCGCACTAATTACATGATGGTGCCATAGTGAACCAGAGAATCACTTTTGAGAAAGTGGGATCCAGCGACATAATTCCACAACATTTTGAACGAGGAATTGATCGGATAGATCGAACAGATCAAGAATTCAAGATGAAAGTCGATCTTCTTAATTTCAATGGCCAACTCCACTTCAAGGGCTTCCTCGATTAGTTGCTTGATGTCGAATGTTTCTTTGACAACATGAACATTGTGAAAGAAAAGAAAGTTAAACTTGTGGCTTACATTGAAGGAAAAAACTTTGGTTTGATAGGAACAACTTCAACTCGAGCAAACAAGACAAAAAAGGCGCCAATACGCACATAGTCGCGAGTGAAATAGTTGTTACGCATGCGAATCCTCCCTAGTAACTACAATAAGGTATTATTTCAACAAAATCAAAATTATCAGCAGGATAGCCAATCAATAAGGAGTTATGCACAGAAATCTCATTATTTGTCTGCAAAAGATGACCACGTTGAAACGGAGTTGCGACAGGTCATAGGATTCAGTAGTGGCGGACATATGGCCTCTATGAGAATGAGAAACCAACCGAAGACTTCTAAAGTGAATGGACAATTTCTCATAATCAAACAAGATTTTGTTAAACAATCTGAGAAAACAAGAGTAAACAATCTGAGAAAACAAGAGATGTAGATGCAGTAATTGAAAAATAAAAATATATGAAGCTTTTTAATATCCCAGAGTATTTGAAACCAGTGTTGCAGGAGATCAAGGCGATTATGCTCGATGAACTCCCTCATAAGTTGTCTCCCATACGAGATATACAAAACCACATTCATCTTGTCTCAGGGGCAAGTTTGCCTAATTGCCCACATTGTCAAAAAGAGTGTGAGATCTTGTACGTATAAGTGAAGGAATTGATTAATACCAGTCAAGTTAAGGAGGGCATGAGTACATGTATTGTATCAACTCAAGAGCTTAATACTAAGTACAAAAAGAGGGCTAATAAACATTGGTATCAGAAATTAGTTGAGTATCACAAGCCAAGTCCTTTAAGTAACTCGAAGACGAGTTTTTTCAAAGTAGAGGGGTCTTATGTACAACGTGACACATTTACATTCCTAGCATGGTTGGACAAAAAGAAGGTGAACCATAAAGGCTATAACTTTTGATTTGGGTATCGTTACTTGGTGCATAACCCATCAATCTTTACTGAAACGGGCCATCTAAGGTGAACCAATCCACAAAGTGTGTCGTGTCTATTCGTTTTGTTCGAAAACTTGCACTTTCAACTCAAAAATGAAATTTTATGGAAAATTTACTATTTTTAATAATTCTGAATTTTTTTAATATTATTTTCTTATTTTTAGAGTTTTAGATTTTTCTTCTGTTTTAGAAATGACTTGTAATCATGTTAGGACTCTTGAAAAAAAAAGTTTATTTGGATTTTTTTTTAGAAATTAGGCATTGGAAGAGTTTTATTAGAATTAGGATTTTTATTAGACTTAGAATTTTTGCTATTTTTAGTAAATACGAATTTTGATTTTTTTTTCTATATTAATAATGTAACAGGGACATACAAATTAGACAATTATCAATTAATTTATTTCAATTTTTATTAGAATTTGTTGCTATTTTCTATCTCTCCTCATGAATTCGAGGGATCTCTGAGGAGTCTAGAGAAGCTCCGTGGAGTTGGAGTAATTATTCACTGAAGAAGATGTTGCTTGACCTCACCATGCTCATCCTTGTGTCACCTTTCATTAATTAGCTAACATGGCATTTCCCGAACAAGTGATGGAGATTGCATATCAACAGTTGCTCTCAAAAGGAGAAACTACCGATAGAGTAAGCAGGTTCCAGGAGTGCTTGCCAATCAAAATAAGCTACAAAAAGTCTATTGTGTGCTCCACCTGTGATTTGTATCTGCTTCACTTTTAGGATTATGCCCCACAATAAGTTGTCAAAACAGATGAACGGCCTGGATGTACAACACATACATTTTGGCGGGCTCCACGGTCAAGTTTGCACTCAGCTAGTTGGTTCCCAGGTCCAGCTAATCTACCTCTTAAATTTAGAGGTGTGCATCAAGTTAAGTCGAACAGAGTTAGGGTTGATCTAACTCAATCCGATTTTGAAATAGGCCTAACCTGAACTTGATCTGACTTGGTACCGAGTCCATCTTGCCTAACCCAATCCGAGTCCGAGTCTGGCTCGGACTAATCCGAACCGAGTCTGACCTAGTCACAAGTACCAAGTCAGATCGAGTGCAGCGGGTATCTATGGGCTAAAATCACAACTCAAAACCTAGATTCACTTGCTAGAATTGCCGCCTCTCCATCAACTACATGGCATCTCAAAAATGAAACATCGAATGTAAGGTTTTTTAATATATATATATATATATATATATATATATATATATATATATATATATATATATATATATATATATATATATATATGTATGTATGTATGAGTCGAGTTTTGAATTGAGTCAAGCCAGTACTCAGTTGGATTTCGGGTCGAGTCGAGTCGAGTTACTAGGTGTACCTGAACTCGACTCAGTTTGAGTTCGGATTGGACAAAGTCAACTTGATTCGGATGGACTCACCCACTCGGTTCAAATCAAGTCGGATCTAAATGAGTCAGACAAGTCAAGTTTGCCAAGTCTAGTCCTCCCGTGCCCAACTCTACTCCTTATGGCGACCCAGATCCATCCAGGTGGGTGTGACACTGACCATGGGGCCTACCTTAATGTATATACATGACATAACAATTTATTTTAGGACCTGGTCCAGAAAATGAAGCAGATAAAAATCTCAATTGGACCACACTACAAAAAATAGTAGTCATGGAACGCCTACCATTAAAAACTTCCCAATATCCACCATAATGTTTATTTTCCATCCAACTTCTTGATAAGGTTACACAGACTGAATGAAAGGAAAATATATATATATATATATATATATATATATATATATATATATATATATATATATATATATATATATATATATATATATATATAATAGTATGATCCAAAACTTTTGTCACCCTCAAATGGTGGGAATTCAATCCCAATTGTGTGATCGAGCTGAGATTTGTATCTGATTCATTTCCAGGACTATGCCATAAACTTTATAAAAAAAAAAAACACGGTCAAAAAAGAATGGACGGCGTAGATGTACAACGCATACATCGTGCGTGGTGAGCCCACGGTCTGGGTCATACCGAACTGTCTGGATCCCGCCAGGTCGGAGGTAAACCGCTTCCCACTGGACTCGGTTCCCATCGTAAAGAGCCCATGTGTCAAGCTATGATTGTACATGGAGACTGTGGGAGAGTCTAATTCTCCACACGGTTTCCATCACAGAGAGCTTATGTGTTAAGCTATGGGTCAAAGTACATGGGAGAAGGAAGACGCAGGAGGAATTATGAGATTTGACTGAGGACATTGGTAATTGCTTTTCTCAGTGGACATATGATTCTTTTAACCCTGATGAAGGCGGCAAGTGACTTAGAAAAAAGCCAACGTAGCCAACAGTCAACATCTAATGAGAAAATTCATCTTGACTGGATC
Source organism: Magnolia kwangsiensis (assembly GCA_037074715.1). Classification (NCBI taxonomy): domain Eukaryota; kingdom Viridiplantae; phylum Streptophyta; class Magnoliopsida; order Magnoliales; family Magnoliaceae; genus Magnolia; species Magnolia kwangsiensis. The sequence goes on along the minus strand of CM073578.1, from coordinate 128,126,135 downwards.
CTCACTATAAGAAAATTGCGGATCCACTCATGTACGCCACAAAAACCTGGCTGATCCAACCATTAAGTGAGCCACCAGGTGAGTTTGGGATTTTAAGGGGTGGTTCATTTATTTTTATTTTTTTGGCATGGCTCACATAAGCATGGGATATGCCTGATTTTTTGTGCATCTGATAATTCTGGTGGGGCCCATTTAATGCATACATTGGATGGGACATATACACCAATGTGGCCCCCCAAAAGATAATAGTAGATGAGCAAGCGAATAACTAATCGCATATAGGAAAATGACTTATAGAATGGTTTATTTTACAAGGAGCTGTGGAGGCATTTGCATCGACAAATGTGTAGACCATTGTACAACTGATTGTATGTGGTCATCCTTACGTATATGTATCAATGATGCTCTGATGGACTGCACAAATTCTCACAGGACCATCTGATCAAATGTCGTTTTCAACCCTTTTTACCATTCAAAGTAGGGTTAACTAGTTCAATATATGGTCCCGATGGATCCATCATCATTCCACATATTCCAGGGAGGGACGACTGTAGCCTGAGATATACAATATGCATGGTCTCAGGATTCTCAAATTTAAGTAGGTTGGACTTAAAACCATTAAATCTAGCTGACAAGTAAGCATTTCAGTAGTTTAAGAGCAGCAGGAACTGAAATATGGTAAAGCCATCTCTCTAAGGCACACTTGAAACAGTGATTTACCACTAGTGCACGTCCATATGAAAAATAAAAAAATAAAAAAAATGCAAGCCAAGCATGGATGGTTCATGTCTCAAAAGTCACGCCTGTTAGACAATCCTATTCTTTTGATCAGTGGCCATTATACACTCACTTGATTAGTGATCATTAATTAATGCACGGTGGAAAATAAATATGGTGAAGGGTCAAATATGCAGGGAATGAACATTAAAAACAAGTAAAGGATAGGTATGTCTCATGGGTTTTATTTTTAAAATGCGTACCAACCGTGCAATTGCCAGTAGGGTGGACCCTACAGATACATCACTCTACCACATGGCTTCACCATATTCCGCTACTTCAAGCTCTATTATAGCATTTCCCTCTCCAACCTGCGTTCCATAGAGGAAAATTTTAAATCCATACATGCATGCTACGCAGTTGAGTGCATGATTACTAATTTATAAACCATTATCCAGAGATCTTAGGCATACGATACTAGTAAAATAACAATATCACTGTAATAGTATGCAGAATGAATCATATCAACAATGCAATCGGATGCTGGCCTTTATTGGACAAAGAAACATAACGATTATATGTGTTTACATCTCAATGTGTCAGAAAAATGTTCCAATAGATACCATAGATTTACATTGGAACGTGCATGCGATCTACCCCATCCATCCATTTAGGTGGGACACTGGGGGTGTGACTTGCTTTAGTAGAGTGCCACCCGGGGTGTGAACGTGCATGTGATCCACCCTGTCCATCAGATATAGCACCTCATTTTTCAACATGGATTTCAAAATTCAGGGCAGTCCAGAATGCAATTGAGACCACGTTGTAGGGATGAGTGTAAACTCTTGCTTGAAATCTTTAAATTCATGTTACGTGGCCCTAGTAATTTTTGAAATTGCATTATTTTTGAGGGAGTGTTTTGGATGAGGCACCAAACATGGTGAGGTCATGATGTGGCAAGATTTGATTGGGCCATATATGTCAGAGATGGAGCCATGTAAAGTATGTTTGAATGTGGTGTTGAGAAAAGTCTTAAATCTGTTTTTTTCCTAGCGTTGCTCAACCGATCGTAAGGTCTGCTCGACCGGTTGTGGGAGCGGCTTGACTAGTCGTAGCCTACTCGACTCAAATTCCAGCGAGCATAAAGAGTTGTAGTTCGAGGTGCTCGACTGGTCGTGGGCCATGCTCGACCGGGCGTGGGTGACGCTCGACTGGTCGTGCAGTCCATTCGACCGGTCGTAGGTTACGCAGATTCATTCCGTGATTTTGGGATTTTGAGTCCTTTCGCAACTGGGATACGGAAGGAAGTTGCCTAAACTATAAATAGGTATTCCTAGGGTTTTTCTAAGGTATGGGAAAGCTTTCTAAAGGGGTTTCAAGGAAATTAAAAGGTGTAGCAAAGGTGAGATTCGAGGTTGTTCGAATCGTGTAAGTCCTCTCTCTTTGTAATTTCTGTTTTTCATAGTGGAGATCTGTCACTTTGTGTCGTGGTTTTTTCCCAAAAGGGTTTTCCACGTTAAATCTGGGAATTCTCTGTGTTCTCTTGTGTGCTTGGTGTGATTGGATTGCTATCCTAGATCTAGATCTGTGTGATTTTGCAGGTCAAAATCCCTAACAAGTGGTATCAGAGCGATCGTTGGGGCACAGATCTGAAGCTGAGGGATTAGTAATAATGGCGAGTGCTAGGTATGAGTTTGAGAAGTACTCAGGGAAAAATAATTTTGAGTTATGGAAGGTTAAGATGATTAGCCTATTAACTAAGCAAGGCGAGGATGGTGCTCTTGAGGAGCGGAAGTCTACTATGAAAGATGATGAATGAAATACTCTTGATAAGTAGGCATTATCATCGATCCGTTTATGTCTCATGGATGAGGTTCTCTACAACGTCATGAGGGAGAAAACTGCGGCTGGTTTGTGGGCGAAGTTAGAGGATGTTTATGCGAAGAAATCCTCAAAAAATCGCCTACACTTGAAGCGGCAGTGGTATAACTTCAAGGTGGCAGAGGGTGGAGATCTGAATGCTCACATCAGCAACTTTAATAAATTAGTTTGCAAATTGCTGGATATGGAAGAAGTGATGAAAGATGAAGAACAAGCATGTATGTTGCTGAATTCTCTCCCGGCATCCTATGAGGCATTCAAAGACACTATGCGCAGTATGAATAAAACCCTGAGTGTCGACACAGTTATCTCAGCCCTTTAAGAGAAGGCTATGAGACAGCTACACAGCGACATGGGGACGTCTTCTGATGCACTGTTTACAGTGGGTAGGAATTCTGGACAAGGTACAGGTTCTTCTAGTTCTAGATCCAAATCCAAGGGCAAAGGCAAAGGAAAGGTAAAGTGATGGAATTGTGGGAAGGAAAGACATGTGAAGAGGGATTGTGAAAATCTTAAATCAAAGAGGGAAGATTCTGAGGCTTCATGCAGGGAGGCCAATGTTACCACGTCAGATGGATTGAGTGGATGTGATGGTAATGTTTTATTTATGTTTTCGCTCAGACGGTCATACGATGATCGTAAGGATGAGTGGATGCTAGACACAGGGGCATCTTTTCACATGACTCTTCATCGGAGTTAGTTCACCAGCTACAGGGAGTGCGATGGTGGACAGGTATTTATGGGTAATGACATTGCCTGTAATGTTGTGGTTGTTGGTACTATGCACATCAGGATGTTTGATGGGGTGGAGCATAACTTGACAGATGTGAGGCACGTTCCTAATTTGAAGCAGAATCTGATTTCTCTTGATGTGCTTGAGGCAAAAGAATGCAAGTACACAGGTATTGATGGTGCTCTTAAAGTATCCAAGGGGGCATGGGTAATCATGAAAGCACAACGACTCAGTAACTTGTACAAGTTGATCGGGAGCACTTCAAAAGGTGGAGCTACGGTGGATGTAGCGGATTCCACTTCTGCACGTGTGGCATGTTGGGCATGGTCACATGAGAGGGTAGGGTAGGAAGGCTAAGACGCGTGGACAGGGATACAGAGTAGGTGGAGCAGCCACTTGTGAGAAGAAACACACGGCATAATCGCGAGATATCGGCGAGGTACATGGACGACTCCAATATCGCAGGAGGATTCATCTTCTATTCAGATGGCTCTAGGTGAGCTTGGTGCTGAGAAGTGGGAGGTGACTATGGGCGATATGATGGATTCGTTGTACCAGACCGACATATGGTAGCCGGTGGAGCTTCTAGTGGGCCGAAAAGCAGTTGGATGCAGGTGGGTCTTCAGGAGGATACAACATAGATACAGAGCAAGGTTGGTGGCGATGGGTTATGCTCAGGGAAAAGGGATCGGATTCTCAGAGATATTCGCGCCGACGGTATAGCAGGTGTCTATTAGATTCGTGATTGGTGCTGTTTGGCCAATGGGATCTTGAGCTGGAAGGATGGATGTGGAGCTTACACTTCTGTAAAGGAAAGTGAAGAGCAGATCTACATGAAGTAACCAGGGCGGTTCAAAGTGAAAGGGGCTAAGAAAAGACTTTGCAAGAGGTCATTGTTCGGCCTGTCGCCTAGGCAGTGGTTTGATTCCTTCATGGTGGGTAAGGTATTGTATGTTGATGACGTGTGGATCGCCAATTGTGACATGTTTGAAATCAATGTACTGAAGGCTCGGTCAATTGGAACATTGAGAATGAAGGATCGGGGGCTGCAAAGATGGTTCTCGGCATTGAGACTGAAGGAGGAATAGGCTTTGGTAATCACAGGAGGAATACCTTATGTGTAGGTATTGATCTAGGATGTGATGAGCCAGGTAAAGCTGGAGAGCATTCCCTATGTTTCTCTCCTCAAGTTTTCCTTTGGATTTGTCCCAAAATAGATGAGAAAAGGCAGGATATCTCATGAGCCTTATTCGAATGCGCTGGGCAGTGTATGCCATGGTCTGGTTTAGACCGGTTATTTCACAGGCTATCAGTGTTGTGAGCAAGTACCCTAGAAAGCAATATTGGACAGTGGTGAGATGGTAAGAAGACTACGTTTTTCTTTTTGAGAAGACATGAGCAAATGTGGTTGAGCACGTGGATTTTGATCCGGCAGATATGCTCACCGAGGTCGTTCCTGCAGAGAAGTTTAAGTTATGTGTAACTTCTCTGGGCTTGGCGATGGCGTAAAAGAAGGACGGAGTGTGCACAAGAAGCTATGATATGATGCAGAGATAAGAGAAGAGGCCAAGGAGCTACATGGTTGAAGATTGAAGACTTGGTGGAGATTGTTGAGAAAAGTCTTAAATCTATTTTTTTCCTGATGTTGCTCGACCGGTCGTAGGGTCTGCTCGACCGGTCGTGGGAGCGGCTCGACTAGTCGTAGCCTGCTCAACTCAAAGTCCAGCGAGCATAAAGATTTATGGTTTGAGGTGCTCGACCGGTCGTGGGCCATGCTCGACCGGTCGTGGGCCATGCTCGACTGGTCGTGAGTGACGCTCGACCGGTCGTGCAGTCCACTCGACCGGTCGTAGGTTACGCAGATTCGTTCCGCGATTTTGTGCGAATTACAGATTTTGAGTCCTTTCACAACTGTGATGCGAAAGAAATTTGTTTAAACTATAAATAGGTGTTCTTAAGATTTTTCTAGGGTATGGGAAAGCTTTCTAAAGGGGTTCTAGGGAAATTAAAGGGTGTAGCAAGGGTGAGATTCAAGGTTATTCGAATCGGGTAAGTCCTCTCTTTGTAATTTATATTTTTCATAATAGAGATCTGTCGCTTTGTGTTGAGGGTCAAATATTGCATATTAGACCCCAAATATTGTCTGGATTTACAAACATAATACTGTTTAACGGCCGATTTAATCATGTCTATGCTGCAGGTTGAATTTAGAAGCTTGAGCTGAAAAAGGATGCTAAAAGCTTGGATTTAACGCTCTGATGATCACCAAGGAAAGGGACGGACCTAAGGGGACTAAGATCGACAAATTTACATGTCAAAGACTCGAGAAAATCAAGAAACTGAAGTTCAAATTGCCCGAGATTTGTACAGAGTGCAAGATCACAGGGTTCCCACCATCAAGTCAATTTGAAACTTCATACATTGTCTGAGGGTCATAAATTCACTGTACACATCAAATTTCATCCAATGGATCATTGTGAAAGTGGCCCAACGAATAGATCAACCAATGAATGGTTGATTTTAGGCCCACCTGGTATATGAAAATGCTTCAACTTTGGTCTCAATATCTCAAAATATGCAGAGAAATGAATGGACGGAACGGATTTTGTGACATGTTACAGTGGACTCCACATGTGCATTGCACATGCACAAAGTCCACGTACGCCGGCCGTGCACTGGTTCTCAACAACTCGGTCAGCAAGCGCTGACCGAGAATTCTTATAGAAATTTCATAATACAACAGCGTTTAACACTGTCCGTCCAGTTGTTGACAGTGGGGCCCACTACTCATGCACTTTATAAATCTGATCCGTCCATTGCGTCTGGGAAGTGGGTACGACCATAACCATGGTGACCATTTGACCCCATGCAAGCGTTCGTACGTCTTTAACTGTTAAAAACATGATGAACGGTGAAAGAAAAACATCAGTGGGCCACACAGAATCTCATCCAAAATCAGCCAATTCTAACTAGTTTTTCGATAAGATCACAATTAATGGAGTGGATTTCTGAGTAGAAACCGATAAAGGGGCCCACCGATCATCACAGTCACGTTCGTAAGCTCTGTTTCGCAACAGAGCTTGCAGAGAAATCTAGTGGGCCACCACCGTGCAGCGAAGGTCCGATCTAAACTATCCATTGGTCTCCCATCGAGCCTCTCATCACTGCTCAGGTGGCAGAATTTCAGAATATCATGAGGATCTCAGTCCAATCGTTCGAATGCAAGGTAGACGGCAACACGAATAATCAAGTGGGCCGCATCAAGGGTGATCCAAAACCATGTGTTTCTGATTGAAATTACGAGAGAAATTCAGTAGACGGTGTGGATTTACCTACAGACTTCAATTATGGGCCCCACCAAGAATCAACGCAGCTCCCTGCATAAAGAGTCACGTCCGGGACTCTTCCTATGCAAGAAAGTTCTGTGAAAGCCTCCACCAACCCAGCTATATCACTGACCTTACCCGGCTATAAAAAAGGAAGAGAAAGAGATAGGAGAGACATCAATCAGATCTAGGGAAAGCTGTGGGTGTACGTGGACAGAGGAACAGAGAGAGAGGAAGAGTTCTTTTTTCTTTTAAGATTTTATTTTATTTTATTTTATTTATTTTATTTTTATGTGAGATCTAGCCCACTCATGTGCGGCTAAACCTCTTAGCTAGGGCTAAGAGGTGAAGCTTGTAGCGTGATGGGAGAGCCTTTGCTTGTTCCTTTTGTTTAAGACTGAACTGATGGTTGATTTTAGTTTTATTAATGGAATATTTTTAGTCTTTAATGGTCTGTTGTGACTGAAATTACAGTGGGTCAACGATGGCTTTGAATATTTTTTGTTCCTTTTTATGTTTATGACGACAGGAAGCCCTGTTGTTCACCATCGTCTCCTGGGCATAGTCGGATGACAGTACCCTTCCTAACTTTCATAGCATGTTGATTGGTTGGTAATTAGTTTAATTCTATTGTTTGCTATAGTCTCCTGGGCATGGTTTGGTGACGGAATCCATTCTAATTTATATATCTTTCATCTCTTAAAAACTAGATCAATGACAGTTCAGTAAATTCCATGATTCATAAAACAGGCATAAGATCTCCATGATCTCTACAAGTGGATCCTTTGAATCCCTAGTTTCCTTTCCTCTGATTTCTATAAATTTTAGATTAATATTTTCACTATTATTCCTCAAATTACATTTGATTTAGATTCCATCTTATTCTAGTTCTATTTCTAGTTAATTTTAGACTACGTACAGGTTTCAGTCCCTTGGGATTCGACCTCGGTCTTATCGAGTTATTACTACATAACAACCCTGCACTTGGGGAGTGAACACTTTGTGTCGTGGTTTTTTCTCGAAAGGATTTTCCACGTTAAATCTGGGTGTTCTTTGTGTTCTCTTGTGTGGTTGGTGTCATTGGATTGCTATCCTAGATCTAGATCTGTGTGATTCCGCAGGTCAAAATCCCCAACATGTGGTTTGGTCTAGTGTCCACTAGGCCAATGTCACACATAAGGCTTGCCCAAATATTGTGATGTCGGGCCTCACCGAATCTGCTCCTTATTTTTAGAGCATACCTTCATCTTAGTGGAGTACCTCCAATGGATCAAGTGGGGAAAAGCACATGACGATGTATCCCACACATAATGCAAAAAGTTTTAAAGGTGGTGTCCCCTTCTTAACCTTTTGCTGGATTGCGTCCTACATGACTTTAAGATGAGCCTGATTTTTGGGATCAAGGCCAAACTGATGGGTGGCACACCTGACCGACCGGTTGGATCTCATCAACATATAGTCATTCTCCCATGCTAGCACAAGTCACGATTTTCGGATTCCTTGGGGGTCACACTAACATTTCTGGTGCAATAATAAGGAAAGTTGGATCATGTGCACATGGTGGCTGATCTCTTGCTTCCTCCATGTGCAGCTCTCTCTACTCCAACCCAAAGCCCCCTCCCTCCTGTTTCCCCTTGGTCAGCCTTGCCGCAGCTCCTAGCCACATGGTTGCTTCATCGTGAAATGGATCAGGCCGACAGAAGGGTGGCACAAGTTGAACATTGACGGCTCAACGCTCTCTAATCCAGGTGCAGCTGGAGGGGGCAGTATATGTAGGAACCATAGCGGAAACTTGATTTTTGCTTTCGTCAGAGGGTATGGAACTATGTCCAACAATGGGGCTGAAATACGTGCAGTCCATGATGGTATGCGACTCAACTTAAACCACGGGTTGTAGCACATTCACATCGAATCGGACTCCAAGTGGGTGGTGGATTTTCTGCTGGAGAAGTCCACTTGTGCCTGGAAATGAAAGTATTGGATAACAAGGATTAAAAGGCTCAGCTTCTTTCGTCTCTCCCTCATTTTCAGGGAAGCAAATGGTGTAGTAGATGGGCTGGCCAAAGAGGGTAGCAAATATCAATCCGACAACCATTTCACCAAAGTCTCAGCTCTTCCTCGTCTCATCAAGGGTGCTTTTCTATTGGATAAGGCTAGTTTATGTTCTCTTAGGAAAAATTCGACTTCAGGTTTAGCGTAGGTAGCTCCGCCAGGGATAGGGGCCGCCTCAGCGTCAGCTACAGTCTTTTAGTCTCCTTGGTCTATTTAGTCTCATAGGATAGGTTTCTGTTGGATCCTTTTTCTCTATGCAGAAGCCCAAAACACGGTAGATGATGTACTATTTCTATTTTTGATGAAATGAAATAGTATCCCCCCCTCCGCCCCCCCCCCCCCCAAAAAAAAAGAAAATAATAATAATAAAAATAAATAAATAAATAAGAAAAGTTGGATCATCTTACGGGAAAAAAAAATGAATGAAAATTTAGAACCACAAAATTATGTGATCGCCTCCCAATGAAGGAAAACATAGAGCCACAAAATCATGTTATCTTCTATTATTACTAGCCTCCTGCAACTCATCTATGGTCAAGAAATGAACCCTTGTCTATAAATATAGAAGATCCATTCTATAATTCTCTCATTATCATTTTAGCTTTGGAAAACTAGCCAACTTTGGAAAACTAGCCAACTGAATAATGGAACTCTCACCCTATGAGCCCAAAGACCCGTGTTGATGCATGGAAAAGAAAGGAAAGGAAGTATTATTTCTAATGAAACACATTTCTATAGTTAGTGTAGACTTTTTGTGAGAATTGATGGGAAGCACCATTCTCCGCATCCTTTTTTGTTGAAAAATCAATAAATTTATTTTCCCACCTCTCTTCATAAGAAATTCTAATTGAACAAAAGTAATTTTTCAAGAGTTAAACCACTCATCACTAATCGATATGTGTCATATATGCAAATACATCGTCATCTTCTTTTTTGTCACATAGGTGCCAATGTGCCACATGTGCCAATATCCATCTTCACTTGAACCCCACATATACGAAGTGCCTTGCATGTGTGCATATGCCGACTTTTTGTTGGTCGTCTGCCACCATCCATCTTTCACTTGTGCCCCAAGTGCCGTTATACCACATGTGACATTGTTTATCTCCAGTCACTCTACGTGTACTGTTATATGTCACAACATATATACCACATGTGCCGTTGCGCTTATGTGCACATGTGCCACCATAACCTTCAACTACTAGCATGCCTGAAATATGTTAATATGTCATCTTATGTGACACGTGTCTTCTTACAACTTCAAGCACCCCTCATGTGTTATTTGTGATATGATTAAGCTTTAGTACCTACAAGTGCCCGATTTAATCTCAGAGCGTTCCATGTGTCACATTTTAATCTAGCACATGCCAACAACTACCAGGGAAAATAAATTATTGACCTTAAAATACTGAAATATATATCACAAATTTTATTAGTAAAACTTATTTAAAAACAAACATTGAAAACAAAATATACTTTTCTACAATTTTCTAAAAATATGGTTTCTCATAAAAGAATATTTTCTTTCCCATGCTTTCCACACATCCAACCAGTCTTAAGAGTATCTTGGTCCACACCATCTTCCATGAACTTTCTATGGTTGGACAAGGAGACTGGAAGAAACCACCTTCTCCACACGACAGGGTTTCCACTACCAAAGAGATTACATACTAAGCTATGGTTGGAAAAGGAGATTGTGGACCCCACATTAAGATCCTACGCGCCAAGAACTTCGACACCTCCATTTCTTTCATCCTAGGTTGGATAGTTATTTTCTTAATTTTGATTTGTTCATATGATGTGTGGTTTTAATTGTCTAGTGTAGTAAATTTCCTTAGTCATATAAGGTATGTCAAATTACCTTATGACCCTTTTGATCTCGATCACACGAAGGAAAAAAAGAAAACTAGTGGAGAGATAAATGGCAGGTGACCTCTTTGGTCAAAAGTGCGTGGGTGACTAATGAGTAAAGACCAGAATGAGGAATCATGAAGCCCTGGACTAAAGGCATTCACAAATCCTTGCTTGATTATCATCATAGATCGCTATTACCTTATACACATAAAGAAAATAATAGATAAAAGTCATCAACGGCTCATATTTGGTGAAAAAAGGCTCATTCAATTGATAATTAGGGTCGAAAGCAATGGGAAGAGTAATTCATATCGTTGAAAGCTTCTTGGGGCCACCGTGATGTTTATTTACCATCCAATCTATTCTTTCCTAACGTCACATAGACCTGTATGAAGGGGAAAAAACAAATATCACATTGATCCAAAACTTAAGCTACTCCAATAAATTTTCAATGGTTAGCATTCAGTCCCCACTGCTCTCTACGGTGTGGTCCAATTGAGATTCAGATCTGTTTAAGTTTCAGGCTCAAGCCTAAAAACGATTTCTCAAAATGGACGGACGGTTTTGATATAACATATATACAATATGATGGGACCCGCGGAACCTAGTGACGTCAACACACTAGCATGCAATCCCCTTCCGTTTCCCGTCCTATATATGAGCCACAAGACTTACAAATATTGTAGGCGAGTACAACTCATCACTGCATTCGTTTTTTTTTCTTCTTCATCATCCCATCTCCTATCCACATAATGCAATTCCCACCTTCCAATCTCAGGGTATTATGGTCATTTATACTCTTCCATGCAATCCTCCTCTCGTCCTTCAACCTCTGCTCACCCTCGGTATTTACATTGAAAAATGAGACATCGACTCGCATTCGAAGATGGTATTTCCGAAGATCCTCTTGGAATATTGAGTTCATGGAACGATTCTCTCCATTTCTGCGAATGGAAGGGAATCACCTGCAGTCGCCACCATCATCAGAGGGTCACCATCTTAAATCTCACGGACCATAGCTTGGGGGGCCACGTATCACCTCACATTGGAAATCTCTCTTTCCTGAGAGGAATTTTTCTCTCCACCAACAAATTCCAAGGCGAAATCCCTCGAGAGATCGGCCGTTTGTTCCAGCTTCAGATTCTCCAACTGGATGAAAATCCAAGGAGAAATTCCATCCAATCTGAGCCACTGCTCAGAACTCATAGCCATTAGCTTCAGGCGGAATCAGCTGGTCGGAGAACTTCCCGCTGAGCTTGGTTCTTTGTCAAAGCACATTTTCCTTTCTGTCTCAGAAAATGATCTGAGAGGAAGCATCCCACCTTCGTTGGGGAACCTTTCCTCTCTCACTACTCTTGATCTAGTATCTAACTATTTTGACGGCCAAATTCCACCATCGATTTATAATATCTCATCCATCCAAGTGTTTAGCGTGGTAGTTAACAGGCTACATGGAAGCATTCCCCCCAACCTAGGCCTTGTGTTTCCACACCTGCAATAGATTTCTTTAGGAGGAAACCAATTCACTGGAAAGCTGCGAATTTCATTGTCCAATGCTTCAAGTCTCGAAGTTGTTGATTTTAGCTCCAAGAGTTTTAGTGGACATGTGCCTTTGAATCTAGGAAGTCTTTCAGGTCTCTACCATTTCAATATCGACATAAATCAGCTTGGAAGCAGGGAAGGTGATGACCTGAGCTTCCTCACTTCACTGACCAACTGCACCCATTTAAAACTCATATCTGCTTCTCGTAATAATCTCTCTGGTGAGTTGCCCAGCTCCATTGCTAATCTCTCGACACAGCTAAATACTCTACTTTTAGGAGACAACAAGATATTTGGAACTATTCCCCAGGGAATCGAGAATCTTATCAGCTTGTATGCTCTGGATCTGGGAGGGAATTCCATGAAGGGTACTCTTCCAAATGCTATTAGGAAGCTTAACAATTTGCAAGTCTTGAGTTTCGGTCGAAATGAATTTTCAGGGCAAATCCCACCTTCAATGGGCAACGTCACTTGATTAAGCACTCTCTACTTGGATTTTAATGATTTCCATCGAAGCATACCATCTAGTTTTGGAAATTGGGGATTTGTGGAAAAAAATTTCATTTCTAAAAATAAACTCAATGGTACCATACTCAAACAAGTCAGTGCAGCTCAAATCAACCTGTCTCGTAATTCATTCACTGGGTCTCTCCTGCTGGAAGTTGATAACTTAGAAACTATTTGGTTAATGGACATCTCAGAGAACAAACTATCAGGTGAAATTCCAGATACGTTGGGAATGTGTCAAAGCATAGAGTTGCTTTCTATGCATGGCAACTTGTTTCAAGGAACCATTCCAGAGTCTCTAAGGAATTTAAGAGGTATCGTATATCTAGATCTCTCGCGCAATAACTTGTCAGGGCAGATTCCAAAGTATTTTGAAGAATTTCTTTTCTTACAGTATTTGAATTTGTCATTCAATAATTTCGAGGGTGAAGTGCCCAAAGGAGGAATCTTTAGAAACGCCAGGGCAATTTTGGTTGTCGGAAACAGCAAACTATGTGGAGGTATACCAGAACTACAATTGTCAGGGTGCCTTAAGCAAGCTTCCAAGAAACGAGGAAAACCTCTTGCTACCAGAGTAAAAGTCACAGTCATTACTGTGGTTTTATCTACGTTTCTCCTGTCATGTATCATCGTAGCTCTTTATTGGAGAAAAAAATCTCCAAAGAAAGCTTCTTCTCCATCTTCCACAGAGAATCAGTGGCTACAAGTTTCTTATGCAGATCTCCTTCAAGCAACAGATGGGTTTTCTTTAGCTAATTTAATTGGTGTGGGAAGTTTCGGTTCTGTATATAAAGGACTTCTAGAATGCTTTAAAACACTTGTTGCAATGAAGGTACTCAACCTCCTACAGCAAGGAGCCTTTAAGAGTTTTGCTGCTGAATGCGAAGCATTAAGAAACATCCAGCATCGAAATCTTGTCAAGATCTTAATGGTTTGCTCGAGCATTGATTTTAATGGCAATGATTTCAAAGCTCTAGTGTTTGAGTACATGCCTAATGGTAGTCTGGAGAAGTGGTTGCATCCAAATGAAGATGAACAACCTCAACTGAGGTGTTTGAATCTTACCCAGAGGCTAAATATAGCCATTGATGTGGCTTCAGCATTAGATTATCTTCATCATCATTCCAAAATACCAATTGTTCATCGGGACCTAAAACCAAGCAATGTTCTTCTCGACGATGATATGGTTGCCCACATGGGTGACTTTGGTTTAACAAGGTTCCTCTTTGAAGCTGCAAAAGGTTTCTCCCAAAATCAAACTACCACATCTGTGCTTAAGGGATCGATTGGGTATATTCCTCCAGGTAAGGTTTTCAATCCATTTTTTTAATTCATTCATCTTGCAAAATGATCGGTAATTTCCGTATAATAATATTATGGTGAAGCTTGTTAATAATGATATGCATAAAATAACCTAATCGATGGATAGTTTTACATACATTAGTGTGTGCGTGTGTGTGTATAGTTATAGTTATAGTTATCTAATGTCTTAAATTTGTTTGTAATACAGTTTGTTGATGCCAATAACATATGCTGGATCTTATTGGGAAATTTCAGAAAAATTCTTGTTGATTATTGGACAGTTTTAGAGGTTGCTACTTGATGGTATCAAGGGTTCTTCGATGTCATCCACTGGTTATTGATGGTTGTCGATGTCATTGAAGGCCCCATCAAAGAGGTGCACAAAATTGCTTAAGCATGTGATTTGTTTCCTATTTCAGTCGTGGTAGTATATATACCGGGTGTAATAAGAATTAAGGTATAAATTAGGGTTCTCTAAACGTGCTACCAGAAAAAGGGACAAAGGCTACGGATTTAATTCTTAGCTATAGACATATGGCTACGGATTAAATTCGTAGCATGACCGTCGTCGTAGGTGCCAAATCAATAAGTCTAAAACCTATGGCTACAGATTTAATCCGTAGTAAATATTTCTGTAGTTACCTACAGCTATGGATATTATTGGTAGCTAAAAGTAGTGTTAGATCCGCAGAAATATGCCGAATTTTATGAGAGCTACGGTTTTCAGAGATAAAGCGACGGTTAATATCCGTAGCTATGTCCTACATTAAAAAAAAAAATTTAAATCATTCATTCTTTCAATTGCCACCTGCATAATCATTCATTTATTCATCCAATTAACACCTGCATGATCATTCATTCATTCATTCAATTACAATCTTCATTTCATTCCATGGCCTTATGACAAAGGGATCGCTTTGTATTAAAAAAAAAAATCAAAATCAAAACTATTTGTACAGGGGAAAACGATGTAACAGCCTGGTAGATGGTTATATACCTCAAGTTCTTTTCAACTAAGTCTCACTCATCCATGATTAAGAAAAAAGAAAAAAGATAAGTTCATCTGAACTGGTATTTATTCAACAAATAGCAACAGCTGAAAAAAGGGGTTGATCATTCACTTTTGCCATTTTGTTGTGCGGCAAAAAAGTTGCAGATGACTTCTATGGCCAGCTGGTGAGCAGTCTTGTTTTGCAGCTTTGCAAGTTCATCCATGGCTTCATATGTGTCTTTGTCAGCAAAAAGCTTTAGATTAAATCATGCTGGTGCCTTTGCTATGCCCTCCCACTTCTCAACTGTCTCTTTCAGTTTGTCAAAGCCCTGCATAGGACAGGAAGAAACTCAATGTATGCTTACTTTGCCGGTATAGAACCGTTCGGATTTTCTATTAGTTGCCCCAGGAATGATATGTAGATGAAAATGGGGCAAAACCAAGTATTGAGACACTACTGATGAGGAAAGCGTGTTAATAAAATTGATAGTGAATCAAATCCTACTATTTGATTTGAATATGATAACCAAGGATTCACAATTTAACTTCAATGCTATTTGGCAATTGTATGTGAACAGTAAATTTGGAGTACCTGCCCAGGCCCATGTAGAGGTGGGTTTCAAAGCAACTTTCGACAAAGACATGGTTAGTCATTCAACTAGACCAACCATTCACATTTGCAGAGCAGAAAATTGAGAGAAATACCGAACCTGAAGAAATTTCATAAGCTACACCAGTTGCCACAAGAGCTATCCTCCTTTCGTTGTTGTTTTCCATCATTGCCGAACACCCATTTGCACATGATTTACCAATATCAACACTGGGTCCCTCAGGACCTAAAGAACAACTAGTGCCGAATGTTATAGCAGCCTGTATGGCCTTTATTCTAGGGAAGACTCCATAAGCTACACCGAACCTGAAGAAATTCCATAAACTACACTAGCTGCCACAAGAGCTATCCTCCTTTCATTGTTGTTTTCCATCATTGCCGAACACCCATTTGCACATGATTTACCGATATCAACACTGGGTCCCTCAGGACCTAAAGAACAACTAGTGCTGAATGTTATAGCAACCTGTATGGCCTTTATTCTAGGGAAGACTCCAGCAAGCAGATCAAAACCCTACCTCTGAGAAGACCTTGGCTGCTTTATTTGGTTGAAAATTTCAAGTAATCCATGCATCATGCCAACGACAACTCCTCCCGTCACTGGAATTAACAGTATCCCGTGCCATGTATCAGCTAGTCTCTGCAAATGGAGCCAAGCAGCCCCTTCATTTGTAGTACCTACCAAGGCCCATTCATGTATTACATGAACCTAATTAAATTAAATAATGTATGTCAGCAACACATCAAGGATCATGACTTTGGGAAGCTGTTATGAAATGACCTCAAACAATCATTAAAATAGAAATCATGCATGTTTGAAGCAAATGCTCTAGCAAATCAATATAGTAATTATGGTACTAAGATACTCTCCTAGCTTCACTACTACCAGAGAGAAACTACGTGTCACGAGAATATTCGAAGGAAATCAAAATCCAATATAAAATCACTGGGAGCATACATGATTTTCAAATGTTTCCAATACCAATCATATTGCCGGAATATGGTTTACCCAAACACAGATGATACACAGTGTATATTGACCACCTGACAAAAAAGGAAAAAAGGAAATAGAAGAAATTATATGCTCACTCTCGCCTCATGTAATCCGCAGAGTTATCATTGAGCTTTAGCAGTTTTCGATTGTCCTCATCCAAGATAGCAGCATGCTCGATAAAATAAGGTTCTATTTCCCCTCTAACTTCTTCCGGCATTTGGGACAATCTTCTAGTCCGTTTATTCATCATCACCCAAACATTGCATTATTACCATCAAAACCAAAAAAACCACAAAACACAACAAACTCCAATCAGCTACTGGCCTATATATGTATTTATTTAGTATCTGGTCTGAAAAATGAAGCAGATCCAAACCTCAAGTGGACCACACAATAGGGACTCAATGCCCACCATTAAAAACTTCTTAGGGTGGGCATTTAATGAAGCCTATAACATTATGGTGGGCCCTAGGAATTTTTAAATGGTGGGCATACAATGAAGCCTATAACATTAAGAAAGGTCTAGAAGAAAAAGGAATTTGCATTTACAGATGTACAGGACATGCCTTGAAAAAACTTGCAACAGCCTAACCTTCATAATATGTAGTTTAACGAAGTAGAAACATAGATCATCTTCCTCTTCCCCTAAAAATAACAGAAATCCAAGACTAGTTGCCAAATTCTGATTTGCAGAAAACCAAAATAGAAAAAAGAAAAGAGTCAAGAAAGATAGAACCTCCAGTCTCATACACCTTAATGTGGCAAATTGCTTACAAATAAGCATTTCTCAGTATTTTCTGTCACTTTGAAACGGAGATCATTTGACATCCATCTTCTATTCCACAGACCTCTTGACAATCATTTTGATTTAATGACCATAAGTTCATTACCATGATATCAATGACCATGACAATGTTTGATTTAAATCAAATTTATAAAATCAAGTCGGTCTAGACTTTCTATCATACAAGTCCCACATTGGATTGTCCATATCCTTTAGGAATCACTCTTATAAGACAATCCTAACCATCTAACAAATGGCCAGTGAAACAGATAGCCTATATATGTTTCAATTCAGTTGTTAATAATGGTTCATCCATCATATGTGGGCCCCGATAGCTGAACATCGAGAATGTCATTCTTACAAACACAGTTTTCTTATGTGAGAATCTGCAAATACAGAAGGAAAAAAAAAAGTGGGATCATGCATGTATCCCCTTGTTTTAACTTATGAACATGGCTGTCAGTCCATAAATACTTACAGGACCAATACATTTTTTTCTTTTGTCAAGCAATGGATGTCCCACTTGAAAGGAATTTGATTACATTATGTTTGCATTTGTAATGTGCAAAATGAAGATTTTTTATTTGGTTAGCCATAACAGAGCATTTTCCTGTTTACCCTCAAGCCATGATGAATGTTCATTTGTGAATACTTCCACATTTCTTGTGGCACTTGGAAACTAATAGGAATTTTTGAGATATGGTGGCTTTGTTTGCAATAGTAATGGGTGAGATTACAAAATTTGATTGTAACTTGATGACAGAATCTATAGTTATACTGATGCATGAATCAGTAACATTTCCTTGTGTCAATTGAACACCACCCATTTCAATGTCAGTTACAGTTTCATACATAATGAAATATCTATTTTTCTTATTTCTTCTTTCTGAGAGGCGCATCTATTTTGTAAAAGAAGATCAAAATCACATACCATATTTGCTAGATCTTAAACAAGATAAAAATTTAGTAAAAGATACCAACATACCTCAAAGTAAATTTGTTATTGCAGTGAAACTTTTCCTACTCTATAGAGGATTTTCCAGTATATTCGGTGTATTTATCTATTTCAGCCTTTAAGGTCTGCACCCATGCTAGTTGGAGATCGTGATTCTCTCTTACTTGATGTAACTCTCCTCTAAGGCAACGACATCATTCTTTAATATTTCCTTTGACTTACAACTCCTAGCTAGCTATTTCCTTGCTGTGGAAATAGTAGCTGTCATCTCCTGAATCAGCTCAAGCTTTCATATATCCAAGCCAAAGCTAAACATTCAAAATGCAAGATATACAAAACCGAAGCTAAATATGGTAATTAGAGAGAGAGAGAGAGTCACAAGTCACAAATGTAATGAAAGTTAATCCAGGTTATGCTCCATCTAAAGTGGGGCCTACCATTTGAAAGGTCTGATTTTGTATTTACCTCTGATTCAATGGGCCCACCATAACAAAGCACAATACAAACAAGAGAGTTATTTGATACTTCGACTGCCTTCTAACGCTTGATACGCAGGAGCACAGAAATTTTGGTTCATGGACCCATATTCGGACGGTTTAATTTTAATTACTTGCATGCCACGTATGCAATTTCTAAGTGCCTGTGTATCATTATTACCCTCTGCCAGAGTATCAGACTATTTCCCTGTGGTCTCACCATTTGATAATCCATCTGAAGTTGGTTGTCTTGACAAACAGTACAGTCCACAGGTCACCGTACCTGATTAGATCCAGTCCGTTCATCAGTGACCCACACAGCCCATCAAGTGACCAAACACATCTAGCAAATCCAGACCATTAGAGATCTTTCTAAACTATCCATATTCTACATACAATGCAATCCACACCTGATGAGTGGACCATCCTGATTTCTGGGCTACCATTTTTCAAAGTGGGGGCCTTGCTGAACATACGATCAAGATCTCATATTAAAGTGTGGCCCACTAAAACAATCCAATCAGGTCAGTCCTCTAGATGTAGGTTTAGGTTCTTAGAAAATTATTTCGGCTTCCTAAATGGACACCATATCAGTTTACGGTAGGAGGCTAAAAATGAGATAGATAAAAATTGTGGGTGGACCACATTACAAGAAACAATAGTAATAGAATGGCCAACATTAAAAAGCTCTAGTGGGGTAACGAAAATTTTAGATCAAACCGATGATTTTCTTTTCCCTTTATTTAGGCCCGTGTGACTTAATCAACAGATTTCATGGCAAAAAAACATCATGATAGGCCTAGGAAGATTTTAATGGTGGTATTCAATCACCACTATTTTCTTATGGCGTGATCCATATGAGACTTAAATATGCTTTATTTTTGGGCTTACCCTTAAAATAAAGATGCAAAAATGTATGGACAGCGAGGATGAAACACATATATCATGATCATGGTGGGAGCCATAGGTCAACGTCGACGTTGCTACTGTCATAGCATGGAATCTTCTGAAAAGGAGAAAAGGAGTACATGCGCATGTTACTATAGGGAGTGAAGAAAAGGGAACAAAAAAGAAAATGAGAGACACAAAAAATCCATGTTACTTGAGACCCAACTTCCAATAGAAACTAATAAAATACAAATAACCCATGTCATTTGAGAGAGCTCATCACTTGTAAAGGAAACATGAATCATAATAAAGGACAATAAAAGATTTTAAAAAAATGAAAGAAGAATAAACTTACAGTCCAATAAGTGAAGAGCCTTGTGTTGTTGTCTCCATAAAGATATGGGCTGACCTGTTTTTGCATTGTTAACGCATTAGGAAATGGATTTAGTTCTGCATTGTTAAGCAACATTGGCCAGAGAATGAACTTACCAATTTCATAAAAACCAGACTTTATTGCTGCCACAACATCGGCTATTGCTTGAAGTCCAGATGCGCATTGCCGGTTCACCATCTTGATTGGCACACTCTCTGTAAGAATGGCTAAGCATGTGCACCTGCATGTGGATCGGCAGGGGCGCAAGGCCCCAGACGCCTGTGCAATTAGCAAACCTCCCAAAGCCCAATTGTCAGAGTCCAAAACAACCCTTACTCAATTTACTGTCATAACATGACTTTCTAAACATAAAACATCCCAGAACATGCATATATTCATGTAAAATTTTCCTGAAATCAGATTAGAAGTTATCTTTGACTTGAATTTACAAAGAAACTAATTTAAATAGATCTTGAAACTCTAGATTAGAAAATTACAAGAACTCCAAGTCAAAGCCCAACTGGAAACCTTCCTAATCATATCACTACCCGATTTGGCTCTTGGTGGGATCCCAAATGATGAACTCGTCAAACAAAAATCTATTGCAAACTCGCTACTATCGCGTTCATTAGCTAATCCGCATCCGTAGACACCTCTCATAAGCATGCACGCCACGCATGCAAAACATCATTTTCAAACCAAACTACATTTGCTATTTACAAATCTCATGTGGCCACTTCATTCCCTCACTCTCTCCCTCGATTTCCCCACTCTCACCTCTCCATCTCTCTCTTGAAGCAAAAAAAGAAGAAAAAAAATCTCTTTTATGTCTTTTCAATCCATCTTCCATTTTCTTCTTAACAAGAAAATCCTACAATCATATCCCATATAAATAATAATAATAATAATAAAGAACAGATTTTTTAAGGTAATCAATGCATCGAAAGTTAGAAACAATAGTTGATTTCTACTTTCTAGAGAAGTTTGCAACAAAAGATGAATTCAATAGACAAATGAACAATTGCAAAAGATCCAGCCAAGGGCCCACATTCAATAGACAAAAGTTACCTAACAGGCGCTTGGGAAAATCTTCTCTTTATCCATGAGATACCCACCACCTCTCTTCTCAGCATTTCTTCAAACAAGCACTGTGCATCATCCATCTTCCCACAACTTGTGTATAGTTCAACTTGTGTATACTCAGTTACCGCTAGCATTCCTATGGTAATTATGCAGAGTTTAAAAAGTAACTCATACTCCTCATTTGTGGCACTAATGTACGGGTTTCTACATCAAATGGTGAATCCATTGGAAATGTTCATATTTAAATTCACACTGATAGAGCAATCCCAACCAATGAGAACCAAATACCCAAAACAAACAATAGGGGCCTCAAGTACAATTTCACATACAACAAGGAATAACCCAAGGAAATAAGCAAAAGTAATATTAAAGTAGCACTAGAACAAGACACTACTTGAAAAATGGGCAAAGGCTATGGATTTAATCCGCCTTCAAGGTTTTTGAAGAGTCCCCATCCAAGGTAGGATGCATTAGATCAATGGTGTAAATACTTGGATGAAGACCATCCATCCACCGAACTTGAAAACTCATGTCCCAAAAACAGAAACCAATGCTTCTCTACTTAAAAGGATACCTGGATTGATAATGGGTTCAGTTGTAAGGGTCTGCCCTGCTTTCATCACACCGACTGCTGCATTTCCTGCTATGGGTTAAGGAAACAGCTACCATAGCTAACAACGGAAGTTAACAAGTGAGTGAAGAAGATACTAAGTAAACTGCATGACCCACACATATATGATCATGCCTGAGCTGAATTCGGCATTGTTCATGGGCTGATTGGTGAGTAACATAATGAAATACAAAGTCACGTCTCCAAAATTTTATTACTATTTTTGGAAAGGATACTTGCATAATGGGGAATATTTGGAGCAGAATGAAACAGCTCCCCAATGCTCCCATAAAACTGTTTTGACCAGTCCAATTTGTTCAACATGAGAATCTCACATATCTACAAGTACACACAGCAACGTTACAATTCGGGCTCAGTAACATAGGCCGCTGATCTGCTTGGTTATTTCATGGGATGGGCCACACTAGTATCTTCCCTAGCCGATGCTCCTCTTCATCCAATGCAAATGGATGCTAGCAAGTTCCAACCACTAGCTAGAATATGGGACCATTTGATGAGGAAGATCTTTGTGGTAGGCATCTCCCATCCATTGGATCACCAAAAGGTGTCCACTGCACAGTTCAACGGCTTGAGTAAATGCTCGATTCTCCTGAATATTGTATAATTGCGATAGAGAAAAACAAACTCACCTCGCCATCCATGTAGATAAGGCACTACTGGCAGACTCATCACTGGCGAAATTCACAAACCCAAATCCCCTCTACCTCCCAGTGTCTCTGTCGGTGATAACCTTTGCTGCATCACAACCAAGGACAAGCAGATACAAGGTTTATAGGCATGCAAAATTCCTTGTTGTCATTAGGCCATGGTCATAAGCTATCCTACTACAATGAGTTTGTGTTAAAATTTAAATTTGCAAGTACATAATGCTACATAGTTCAATATTATAAGAGATCTTCCAAATAAAAAAGACCAAAGATGGCATCGAGTTAAACTTATTACCTTATTGCTTTGAGAAAACGATGGAACATCTCAAGAATCAGAGCATCAAATTTGAGGTCCATTCAGCATCATACACACAAACGTGACCTTCGCGTCCATCAATTCCTTCCACTCGAAGAATTACACCTACTATCCTGTTTAACTAGCCTACAAATTCTAAAGGAATGTGTTCAAACGTGCCATAAGTCTTATATAGACAACACACTACTTATAGAAACCACTTTACAATGTCTTCTCAAACTATCATCGCATACTTGTATAGACAACACACTACTTGTAGGAAGCACTTTATAAATGTGCTTTCGTGGATTCTGAGTCAGGGCACATCCACGGCCACCAAACAGATGGTCTACATCACAGTATAGATGACCATGTGAATGATGGAGACGAAAGTCCACAATTGATAGACAGAATATAACCTCAGGGAAAAAAATCCGAATGAAGTATAGTTTCAGATCTATTCTGACCTGACAAAACCCATCACAAGAGATGCTGCAAGATGGAGATGTACTTCAAAAGTTAATTTGGCAATATTATAGTCATGTTTACCCTTATCATCTATAAGTAACAAACTTGAGTCAAATATGTTAGGACAGCAATATTGGAAACATATGAGTGAGCCACCTAGCCATTACATGCCACTTATGGTAGAGTAAAGATGAGGATTTATTTGCATATTGAAAGAATCCTCACCGTGGGCTATCTTGGTGTTCATTTAAGAAATCTAACATCAACCTTTGGCTTACATTTTTCCCACTAAATTCTTTCCCTGCATAATTTAATCCATAATCATGGTCATCCCATGTGCCATAAATATTCAGTAACAAAAATCAAAACAGATAGAGATCAAGGACAGTTGTAAATCATAGGACTAAATCTAACTTCAACTCGGCTTTCTTTCAGAAATACAAGAGGATCCTCTAGCATCTTCACGTAATGATATGCAATTCTATACCCACAGCAGAACACATGGCACAAATGTACATTTAATTGGAAATCCTTCCATGGGGCCCTCCTGCAAAGGGGCTATTTGCTGGTCCCATAATTGTTGCTTGCCAGTGGAACATGTCTTCAGCAACAAGACCTATAATCATATAAAATATCCAATTCAGAAAAGTTGAAACAACAATATAGATTTTGAGGAAAAGAAACATCAAAAAAGGAAAAAGGAGAAAAAATGGCACAAACCAGCATTGCCACCAAATGAAATAGTTATGAAACATGATAAACCACTTCTAGCTATCAGGACACCAAATGAATTTCAATCAAATCAAACACTACAAACAAACGTACTCCTATACAAGTCATCAATATCAACTAAAAAATCTATTTTCTTTTATATTGAATGAAGGAAAAATGAGTTAATAGCAATTAGACAACCTTCAAATGGGCAGGAGGCAGCAGCCTTGTCCTTTTCAGTAACTCTCTAGTTCACTCCATAACATAATACAATGCTAGTCTCAACTCATTGAATCTCTTCAGCGTTCCAAATAATAAAGATCTCAACAACCTTGGTTGTCTTTCACATATGCATTTCAAATATTAAAAAAGAGCTTCCAAAATATATGAGATGTGAATTTCAATAACCTAACACCAAATACAGTAACTAGTTTCTCACCAAAGAGAAGGGTCTTGGAGTCCTTCACCTTGAGATCATGATCTTCTATTGCCCATGGACACTATCATACTTAAACATGTAAGTCTGCATGCACCACAAGATGGTAACAAATGGCACCTTCACATACACACACGCATGTTTATATGAGCCCCACATTTGATTGATGGTTCATATTAAAACATTACAATAGCTAATATTGGCAATCCTTCCATGGGGCCCACCTTTTCCCATGTCTCTCAACTTTCAAGATATACTTCCATTGGAGATTCACGGCTGGACAATACTTGTTAATCATATTTGAAGAGGTATGATCATTGATATTGATTTTTCTATCATGTAGGCCTCATCTTTTGATTGCTCGCACATCCCAATATCATTTTCTCTAAACAATCCAAGCCATCTGATTCATGATCAAGAAATTAGATGATTTCGATTGATTGTATTGACAAAGATCTGATCCTTAATCTCAACCATCCATTGGTGAGATCCACCTTGAAGTTCAGTTTTTCATCTTTGTCGGTATCTCTTTCCCTGATAAGCAAAAAAGACAACAATCAGCAATAAAATGTGCCAAGGTTTATGTGGAATCTACTTTCATACCAACGTAGTGGGTACCAACTAGTTACAAAATTCACACAAACGAAATAGACAAAGGATACACCTTCTAGGAAAAAACACAAGCTTTAACACCTTATTCAGCCGTGAGATTTGTAGAAAGTGAATTTACATTCAAGACAAGCATTTAAAGCATTCTTTCAAAACAAAACAGGAACCTTATTCTTGAATCTTGATTTCAGAAATCCATAGTTAATGCAAGAAAGAACCCTTATGCTTAAGAACCCCTATGCTAGGAAGACAACTAGTTGTGAAGAAGGTGACCCATCTTATGAGTGGAACAACCTGATTTTTTAACCATGTGACCTTGTGGGGCCCACATTTTCAACAACATAGATGTCCTGCACACGTTCCACATTGGCACCAGAGATGGATTATACATTAAGCTAAACTACAACTGATTGTAGGAGATCATTTGCACTTATAGATTCCAGATAGATTTAATTAATGTTTGAGACAGAGCATCAAACTTCTCACACAACTGAATTACATCAAAACCACAATATCCCGTCTATCTTTCTAAATGAATTCCACAAACATCTCAATACAGTTCATGATTTCCACACAACAGAAATTGCTGAAACAACAGAAAAAGGGAAAAATGATTGCAATACAACAATATGCAAGAACAAATTCAAACAAACTTACATCATCATACTTTAAACTATAAACTATAAAAAAAAAAAAAAAAAAAACCTTCAAATCGACAATGACAAAATCGAAACGAGAATTTACCAAAAGTAAAGAGATTGGTGCTCCAATTCTCCTTGATTGGTAAAGGTTTTCCAATTTCCAGCCCCATTTCGGCCATTAAAGAGCTTATGAAGAATCGTATCTTGAATTGCAGCTTCCAACAACAGAGAGAACGAAAATCCCCACAAAAGCTTTTTAAAAAAATGAATGTAGAATTAAGAAGTTTAGGGGAGAGAGAGAGAGAGAGAGAGAGAGAGAGAGAGAGAGAGAGAGAGAGAGAGAGAGAGAGAGAGGATTTAAGATCAGAGAGATTTAGATTTTCCTGAAATGAAAGACTAGGGTTTTGTGAATTAGGGTTTTAGAGAGAGATTCAGAGAGAAAAAGGGGATTCTGGGAGATGATTCGAGAGGATACAATATTCTTGAGAGAGATATGGAGAGACCTTAAATCACGACTCTTTTTAGGCACAGATTGGGTACCCACCAGCATGGAGCTATAGAGAGAGAGACGGAGGGAGGAGGAGGAGATGAGGGGATTTTTTTAGAGAGAGAGAGAGAGGGAGTGGGAGATGAAAGGGTTTTTTTGGGCGAGCGCACGACTCTATTTTGAGCGCGCGCCCTTTTTGGGCATGGATTGATTCCCACCAGACGAAGTTAAGTATGGACGGTCCTGCCAGGGCTCCGTGGGCCCCACCATGATGCATGTGGCTTATCCATGCTGTCCATTCATTTTGATACCTAATTATAGTACACGACCCTAGAAAGGAGTTATATTGAAGGCTGAAATGGACCACACCATAGGAAGCATATGTGATTTAATCTCCACTATTTCCTACCGTGTGGTCCACTTGAGCCTTCAATCTACCTCATTTTTTGGGTTCATACCCTGAAATGATATGTCAAAACAGATGGAAGGTTTAGATATAATACATATATTGTGGTGGGCCCATAGAGCCCCTTAAGGGACCGTTAGTTCTAATTGTGCGAGGGAAGTGTAGCAACCCATTAGCTACGGTTTAAACACGTTGCAAAATATCTACGGTTTAAAACCGTAGTAAAAAGTTCAATTAGTCGGTAGCTTTTTCCAATTTTTTAGGTAGTAATAGCTTAAGGGTTTGAGAGGATTTTTTAAAAAAAGGTCAAAGTTTTTCTTTTTGGAGCTTTGATTGCTAAGATTTCTTCTCCTTTAATTTCATTTTTTTTTACAGTGCATTATCACTTTGTGCTGTAGTTTTTTCCACATTAATTTGGATTGCTTTATGATTATATATGTTTGTACAATCATGATTATCTTGTTAAATTTCTCTCAATGTGCTTGATGTCTGCCAAAATCTGAATGGTCCATGTGATGTAACACCCCATGAAACTCCCAACGCACAACTTTTACCATGATCCAAAATTTTGGTGGGCCTTAGCAAAAGAAAACAGTTTCCTTTCTTGATTTACATCTCTCTTTACTATGGCCCACCAAAGCTTTAAATCAGGGTGAAAATTGGTCCTTAGAAGTTTCATGGGGTGCTACATCACATGGATACTGTTTGGATTTTAGGCCCATGATACATGTGTAAAGGTGTATATGTGCATGGGTGAGCATGTGATCGACAACATACAGTTTTGTGAATGGTAGTGATCATCTGGTCAAGGTGATTTGATGGGCCTCAACAATTACTGGTAGACCCTCTTATATCCAAGGGTAAATGATGGTAAAATGTTGGGTAGATTGGACCCCATATGGATTCACACTGTAACAAGGTACCAACAATTGTTACTAGATTATTTCTCTATCCATGATACACTGTTTGTGTATGTGTGTGAAAATTTTTTTTAATGTATTTATAGGATATTTTCTTAGGACTTTTTATTATGACAAACTATACACTCATAATAAAAAGATTGAAGAAATATGTTTAGCAGAATTCCTTATTCTCATATTTTCTAAATTTTGGAAAAGGCAGAAATGTTAATTATTTAATTGAAATGTTCCCTTTCTCCCTTTCAATATCTAACCACTATTTTTATCTTTCTTTAAATAGATGTCTAACATTCAAATATGTGATATTTGTAAATTGTAGAGTATGGGATGGGCGGTAAGGCATCCACATATGGAGATGTATACAGTTATGGGATCCTTCTACTCGAGATGATCACTGGGAAGCGACCAACTGATGACATGTTTAAGGACAATCAGGGCCTTCATCATTTTACAAAGTCAGCTTTTTCAGAACAAGTAATGGAGATTACAGATCTAAGATTTCTCTTTGAAGATACTGAAGCTATTCAAGACAGTGAAAATCATAACATTTTGAGAAATAAAATGCATGATTGCTTGGTTTCATTCGTCAGCATTATTGGTGTATCGTGTTCTACAGAATTGCCAAAGGAACGAATGAAGATGAGAGATGTTGTCATGGAAATGCATGTAATTAGAGACTTATATCTAGAGGTTGGGATTTACCGACAGAGACAAAACAGGCCCCTATTGTAAGGCGAGGGTTCATCTTACCACAGTAACTACTAATATTAGATTAGTAGTTACATTGAAGAAGATTCCGACATAAAATAAAATTATTGTTTGATATTTTTCTTAAGAAGCTATATATATATATATATATATATATATATATATATATATATATATATATATATATATATATATATATATATATATATATATTGTTTAGTGTTTGAATCTAAAGGGAAGATGTTTTCTTCTTGTTCTTCTTCCTTTTTTATTTTTTATTTTTTATTTTTATTTTTTGTTGTTGTTCTTTCTTTCTTTTATATACCTTGTTGTAGACAAAGGGTGATTGTATTAGAAATATAATAAGAGAAAATGCTTATCAGAATAAAGAGAATATTGAGTGCTAAGATACTAAATGCTCACAAAATTTTATATAACCTATTCCAAAAATACCATTATAATCTTACCAAGTATTCATCAATGGCTT
The DNA here is from genome assembly GCA_037074715.1 of Magnolia kwangsiensis. Classification (NCBI taxonomy): domain Eukaryota; kingdom Viridiplantae; phylum Streptophyta; class Magnoliopsida; order Magnoliales; family Magnoliaceae; genus Magnolia; species Magnolia kwangsiensis. The sequence continues at coordinate 128,097,621 of CM073578.1, read as the reverse complement.
TGCCTGTTGATTAGGAAGGTGTGTGCGCGCATGAAAGCGGTGGATATTGAAAGAAATAGTACCAACAACCCATAGTGTCCAAGATATTTTGGGCCTGACCTACTTTTGTGGGCTTTGAAACTTTGATTTGGGTTGGGCTGAGCTTTATCATATACCCATTGGGCCAAATCTGGGCTAAATTTCTGGTTTGATTAGTGTATGGTTGGGCTTATGCCCAGGAATGCAGCTCAATAAAAGAACAGTCATTGATGGAGACACTACCCATTCCCACTTGCCCTTACCATATTTTTTGTCCAGGGAACATTCGTGATAAGAGAACCCTATTTATGAACTAGCTCAATGGGTTTGAACCCGTAGCTCAATGGCTTACAACTTGTGTTTCAATGTTGAGGTCATGAGCTCAAGTCTGGCCTGTGAACTAGCTAGAGCAGTAAATGGCCCAGTGAAACATGTCCAGTTCTAGCCCATTAGCCATATATCTAGGTAAATGCCCAAAAAGACCTGAATTAGGCTTCAACAATCATTTCAGTACATGAGGGGGCTAATTCAGTAGATGAGGTAGCTGCAGGCTTAGCTAATCTAATGTCATAGAAATGTATCAAATGTTGGGAATATCGCAGAAGCAAACTTGAATTCAGTCAACCAAGACAAAATCAAATGCAAACAAAAACATACCGAGAACATATAAATTTTACATGGAAAAGCCTTCTTAAGAAAAAATCACAATACAAAGCGACAAACAATTCACCATGAAACGATATTACAAGAAACATAAGACTTACAACGATGAGAACTCCATTCGAATCATCCAAAACCCTAACTTTTGCTCTATATAGCCCTTAAAAATGTTTTAACATTCACTTAGAATACTCTAGTACCAATTGCACCCGATATACACACACACACACACACACACACACACACACACACATATATATATATATATATATATATATATATATATATATATATATATATATATATATATATATATATATATATATATATATATATATATATATATATAATCATAATTAAAAATAAATTGCTCACTTATATAGTTCCGCACGCGCCATCAATTTATTGACATCGATCGAGCAATCATCGTTTCGATCAAAGACGCATGTTTAATCAATTGAACATGCCAAAAACATTTCAAAGAATTTGGAATATTTTTCAAATTACTATTGATCGATCGACCCGATTGTCAATCGAACATGTCCAAAGTGTTAAGAGAGCAATCTATATAATTTTAGGGAGGTTCAATGGATCGAGTATGACTATTAATTGATCAATGTCCCTTATTTCTACACAAATTGAAGGCTAATCTTAAAACGATGGTTTGACCATACCTTAGATTCGAAATGGCGAGCAACACAAAAGGGCATAGTATAGGGAGGCCTCCCTTTAAGAAATTCATAGAGTTAGATCACGTCTGACCAAATCTGAGTTGACTCTGACAAGTCGCATCAAACTCGCCAAGCAGACATCGTATCAGACTCGGACCAGGCCTGGCTTACTGGATCAAGTCAGAGCAAGTTCGAGCTGACTCGGACAAATCTCATCGGGCTCATCCAAGTCATAAAACCATGGTTCGAGCAGCCCATGTGCTGACATCTAAAATGGGCCAGCATATATCATATCCAATTCTAGCCCATGAATCAAGGTCCATGCCCTGCATGACCCAAGTCAAGCTCAAGCTAGGAACTCCGAATCTCAGTCACCAATGCTAAGCTAGTCGTGTCAGGCCATGCAAAACCCTCAGCCCGCATCCAACCAACAAGTCATGAAGATCAGGCCAAACCAAACCGAAAGCTAGGTGGGCCCATTTTCGTTCCAGCCAGGTAACTGATGTCAAAGCCATGTGGTCCCCACCATGATGTATGTGTTTTATCCACACCGTTCATTCATTTTCTAGCTTATTTTAGGGTATGAGCAAGGCAGATACAAAGTTCAAGTGCACCCCACCACAGGAAACAGTAGGGATTGAATTCTTCCCTTCAAAAACTCCTTAGGGCCACAGGTGTTTTGGATTAAGCTGATGTTTGTAGTTTTCCATCATGATGTAGAGCGGGTTGCAAACAATTTCATGGCCAAGATGGATCAGAAAAGGCACGGTCGGCGACAGAAGTGATTCGGACCATCGGACCTTAGATCGGGCGTATCTTGCAATTCGGAATGAGTTATCTGACGTAAAATATATGAATTTGGGGTAGAACGAGCTACTTTAGCCAACCAACCCCGCTTTGCCGGGTTGCGCAGCCCGGATTTGAGAGAAACCTCCTGATCGATGGTCGTTTCTCCGTTTTAATTTCGTTTTTACTATAAATAGTAAGTTTTAGTTTGCTTATAGCTCTTCATCCGTTGGGCTTTAGGAGTTGTGTCCAACATGAAAAGTGCTTAGAATAATTAGGAGAACGGTTTGGTGAAGCCAAATAGGACACTTACTATTTTTGGCCGAAAACCTTGCGCACTAGTAGACATCACGACCGTCTATAAATAGTAAGTTTACTATTTATAGTAAGTCGCGTATTCTAAGAGTTTTAGTTGTAGTTTGAGTTTGATTTCTTTCCTGTTGCTTGGTTCCCTTATTTAAAGGGGTGTAAACTCGTTTTTATTCATTCAGCAATTAATTTCAAATTTATTAGAATTTATTTCTATTTTCCTGCTTTCTTTCCTCGTGGATTCGAGAAGTCTCTGTGAAAAGTCCAGAGAAGCTCCGTGGATTCGAAGTAGTTATCCTTGAGGAAGACGGTGATCGACCTCATCACATTCATCCCTGCGTCAATTTGGTATCAGAGAGAGGTTTTCCCTCGGGCCGATGGCAAACAACGAAGGTATGAATCAAAATCCCGTGGACGGTGATTCAGGGATTCGTTATCTTTCGGAAAGAATGGAAGCTTTCCACCGGGAGAGTCAATTGACCATGCAAGGGCTGCAGGCAACCCTCGACCGTCTTGCGAATGCGCTACTTCCGCCCCGAGCCCTAGGCGGTGCTCCACCACCTATGAACGCTCTACCACCTGTGGTTGTTGTACGACGTGATCCCGATTATCGCAGAGCACTACCAGCGGCAAATCGTAGGACGACACCAGATGATTCTAGTTCCAGCAACGAGGACATTACTGAGGGTTTTGACCGACAACCAATCCATGGAGGCGATCGTCTAGATCGTGCTGAAAGAGACTATCGAGGTAAGGCTGAACTTCCTAATTTTAATGGTTTATTACGTATCAAAGATTTCCTTGATTGACTAGCCGAAGTAGAGAGATATTTCGATTATATGGATGTAGCAGATCATAAAAGGGTGAAATTAGTAGCGTTTAAATTAAAATCTGGTGCTTCTGCATGGTAGGAACAATTACAACTCTCACGAGCCCGCCAGAACAAGGCGCCCACCGCATCATGGCCTCGGATGAGACGTCTTCTTCGATCACGATTTCTCCCTAGTGATTATGAGCAGATCTTATTCCAACAATACCAGAATTGTCGACAAAGAAATTGAACTGTTACAGATTAGACTGAAGAATTCCAGCGGTCGGCTACACGAAACGATTTGTTAGAATCTGAGTCACAGAAAGTGGCACGATTTATAGGTGGGTTGCGACCGGCAATTCAGGACCGAGTTTAGATGTACCCAGTCGGGACCGTAGATGAAGCAGTTCAATTGGCAGGAAGGGCAGAAACACAACTTGCAAGAGCTCCTGCTCGTCCCTATCTTTCAAATCGACCCTCTATAACGGATCCCACACAGGATCCAGTGCTGGCTCGAGGAAAAGATCCGGTAGGAGAACGTCTTCAACCTCCTCCACCCGTGAACCGCGATACGGGGAGCGGACCATCCAGACCTCAACAGGTAGCACCCACAACAGCGAGGCTGAGTAGGATTCCGAATCCTTATGCACCGCCAAGGCCGAACAATTATTACCGCTGTGGCCAACCAGGCCACTTATCAAACACTTGTCCTCAACGTCTGGCAGCACACTTAACTATAAACGAAGGGGACACTGAAGATGAGGCCGCAGAAGAAGATCATGACTTTGATGAATATAAATAAACCACTGACGAAATAGCATGTGGCGATGAAGTGATAGAGAGGACCGTGGGGAATCTCTCGTTGTGAGGCGACTATTATATACCCCGCAAAAGAAATTACATCCATAGCGGCATAATATATTTCGTACTTGATGTACTGTCAACGGAAAGGTCTGTGATGTGATCATAGACAGTGGTAGCACCGAGAACATCATCTCAAGAGTAATGGTGGACAAGTTACAGCTACTAACGACGAGACATCCTTCTCCGTACTCAATTGGCTGGATAAAAAAAGTGAACGAGACCAAGGTAACTGAACAATGCACTATCTCGTTTTCAATTGATAAACATTACAAGGATCAGATACTTTGTGACGTGGTTGACATGGAAGCCTACCACATACTACTCGGTCGACCCTGGCAGTCGTACCGTGATGCGACCCATCGAGGACGAGACAATGTCTACATATTCGTCAAGGATAGTCGAAAAATAATCCTTACCCCTATGGCACCAGAGAATCACCCTGAAGCCTCTAAAGTAGAAGGGAGTTCTCTCTTGACCATTCGAGAATTTATGGAGGAATCCAAAGAAACCGGCGAGGTATACGCCGTAGTGGTGAAGGGCGAGGAAGAGGAACCCTCAAACATCCCTCCAAGTTTAAGACCGTTGCTAAACAAATTCAAAGAAGTTTGGCCTGAAGATTTACCTAATGGATTGCCCCCCCATGAGGGACATCCAACATCACATAGACCTCGTCCCTGGGGCTAGCCTGCCCAATCGCCCTCATTATCGGATGAGTCCGAAAGAGTGTGAGATACTTCAGGGGCAAGTGGAGGAATTAATCCGTAAGGGTCTATTAAGAGAGAGCATGAGCCCATGTGCTGTACCAGCATTATTAATGCCAAAAAAAATGGAAGCTGGCGCATGTGTGTTGACAGCCGAGCAATCAACAAAATTATCATCAAATATCGGTTCCCAATACCACGGTTGGATGATATGCTTGATATGCTGGGAGGGGCCAAGGTGTGCTCTAAACTAGATCTAAAGAGAGGGTACCATTAGATTCGTATCTGACCCAGTGATGAGTGGAAAACGGCATTCAAGACAAAGGAAGGGTTGTATGAGTGGCTGGTCATGCCCTTCGGCCTATTGAACTCACTAAGTACTTTTATGCGTTTGATGAATCAAGTTCTAAAACCGTTCACTGGCCGATTTGTGGTAGTATATTTTGATGACATATTAATATATAGCCAAGATGAGGCGAAGCACAAGAAACATCTCAGGCAGGTGCTGCAGGTCCTACAAGATAACAAGTTGTACCTCAACTTGAAAAAATGTAGCTTTTTAACTGACAGCCTATTGTTTCTAGGATTTGTTGTAACGTCTACGGGCATTCGAGTGGACGATGAAAAGGTGCGCGCTATTAGGGAATGGCCGATCCTGACAAACATTCATGAGGTGAAGAGTTTTCATAGATTTGCGACTTTTTATCGTCGATTTGTGCGAGACTTTAGCACCATAGTCACTCCTATAACAGATTGCATGAAGAAGGGACCATTCCAGTGGACCAATAAAGCTGACAAGAGCTTTCACGAGATCAAGCATCGTTTGTCTATAACACGAGTCTTGGTGCTTCCTAATTTCGACAAATTGTTTGAGGTTGAGTGTGACGCTTCATACGTCGGAATTGAGGGAGTATTATCACAGGAAGGCAGGCTGGTTGCCTTCTACAGCGAGAAGCTCAGTGAAGCACGAAAGAACTGGTTGACTTATGAGCTTGAGTCATATGCAGTTGTTCAAGCACTGCGACATTAGCGGCATTATCTGATTCAAAGGGAGTTTGTTCTGTACACTGACCATCAAACATTAAAGTTTATTAATAGTCAGACTAACGTGAATCGTATACATGATAGATGGGTTGCGTTTTTACAGGAATTCACGTTCGTTCTGAAGCACAAGTCAGGACAACAGAACAAGGTGGCTGATGCACTTAGCCGTCGTGCATCACTACTTGTTACGATGAACAACGAGGTGGTCGGCTTTGACTGTCTCAAGGAGCAGTATGCCGAGGATGAGGACTTCAAAGAGTCTTGGTTGAAGTGCTAAGAAGGTCACCCTAGCGACCTTCATATACAGGATGGTTTTCTCTTCAAAGGGAATCGATTGTGCATCCCCCAAAGTTCTCTAAGGGAGCAGATTATTCAGGAACTACATGGAGGTGGCCTCGGTGGACACCTTGGGCGAGACAAGACGCGAGCTCTTGTGGAAGAACGGTATTACTGGTCATAATTAGTACGTGATATGGGAAGAGCCGTATAACGTTGCCATATTTATCAAACTTTCAAGGAAAAATCTCAGAATACGGGACTCTACACCCCGTTACTTGTGCCTGATGGTCTTTGGGAGGATTTATCAATGGACTTCGTGCTTGGTCTTCCACGAACACAATGCGGCATGGATTTGGTGTTCGTAGTGGTCGATCGTTTCTCCAAGATGGCGCACTTTATCCTATGCAAGAAGACCCTCGATGCAACACATGTGGCAAATCTATTCTTCAGGGAGGTCGTACGGCTATATAGGGTCCCTAAGACTATTACTTCTGATCGTGATACGAAGTTCATTAGCCACTTTTGGCGGACTTTGTGGACTCGAATCAATACACAACTTCAATTCAACAGTGCTTACTACCCACAGACTGATGGGTAGACCGAAGTTGTGAATCGCACATTGGGAAACCTCCTTCGCAGTATTACAGGAGAAAATCCGAAGCAATGGGACTTGGCCTTGTCTCAAGCAGAGTTTGCGTTCAACAACATGATGAACCGCTCGATATTGAAATCGCCGTTCCAGATTATCTACGGACGAGTGCCTCGCCACACACTTGACTTGGTCCCTTTGCCCAAGCACCCAGGCACGAGCGTTGCAACAAAATATATGGCAGATAAGATCATGGGCATCCATGCTGAAGTGCAGGCCAAGCTACATGCCTCGAAAGAGAAGTATAAGGAACAAGCGGACAAGCACCGACGACAAAAAGTGTTCGAGGTGGGCGATCGCGTTATGCTCCATCTGCGTAAAGAGAGATTTTCGACCGGGATATACAATAAGTTGAAAAATAAGAAGATTGGACCAGTACCGATCATCCAAAAGATCAATGACAACGCTTATGTTGTTGATCTTCCAGATGACCTGGCGATCTCACGGACTTTCAACGTCGCGGACCTGACCGAGTATCATGAACCAACGCAGGAGGAGGACTTGAGGACGAGTTCTTTTCAAGTGGAGGGTACTGATGTAGAGTGGGTTGCGAACAATTTTTGGCCAAGATGGATCAGAAAAGGCACGGTCGACGACAGAAGTGATCCGGACTATCGGACCTTAGATCGGGCGTATCTTGCAATTCGGAATGAGTTATCTGACATAAAATATATGAATTTGGGGTAGAACGAGCTACTTTAGCCAACCAACCCCACTATGCCGGGTTGCGCAGCTCGTATTTGCAAGAAACCCCCTGATCGATGGTCGTTTCTTCATTTTAATTTCATTTTTACTATAAATAGTAAGTTTTAGTTTGCTTATAGCTCTTCATCCGTTGGGCTTTAGGAGTTGTGTCCAACATGAAAAGTGCTTAGAATAATTAGGAGAACGGTTTGGTGAAGCCAAATAGGACACTTACTATTTTTGGGCGAAAACTTTGCGCACTAGTAGACATCACGACCGTCTATAAATAGTAAGTTTACTATTTATAGTAAGTCGCGGATTTTAAGAGTTTTAGTTGTAGTTTGAGTCTGATTTCTTTCCTGTTGCTTAGTTCCCTTATTTAAAGGGGTGTAAACTCATTTTTATTCATTCAGCAATTAATTTCGAATTATTTAGAATTTAATTCTATTTTCCTACTTTCTTTTCTCGTGGATTCGAGAAGTCTCTGTGAGGAGTCCAGAGAAGCTCCGTGGATTTGGAGTAGTTATCCTTGAGGAAGACGATGATCGACCTCATCACGTTCATCCCTGCGTCACATCATCACTGTCTTGTCTGACCTTAAGAACAAGTTGGATAGAAAATAAACTTTATTGTGGGCTCTGAGAAGGTTTCAATGGTGGCGGACCCCACTATTTCTTGTGGTGTGGTCCACATGAAGATTTGGATCTGCCTCATATTTTGGGCTCACGCATTAAAATAAACGGGTAAAAATTGAAGGGCCAGGATGGAAAAACACATACATCATGGTGGGGCCCACAACTTTGACACCTACTAATGGGCTGGTATCGAGGTAACTGGCCAAATCAAATCTTTTATGGTACCTAATAAACTCTGTTGGGCCCACAGTGAATGTCTGTAATTTATCCATGCCATTCATCCATTTTTTTTAACTCATATTAGAGGTTGAGATTAAAATTGAAGTATATTTAAACCTTAAGTGGACCACGCCACATGAAACGGGGGAATTAATGATTTCCACCGTTGAAACCTTACTAAGGTCTTCATTTATCTTCCATCCTTTTTGAAAGATTGTACGGACATGGATGAAGGGAAAACACACTTACCAGTTTGATCCAAGAATTTTTGTAAACACACTTACCAGTTTGATCCAAGAATTTTTCTAAACGCACCTATCAGTTAAATCCACAATGTTTATTGTGATGTGGTCCACTTAAGCTTTTTTTTTTTTTAAATGACACACGCACACATACCCCAAACACTCATGGTAGTGGAATTTCACCACCATGGGTATTCGAACCCTCAACCCGGTTTTGAAACTCCTTGAGCTTTGGATACAGTAAAATGGACGGACGAAGTGGATAAAATGCATAAATCCCAGTGGGCCCACAGAGTTTACTCAGTACGCAGTCCGCTTCCCAGCCCTACCGCACTCCCTCCTCCGAGTATTGCTTGCGTGCGAGTATTCTGTCTTCGGACGGTAGAAATAGGAAAAGCTAGAAAGAAGGAAGAAGAAAGAGAGATGGCGAGCAACGGCAGCAGCTCATCTCCCAAACCCAACCCTAAAAAAGCTAATTTGATGGATCCTCATTCCATCAAACACCTTCTCGACGAGTCCGTCTCCGAGGTTCCAAAACCCTAGACCTCCCCCCTCTCTATCTATCTCGATCTCTCTCTTGCATTTCTAGGGTTTTCAGAGACTTTAAATGAGGTTCTAACTCTTCTCTTCTTGCAGATCGTCACCGGCCGAGGATACGCCGAAGACGTGCATCTGAGCAACATCAGATTGCTTGTGGGAATGGCCATCATCGCCATTGCTCTCGTCGCGCAGTTCTACCGTAAGAAGTTCCCAGAAAAAGATTTCCTCATCGGATGCATCGCATTATATCCTTTAAAACCTAATTCTTGTACATCTCTCGGAGAAGAAATCATCTTCTTTTCTGTGTTTTTGCAGTGTAATCTATCTATTGGAAATTGGATTTTTTTTTTTTTTTTTTGACTCCTTTTTGGCAAGTATATCGTCTTCAACGGATTGTTGCAGTTGATCATCTACAAAAAGGAGAAGAATGCGATCCTTTTCACTTCTCCTCTTCCAGTGAGTTCTTCTTCTTTTTTCGGATTTTAGGAATACGTCAAATTTTTTTCTTCTGTCTGTACGTCTGTTTTTTTTTTTTTTTTTTTTTTGGTTTTTTTTTTGAATTTGGGTTTGAATTATAGTAGCATTTTCACATGGGTAGACTGTTCATCTGGTGGGCCTTATCGTAGATGCTTGATGCTGCAAAGGTACCTATCTCTATTGGACAATTTGAGCCATTCAATAATTGACTTGCAAATGGATGGATAAAAGGAACATAAGAGAAGGCCAAGGGGCAATCTGCAATAGGCAATTACCATTAATGAGATGGACGTAATTGTTTGATGGGGGTTTGGTCCATCACCCATCCATGGTGGGGCCCACCAGATGGAGGCATGTTCTGCTGAGCATTGTGTGACTCCACCATTATCTTCTAATTCAATTGTGAGATTGATAGAGTAGAACTTTGTTCGATGCAACTTATACAGTATTCAGCTATTATATATAAACTAATGAAATCAACTTATTTTAAACACTGTGATTGTTATCATAGCGGTAAGATTTCTAACGCAGGTTCAAAGCTTCCAGTTGTGAAAGCTCCCATAGTTCATGCTCTAGTTAATGCTATTGGATTGGTGAGGCATGCTGAAAAGTCTTTAAGTTTTTTACAGAAAAATCATGTCGACTTGGGAAATTGGATGACTGAATTTTGTAGATAAATTGATAGTGGTGGTGTAGAAATTTACAGAAAGCAAGGCTAGGAGGGTGATTGGCATCAATCAAGAAGATGGTTGTAGTGTTCAGATCACGGAAAGATTAATTCAAGAGATTCACAAATTTTGGCTAACCTACACATTGGATGTCCAAGCCAACCCAACTCTACAGAATCTTGTTTTCCTAGTTCTGATTGACAACAAAGCTTCTCAAGATGTGTTAAGACAAATGCAATGCCAAGAGCAACTGTATAAAGTATTACCTACTTGCCTCCAACAACAACAAAACAAACTAGATTCCTTATCATATTAACCAACCAATAACCCAATGGGATAAGTTTTACCGAAATTGTCAATCTTCTTATCTTTTCAATTATGAATCTTGCTATCTGGATTATGGGTCATGATGTAGGACGTGGCACAAAGACTTTCCTAGAATGGTTGGACTAAAAGAAGGTGAACCGTAAATTGGCCATAACTTTTGATTTGGGTATCATTATGGGGCGCACAACCTATCAATTTTTACTGAAATGAGTCGTCTGAGGTGTATCGACCCACAAAAGTGGGTCGCGTCTGTCCATTTCGCTAGAGAATGTGTGCTTTCAACTCAAAAACCAAAATTTAAGGAAAAATTACTATTTTTAGTAGTTCTGATTTTATTTTTTTTTAATATTTTGTTATTTTTAGAGTTTTAGATTTTCTTCTTTTTTAGAAACAACTTATAATCATGCTAGGACTCTTCTATCAAAAGTTTATTTGAAATTTTTATTTTTAAAAATTAGGCTTTAGAAGAGTTTTATTAGAATTAGGATTTTTATTAGACTTAGAATTTTACTATTTTTGGTCATTACGAGTTTTAGGGAGTTTGAGTTGGAGTTTGATTCTGAAACTTCTTCCTAAGTTTGGTAACACTATTTAAAGGGTTGTAAATTCGTTTTATTATGAATCAATCAATTTTCGAATTTCTAGAATTTATTTTTATTTTCTTATTTTCCCTCGTGGAATCGAGGTATCTCTGTGAGGAGTTCAGAGAAGCTTCGTGGATTCGGAGTAGTCATCCCCCTGAGGAAGACGGTGATCGACCTCATCACGTTCTTTCCTGCGTCAGGTCATTTGCAATCCAAATTGCTATTTGGACTGATCGACAAGTATGGTTCCATAATTTAGACTAGAATACCTTTTGATGTCAATCTGTATTCACAGTGAAGAGATTTATATGTTGATTTATGAAATAGAATGCATATATAATATTATGCATGTGGGCCTTGTAATAATAATATTCCTTATTTGGTGTATAAAATGCAGTACTGATTCTTGTACAAAACTATGCTATATACCGAGTTATGTGCTGGAGCAACCCACATGATCCTACTCCTAGCGTACAACCATTGGAGGAAGTAGTGCACTGCTTGCTTGTTCTTTTACCATGTACCGAAATGAACCGTGCTCCAGCTAACACTGACACTTGAAACTAGGCCTAACAACTCAATAACTTGTATTAATATAAACATGGTAATGACTTTTCAAAAGGGAGATATATTGATTGTTTCAAGTTTTGTGATTTGGAAGAAATCCATTGTATTGATATCCTTTTTGTGTTTCATTGTTTGGAGTGTGTTGATTCTTGATGGAAGGTAGATTGTGAAGTAATAGATTTTTCTTTAATTGCTTAATTTGATAATGGATCAAACTCATGGTTTAAATGCTCAAACTCAATTCAAACTTGTGCCTAATTCCATGCCGCCTTGAAACATGATTCATTACTCAATTCATTTTCTTTCAAGCTTAAGAATTGTTAGTGTGAAGTTGTTGCCTTTGAAAATTAGACAGAATGTTTTTACTCTATCTCTATGCGAATTAGCCATGGGTAAACGAAGTCTTTAGCCTAAAAGTGATATCTTGGATCTCCGGTGCAACTTGGTTATCAAGTCAATGAGACATTGACGCCTGAATCGTAACGAAATGGACAAGATTAGTAGAGAGGGAGAAATACTTTACTGATATCAAACTTCTTCTTACAATACTTAAGAAAATCTCACATAAGGAAAATTTTGGAATGCCCACCTCCTACGCCACCCTCTCTTTTATAGACCCTAAATAAATCTTCACTGAGAATTCCCCTAAACTAAGAGATTCATTTCAAACCAATCTAATCTACCTAAGATGGTTGGACTTGTACTACCTCTACAATGAATCTTCTTCTTTGGTGGAAGCTAGTGGTGTAACCCTATGTATCGGCTCGGCACAACCTTTGTTGGGAATCAACTGTAGATGATCTCTCTTGCACTTTTGTGGGTGCTAACTTATTTGTTGTTAACTTCAAAGGTCTTTGTGGATCCTCAAATATTTGCCCCGCTTTTTGTGGCGCAATCATCTTTTGCAAAAGTCCTTCAATTCAAGTATTAAGACCTATTTGCATGTTTATCAACGTGGTCGCCACTATCAATGGATCCATCTATTAATCCATTAATGAATCTAAGTGTAGGTCCAATGTTATTGCATCTTCAGATGTCAACTTTTCCTTTGACTCTATAGATTTCTTCATCATTTTCTACTTCAATTCTGGATTATTTGTCACATTCCAACAATTGAAGGATTCGATCATTGGTGTCTTCATAAGCTGGAGTCACTTGTTATTGGTTGGGACCTTGGTGGAGATGTTCCCCTACGCGTCCATGTGTTCCAACTTTGGTCCTTGAATTCCCTTCACACCGGAACTCTACCACTTGAATAGTGAGATTGCCTACCGCATGCCTATCCCACATTAGAGCTCCTACCGCTTTGAGTATATGTAATATTCTAATTTTTTATTTTTTATTTTGGCACAGAGGTATTATCCAATGGTAGGGCTGAAAGCTTGTGTAGCATTGTTCAAGTTTTTAGTCTGTGCTAGTGGGGCCCGTGGGAACCCTTGGATCTGGGATCCAAACCATTGATATTAGGGACCTAGGGCCCCACTAGAGATTTCTGATACACTAAAAACTCTGAAATGGAAAAATCCTAACCCTGCAATATGTGGCCTAAGAATAGACAATTAAGAAAGAAAAAAGAGCAATAGTTCTCATTAGACCCAAGAAAAGGCCAAATATTCTATAGGTTAGACCCTCTCGGGAGTGTAGTCAATGCATTCTATGTGCATGCTTCGGCATTTTGGTCCTATTGCATCCTACCTAGACACTAGGCGAGGCAACTACGTCATGTATGAGCCTAGGCATGCCTATTGCACTTTTTTATTTTATTTTATTTTATTTTAAATTTTATTATTATTTTAATTTTATTTAATGTGAGATACCCTTTGGGCACCTCATAGGTATGGTTTTTTTACCACCCAATAAGGGTGTGAATAGAAAAGAAATGGCTGTCAAGCCCTTTTCCAACAACTTGTCTCCTTTTATGTTAAGGTTATCGCGTTAGACTTCTCGAAAGCAGGTTGAGCTTTCATCACAGGCCTCTTCATTTTGGCAGCGGAAGCGTTCTTTAGAAGCTTCAGAAATCTGGTAGTTCAAGGAAAATGTCAGGCCTTTAAGCTCCACCGCCAGAGCTCGCTTATTACCCACCTCCTCTTTGCGGATGACACTCTTTTGTTTGTGAATGGAAGCATCAAATCCCTCCAGGTAGTTAATAAATTTCTGACCGAATTTCAGGAAGAGATGGGGCAGAAGATCAACAAGTCCAAATGTTGCTTTTTAACTGCTGACAACATGCCAGGGGATCGAACCAAATCTATGGAACGACTTTTAGGGATAGCAAAAGCTAGAGCTGGTATTAAATATTTGGGTGTCCCTCTAGCCCGGGGTAGGCTTCGTCAGGCAGATTTTCAGTTTCTCATTGAAAAAGTGGAGAGACGCATCAGTGGTTGGACTGCTAGGTTCATCTCTCAAGCGGGCAAGGTGGTCTTGATCAAACATATATTGGGGAGTCTTCCTATCCACGTAATGGTTGCGGTCCATATGCCAAGGATGGTCTTTGGGAAGTTGGAAAAGCTATTCGCTAACTTCTTCTGCGGTTCGACCGAAGGGAGAAACAAGTCGCATTGGATTGCATGGCAGAAGATCTCATGCTCAACAGAGGAAGGCGGGTTGGGAGTGCGCAGTTTAAAGGAAGTTATGTCAGCCTAACGCATGAAAATGGCCTGGTCAGCGAAATTTGGGGAGGAAGGTGGTCCGTGGGTCGAGTTCGTTAGATCTAAATACCAGGCCGATCTAAGATGCACAGATGGAGTCTTTCCAGCTAGCAGCGGTTCTCAATTGTGGAAGAAAATTAGGGAATTCCTCCCATTGGTGTCGTCCTATGCCCAATGGTATGTCGGAAATGGTGATTTCAACGTTTGGGAGAATAATTGGACTGGCCTCGGTCCTCTTATAGTTCATGTGGATAGCCCTCTCTCGGATAACATCAGGTAGTTGAAGGTCAGGGATTTCATCGGCCCAGCTGGGCCCCTCCCCCCTTCCGTGGTCATGGCTATGCTTCCTCCTACTGTCATTTCCTGGGTCTTCAACGCATGGTTTGCTTTGTCGGAAGGTAGGCCTTTTTGCTTTTGGCCTCGGGAATCATCTGGAAAATTCACGATTAGCTCTGCTTGGAAGCTTAATCGTCTCCCTCGACCCCGTAAATGCTGGGGCTCCTAGATTTGGAGGAAAGGAGTTCTTCCCAAGATCTCGGTGTTTGCTTGGAAGCTGCTGCAAGGGGCAATTCCCGTCGATGAAAGTGTCCAAAGAAAGGGTATCCAACTTGCGTCTCAGTGCAATTGCTACTTGGATCTGCCCCCTCAACGCCCTTATGGTGAGTCAATTGATCACCTGTTTCTTCAGGGGAGGCAAGCATGCCTTATGTGGGAGCACTTCAGCGGCTTCTTCGGCATCCCTAACCAAATGCATCAGTCTTTTGAAGAACGCTTCCACCTATGGTGAAATGCCGAGGCATTGGGTATGGTTTCTTTGCAAATCAGGTACGCTCTCCCTATGTTGATTGTGTGAGAATTATGGATCGCCAGGAATGAGGCGAGATTTGATGGTAGGCCCATGAAGTCTTTGAGCATTATTGCTAGGGTGAATGGCAGGATTGTTGCTATGGACTGCGAGGGGCACTCTTGGCTCCCTTCGACCCGGTAGTCTTGGGGTGGCCCTCGTTCCCTCCCTCCCCCGTCCAAGACCCTACATCATGTGCTTATCAAGTGGACCAAGCCAGACACGGGCTGTTTCAAGCTCAACGTGGACGGTTCAGCTCGAGGTAACCCGGGTCTTTCCAGCGGTGGGGGAGTGTGCAGAAATGCTAGGGGGAATCTAATCTTCGCCTTTGCTAATGGCTATGGGCTGGGATCAAATAACGAGGCCGAACTGAGAGTAGTACATGATGGTCTGGTTCTCTGTCTAGAAAGAGGGCTCCACAAGGTGGTAGTGGAATCCAATTCGAGAGTTATTGTGGATATGTTGTTGGGGAAGGTAGTGACTACCTGGCGGTGGAAACCATGGGTGGACAGGATCAGAAATCTGCTCTCCTAGAGTGATATATCGTTCTGTCACATATGGAGAGAAGGGAACGTGCCAGATGATGGTATGGACCGTTCAGGCAGCTTCGGCCAGCCCCCGCTCTCCATTTTTTCCTTGCAACATCTCCCTACTGAGGTTAGAGGATCTATTTTCCTAGATAAGGAAGGCCTAGGAAATATTAGATCTTTTCATACTGCTGGGTAGAGTAGTCATTAGGTTATGTTCTTTGCTGCTCCCCTGGTCCTTTGGTAGTGTTAAGTGTCTCCACGTGGATTTGTGTTCTCTCATGATAGGAGTGGCTGCTGGGGGCAGCCCTCCTGAATTACTTGTAAATCCACCTGTTTTAGCAATGGAAATATGAAGTCTTTTATTAAAAAAAAAAAAAAAACTGGTGCCAAGCCCGTTGTCATTGTAGTGGGCAGAATAATGTGATTTCAAAAAAAAAAAAAAAAGGTTGTGCTTTCATCATTGTTGTACAAGCGATTAAGTTGAATTGGGGATTTCAGGAGAATTGGAAAACATAGGTTATTTGGGGATTTTGAATATTGGATTATAGGGTTTTGAAAATTTAGGGATTTTGGCAAATTGTAGTTTTAGATTGGCGAATCAGGGTATTTGGGGAAAGTGGGAAATTTTTGGTTAGGATTTGGGGAAATTAAGATTTAAATTTTGGGAATTTGTGGAAAATTGGGAATGTGGGGTTCCAGTTTAAGAGGAATTCATGGCATTGACTTTTGATTATTTCAAAAAGATTAACTTATGTACATAAATGATTAAATATCAATGTTTATATATAAAATTAAAAAATGCACCTGGAATCTCTAGGCATGTGCCTAAGCCACTTGAAAATTTCAGGCGTTATAGGGGCGCCTTCAACTATACTGCCTCCAGTTTCGGGGATTTTTGGTGCATGGGCTATCCAGAGTTTGACCCATCATATCAACAATTTGGACAACTGAATGATGGCCCTAAGGCCCAGCCTCTATAATTCGCCCATGCATTGATAATGCCTCATTCCATGAACTATATAATAGAGACGTGCATGTATGTCACTTCATACGTATATCCAGATGTGGCATTCCTATTGCTGTTTATGAGCAAACACAGGTATGTGAATATGTAACATGATGCCAATACCACTCAAGGGGATTTTCTTCTACTGGAATCCACCATGTCAAGTGGGAGCCGCACATGACTCAAACTCATAGAAACAGTTGTATAACTGTCTCCAGTGTGGTAGCCCCAGGAGTCACCATGATAAAGCTCCCTTGCATTTGTGAAGCAAATGAGTGACTCTAGAAAACGGCCTTAAAAATTGGCAACCATGGAGTTACCTCGTGAACATTTTGGGTGGTTTTGATAATTGAACCCTAATAAGATTCCAAAAAGAAGAGGATAATTGCTACCAACAAATAGATGGTGAGAGCTGGGTCCGGCTCTATGGCTCAGTGGTAGACAGACTCTACTTCAACATCGAGATCATGGGATTGAATGCCCATGAGGGGTGTGTGTGTGTGTTTTTTTTTAAAAAAAGGGATGGAGAGAGCTCAACACCCAGGAGGACTTGAAACACACTAAAACACTGAGATCAAGGTACCACTTGTAGTACCATACCATGTTTCTGCCAACATGCCTCTGGTGGAGGACATCAGTACCATGAAAATCGTTAACCCCACCATGAGATCACCTGGCACAAAAATCAGGCCCGGTCGCTCAGGTGGGCCACATTGTTGAAATCAATGGACAACCAATGGTATAACTCAACATAGAGTTGTGGCCTACCCAGTGAGGGGATCAACCTTTATTTTTGTAAAGGGCAATCTTCATGGTGGGACATAATGTTTCCATGGTACTGACTTTCTAAATAAATGTTATGTGGCAGGAAAGACGGTAGAGTGCCCAAGTTGTTGTACTGTTGCCTATAGATGATCAGTTCTTCTAAAACTAATGCAAATCCAGTTAAATGCTCTAGCCTGATCCATTAAGTAGATATGTAGGATCCAAAGGTGGAACCATGTGATGAAATTTCAGAGGTTCTAGGTGTCTTGGATTCTCCATGAAACTATGTTGCTGATGCTCTCCCTCCCTCTTCTTCTTCTTCTTCTTCTTCTTGAGATTTGAATTTTCAGTTGCAATTGTTGTGTGCAGGGATCATTCAACAGCACTGGACTGGTAGTATCTTCCAAGCTGCCAAGATTCTCTGACTTGTATACACAGTCTGTTGCCAGTGCAGATCCAAAATCTGTTTCTGCCAACAAAGCAGTCCATTTCACAAAGAGTGTTACCAAGTGGTTAGTTCATTTGATATATTTTCAAATTTCTCCTTCCAGGGATGGAATGCCAGAATCCTCGTTTTGGCATGGAACTATTGTACTACGCATGAGATGTATCTATTCTAAGCTTGGGTTTTCAGTTTGTACAGGTGGGGATGCACATCAGAAAAGAAAAAAGATTGTACAAGTGGTGATCATAGTCCAATGATTCCAAACTGTTGATATAATGGGTTGTATTGTGAATTCCACGTGCACCAAAAATTCTCCCAGATTGGTCATGACCATTGAATCTTCCGCCATTGTTCTGTTGTATTTTTGTATGTGGACCATTTCTTCTTCTTCTTCTTCTTCTTCTTCTTCTTTTTTACTGTCTGCCTACTGGCAACCACTAAAGGTTATAGGATTTCCCCATATTTGGCGTATGGCCAACCGATATGGGATTTCCCCGGATGGGAGATACTCATGGGCTATCAATACCACAAAAGGTTAGATTTCCCCTTATTTGGCATATGTACCAACAATATGGGATTTTCCCGTATGGGAGATACTCAGTTTATGAGCTATCAATACCACTAAAAGTTATAGGATTTCCCCATATTTGGCATATGGACCACCAATATGGGATTTCCCCATATGGAAGATAAATCAGTATACGGGCTATCAATCATGAGCTGCCCCATGCATTTGAATCATGGGTTCATTGGTCACTTGTACAAACAGAACCTAAGCATGCCATAGATTGTCTCAAGCTGAGCATTGTTTAATTTCTCTTTTATGTTGCAGGGATTGTTATCCCATTTTATACAAGAATTTGACTTAGAATGAGTGGAGCAATTTGATCACGATCCATGAGTGTGGACGAATTTATGCAAGAGAGTATAAATCGTTGGCACTCATAGATCCAATTGCTAGAATTTGAATGTTTCTTTGATTTGCAGGTTTACTCATGATGGGATGCTGGTGGAAGTCTGTTCTGGAAGGATGTTAGCAAACTGATTGATGATTATAGTGGAGATTCTTGAAAGAATAAATGAACTCAAACAGGACGAATAGATATGACATGACAGGTCAGACAGCAGTTTGCGCTCATCCCTTGAAAATTTTAAGGCAATTCGAATTCTACTGGTTTTAAAGAACTCAAGTTCATAGGATTCATGGCCAACCATTTCTCTGGACATCTCTTTGAAAACAGAAATGAATATGTAACTTCTCTTTCCTACTGAGGCCATTTTAAACCTCCACAACTCTTAAATGGGGATGGCCACAGGCAGCAGCCCAGGTGGTCCACCTTGCTCCCAGGCCTGGCCTGCCATGTCCCATGTTCGGCCTTGATTTTTAGGCTTGTGCGTCCACCCAGGGCTGAATTTAGGCCCCATATAAAGAGCCTGCCCAGATTCTATATCTTTTGTTCAAGCCTGGGCCAAGCTAAGATGTGCAAGGCTGTTTATATGACTGATCTCTCCACATGCTTACCCATGCATAGTAAATATTTTGAGTTGGCTTTTCATCTGAATATTCAAGGCCTGTTTCAAGATAGCTGTGGTAAATGTGTCAACTGGCAAGGAGCCTCATAAGCCACATTGGTCAAATGTCCTCCATGCAGTAGTCAGGCGCTTGCCAAAACCATTGATCAGTTGATCATGGAATTTTGGCATGTTTATTGCAGATTGTTGAGTTGCTCGCTCCTTAAATGTGGACTGTTACTTTGCATTGCTCACCTTTTGCACCATCAGTCCATCTGTTGACAGGCAGCTGTTTGGATTACTGGGATTATCTGAACTGTCATGATTTTTTGGGACGCGGATTGGGTACTAGCCCTGCCATTCCTTCTCTAGGAATGGACAGGGCTTTGAGGCCACCGTGATGTATGGATTTTATCCACGCTGTCCATCCATTTTGCCATATCATTTTAGGGTACAAGCCCAAAAAATGGGTGGTTCCAAGGCTCAAGTGGATCACACAGCGGGGATTAAACACCTACTATTGAAAACTTTTTGGGGGCCACAGAAGTTTTGGATTAAGCTGATATTTATGTTTTCCCTTCGTCCAGGTCTATGTGACCTTATGAACAGGTTAGATGGAAATTAACCATCACGGTGGGCCCTAGGAAGGTTTCAACGGTGGGTCTCATTATCACTGCTTCTTCCTGTGGGGTGGTCTACTTGACCCTTGGATCTGCCTCATTTTTGGGCTTGCAGCCTAAAATGATATGGAAAAATGGATGGACTGTGGATAAAACCCATACATCATGGTCGCCCAGGTATGTATTTACTGATTGCTAGTTTTACTTTTTGCTGCTTATTATTTTGGATAATTCATTATTCAGATAGGTTGAGTTTTTAATGTGTACATAGTGGATGCTAGTGCTACAAATTCCAGGTGTGACCAGTCATGTGTTGCATTAGGAATATTTTGGGTATTATAGATGGATGAGAGGACTCTTGATTTGTTACGTCGTTCATACCATTACAAAATACAAACTGAGATTTTGCCTTCACAATAGAGAAGTGATCTTCAAACAAGAAAGTATTTGAGAAAAATGTAAGGATTCTGCACTTGTGTTTGAATTTTGATTTTTACCTTTCTGATTCAGAAAAGCTCTGATCAGTATTTTCAGATTTAAGGAATTGTTTGATAATCCTTTTCACAATATACACAAGTTTTCAATTTTGTCAACTTGGACCCATGGTACAGTAATCCACATTCCCACTATGGGGACTATGCCCCAAACATTTCCCAGAGTGGAAGTCCCTAAAGACTAATCTTGGGACATTTTTCAGTTGAATGTGGACCATCTTTGTATTCCTTTTTTAATTGTCTATAAATCCATGAATTTATGGTAATGTGGATTTACGAAATTCATGAATTTAACAATTCCCTGCCTCAAATGTCTTCTCAAACAGTCCCTAAATTCATATTTCACGTTATATTTTCATTTTTCATTTTTACTTCTTTCCTCAATTTTGCGGTGGGGGAGGCTTTTGGGTAAAAACTTCTTGGACACTGTGTAGCAAACTTCCACTGTTTGTATATTCCTTTTTAAACATTACAGAAAAATGCATGGGTGGATGTAAGTCTGGTGAATGATGTTTAGTCTATTTCATCCTCTTCAGTGGCGCCCATTGTATCAATAATCTTGATTGCTATAAATGGGCCCACTATATGGGATGCTGAAACAAGTGAAAATGTTGACTGATGTATTGTTGAGAAGAGAAGAAATGGATGGATGAATTGGGTCTTTTAGAAAATTTCTTCTGTTCATTTTGCATTTTTTATTTTTTATTTTGTATGTAATCTATTTTATTCATTTTGGTTTATTTGTATACTCCTTTTTACTACCCTGCCAAGAAAGGATAATTGAAATTTTGCATTTTCCCCAGAGTTTTATCACTAATATGGGTTTTGTCATTTTTGAAGGTCCAGATAAGATTGCTGATTTTGAGATGAAGCTCATGGACATTGACAATGAGCATCTTGGAATTCCAGAAGCAGAGTATCATGCCATTGTAAAGATGCCGTCCGGTTCGTCAAACAATCCTAACTTCTGAATCGTAGACGCTTGTGGACAGCTAACACAAAAAGATACAATGATGTACTTGTTGGGTTGAACGATACCACGTAAAATCTCTTGAGATCTTTGGACAGGAATGAATTGGAAATATCTCCGTCGATGTTGTACGCTTTAGCATGTGTACTAGAGAATGTTCCCTTCATCAACAGAAGCCCACAAAACACCTTTGATTGCTCTTGAACTAACCGTGGCACAACTTATGGTGTGAATCCAGTGGGTACTAAAATGGAAAAAAAATTGCAATGTTCTGAATGCAACAGACTAATGCCCCTTATCCAAAGCTTAGGATTGTTGGCCTCATGATTTGGAACAATGCAACAGACTAATGCCCATTATCCGAAGCTTAGGATTGTTGGCCTCATGATTTGGGACAATGCACCAGACTAATGCCCATTATCCAAAGCTTACTTGTATGTCATTTCTATTATTTCCAATCCCTTAATTTGTTAATATCCACTGGAAAATCTTAATGGATTTCAGGTGGTCATGGAAAACAGGACCATGATTTTTCAGACTCATCTGAGTCTTAAAACCACGGTTTTTTACTGTTGCATTTTGAACTTTTTGACATTAATTTTTGGTTGGTTTTCTTCTTGATTTGCTTTCAGATATCTATGATGATTTTTGGTGGACATACAGATGCTTGACGGCCATAAAAACCATGGTGAAGTTGGATAAAGCACTGGTAGAACCAGGTGGTGGGTCTTGCCTCTGCAGCAATGCAATGGTGTAGGTGATGTGTGGGTGTTGCAATGTCAATGCGGTGGATGGGGTCTGGCCTTGGTGAAGTTATTATTATTTTATTTATTTAACATGTTCTTGTAAGTGATTTAACCCATGAAATGAAGTGGGTTGATGGGCATGCATTACGCCACATGAACTGCCGTGGAATGGAATAAGGCCATTTCTCAGTAGTGGTACAATACAGGCCCCGGCTGGCCTTGTTATTTCTTGGGCCTGATCAAGTGCTCAGATCGAGATTGGCCCACTCACGGAACTGATGCAATGCATATGCATTTGGTATTATGCTATTTCACAGTGCATCCTACAGTGTTCCGTTTTCAGGAATGCGTTGGGATCACTGTAGATGAATCACCCTTTGATATTTAGCCTCTCTCTCTTGAGCTTTCACCACTAACGTATTTTTCTTTTGTGTTCTTAAGCCATAACATAAGATGGTTCAGATCTTTGAATATTGGATATCCACCATCCAATATTTGGATAATCAGACCATGGGCCCCACATTCACACAATCTGAATGTTGATCATCAGACCTTGGGCCCCACAACCCCCTACAAAGTTTCAAGATTAAGCTTAACCTACAGCCCTATATGTGGGGCCACTGTTATGTATGCATGACATTCAAATTACAGGTACAAAATATGTATAAAAAAAATTAAAATAAAATAAAAAGTTTTCAATCAAATATAAACATTAACCCTCAAGCATACCAGCATTTCAGTAAACACGTAATGGCGTTTATCGGGGATTTTGCCGGCAAGTGTTACATTAGGCCGTGGCCACACAACTGCTCGCAAAAGATGCAGAGCTGGTAAAACCTTTACCAACTGAGCTTTTGTTGGCATTTTTCTGACTGCCGGTAATTGTTTTACTGGAGGTTTTCGTGTTCTTTACCGGCAGTTTTGACCAGTGGCAAAAGACAGTTTTCTTGTAGTGAAATATAATAATAATAATAATAATTTATTAGGATAAAGAACATATTCGGTACTAGAACACCGAATCCTCACGAAATTTATGTAACCTATTCCAAAAGAGGTCTCTAGTGCAGCCCATAGGACCATGAGTTAATAGTTCACCCAGTAGATGATATCCAACCAATTTAGTAGGCGCATCATCCAACTCATGTTTTATCCACGCCGTCTATCCATTTTAGCAGATCATTTTAGAGTTTGACCAAAGAAGTTTTGGATCAATCTGACATTTGTGTTTTCCCTCCAATATTTATGACCAAGTTGGACGGCAAATAAACATCATGGTAGGCCTGAGAAGGTTTCAACGGTGGAACAATTATCACAATATCATTGACACAAGCCTCTAATATGCCTCAGTTTTTCAATCGTCACAGCGGGCCCTACACAGCCGCTACCTTATTTTATTGGGATGGGGCGGGGGCAGGACGCAATACGCTTCCCTTCGTCACACGTCTGATGTAAAAAATGTTCAAGTCAATAAATCAACGTCAACAACACCCGGTCGGGTCAAGAAATATTTTACAAAGGAGACAAATAGATGCCATTTTCTCGGTACTACGAAAAAACCATCTTATGACATATGGCAAATTGCATGATCCAAGTCTTTTATTAGGTGCCCCACGTGTGGGCACTGGGCCCAAATATGCATGTCTGCTCATCAGGTTGGCCACGTGTTATATATATAAAAAAGAACGGGTTAAAAAAGAAGTTTGAGATCGGCCCATATTGAACGTAACTATTGTATACGCCACCGGATGGTGGCTGAAGGTTGATTGGAAATAACGGGAATCTATTGTAACACCTGTTTTACAAAGTAACTGAAATACATACGGACACTTTCATGTTGACTATGGACCAGAGAAGGCTTGATAGGAGGCAGAATTCATTATGATATTCAGAAACCTAAAACAAGTATATCTGGCGAACTGGAATGAGTTACTAGATGTACCTTATATAATTTTAGGATAGGATTAGCTACTTTAGCCAACCAGCCAAGCTATGCCCACGCTTAATTTGAGACATTGATGGTTGAATTCCATGTTTATTTTCCTTTTTACCATTTTTAGTAAGTTTCGGTTTGATAGTAACTTTCCATCCTTTAGACTTTAGGAGTTGTGTCCAACATGAAAAGCGTTTAGAAAAATTAGGAGCATAACGTGGTTAAGCCATATTTGACAATTACTATAAATATTAAATTTACTATTTATAGTAAGTTATGAATTTTATAGAGTTTTAGTTGTAGTTTAATTATGAAACTTATTCTTAGCTTGGTATACCTATTTAAAGGGTTGTAAGCTTGTTTATTTAATCCATCAATCAATTTATAAATTTTATAGAATATTATTTCCATTTTTTTGTTTTTTCTTCGTAGATTCTAGAAGTCTCGGTGAAGAGTTCGTTGATTTGAAGTAGTTATCCTTGAGGAAGATGGTGATTAACCTCATCACATTCATCCCAGCGTCAGTCTCTCAGGCTCTATCTTTGGTTCTAAAACTTTGAGTAATGATTCAGTAATATAAACAACACTGGGTCACACCACAGGCAACAATAGCCATTGGATGCCATCCATAGATTATTTTTAGGGCTACCATGGTGTATATTTTTCATCAAACACGTTAATCAGATCTAAATCACGCTGATGAAGTGGACATATATACAAAAATTAGCCCGACTCAAATATTAAGCCGGCCACATTATGTAAACTAAAAGGTTTTAAAAATATCTTTACATTTGTCCCAATGGTCTGGCCGATGGATTTTTTTTCATCAGTTTGATCTTTAGCATGTAATAATGTTTCTCACTTGACGGGTGGAGTGGATTTATATACTTGAAGCATGGTGGGACCACAAAGCCTGGGTGTTTTACCAAGGTGTTGCCCAGCGATGACTACTTCAGTTCAGTTAGAAAGAGTAATTACAGAATTCTGAATCCCGAGTACATACACAATAAGACCTTGGTAGTATGGAGGGCGGATTATGTGGGACCCAGCCTCACCCAAGACCATGCGACCCTTACATGGGTTATCCCGGGTCCACCTTGATGTGTGTATTAGGTATCCATGCCGTCCATCCATTTTTTCAGTTCGTTTTACCACAATATCCGAAAAATGAAACAGATCAACTATCAGGTGATTATCAAGTAGACCATACTATAGGAGATAGTGTTGATTGACCATTAATGGGCCACAAAAGTTTTGGATCAAGCTGATATTTGTTTTTTTTTTTTTTTTTTTTTTTCCTTCATCCAAACTTCCATGACCTTATTAACAAATTGTATGAAAAATAAACATTACGGAAACATTAAAGTATGCCCTAAGAAGTTTTTAATGGTAGGACATTAAATCACTACTTTTTCTTATGATATGGTCTACTTGATAATTGGATCTGTTTCAAATTCGGGACAATGTAATAAAATGGTACGAAAAAATGGATGAACATCATGCATACATAATACATACATCAAGGAGGACCCCACGGTAACCACACCGTAAGGGCCGCACTGTCTTCAGTGAAGCAGGGGTCTCACCTAATTCGCTCTCATTATTATGTTGTATAAGTGTACCCATACATGGCTGACTCAGTCGGTTTGTTGGGTCCGTCATGGATGGACCATCTACCAAATCTGATCCTGGCCATAAATCTTTGCTCATTTTGGTTAAATGCAGACAATTGTTGTGTTTCTCTTTGAGGCTGTTCATCCACATGCATGAGTCCAAAACTATGGCAGATCCAAAAGCTCTAGTGGGCCACACCGTTGGGGATGAAACAGTCACCGTTAAAACTCTCATGAATTCCACCGTAATCTTTATTTGCCATCCAAACTATTTATAAGGTTATTTATACAGAAATGAACTGAGATCACAAATATTAGCTTGATCTGAAACTTCCATGGCCCTAAAGGTTTCAATTGATAGGGTACAATACTCGGCATTTCCTGCTGTATGCCCCGCTTGAGTTTCTTTTTTTTTTTTTTTTAAATAATAATAATAATAATTTTTACACACGCACACACACCCCCACACACTCACGCTGGTGGAATTTCATCACCTATGGGTACTCAAACCCTTGACCGGAGTTGAAACTCCTGGGAGTCTACCACCCGGGCAAGAGTAAGGTGCCCCGCTTGAGTTTGGATCAGCTTGTTTTTGGGCATATGTCTTGACATGAGCTGGCAAGATGGACGGAGTGGATGCCACGTGAAAGTTGGGATGGTCCCGTATAGCTTCCGCCAATAGGAAGGCGTGGTTACCCTGCCACCACCGGCGTCCACCGTGATCCACCTGATGGGATTTGATTGGGAAGATGTCGAAGTAAGAGATGGCACGGCAAGGCATTTTAGAAGTCCTAAGGTCGAGTATGTGCTCGACCAAGCCACGTCAAGTAGCTTTCTTGCCGTTCGCTCGTGTCGTGGAGACAACAAAAACTACAACATTTATGTCCCTCTTTATGACCATCAGACGGTCGTGATGATTCATATTTAAATAGAAAAAAAAAAAAAAATCGAAATTTATGGACGCATCTTCATGGATCATTTCCTATTGGATTTTTCTCGTGAATGAGGTCTCACTTACGAGGGAAGATAAAAAAAAGATTTAAAAAAAACTCCTCCAAGTCGTCTTGACGTCTTTCTACCGCTCCTTTCCTCCAGGCTAATCCTAATGTTTGCGCTTTCCTAATGTATTCTCTGGTATAAAATTCAGGCTCGTACATTCACTTAGCTGGCTTACTGTATACAAAAGAAGGGAAGGTTTAAACAAACCGTCCACTAAAAGTTCACATTCAAAGTACTTGCGTGGCCCACAACTTCTTTTTCGGACCAAGTAGTCTGCTCCATGAAGCAAGCTGGATGAGTGGCTTGGATTTCTCACATTGGCAAGTGTGGCTGCCCACGCAGCAAGTGCACCTGGCATATCTCATATAGCAAATGTACCGTGACGAGGAATCATATGAGACTCGTCGTGAGGATGTGCATTCCCACCGCAAACAGGGAGGGTTGGATGAATGCGGTCGTAAGAACCACACCAAGCGTTTTATTCTCTCCAAATCCGTCTATAGAGAATGGAATTTTCATACGAGTCTTAGGGCATTTTAGTCGTTGAGTGCGGATGGTATGTGACGAAGGCACAGAAAATTTCAGTGCCATTGCTTCTGATTAGTCCCCGTCATTTCCAATGACTCCGGCTAACGAGATACGCTCAATTTCTCTCCCATATGGATTGACAACTAGACAACATAACTTCTACGCATGAAATTTTTATGGGTCTCACCATGACTTTTTGTTATATCTATACTGTCCATTCATATTTCTAGTTAATTATAGAGCATGGGCCAAAAAATAAGTTACATTCAAAGCTTAAGTGGATCAATCACAAAAAGCAGTGAGGTTTGAATAAACTGCCATTGCAACTTTCTACATTCCAGGTTTATATTCCATATGACCTTTTTTATTTTTATTTTTATTTTTTTTTACATACACACACACCCACACACTCAAGCCACACGCACACACACCATGGGATTTCACCACCATGGGTACTCGAACCCTTGACCCTGTGTTGAAACTCTGAGGAGTCTACCACCTGGGTAAGAGCAAGGACCCATGGTGGTAAAATGACCTATTCATAAGATCACACGTATGTGAATGACCTTAAAATATAAATATTAGGGTCATTAGAGTTTTTGGTTATCCTAAGAAGTTCTAATATATTATATTAGGATACGGGTGCCACGCACAAAAATTCAAAATCCAAGTAGGTGAGGATGATCCCTAATTCTAAGGTATAAACTAAATTATATGTGTTAATTCATCACATTTACATTTAATGCATTATATTGTGAGGCGTATCTTATTAACTTGTGATATCAGTTTTTCAGGGTCAGATCAAACTCACACCCAGATCCTAGCTCAACTGGCGACTGAGTGGAGATACCTCGTTTCAACCAGGTCTTGGTATGACCCCTAGTGGGGGTGGCTAACATGGAGTGTGTGTACTTACATGGGTGTGTACTAACAAGCTAACCCAAAAAAAACCATAGAAGATCAAAATCATTCATAACCTCAGTTATTCAACACAAGAGAAAATAATGAATACAAGACATCAACGGTTTGTATGTGGTGAAAACAGAGTCAGTTTAATAGCTGATTACGGTGGCTCAATCAATACTAATCTTGTTTAATAGCCAATAAATTAATTGGCCTATATAATGAATGGTTTAAATCATCATACGCATGTGCCACCAATATCGGTGGTGTGTCGAGGTCAGCAAACTTTGTGGACCCATCATGGTGTATTTATTATATCCACACTGTCCATCTATTTTGTGAGATCATTTTAGGTCATGAGCCCAAAAATGAGTCTCATCCAAGGCTCAATTGGACCACGACACAAAAAGCAGTGCAGACAATGATTTCCACCATTGAAACATTCCTAGGGCCCATCATGATTTGTATTTGTCATCCAAACTATTCATAAAGTTACAGAGGCCTGGATGAAGGGTAGAAAAACAATAAACACAGGATTGATCTAAAACTTTTGTGACCCTAAAAAGGTTTCAATGGTAGACTTAACAATCCCCGTGTGGTCCACTTAACCTTTGGATCTATCTCATTTTTTGGTTCAAGCCTTAAAATGATCTCGTCAAATAGACGGACGGTTTGGATATAACACATACATCATGTTGGATCACAAAATGTGGCACACCACACAATTCATTTCCAAAGTTGAAAAAAAATGTGGATTTAAGGCGAAAGTGGATTGGCAGGTGTACCACACACCATCTATATAGCTGTTGTAGGTACGTGTTAAGGGTACACATCGAACTGGTAGAACCATGGAACCGGACCAGAACCAACTAAATGGTCCAGTTTGGTCTGATTATAGAGTGCACCAGTTTTGTTTCCGGTTCTAAAAATCAAAGAACTGATTACATCGGTTCATTTCTTGACTTGGGAGTATGTAGAATCGAACCGAACCGTGAATCAAATTGTGGATCCGAACCATGGATCCGAACCGCGGAACCGAACCGTGGAACCGAACCTATAACCGAACTTGGAACCAAACTAGGAACCCTTTGATTGTTTCCATATTTGACCCATGATTTATGGTTTATAATGCACAATTTGATTGTTTCCATAAATGTATTTTTACATACTTTATACAATATCTAAACCATTCATCAAATGGATCACAACATGAATGGAAGTAGGCTAGATTATAAAATAAAACATGCAATTTGGCTGGATTATAAAAAAGCCCAGAACTGTAGAACTGATCTGGAACTGAATCGATTTTAACGGTTTGGTTCCGGTTCGGTTCCAGGGTGCTAACGGTCCGGTTCTGGTTCTGAATATCTTAGAACCATTATGAATGGTTCAGTTTCGGTTTCACCCCAGAACCGAACCAAACCAACCCATGTGCACCCCTAGTACGTGTCGTGTGAAGACGAGCACTGATGCTCCTTGAGCTCGTAAGTTGTACGAACGATTCAAAGGAGATCAAAGTTATATGGGCTCCACAGTGATGTATTTATTATATCTACACTGTTCATCTATTTTAGAGATCATTTTAGAGTATTATCCAAAAAATGAATCATATCCAAGGATCATTTGGACCACACCACAAATAGCAGCAAAGATAATGATTTTCAGCGTTAAACAATTCATAGGGCCCACCATAATGTTTATTTTCCATCAAATCTGTTTATAAGGTCACAAAGACCTGAATTAAGAGGAAAAATAAATTTCATATTGATCCAAAACTTCTGTGACCATAAAAAGGGTTTCAATGGTAGATATTCAATACCCTACTGATTTTTACAATGTGGTCCACTTGATAGTTAGATTTGTCTTATTTTTCATCTCAAGCCTTAAGACGAGCTCGCCAAATGGGTGGACGGTTTGAATATGACACATACCTCGTGATCAGATTAACAAAACTTGCTGATGTTAATATAACAATTATATAGCTAGTGTGAGTAGAGATGAGAAAAAACGGACCGATCCGACAAATTCAACTCAACTCACTCTGATCCGATTCGATTCGAAGGTCAGGATCGGGTTGAATCGAGTTAGCCCAGTTAAATCCGATCACAAATCAAATTGAGTTTGGATCAATAGTCAATTCGGACCGATCCAATCTGGAATCCGATCCGATCCGATTCGATTCGATCCGTACAATATTTATTCAATAATGTTTCGTATAATGTTGTCCACTTGAGAATGAGATATACCTTATTTTTTGTTTAATAGTATAAAATAATTTAAAATAATAGATGGACGAGATAGATGAAATAAATATATCATCGTGGCCCACGGAGCACTGACTTCCCACCGTTGGCTAGTCACAGGGGAGTAGCCAATCCATCTTCTCACCCTTGGGTATAAGAGGGCAGGCACCAGGCGGCGAAGTGACGTTGGCTATACCTCTTTTTCGAATCTGCTGCAACACTGGTTTCACGCGGAGCATAAAACATCCCAGCTACGTGGGGCCCTTCATGTACTAAATGGAAAATCCACCCCGTCAAAAAGGTTAGAAACAATATGTTAACTGTACATAATGAATATTATTTTTAATAAATTCTCCACGAGGACCCACCAAAGAGAACAATGTAAAATTACATCGAGAACACTTAAGTTCATATATCGTGCTTTCAGAGGTTTTTATCAGGCTGGTTTTTATATATTTTTATTCATCCTAGATATTTACGCTTGATTAACGGTTTTGATGATATATAAACCCCAAGTTAGATCCACAAATAAACTTGTGGTTGAAATATCTTTCTCAATGTTTCCTCTGGTGTAGCTCACCTGAGGTTTATATAATTCTAAATTTTTAATCAATAATCTAATATACAGAATAACATTTGATGGACGGATTGGATTTTAAATTTAAGATATGTTGGGCCGCAGATATCTTTGGTGTTCTACGCAGTGGGTTTAAACAGGTGCTGCTTACGACACCCGTCCAACTTTTTATCCTCTTTTTTGAAAAACCGCCTTCTTTCTCTGCGTTGCCAGACCGCATCTGACCAACAGCTGGTTTTTCTCCTGAGTATGGTAGTCCATGTGACCATGCACGGATGATCTTTTACCCGCAATGCTACATCCTCGTAGTCAGAACCGTCCATACCATAGGCCTCACTAGAATGGGCCATGATCAAGAAAATTAGACACGTCATAGCCATCCAATCAGTGGATCTCCGGTTGCCAAGTGGAATAGGTGGTATTATTACTACAACATTTGCTTCTCTTAGAAACGGTGTAACCATCCGATCAATGGATGCAATGTTAACATCGTAGTGCATCCTTTGTGGGGCCCATTGGATGAACGGCTCTAATATTTGAGAGTTGCTTGGGAACACTTGAAGGGTGTATGGCCATGCGTGCTATCATAATACAGCTACTTCTCTCTCACCTGCTTTTGGGTGTATGACCTGCGTGCTATCATGATACGGCTACTTCTCTCTCACCTACTTTATCCGCTGGCCACTACTTTTCTTTTTCTCGTATTCCTGTACACCAGCTAACTTCTACTTGCAGTCGTATCGAGCCACGAGCTCTTTAACCGACTCGAGCTTCAACTCTCAAGTGAAAGCCTTTCACACGAAGTTCTTACGTGGGATGAGTTTCACCATAATATTTGTGATAAATTTATACCGTTCATCCGTTTTGGAAGTTCATTTTTAGACATGCTGCAAAAAATGAATTGTATCCAAAACCCAAGTGACCCTTGCAAGAGGAAGCAATGCAGATTCAACAAAGATTCGATTTAAACTGTACCTAACCTGATTCAACTCAATTTTCTTAATTGAGTTGGACTCAGTTCAGGTCAAACCAATAATACAATGGATCAGATTGAGTCAGAGGACTCAGACTCAATCCTGGATCAGACCGAGCCTGGGTTGAGCGTTGAAAATCTCAGACCGCGTCTGAGTTGGACCCAATCCCCCACCTCTAGGTGTGAGGTACACTAGCCAATCCGCTTACATTTAGGGCACATACATCCCCCCACAGTCAGGGTCCCAGATGTCTGGGTGGATCGGGCGTCTCACCTAATCTGCTCCCCGCTCCTTGCATTAGCTCAAAATTCAAATTGAGCTTTTAGCTGTAAAACCTTGCAAGCCGGCATCCCTTCGTCACACGTCTTGATATAAAAAGTCGAAGTCAATAAATTGACGTAAACTAGGACAGGTCGGGTCAAGAAATATTATAGAAAGACATACCATTTTTTAAGTCTTACTAAAAGACCATCTCCTGACACATGGCAAATTGCATGATCCAAATCCTTTATCAGATGCCCCAGGTATGAGCACTGGGCCCAAATATTCATGTCCGCTCATCAGGTTAGCCACGTATTATATGAAAAACATAAAAAGAACAGTTTAAAAAATAAGTTCGTGAGCGGCTCAGGTTGAACGTAACTAGGAGTCTATGGACCACCGGATGGCTGAAGGTTGATTGGAAAGACGGGGAATCTACAACTGTTTTACCTAATGCCTAAAATGTGTAAGCTTGTTGAAACAATCCACTCCATCTCTCAGGCCCTATCCTTGATTCTAGAACTTTAGAGTAAAGACTTTGTAATATAAACAACTTGGTGGGCCACACCACCGGCAACAATGATGATGGGATGCCAACCATAGATTATATGTGGCGGTACTATGGTGTGTCTCTTTCATTGAACTGTTAATCAGATCTAAATTAGGATGAAGTGAATATACGAAAATTAGCCTGACTTAAATATCAAGCGGGAAACGTTATGTGAACTAAAAGATTTTAGAAGTAGCATTACATTTGTTCCAATGATCTGGCCCGGTGGATATTTTTTATAGTAAGATCTTTAGTATGTATGGTTCAAATAATGGTTGTCACTTTAAGGATAGAGTGGATTTATATATAAAGTAAGGTGGGACTCATAAAAGTAGAGTGTTCTCTGAAGGTGTTGTCCACCGATGACTACTCCAGGCCAGTTGGAAAGACCGTGTTATTATGAGGGCGGAGTACATGAGACCCCGGCTTCAACCAAGACGGGGCCTTTCAGTGTGTATTACATATCCATGCTTCCATCCTTTTTTCTACATTATTTAATAACATTATCTTAAAAATCAAGCCGATCCAATTATAAAGTAGATCATGCATAGGAAACAGTGTTGACTGAGCATTAATGTGCCACAAAAGTTTTAGACCATACTAATGCTAATATTTGTTTTTTTTTTTCCTTCATCTAGGCTTATATATCCGTATCAACAGATTAGACGGTAAATAAATACTACAAAAATATTAAGGTGTGCTTTGAGAAGTTTCTAATGATCGGAATGTCAATCACCACTTTTCTTATGGCATGGCCTACCTGATAATTGGATATACTTCATTTTTGGGACTGTCATAAAATGATATGAAAAAAAAAAAGAAAAGAATGAACGTTATATTTATATATAATACGTTAATCAAGATGGGGCCACGGTAAACCCTCAGTAGTGGCCACACCGTCTAGTGAGGCGAAATCGGATTGCGTGCTGAGTTACTAGGCTTTTATCTTACTGTGTAAACTCAGTTAGGCCTACTGTGTATGTTTGTGGATTATCCACGCCGTCCATCCGTTTTTCCAGCTCATTTTAGTGGTTGAGCCAAAAATCGAAACATGCACCAACCTCAAAAGGAACACACCGCCGGAAACAGTGGGAATTATTCCACCGTTGAAACCTTGGTAGGGCCCACAGTGATGTTTAGTTGTCATCCAATCTGTTAATAAGATATATATATATAAAAAAAAACATATAGATTAAGGGAAAACAGAAATAAAAAATTGATCCAAAACTTCTGTGGACCCCAAGAAATTTTCAACGGTAGAATTTCAATTCACACTGTTTCCAGTGGTGAGGTCCTCTTGAGATTTGGATATACTCCGTTTTTTGGCCAAAGCCCTAAATTTATCTCTTAAAATGGATGGACGGAGTGGATAAAATATATAAATGATGTTGGACCCCACAGAGTTTACTCAGTAGGCTTAGCACGCTGAGTTACTCAGTACGCAATCCACGTCCTAGTGAGGCCGCGGTCTTACCCAATCCGCTTTCGTGATTATATTGTATAAGTGTCCCCATACCTCGCTGACTCAGTTGGTTTGTTGGCCTCTAATGAATGGGCCATCTACCAAATCTGTTCACGGCTGTTCATCCACACTTATGAGTTCTAAACTGTGGCAGATCCAAAAACTCCCGTGGGCTAGACCATTGGGGATGGAAACACTCACCCTTAAAACCTCTTCGAATTCCACCGATAATCTTTATTTGCCATCCCAACTGCTCATAGGGTTTATTTACACAGACATGAACTGAGATCACAAATATTAGCCTGATCCTAGACTTCTACGGCCCCAAAGGTTTCAATTGATAAAGTACGATATTTACTATTTACTGCTGTGTGCTCGGCTTGAGTTTGATAAACTTACTTTTGGGCATATGTATCGACACGAGCTGGCAAGATGGACGGAGTGGATGCCACATGAAAGTAGTGATGGTTACCGTATAGCTTCCGCCGATAGGAAGGAGACCGCGTAGTTACCCGGCCGTGCTACATCGTGACTCACCTGGTTGGATTTGATTGGATAGGTGTCCGAGCAAGAGATGGCCCGACAGCATTTTGAAAGATGTAAAGTCGAGTATTTGCTCGACCAAGCATTGCCACGTAGCTTTCTTGTCGTTTGCTCCTGTCGTGAGACAAAAACTATAACATTTCTGTCCCGATATATGACTATTAGCTTGGGTGCCTTACAGTGTACAAAAGAAAGGAAGGTTAAAACAAACCGTCCACTAGAGGTCCACATTCAAAGTACTTGTGTGGCCCACAAGATTGACGTAGAGCATGTCGCGGACAATTTCATGGCCAAGATGGATCAGAAGAGGCACGGTCGGCGACAGAAGTGATCCAGACCATCAGACCTTAGATCGGGCGTATCTCGCAATCCGGAATGAGTTATCTGACGCAAAATATATGATTTTGGGGTAGAACAAGATACTGTAGCCAACTAACCCCGCTACACCGGGTTGCGCAGCCCGAATTTACGAGAAACCCCCTGATCGACGGTCGTTTCCCCATTTTAATTTCATTTTTACTATTTATAATAAGTTTTAGTTTGTTTATAGCTCTTCATCCGTTGGGCTTTAGGAGTTGTGTCCAACATGAAAAGTGCTTAGAATAATTAGGAGAACGGTTTGGTGAAGCTAAATAGGATAGTAGACATCACGACCGTCTATAAATAGTAAGTTTACTATTTATAGTAAGTTGCGAATTTTAGGAGTTTTAGTTGTAGTTTGAGTCTGATTTCTTTCCTATTTCTTGGTTCTCTTATTTAAAGGGGTGTAAACTCATTTTTAGTCATTCATCAATTAATTTTAAATTTATTAGAGTTTATTCCTGTTCTCTTGCTTTCTTTCCTCGTGGATTCGAGAAGCCTCTGTGAGGAGTCCAGAGAAGCTCCGTGGATTTGGAGTAGTTATCCTTGAGGAAGACAGTGTTCGACCTCATCACGTTCATCTCTGCGTCAATTTGGTATCAGAGCGAGGTTTTTCCTCTGACCGATGATAAACAACGAAGGTATGAATCAAAATCTTGTGGACGGTGATACAGGGATTCGTTATCTTTCGGAAAGAATGGAAGCTTTCCATCGGGAGATTCAGTTGACCATGCAAGGGCTGCAGGCAACCCTCGACCGTGTTGCGGATACGCTACTTCCGCCCTTAGCCCTAGGCGGTGCTCCACCACCTATGGTCGCTTCACCACCTATGGTCGCTGTACGACGCGACCCCGATTATCGCAGAGCACTACCAGTGGCAAACCGTAGGGTTACACCAGATGATTCTAGTTCCAGCGACGAGGACATTAATGAAGGTTTCGACCGACGACCAATCCATGGAGGCGATCATCTAGATCGTGTTGAAAGAAACTATCAAGGTAAGGCTGAACTTCCTAGTTTTAACGGTTTATTACGTATCGAAGATTTCCTCGATTGGCTAGCCGAAGTAGAGAGATATTTTGATTATATGGATGTATCAGATCATAAAATGGTGAAATTAGTAGCGTTTAAATTAAAATCTGGTGCTTTTGCATGGTGGGAACAATTACAACTCTCACGAGCCCGCCAAAACAAAGCACCTATCGCATCATGGCCTCGGATGAGACGTCTTCTTCGATCACGTTTTCTCCCTAGTGATTATGAGCAGATATTATTCTAGCAATACCAGAACTGCTGACAAGGAAATCGAACTAGTACAGATTATACTGAAGAATTCCAGTGGTTGGCTACACGAAACGATCTATCAGAATCTGAGGCACAGAAGGTGGCACGATTTATATGTGGGTTGCGACCGGCAATTCAGGACCGAGTTCAGATGTATCCAGTCGGGACCGTAGATGAAGCAGTTCAATTGGCAGGAAGGTCAGAAACGCAACTTGAAAGAGTTTCTGCTCGTCTTTATCCTTCATATCGACCCCCTATAACGGGTCCCACACAGGATCTAGTGCTGGCTCGAGGAAAAGATCCGATAGGAGAACGTCCTTAACCTCCTCCACCCGTGAACCGTGATATTAAGCGTTCTGACCGTCAGAATTTCAAACAGAAGAGGAGATTTTTCCCGCTTCCGAGCCACCAACGGTTGCTGCTTCAACACTTCATTCCAATCACCTGGCTGGTGATTTTTCCACTTTTTCAGGTATAGAAAAACCCCAAAAACTTGCTGATTTAGGGTTTATATAAATTCTGAATATGTTAGCTAACTAAATCCACAAATCAGGTTCTCCTACTACCGTAGACGAAGCGTACACGCTCCGTTCAAATTCTCGCAACCGTAAGAGATTAGGTGAGGATTTTAGACGCTTTGATTGACGGTTTACAACGCTTTCAATGTCGTTTAATAGTAGATTATCGACGGCATCGCCGTTTGACATGTACAACATGCTCTCCGTTTCCTCTTTCGCAAATTAACGAAGAATATGAGATTTAGGGCATTTTAGTCATTTGTAGGAAGTACGGTCTACATGCATATTTTGCTGACGTGATTGACATGGATTGTCGCCGCATTAGTGAGTTAGGAATGCTTGCATAATCAGTTTGGCGAAGAGATTTGCCAAGTTGCGCACTTTGGGTCGACATACTATATGTGGACTTAAGTGTGTAGTGTATGTGTATGTATAAATGCTTGTATTAGTATGTATTGTATTGAATGATGTTATGTAGTAGTTTGTGATTGATTTCATGATTAATATGCTGACCTAAATGATTTCCTACATGTTGACCTTATGCATGATCACATTACATGCATAGAAAGTATGCCTTGAGGATTTGCTTAAGTTGAATATGCTTGGGAAGTATGCCTTGAAGATTTGCTTAAGTTGGATGTTATAACATGTGCTAACATGCTCACATGATGTATTTCAATTCCAATACCTTTGTATAGTGTTAACGTAATTCCATAGATGTGTGGGACTTGACTTAGTCCAGGCAGTCGGTAACCGAACGAATTCGTGGCTGACTGGTCATAGCCACGAACGACGCGTCGATGAATGTGATTCGTGTTGAGAGTTGGCGGCAGTGGTTAGGCCACGCGAAGTGTTTTACGTACTTCATGTCGTTCAATTCGAGATGCGATCGCGCTAGTCGAGCCCGTCAAGTAACCCGACTGGCCGATGTTTGTTCACCTTGTATGTATCATAACTGCTTGAACCTAGGGTACTGAACTTACCATTGTAAACCCTATTAACCGCGGTACCTTGATCCACGAAGACTCATGAGCCGGGCATGGTGGTATGGGACACCGTGGTCGAGCTGTCGGCCTACGCTGGGGCCACAAACCTCCCCGTAGTGACCAGTGAGCACCTTGACTCGTGAGCAGATTATGGTGGTATGGGACACTATATTCTAGCTGTCGGCCTACACTGATCAGGTGACGAGCCCTTTGTAGTGACCGCGAGCGTATTCTGAGTTCACGGGAGGCGACGACCCTTCCGTGCAGTAGAGTACAGTAGGCCTGTATTGATAAGGTGATGGGGGAGTGGTGCAACGAGTGCGAGCAACAGCCCTGGCAGCCCTTGCAGTGACCTACGAAATATACATCGTATGAGATTACTAGGAGTGACGACCCTAGACAGGATCCGTGTTGGGATTGATACAAGGGAAGTACCTTAGTTTCCCAATCCTGCTGTTTGAATGGACTAATAACAACTTGGTAATCATATCACCATAGCATTGCATGTGCGTGGAAGATGTGGAGCACTCCAGGGAGTGTGGCATGCCGCGGTCGTAAGATGTTGCCGCATGAGGGTGATCGTCGGTGAGGGCATACATCACGTCATATCATCTTGCATTAAACAACAGTATTAGGATTGTCTGATTTACTGCTTTACTATTATCGCGTGATTGAATTGTGAACATGCTAATCTTTGCTCTATGATTCCACTGAGTTGATCACTCATTCCCACGTTACGGGATGGTGTTTGCAACACCCACCAGACCCTGTTGTAGTTGCAGGTGACGACGAGATCCAGGAGGTGGAGTCGGAGATTGACGAGGACCAGGATGAGTTCTCGTATATGCAGTATCACGACGGCTTCCCGTAGGTGACCTGGATCGAGGGGGACTTCAGTGGGACTATTTTGAACTTATTCTTTTGTCTATTTACATGTATATGAGACTCAGAGATGTAGTCATACTTTGGAGACAGTTGAGATTACTTTATTTTTCCATACAGTGATATATATATTGTTTAGTCTTCCGCTTGCTTTTATCACTGGATCTGAAGTATGAATTGTAGTTTTGGTATACTTTTACTCATGTGAATGCTTTAAATCAGACAACATTGAATCATAACCATATTTGTTGCATAAGTGACGGTCTGGAACTCGGGAGTTGAGTTTATACAAGACCCCCGATTTTCAGGGTGTTACACATATGCTACTCGGTCGACCCTGGCAATCGGACCGTGATGCGACCCATCGGGGGCGAGACAATGTCTACATATTCGTAAAGAATAGTTGAAAAATAATCCTTTCCCCTATGACACTAGAGAACTACCCTGAAGCCTCTAAAGTGGAGAGGAGTTCTCTCTTGACCATTCAGGATTTTATAAAGGAATCAAAGGAAACCGAGGAGGTATATGCCGTAGTGGTAAAGGACGAGAAAGAGGAACCCTCAAACATCCCTCCAAGCTTAAGACTGTTACTAAACGAATTCAAATAAGTCTGGCCTAAAGATTTACCTGATGAATTGCCCTCCATGAGGGACATCCAACATCACATAGACCTCGTCCCTGGGGCTAGCCTGTCCAATCGCCCTCATTATCGGATGAGTCTAAAGGAGTGTGAGATACTTCAGGGGCAAGTGGAGGAATTGATCCGTAAAGGTCTATTGAGAGAGAGCATGAGCCCATGTGCTGTACCAGCATTATTAACGCCAAAAAAAGATGGAAGCTAGTGCATGTGTGTCGACAGCCGAGCAATTAATAAAATTACCATCAAATATCAGTTACCGATACCACGGTTAGATGACATGCTCGATATGCTAGGAGGGGCTAAGGTGTTCTCTAAACTCGATCTAAAGAGCGGGTACCATCAGATTCGTATTCGACCCGGTGATGAATGAAAAACGGCATTCAAGACAAAGGAAGGGTTGTATGAGTGGCTGGTCATGCCCTTCGGCTTATCGAATGTACCAAGTACTTTTATGCGTTTAATGAATCAAGTTCTAAAATCGTTCACTGGCCGATTTGTGGTAGTATATTTTGATGACATATCGATATATAGCTAGGATGAGGCGGAGCACAAGAAACATCTCAGGCAGGTGCTGCAGGTCCTACAAGATAACAAGTTGTACCTCAACTTGAAAAAGTGTAGTTTTTTAACTGATAGCCTGTTATTTTTAGGATTTGTTGTAATGTCCACAGGCATTCGAGTGGACGATGAAAAAATGCGAGCTATTAGAGAATGGACGATCCCGACAAACATTCATGAGGTGAGGAGTTTTTACGGGTTGACGACTTTCTATCGTCAATTTGTGCGAGATTTTAGCACCATAGTCGTGCCTATAACAGATTGCATGAAGAAGGGACCATTCTAGTGAACTGATAAAGCTGACAAGAGCTTTCACGAAATCAAGCATCGTTTGTCTACAACACCAGTCTTGGTGCTTCCTAATTTTGACAAATTATTTGAGGTTGAGTGTGACGCTTCATACGTCGGAATTGGGGGAGTGTTATCATAGGAAGGCAGGCCGGTAGCCTTCTATAGCGAGAAGCTCAACGAAGCCCGAAAGAAGTGGTCGACTTACGAGCTTGAGTTGTACGCAGTTGTTCAGGCGCTGCGACATTGGCGGCATTATCTGATTCAAAGGGAGTTTGTTCTGTACACTGACCATCAGGCATTAAAGTTTATTAATAGTCAAACTAACGTGAATCGTGTGCATGCTAGATGGGTTGCGTTTTTACAGGAATTTACGTTTGTTCTGAAGCATAAGTCAGGTCAGCAGAACAAGGTGGCTAATGCGCTTAGCTGTCGTGCGTCACTACTTGTTACGATGAGCAATGAGGTGGTCGGCTTTGACTGTCTCAAGGAGCTATATGCCGAGGATGAGGATTTCAAAGATTCTTGGTTGAAGTGCCAAGAAGGTCATCCCAGTGACCTTCATATACAGGATGGTTTTCTCTTCAAAGGGAATCGATTGTGCATTCTCCAAAGTTCTCTAAGAGAGCAGATTATTCAGGAACTACATGGAGGTGGCCTCGGTGGACACCTTAGGCGAGATAAGACGTGAGCTCTTGTGGAAGAGCGGTATTACTGGCCGTAATTAGTACGTGATATGGGAAGAGCCGTACAACGTTGTCATATTTGTCAGACTTCTAAGGGGCAATCTCAGAATACGGGCCTCTACACCCCGTTACCTGTTCCTGACGGTCCTTGGGAGGATTTATCAATGGACTTCGTGCTTGGTCTTCCACGAACACAACGCGGCATGGATTCGGTGTTCGTAGTGGTCAATCGTTTTTTCAAGATGGCGCACTTTATCCCATGCGAGAAGACCCTTGATGCAACACATGTGGCGAATTTATTCTTCAGGGAGGTCGTACGGCTACACGGGGTCCCTAAGACCATTACTTCTGATCGTGACACGAAGTTCATTAGCCACTTTTGGCGAACTTTGTGGACTCGATTCGATACACGACTTCAATTCAGCAGTGCTTACCACCCACAAACTGATGGGCAGACCAAAGTTGTGAATCGCACATTGGAAAACCTCCTTCGCAGTATTGCAGGAGAAAAGCCGAAGCAGTGGGACTTGGCCTTGTCTCAAGCAGAGTTTGTATTCAACAACATGGTGAACCGCTCGGCAGGAAAATCGCCGTTCCAGATCATCTACGGACGAGTGCCTCGCCACACACTTGACTTGGTCCCTTTGCCCAAGCACCCAGGCACGAGCGTTGTAGCAGAACATATGGCAGATAAGATCGTGAGCATCCATGCTGAAGTACAGGCCAAGCTACATGCCTCGAACGAGAAGTATAAGGAACAAGCGGATAAGCACCGGCGACAAAAGGTGTTCGAGGTGGGCGACCGCGTTATGGTCCATCTACGTAAGGAGAGATTTCCGACCGGAACGTATAACAAATTGAAAAATAAGAAGATTGGACCGGTACTGATCATCCGAAAGATCAATGACAACGCTTATGTTGTTGATCTTCCAGATGACATGGCAATCTCACGGACTTTCAACGTCGCGGACCTAACCGAGTATCATGAACCAGCGAAGGAGAAGAACTCGAGGACGAGTTCCTTTCAAGTGGAGGGGACTGATGTAGAGCATGTCGCGAACAATTTCATGGCCAAGATGGATCAGAAGAGGCACGGTCGGCGACAGAAGTGATCTGGACCATTAGACCTTAGATCGGGCGTATCTCGCAATCCGGAATGAGTTATCCTACGCAGAATATATGATTTTGGGGTAGAACGAGCTACTTTAGCCAACCAACCCTGCTATGCCGGGTTGCACAGTCCGGATTTACGAAAAACCCCCTTATCGACGGTCGTTTTCCCGTTTTAATTTCGTTTTTACTATTTATAGTAAGTTTTAGTTTGTTTATAGCTCTTCATCCGTTGGGCTTTAGGAGTTGTGTCCAACATGAAAAGTGCTTAGAATAATTAGGAGGACGGTTTGGTGAAGCCAAATAGGATACTTACTATTTTTGGCCGAAAACCTTGCGCACTAGTAGACATCACGACCGTCTATAAATAGTAAGTTTACTATTTATAGTAAGTTGCGAATTTTAGGAGTTTTAGTTGTAGTTTGAGTTTGATTTCTTTCCTATTGCTTGGTTCCCTTATTTAAAGGGGTGTAAACTCGTTTTTAGTCATTCATGAATTAATTTCGAATTTATTAGAGTTTATTCTTATTCTCTTGCTTTCTTTCCTCGTGGATTCGAGAAGTCTCTGTGAGGAGTTCAGAGAAGCTCCGTGGATTCGGAGTAGTTATCCTTGAGGAAGACGGTGTTCGACCTCATCACGTTCATCCCTGCGTCAAAGATAAATTACACCTAACTCATTTTCAGATCACCGAATCTGTTCGCTGGGGCAAGCTGGATGAGCGGCTCGGATTTCTCACCTTGGCATTTGCACCAGGTATTTCTCTAATAGCAAATGTACTCGACGCGTGTATGTGCATTCCCACTACAAATAGGGAGGATTGGATGAATGCGGTCATGAGAGCCACACCAAGCGTTTTATTCTCTCCAAATCTGTCTGTGGAGAATGGGATTTCCATGCGAGGCTTAGGGCATTGTGGTCATGAGTGCGGATCTTCTCATTGGTCCGGGTCATTTACCGTGACTCCTGCGAACGAGATACGCCCAAATTGTCTCTCCCAAGTCCCAACTATTGCAAATCAGACAACAAAACTTTTAATGTGTGGAATTTTGATGGGTCTAACCATGATTTTTTGTTAGATCTACACCTTCCAACAATATTTCTAGATAATTCTAGAGTATGAGCCTAAAAATGAGTTACATTCAAAACCCAAGTGATTCACATTACAAAAAGCAGTGGGGATTGAACCAACTATCAATGCAACTTAATTTCTCAGTACCAGCTGTGAGGCTTATATTCCATCTGACCAATTCATAAGATCACATGTATCTGAATGACCTTAAAATACAAATATTAGGGTCTTTAGAGCTTTTGGTGATCCTAAGAAGTTTTAACAAATTATATTAGGATACGTGACACCAAAATTTAAAATATCCCTAATTCTAATGTATAAACTAAATTATATGTGCTAATTCATCACATTTACATTTAATACATTATATTGTCAGGCGTACCTCATATTAATTTTTCATTTATGGAATACATGGGTTAGATAAAAACCATTCATAACCTCAGTTATTCAAAATAAAAAAGAGAAAATAATGAATACAAGACGTCAACAGCTTGTATGTGGTGAAAAGAAAGTCTGTATAATAGCTGATTACGGTGGCTCAATTAATACTAATCTTGTTTAATAGCTAATAAATTAATTGGCATATATAATGAATGGTTTAAATCATCATACGCATGTAGCACATGTTTGGTAATGTTGTAAAAAGGAAAGATGAAGGAAGCAGATTGCATGGTGTGCCACCAATATCCTGGTGTGTTGAGGTCAGCAAGCCTTGTGGAACCCATCATGATGTATTTATTATATCCATACTGTCCATCTATTTTGTGAGATGATTTTAGGTCAAAAAACCAAAAATACGTATTGCCCAAAGCTCAACTGGACCACAACACAAAAAGTAGCGGAGACAATGATTTCCACCATTGAAACATTCCTAGGGCCCACCATGATGTGTATTTGTCATCCAAACTATTCATAAAGTTACACACATGGATGAAAGGGAGAAAAAACAACAAAAACCGGATTGATCCAAAACTTTTGTGACCCCTAAAAGGTTTCAATGGTAGATGTACAATCCCCGCTTCTTTCTGCAGTGTCGTCCACTTGAGCTTTGGCTCTTTCTCATTTTTGGGTTCAAACCTTAAAATGATCTTGCCAAATAGACGGACCGTTTGGATATAATACATACGTCATGTTGGGCTCACAAAATATGGCACACCAGCGATCCATTTCCAAAGTTGAAAAAGGGGTGGATTTAAGGCGCATACATCACTGTAAGCCCCACCCGTCTTTGCGTGGATCCCGGTCTCACCTAATCTGCTCACCGGTCGTTGCATTTGCTCAAAATTCAAATTAAGCTTTTAGTGC
The DNA here is from genome assembly GCA_037074715.1 of Magnolia kwangsiensis. Classification (NCBI taxonomy): domain Eukaryota; kingdom Viridiplantae; phylum Streptophyta; class Magnoliopsida; order Magnoliales; family Magnoliaceae; genus Magnolia; species Magnolia kwangsiensis. The sequence continues at coordinate 128,053,036 of CM073578.1, read as the reverse complement.
ATGATATTTTATTTTTTTGGATTAAGATATATTTCTTTCCTTTGGACTAAATTATACCCTTACAAGCCTATAAATCAACGTAAAAAACGACAGGTCGGGTCAAGAAATATTTTATAAAGGTATACCATTTTTTCGGTCCAACCGAAAAAACCATCTCCTGACACATGGCCGATTGCACGGTCCAAGTCCTTTATCAGGTGCCCCACGTATGGGCACCGGGCCAAATATCCATGTCCGCTCATCAGGTTGGCCACATATTATATGATAAAAATAATAATAATAATAATAAAATTAAAATTAAAATTAAAAAAGAGAGAGACAGAGAGAGAACAGTTTTAAAAAAAAGTCTGTGAGCGGCCCACACGAGACGTAAATATTGTATATAGAGTACCGGATGGCTGAAGGTTGATTGGAAAAATGAGAAATCTACACCTGTTTTACCCGATGCCTAAAATATGTAAGCTTGTTGAAAGAATCCACTCCATCTCTCAGGCCTTATCTTCGATTCTAGAAAGTTAGACTAAAGACTCAGTAATATAAACAACCAGGCGGGCCACACCACGGGCAACAATGACGATGGGATGCCAACCATAGATTTTGTGTGGGGCTATTATGGTGTGTATCTTTCATCGAACCGCTAATTAGATCTAAATTATGAGGATGAAGTAAATATACAAAAATTAGCCGGACTCAAATATCAGGCGGGCCACATTATGTGAACTAAAAGATTTTAGAAGTAACTTTACATTTGTTCCAATGATATTGCATGGTGGATATTTTTTATGAGTCAGATCTTTAGTATATACGGTTCAAATAATGGTACTCACTTTAAGGGTGGAGTGGATTTATATATAAAGTACGGTGGGACTCACAAGGGTAGAGTGTTTTATGAAGGTGTTTTCCAGCGATGACTACTCGAGGGCAGTTGGAAAGAATCTCGGAGTTCTGGATCCGGGGGATCGGACATGCACAACAAGACCGTGTTTTTAAGGAGGGCGGAATACGTGAGACCCTTGCCTCACGCAAGACGGTGCAGCTTTTGCGTGTGTATTACATATACATGCCGTCCACCCGTTTTTCCACATTATTTTATAACAGTAACTTAAAAATGAAACAGATCCAATGATAGGGTGGATCATACCATAGGAAACAGTGTTGATTGACCATTAATGTGCCACAAAAGTTTTAGATCATGCTGGTATTTGTTATCTTTTTCTTTTTTTATTCTTTTATTTTTTTTTATTTTTCCTTCATCTAGGCTTACGTGAATTTATCACCAGATTGGACAGTAAATAAACATTACAGAAATATTAAGGTGCACCTTGAGAAGTTTTTAATAGTAGGGAGGTCAATCACCACTTTTCTTATGGTATGGTCTACCTGATATTTGGATCTACTTCAATTTTTGGACTGCCATAGAATGATATGAGAAAATGAAGTAACATACATCGAGATGGGCCACGGTAAACCTTCAGTGCGGGCCACACCATCTTCAGTGAAGCCGCGGTCTCGCCTATTCCACCCCTTTATTATATTGTATACGTGTGCCCGTACCTCACTGACTCAGTTGGTTTGTTTGCCTCTCATGAATGGACCATCTACCAAATCTGATCCAGGCCATTTTGGTTGAATGCAGACAATTGTTTTATGTTCACGGATGTTCATCCACAAAGATGTAAGGTCGAGTATTTGCTCGACCAAGCATTGCCATGTAGCTTTTCCGCCGGTTGCTCGTGTCGGGGAAACAAAAACAATAATATTTCTATCTCTATATATGGCTATTAGACGGTGGTGATGATCCGTGTTTAATATTAAAAAAATTGAAATTTATATGGACACATTTTCATGGATCCTTTCCAATTGAGTTTTTTTGGTGAATGAGAAAAGAAAGAATAAATAAATAAATAAAGTCTTTTCTAAGTCATCTCGACGTCTTTCTACCACACCTTTTCTACGGAGAATTGACTGTACTGTGTATGGTCAAATTTCCTAAAGAGATTCAACCTTTTAAATATTTCATAGGTAGCCTTCTCACAAGCTTCTGAAAATTACTTGAACCAAAATGCCCTTGTTTTAGTAGTTGTACGGTTTTCTAGGGAATAAGAAGTTACGTCATATTTAACGCCAAGAAAGTGATGTGTATGGACCTCTTTTTTGTGCATGGGTGATGACCAAACTTGTGAGGCCCACATTGATGTATGTGTATAATCCATGCCGCCTATCCTTTTTGTCATGTCATTTTAAAGCTAGAGCCCAAATATCAGCCTGATCTAGAGCTTGTGTGCTAACTTGGACACTACCTAAGTTAGGACTTTTTGAGCCCACGGCAAGTTGGCCAACAAAGTGGATGGAACAGATCACCTCTAACGCAGGGATGAACGTGATGAGGTCGATCACCGTCTTCCTCAAGGATAATTACTCCGAATCCATGGAGCTTCTCTGGACTCCTCATAGAGACTTTTCGAATCCACGAGGAAAGAAAGCAAAAGAATAGAAATAAATTCTAATAAAATTCAAAATTGATTAATTGATGAATAAAAATGAGTTTACATCCCTTTAAATAAGGGAACTAAGCAATAGGAAAGAAATCAAACTCAAACTACAACTAAAACTCCTAAAATCCGTGACTTACTATAAATAGTAAACTTACTAGTTATAGACGGTCGTGATGTCTACTAGTGCGGAAGGTTTTCGGCCAAAAATAGTAAGTGTCCTATTTGACTTCACCAAACCGTTCATGTTGGACACAACTCCTAAAGCCCAACGGATGAAGAGCTATAAGCAAACTAAAACTTACTATTTATAGTAAAGATAAAATTAAAACGGAAAAACGACCATCGATCAGGGGGTTTCTCATAAATTCTGGCTGCACAACTCGGCATAGCTGGGTTGGTTGGCTAAAGTAGCTCGTTCTACCCCAAAATCATATATTTTACGTCAGATAACTCATTCTGGATTGCAAGATACGCCCGATCTAAGGTCTGGTGGTCCAGATCACTTATGTCGTCGACCGTGCCTTTTCTGATTCATCTTGGCCATGAAATTGTTTGCGACCTGCTCTACATCAGTCCCCTTTACTTGAAAAGAACTCGTCCTCAAGTTCTCCTCCTGCGCTGGTTCATGATACTCGGTCAAGTCCACGACGTTGAAAGTCCGTGAGATCGCCATGTTATCTGGAAGATCAACAACATAAGCGTTGTCATTGATCTTTCGGATGATCGATACCGGTCCAATCTTCTTATTTTTCAACTTGTTGTACGTCCTGGTCGGAAATATCTCTTTACGCAGATGGACTATAACGCGGTCGCCCACCTCGAACACCTTTTGTCGTCGGTGCTTATCCGCTTGTTCCTTGTACTTTTCATTCAAGGCATGTAACTTGGCCTGTACTTCCACATGAATGCCCATGATCTTATCTGCCATACGTTCTGCCGCAACGCTCGTGCTTGGGTGATTGGGCAAAGGGACCAAGTCAAGTGTGTGGCGAGACACTTGTCCGTAGATAATCTAGAACGACGATTTTCTTGTCGAGCAGTTCACCATGATGTTGAACGCAAACTCTACTTGAGACAAGGCCAAGTCTCACTGCTTCGGCTTTTCTCCTGCAATACTGCGAAGGAGGTTTCCCAATGTACGATTCACAACTTCGATCTGCCCATCAGTCTGTGAGTGGTAAGCACTGCTGAATTGAAGTCGTGTATCGAATCAAGTCCACAAAGTCTGTCAAAAGTGGCTAATGAACTTCGTGTCACGATCAGAAATAATGGTCTTAGGGACCCCATGTAGCCGTACGACCTCCCTGAAGAATAGATTCGCCACATGTGTTGCATCGAGGGTCTTCTTACATGGGATAAAGTACGTCATCTTGGAGAAATGATTGACTATCACGAACACCGAATTCATGCCGCGTTGTGTTTATGAAAGACCAAGCACGAAGTCCATTGATAAATCCTCCCAAGGACCGTCAGGCATAAGTAACGGGATGTAGAGTCCCGTATTCTGAGATTGCCCCTTGAAAGTTTGGCAAATATGACAACGTTGTATGACTCTTCCCACATCACGTACTAATTGCGGCTAGTAATATCGCTCTTCTACAAGAGTTCGTGTCTTGTCTCGCCCAAGATGCACACCGAGGCCACCTCCATGTAGCTCCTGAATAATCTGTTCCCTTAAAGAACTTTGGGGGATGCACAATCGATTCCCTTTGAAGAGAAAACCATCCTATATATGAAGGTCACTAGGATGACCTTCTTGACACTTCAACCAAGAATCTTTGAAGTCCTCATCCTCGGCATACAGCTCCTTGAGACAGTTAAAGCCGACCACCTCATTGCTCATCATAACAAGTAGTGATGCACGACGGCTAAGTGCATCAGCCAACTTGTTCTGCTGTCCTAACTTGTATTTCAGAACGAACGTGAATTTCTGTAAAAACGTAACCCATCTAGCATGCACACGATTCACGTTAGTCTGACTATTAATAAACTTTAATGCTTGATAGTTAGAGTACAGAACAAACTCCCTTTGAATAAGGTAATGCTGCCAATGTCGCAGTACCTAAACAACTGCATACAACTTAAGCTTATAAATCGACCACTTCTTTCGGGCTTCGTTGAACTTCTTGCTGTAGAAGGCTACCGGCCTTCCTTTATATGATAATACTTCTCCGATTCTGACATATGAAGTGTCACACTCTACCTCAAACAATTTGTCGAAATTAGGAAGCACCAAGACCGGTGTTGTAGAAAAACGATGCTTGATCTCATGAAAGATCTTGTCAGCTTTATCGGTCCACTGGAACGGTCCTTTTTTTATGCAATCTGTTATAGGTGCGACTATGGTGCTAAAATCTCACACAAATCGACGATAGAAAGTCGCCAACCTGTGAAAACTCCTCACCTCATGAATGTTTGTCGGGATCGGTTATTCCCTTATAGCTCGCACCTTTTCATCGTCCACCCAAATGCCTGTGGACGTTACAACAAATCCTAGAAACAATAGGCTGTCAGTTAAAAAACTACACTTTTTCAAGTTGAGGTGCAACTTGTTATCTTATAGGACCTGCAACACCTGCCTGAGATGTTTCTTGTGCTCCGCCTCATCCTGGCTATATATTAATATGTCATCAAAATATACTACCACAAATCGGCCAGTGAACGGTTTTAGAACTTGATTCATCAAACGCATAAAAGTACTTGGTGCGTTCGATAGGCCAAATGGCGTGACCAACCATTCATACAACTCTTCCTTTGTCTTGAATGCCATTTTCCATTCATCACCGGGTCGGATACGAATTTGATGGTACCCGCTCTTTAGATCAAGTTTAGAGAACACCTTGGCCCCTCCTAGCATATCGAGCATGTCGTCCAACCGTGGTATTGGGAACCGATATTTGATGGTAATTTTATTGATTGTTAGGCTGTCGACACACATGCGCCAGTTTCCATCTTTTTTTTGGCATTAATAATGCTGGTACAACACATGAGCTCATGCTCTCTCTCAATAGACCCTTATGAATCAATTCCTCCACTGTCCTTGAAGTATCTCACACTCCTTCAGACTCATCCAATAATGAGAGCGGTTGGGCAGGCTAGCCCCAGAGACAAGGTTTATGTGATGTTGGATGTCCCTCATAGGGGGCAATCCATTAGGTAAGTCTTTAGGCCAAACTTCTTTAAATTCGTTTAACAACAATCTTAAACTTAGAGGAATGTTTAAGGGTTCCTTTTTCTCACCCTTCACTACTACGGCGTATACCTCACCGGTTTCCTTGGATTCCTCCATGAAATTCTGAATGGTTAAAAGGGAACTCCCCTCTACTTTAGAAGCTTCAGGGTGGTTCTTCGGTGCCATAGGGGAAAGGATTATTTTTCAACTATCCTTGACGAATATGTAGACGTTGTCTCGTCCCCAATGGGTCACATCACGGTCCAACTACCAAGGTCGACCGAGTAGCATATGGCAAGCCTCCATATCTACCACATAACAATGTATCTGATCCCTATAATATTTACCAATTGAAAACGAGATAGTGCATTGTTCAGTTACCTTGGTCTCATTCACCTTTTTTATCCAGTCAATTGAGTATAGGGAAGGATGTCTCATCATTGGTAGCTGCAACTTGTCCACCATCACCCTTGAGATGATATTCTCGCTACTACCTCTGTCTATGATCACATCACAGACCTTTCCGCTGACAGTGCACCGAGTACGAAATATATTGTGTCGCTGTGGGTGTAATTCCATTTGCGGGGTATATAGTAGTCGCCTCACAATTAGAGATTCATTACGATCCTCGCTCGTCAATTCATTGCCACCTACTATTTCTTCAGTGGTTTGTTCATATTCATCGAAGCCATGATCTTCTTCTGCTGCCTCATCTTCAGTGTCCCCTTCGTTTATAGTCAAGTGTACTGCCGAACGTTGAGGACAAGTGTTTGATAAGTGGTCTGGTTAGCCACAATGGTAACAATTGTTTGACCTTGGCCGAGCATAAGGATTTGGAATCCTACTTGGGCCCGCTGTTGTGGGTGCTGCCCGTTGAGGTCTGGATGAGCCGCTCCCCGTATCACGGTTTGCGGAAGGAGGAGGTTGAGATGCTCTCCTACTGGATCTTTTCCTCGAGCCAGCACTGGATCCTGTGTGGGACCCATCATAGGGGGTCAATTTGAAGGATAAGGACAAGCAGGAGCTCTTGTAAATTGTGTTTCTACCCTCCCTGCAAATTAAACTGCTTCATCTACGGTCCCAACTGGGTACATCTGAACTCGGTCCTAAATTGCTGGTTGTAACCCACCTATAAATCATGCCACCTTCTGTAACTCAGATTCTGACAGATCATTTTGTGTAGCTAACCGCTGAAATTCTTCAGTGTAATTTGTAATAGTTTGATTTTCTTATCGGCAATTCTCGTATTGCTGGAATAAGATCTGCTCATAATCACTGGGGAAAAATCGTGATCAAAGAAGACGTCTTATCCGAGGCTATGATGCGATGGGCGCCTTGTTCTGGCGGGCTCGTGAAAGTTGTAATTGTTCTCACCATGCAGAAGCGCCGAATTTTAATTTAAACGTTACCAATTTTACCTTTTTATGATCTGGCACGTCCATATAATCGAAATATCTCTCTACTTCGGTTAGCCAATTGAGGAAATCTTCTATACGTAATAAACCATTAAAACAAGGAAGTTCAGCCTTACCTCGATAATCTCTTTCAGCACGATTTAGACGATCGCCTCCATGGATTGGTCATCAGGCAAAATCCTCATTAATGTCCTCGTCGCTGGAACTAGAATTATCTGGTGTAGCCCTACGATTTGTCACTGGTAGTGCTCTACGATAATCGGGGTCACGTCGTACAGCAACTACAGGTGGTGGAGCCGCTATAGGTGGTGGAGCAACCATAGGTGGTGGAGCACCGCCTAGGGTTCGAGGTATAAGTAGTGCATCCACAAGACGGTCGATGGTTGCTTGTAGCCCTTGCATCGTCAACTGACTCTCCCGATGGAAAGCTTTCGTTCTTTCCGAAAGATAACGAATCCCTGAATCACCGTCCACAGGATTTTGATTCATACTTTCGTTGTTTGTCATCGGCCCGAGGAGAAACGTCGCTCTGATACCAAATTGACGCAGGGATGAACGTGATGAGATCGATCACCGTCTTCCTCAAGGATAATTACTCCGAATCCACGGAGCTTCTCTGGACTCCTCACAGAGGCTTCTCGAATCCACGAGGAAAGAAAGCAAAAGAATAGAAATAAATTCTAATAAAATTCAAAATTGATTAATTGATGAATAAAAATGAGTTTACATCCCTTTAAATAAGGGAACCAAGCAATAGGAAAGAAATCAGACTCAAACTACAACTAAAACTCCTAAAATCCGCGACTTACTATAAATAGTAAACTTACTATTTATAGACGGTCATGATGTTTATTAGTGCACAAGGTTTTCGGCCTAAAATAGTAAGTGTCCTATTTGGCTTCACCAAACCATTCTCCTAATTATCCTAAGCACTTTTCATGTTGGACATAACTCCTATAGCCCAACGGATGAAGAGCTATAAGCAAACTAAAACTTACTATTTATAGTAAAGACAAAATTAAAACAGGAAAACGACCGTCGATCAGGGGGTTTCTCACAAATTCAGGCTGTGCAACCCGATGCAGCAAGGTTGGTTGGCTAAAGTAGCTCGTTCTACCCCAAAATCATATATTTTAAGTTAGATAACTCATTCCGGATTACAATATACGCCCGATCTAAGGTCTGATGGTCCAGATCACTTCTGTCGTCGACCGTGCTTTTTCTGATCCATCTTGGCCATGAAATTGTCTGCGATCCGCTCTACATCAACCTCATTATGGGCCTTATGCTATCGTATCAATGGTTATCCTTTACCATGACCCATAAACATAATAACTATGACCCATGACAACCACGACCCATATAATATGATAACCATGACCCGTATAAACTACGACTTTTACCACATTACAACTACAACCCATATAACATGACAACCACGACCCATATAATATGACAACCACGACCCATATAACCTACATTTTCTGCTCCTGCAGTCTATTAATAGTCATCTCTACGTTATTGTCCATTTAAGATTTATATTTGAATGAAATTTAGTATCCACGGTACAAATAGATCGTTTCATCTGATAGACGGTAAAGATCTTATGTATGTTTATCCCATGTAGTCACCATGTTAGTGTAAGTTACGTCATAGTCATGCAAACAATATCTATATAGTAACATAGGTCGCATTAGGTGGTTGTAATGCGGTAAGGGTCGTACGAGGTTGTAATGTTGTAAGGGTCATAGTTGTCATTGGTCGTGGTTGTCATGAGGTAAGGGTCGTGATTGTCATGTTATATGGGTCGTACTCTTCATTTTATAGGCCTTGGCCCTAAAATGAGAACCACAACCCATATAACATGATAACCACGACCCATATAACATAACAACCATGACTCATAAAAACCACGACCCATTGCAACCAATACCCATATCACGTGAGAACCACGACCCATATAACATGATAACTACGATCCATGACAATCATGACCTATATAACATGACAACCACGACCCATATAATATAACAACCATGACCCATAAAAACTACGACCAATTACAACCATGACCCATATCACATGAGAAGCACGTCCCATATAACATGATAACTACGATTCATGACAACCATGACTTATATAACATGACAATCATGACCCATATAACATAACAACCACAACTCATGAAAACTACGACCCATTACATGATGGACCAATGAGATCTTGACGTGTGGCGTTACACTCGATATTGGGGTCGAGCAGAGCATGGGGTCGTGCCACATGTCAAGTCGGGGTAGCCGAGGGGACGTCGTACGAGCACGCATTGATGGACATCTTTAATGCCTATCACGTGGCATGACTATATAAGGGAAGCCCTAACCCTTAAGGTCTTTCCTTCTGTATTTTCGTTTCTTTCCATCTTCATCTCGTTGCTTCTCTTTGGACGATTTCTGGTGTCCATTTTTTCTGCAATCAGGCCAGTGACTTGCCCATTTCTTCTCCGGTGAGCTCCATCTCTCCCTCCTCCTGTCGTTTTTCAATTTTCAAGTAGCTTTCCTCGCAAACACTATGTCTAGTTCACTGAGCTCGTGGGAGGGGGCCTTTGGCGGCAACAATGGGGCAAGTTCTCACCTTAGGGTAATGTCGAACTGACATAGGGATGAACGTGGTGAGGTTGATCACCATCTTCCTCAGGGATAACTACTCCGAATCCACGGAGTTTCTCTAAACTCCTCACAGAGACTTCTCGAATCCACGAGGAAAGAAAGCAAGAGAATATAAATAAATTCTAATAAAATTTGAAATTGATTAATGAATAATTGATAATTGTCTAATGCGTCTCCTTACACCATTAATAATAATAAAAAATTAAAATTTGTAATTATCAAAAATATCAAAATTCTAACTATAATAAAAATCCTAATTATAATAAAACTCTTCTAAGGCATAATTTCTAAAAATAAAAATTACAAATAAACTTTCTCTAGAAGAATCCTAGTAGAACTAAAAGTTATTTCTAAAAGGAAAGAAAATCTAAATCTCTAAAAATATTAAAAATATTAAAAAATCAGAATTACTAAAAATAGTAAAATTTTCCTAAAAATTCATTTTTGAGCTGAAAGCGCGCGTTTTCTGACAAAACAGATAGATGCGACCCACATTGTAGGTCGGTTCACCTTGGATGGCCCGTTTCAATAAAGATTGATAGGTTGTGTGCCCCATAACGATACCCGGATCAAAAGTTACGGTCAATTTATGGTCCACCTCCTTTTGGCTCAACCATGCTGGGAATATCTCTATGATACGTTCTACATCAGACCCCTCCACTTGGAAAAAAACTCGTCCTCGAGTTATTCAAGGGACTTGGCTCATGATTCTGAGATAACTTGTGAGATAACTTCTGGAACTGATGTTTATTAGTCATTTTCTTGTACTTAGTATTGGGCTCTTTAGCTAATACAATACATCTCCTTGTGCTTTTCTTGACTTGACTAGTATCGATCAGTTCCTTCACATTTACATTCAAGATATCATATTCTTTCTTATAATATGGGCAATTAGACGGACTTGCCCCTGAGACGGGATGAACGTGATTTTGTATATCTCGTATGGAAGGTAATTTATTAGGGAGTTCATCAAGTACAACCCCCTTGAACTCCTGTGATATTAGTTCCAAATCCTCTAGGATATTCACATGCTCCATATATTTTTTCTTTTCAACTAATGGATATATATTTTCCGTTTCCACTGGTGATGATGTATGTGTATATCAACTATTGATTCTCAACTAAGTGGTCCTTAGAACTATTTAAACCGCTAATATTCAAATTCAGAATGATCCAACCACTGGATTGACGGAAATCCACCAATGGAGCTAGAAATCATTTCGTATGCCCCACCTAAGCTTTGGATCTAACTGATCTTTAGTTGAGGCCCTTATTGGGACCTTTAAAGGGAATGGTTGGTGTGGATCTCTCGAAAATATCCTTCTGGGCCCCACAGTCATTTCGTGTACGCACCAGAGGAGGTGTACATGCAGTGTACGGGACCAAGATGCTTGGTCAAATTGGGTTTGACCCGTGGTTTCCCGCAGAGGAAAGATTTCTCTCCCCTTTCTCATTTGGGCTAGCGAACGGGCATTGTCCGTTCATGTCATCATTGGTCCTCCATCAAGGGTCCCCTACATGATCTAAACCGCCCATCTTGTAGGGGGGTCAATTTAGAAAAAAAACCCGGTTCGTTTCACACAAAGGTGTGTACTCATGAGGGCACAAATACAGTCATATATGGAATGTGAAAAACCATGTTTCCAAAAAAGGAAACTATCTCCACTGCTGCCAGCTTGGTGATTCGTGTGCCGCTGCATCTGTCCATCTCAGCTGTCCTTTGCTTAGGGCCTTTCTTCCACCCCTGGTTTAAGGTTCCCTTGGCAAAGAGAAAACCACGGGTGGCATCCCTTTAGCAGTCGTACTTAGAGGCGGTTTCAAGAAAATCACATCCTGACCGTTTGGTTTCAATCCAACGGTTCTGAAATGTTAGGTTAAGCGAATAAAAGGTGAGGAGGTCATGTGCCATAGGTCTCCCTCTCACGTCCTGAGACAGCTTGAAAGAATAACTGTCTTCTTCTTCGTTTGAACCCATCAACAAAATGCCTTTGGAACTTTGATCTCAAGCTCTAACGAGCTCCTATGGGTGTATATAAACCATCCAGAAGCGGTGGAATCAAGAAAGACCCAACAGTTTGAGAAACATCATTGGAGCTTGGTCGTCTTCCACGACGAGCTTGCACCAACGCTGCTACTTGTGATGTGGCTAGTTTTGGATCTAAAACTGTCAATGCATGGCCCATATCATCATAATCTAAATGCAAAGAATCGCGTCTGAGAAAGAAGAAGAAAAGAGAGTGAGAGAGAGAAAAGAGAAGACATGCGGAGGGGTTGTCGTTCGGCTTCATGCCGCACTAGGTCGTCACAACTCCGATTGGTTCGAACCCAGTCTTCCAGTGGTGTTGCTGGACCGAGTCCAGGCTTTTCTAGAATAAAAGGAAGGAAGAGAGAGAGAGAGAGTTGGGGTGATGCAGATGCACCATGTTATTATCTAGTCCACTGAGTTGTTGACTAGAACCGAGTCGGGCTGGGCATCCAGTTGCTGCTGTTGGACCTCCAAGAGAGGGGAAGAAAAAGGGAGAAAGGAAGGGGAAAAGAAAGAATAGAGAAGAGCGTGCATGTCGTGCTTCTCCACGCCATTACCAAGTCGGGTCAACTTGCTGGCTCGACTCGGTCGACTCCTTAGCCGAGTTGAGACTCGGGCGTGGTCCAACAACCTCCTGAGTGAAACAAAATAAATAATAAATAAATAAAAAGAGAAGAAAGAAAAGAAAGGAAGGAAGGAGAAGAAGGAGAGAACCAAGAGACGAGGAGAGGTGTTAGTAGCCGATAGGCTGACTCGACTGAAATTGAGTTGACTTGACTGATGACTCAAGACGAGGGTTGTTGTTGGGCTAGTAGACTTGTCATTCATAGAAGAAAGGGAGAGGAAAGAAGAAGAGAGAGACAAGTGATGGTGAGTCAAGTTAACTCAACCGAGTTAACAAAGGTGAGTCAGCACTTTCTTCCTAAACTAAACCCATATCAATGTATTGTTATCATTATTGCCACCATTTTTATGAGGGTTATAAATATTAGATATAGTTAGCCAATATTGAATCATTTATACTCAAACTAGATATCATAAATAAGATTGTTATTATTAGGTGGTATTATTTTATTTATCGCTCTTAAATAGTAGCATTAATAGTATACCATAATACTTGTTATTATAACGGTTATTGGGGTCATGTTAGCTAATAATAATGGTGGTTTTACGATTATTAATATTATTATTGTTGTGATTAATCGTACATCAATTGACATATTAAATCCTATAATCTAGCCTAGATCTAAATCCTAGGATGAAATCTTAAACCTAAGTAGTCTAAACTCTAGGTCAATACCCTAAAAATAGATAGTGTGATAGCTTTGAATTTAATTGTAGAATTTCATAATTCATGGTAGATCACAATATCTATCATCATGATTAGATTCATTAAGGATAGTTATTGCTATTATCATTAGAAAACATTATCATTTTCCTTATGGGATTAGTATAATTCATGTTAACATGATTATTAGTATTAGTTCTTATTATATTATTGTTAGTACAAAAATTTAGTATTATTACTTGCATATTTAAGTGATTATTGATCATTATAAGACTAATGAATAATATTGGTATATTTAAAAACGAACTTGTGAACCATCTTTACTGATATGTTAGCTAATATAAATTACAACATTAACGCTAATAGTTATCTTGTAATTACTAAGACTAAATCATAACTAATACACCAAGTAAAGTTCAAATCATAGAATCTAAGTTTAGGATTAAACCCTAGGATGAAAATCTTAATTATACATTAAAATATTAAAAGATGAATAATTCAAACCCTAGGCTATGATCTTAAACCTAGGTATTGCATAGAACTTGGATCTCATTGTACATGTTCGCAATGTAGTATTAATCTCGATAATACCAAGGTTGAATCCACAAGGATTGAACTTTTATGTTTTTTGAAAGCAACTAGAACTAAAAGAAGATGAAAATTGAAATCTGGAATATTTGAGAGAATAATTGTGAGAGATTTAATGAAAAACTTAATAAATTCAAAACTAGAAAACTAGGGTTTCCAAAAATCCACTTGTAGAGATCAGAGAGATCTATGCTTGATTCAAGGATGCAACTGGAATCAGAGTCTCATCTTATCCAATTGGAAGATATCTCAATAAAATCAAATTTGAACTTCCTTTGACCTAAGTCTCAATGGATGAAAGGTGTGAAAACTGGAAGTAATTCCATCACAAAACCATGCCCATGAGATAAGACAAATAACAAGATTTACCAATCTCACAACCAATCATAAGAGAATTATGAAGAGTAGAAGGATTCCATCACCAAACCATACCCATGGGACGATGGTGAGCAAAGGGATTGTCTAATTTCACAATCTCAATACATGAAATGAACATACTCAAAGCTATCGCATATCCATTGTAATTTGAGTCACAACAAACCATTAAAAACTGAAAGTATTTCTTAAATATTAAACTAGAATCAAAGATAGTTCAACTTAAACATGATTCAAAGTAATATAAAACATCTCATCACACAACAAGCTTCACCTCTTAGCTCTAGCTAAGAGGTTTATTCAACCATAGACATGATTGAACGGGAATCTCTTAATAAAAACATAAAAATAACTAAGGAAAGGAAAGAAAAACTCTTGGTGACAGCTTCTCCACACTTTGGCTCTATTCCACAAACTCTAAATGATGCCTAGGGACGTCCTAGGGACTCCTATTTATAGTTTTGTAGTATCTCTTTTTGCACCGACTTGGAAAATTTAGAAATCGTCTCATATTACGCAGTTTTTCAAAATAGACTTCACTTTTCGCAATTTCACTGAATGACCCAGAGTTTCAAAATATGCTTCTTTAAGATAATTTCAGGAATATGTTTATTTTTCAAGACAATTTCAGGATTCCTTTTCGATCATTTAAATATTTGATTTTCTTCATTTCTCACTTGATTTTCATAAATCTTTAGCATGTGAATTCTTCAATCTTGGCTTTATAAGATCCGTCCCTTACCTCGGTGTGATTCTTGAGCATCAAATACATGCTTTTAGCATCCTTTTCAATTTAAGCTCTTAAATTCACCTTACAATACACACATAAGTAAAATAGAACATTAAGCATTATCATGTTCATAAAACCAAGATATAAATGAAGGAAAATACGTAATATTTGACCCTTAACAGTGGTTGTAAGAGATGATATGCATATTCCTTAGGGTAACATGCACTGTGGACAGTTGTGTGCTACTAGAAAAGCTTTGTAGGCCCTACCATGATGTATGTGTATTATTCATACTATCCATCCATTTTTATAGATCATTTTAGTGCATGAGCATAAACTCGAGGCTGATTAGGATATCAGGTAGACCACACCACAAGAAACCAGTGATTGGATGTCCACTATAAAAAACTTGGTGGCTACAAAAGTTTTGGATCAAACTCGTGTTTGAATTTTCTCTTCTTTCATGACTTTGTGGCTTTATCAAGAGGTTGGATGACAAATACACATTACAATAAGCCCTAGGAAGTTTTTAATGGTAAGCTTTCAATTACATAATAGTGTGATCCACTTGAGATTTGGATCTACCTTATTTTTGTGCTCATGCCCTAATATGGTGTGAAAATTGGATGGACAGCATGGATAAGACACATCTATCATGGTGGCCCCATGACATTATTTAGTAGCACACAATATCAACATGAGTGCTGCTTGCTACACCATGTAATCTGGTTTTGAAAAAGTAATGCAACTTTGTTGCACCCCCGGAATCCAGGATGTGAGTGAGACCTGAGCATGGGGCACACTTTGCTGTATGTATTATATACTTACGTTGTTTATTTTAAGGAATGAAAATTATAAAATAAATAAATAACTGAAATTGATTCAAATCTTAGGTTGACCCCACCGCAGGAAATAGTAGTCACCGTTCGAAATTTTCCTCGGGCTACAAAGGTTCTAACCTAGCTGATATTTGTATTTTCCCCGTACGTGCTTTGTGTGACCTCATCAACACCAGGTTGGATGACAAATAAACATGGTCGTAGGCACCGGGAAGTTTTTGATGGTGGCCGTTTGGCGACCAATGTTTCTTGTGACGTGGTCTACCTAAGAATATTTGTTTCTTCTTCATTTTTAGTGGACAATTAATGAATGTTAAAAAAAATAATAATAAATAAAACGAATCGTGGGCATGGATATATAAAGCATACATCGAGGTAGGCCACGGTGGATTACGTCACCGATTCTGGGAGGCACATGAATCAGCTACAGCTACTAGAGACGGGCGTGGATTAGATACTGACGAGGTCAATAGCCAAATCGCTAATGAAGTAACGTCACCAAACACTGTAGACCCCACCAAGATGCATATGTTGTATCCATACCGTCCATACACTTGGAGAGATCGTTTTATGGAATTGAAAAAAGAATGAGATCGTTCTAAAGTTCAAGTAGACCACACCATATACTTGAAGAGGTCGTTTTATGGAATTAGAAAAAGAATGAGATAGATCTAAAGTTCAAGTAGGCCACACATATAAAACAGTAGGACAGTGACATCCACCGTTCAAAACTTCTTCGAGGCCACAAAAGTTTCTGATCAATCTTATATTTTGTTTTCACTTCATATATCTCTATGTTAACTTACGAATAAGTTGGATCCAAAAAATACAACATGGTGGGCCCTATAAATATTTCAACGGTGGGTGTGACTGATCCCACGGTTTTGTGGTGCGTCCACTTGAATTGACGTCACTTCAGTAGGACCCAGGTGGTGCTCACTGTGATGTTTGTGAGACATTTTCCCCTTTCATCCGTTATGTGAGTTCATCTAAGGACGTCACGCCGAAAATGAACCGTATCTAGGACGCAGGAATTGGCTTCCCGGAAAACGCATCCTTTCTTCCTTATGGAGCGGTATTTTGTAAATTGTTTTTTATTTTATTAAAGAGCTGTGCTCATGTCAGTACAAATGACGTGGACCAATTAAATTCTAAGATACCGGGAGCAGGGTGCTCTGGAAACAGAGGATCCGCGCTCAGACGAGCTACAACAGCTACAAATATTGTAGGTGAGTACAACTCATCATTGCATTCCTGTTTTTCTTCTCCATCATCCCATCTCCTATCCACATAATGGAATTCCTACTTTCCAATCTCAGGGTATTATGGTTATTTATCCTTTTCCATGCAATCTTTCTCTCGTCCATCAACCCCTGCTCACCTTCTGTATTTACATTCAAAAATGAGACAGATCGATTGAAAAATGAGACAGATCGACTCGCATTGCTTGCATTCAAATATGGTATTTCCGAAGATCCTCTTGGAGTCTTGAGTTCATGGAATGATTCTCTCCATTTCTGCGAATGGAAGGGAATCACCTGCAGTCGCCGCCATCATCAAAGGGTCACGAGCTTGAACCTCAGGGACCACAGCTTGGTGGGCCATTTATCACCTCACATTGGAAATCTCTCTTTCCTAAGAAGAATCGATCTCTGCTCCAACAAATTCAAAGGCGAAATCCCTCTACAGATCGGCCGTTTGTTCCGTCTTCAGATTCTCAACCTGACTGATAATTCACTCCATGGAGAAATTCCATCCAATCTGAGCCACTGTTCAGAACTCGTAGCCATTAGCCTCGAACAGAATCAGTTGGAAGGAAAACTTCCCACTGAGCTTGGCTCTTTGCCAAAGCTCATTGCTCTTAACCTCCGCATCAACAATCTCAGTGGAAGCATCCCACCTTCATTGGGGAACCTTTCCTCTCTCACTACTCTTTATCTAACATATAACAATTTTGACGGGCAAATTCCAAACCAGCTTGGTCAATTGGCAGGCATTATCAATTTTGGAATAGGTGCAAATCAGTTATCAGGTACGATTCCACCATCCATTTATAATCTCTCATCCATCCAACTGTTTAACGTGGCAGTTAACCGGCTACATGGAAGCATTCCCCCCAACCTAGGCCTTTTGTTTCCACACCTGCAACAGATTTATGTAGATATAAACCAATTCACTGGAACGCTGCCAATTTCATTGTCCAATGCTTCAAGTCTCGAATTAGTTGATTTTAGCTCCAACAGTTTTAGTGGACATGTGCCTTTGAATTTAGGAAGTCTTTCACATCTCTACCTTATCAATATCGAGATAAATCAGCTTGGAAGCAGGGAAGGTGATGACCTGAGCTTCCTTGCTTCACTGACCAACTGCACCCGTCTGGAACTTATAGGTGCAGACACTAATAATTTGGAGGGTGAGTTGCCCAGCTCCATTGCTAATCTCTCGACACAGCTAAACACTCTGGTTTTAGGAGATAATAAGATATTTGGAACCATTCCGCAAGGAATCGAGAATCTTGTCAACTTGTATTCTTTGGATCTAGGTGTGAATTTTATGAAGGGTACTCTTCCAGATGCTATTGGGAAGCTTAACAAGTTGCAAGCCTTTTTACTCCATCGAAATAAATTTTCAGGGCAAATCCCACCTTCAATTGGCAACATCACTCGATTGAGCTATCTTCAGTTGGATGAAAATGATTTCCATGGAAGCATACCATCTAGTTTTGGAAAATGGGGGTTTATGGAAGAATTTTTCATTTCTCAAAATAAACTCAATGGTACCATACTCAAACAAGTCGGCGCAGCTCAAATCAACCTGTCTCATAACTCATTCACTGGGTCTCTCCTTCTGGAAGTTGACAACTTAGAAAATATCCGCTTAATGGACATCTCAGAGAACAATTTATCAGGTGAAATTCCAGATACGTTAGGAAAGTGTCAAATCCTGGAGTTGCTCTACATGAATGGCAACTTGTTTCAAGGAGACATTCCAGAGTCTCTAAGGAATTTAAAAGGTATACAAAGCCTAGATCTTTCGCGCAATAACTTGTCTGGGCAGATTCCAAAATATTTCGAAGAATTTCTTTTCTTACAGTATTTGAATTTGTCATTTAATAATTTCGAGGGTGAAGTGCCCAAAGGAGGAATCTTTAGAAATGCCAGCGCAATTTCAGTTGACGGAAATAGTAAACTCTGTGGAGGTATACCGGAACTGCAATTGCCAGGGTGCCCTAAGCAAGCTTCTAAGAAACGAGGAAAGCCTCTTGCTCCCAGAGTAAAGGTCACAGTCATTACAATGGTTTTATCTTCGTTTCTCCTGTCGTGTATCATTGCAGCTCTTTATTGGAGAAGAAATTCTCAAAAGAAAGCTTCTTCCCCATCTTCTACAGAGAATCAGTGGCTACGAGTTTCTTATGCAGATCTCCTTCAAGCAACAGATGGGTTTTCTTCAGCTAATTTAATTGGTGTGGGAAGTTTTGGTTCTGTATATAAAGGAATTCTAGAATGCTTTGAAACAGTTGTTGCAGTGAAGGTACTCAACCTCCTACAGCAAGGAGCTTTTAAGAGTTTTGCAGCTGAATGCGAAGCTTTAAGAAACATCCGACATCGAAATCTTGTCAAGATCTTAACGGTTTGCTCGAGCATTGATTTTAATGGCAATGATTTCAAAGCTCTAGTGTTCGAGTACATGCCTAATGGTAGTATGGAGAAGTGGTTGCATCCAAATGTAGATGAACAACCTCAACGAGGTGTTTGAATCTTACCCAGAGGCTAAATATAGCCATTGATGTGGCTTCGGCATTGGATTATCTTCATCATCATTCCAAAATACCAATTGTTCATCGAGACCTAAAACCAAGCAATGTTCTTCTCGATGATGATATGGTTGCCCACGTGGGTGACTTTGGTTTAACAAGGTTCCTCTCTGAAGCTGCAGAAGGTTTATCCCAAAATCAAACTACCACATCTGGGATTAAGGGATCGATTGGGTATATTGCTCCAGGTAAGGTTTTCACTCCATTTTTTAAATTCATTCATCTTGCAAAATGATTGGTAATTTCCATATAATAATATTGGTGAAGCTTGTTAATAACGATATGCATAAAATAACCTAATCGATGGATATTTTTACATGTATTAGTGTCTATACACACACACACACACACACACATACACACACACAGAGTTATCTAACGTCTTAAATTTTTTTGTAATAGAGTTTGTTGATGTCAATAACATATGCTGGACCTTATTAAGAAATTTCAGAAAAATTCTCATTGATTGTCAGACAGTTTTAGAGGTTGCTACTCGATGGTATTGAGGGTTCTACGGTGTCATAGACTAGTTATTGATGGTTGTTGATGTCATCGAAGGTCCCATCAAAGAGGTGTGTAGAATTGCTTAAGTGTGCAATTTGTTTACTATCTTAGTTGCGGTAGTATATATACAGGGTGTAATTAGAATTAGGGTTCTTTAAACATGCTCAAGGATTGAGAGGATTTTTTAAGAAAAAAGGTTTGAGCATTTCACCTCGGAGCTTTGCTTGGTAAGATTTCATCTCTTGTAATTTAATTTAATTCTTTTTATAGTACATTCTTGCTTTCTGCAGTTCTATCCCCACGTAAATTCGAATTGCTTTATAATTGAATATGTTTGTACAATCGTGATAATCCCATTAAATTTCTCTCTATGTGCTTGATGTGAGCTCAAATCTGAACGGTCCATGTGATGTAGCACCCCATGAAACCCCCAGCCAACAACTTTTACCTTGATCCAAAATTTTGGCAGGCCATGGCAAAAGAAAACAGTTTTCTCCCTTGATTTATATCTCTCTTTGCTATGACCCACCAAAGTTTTGAAACAGGGAGAAAATTGGTCCTTAGGCGTTTCACGGGGTGCTGCATCACATGCACTATTTGGATTTTGGGTCCATGATACATGTGTAAAGGTATATATGTGCCCAGGTGAGCATGCCTCTCTCTCTCTCTCTCTCTCTCTCTCTCTCTCTCTCTCTCTCTCTCTCTATATATATATATATATATATATATATATATATATATATATATATATATATAAGACTAAAAACAATATTAACATAATTAAACTCTTAATCGGAAAGAAAGTCAAAAAGATAGAACAATCTGACAAATGTGATTCTAGTTAATTTAGTGATGATAAGCTACGCAGTCAGTTGGAAATTGAAAGTATGGTTTTCTTCTCGTGGGACCAAGTGGTCCCACTTATGATCAACAAAATAAAAAGAATCCCCGTTGATTGTATATGACCCCAAAATAACTATGATAGGGAGATCATGCGATTGACAGCATGCCGCACTTTTGTAAATGGTGGTGATTATCTGGTCAAGGTGATCATTTGATGGGCCTGAACCATTCTTGGTAGACCCTCTTATCCAAGGGTACACGATAGTTAAATGTTGGGTAGATTGGACCCCACATGGATTCACACTGTAATAAGGTACCAACAATTGTTAATTACTAGATTATTTCTCTATCCGTGATACATTGTTTGTATCTGTGTGTATGTGTCAGAAAATAGTGATTTTTTTTTTTTAAAAAATCTATTTATAGGATATTTTCTTAGAACTATTTGTTATGACAAACCATACACTTATAATACAAAGATTGAAGAAATATGTTTAGCAGAATTCCTTATTCTCAGATATTCTAAACTTTGGAAAAGGCAAAAATGTTAATTATTTAAATGAAATATTTTCTTTCTCCCTCTCAATATCTAACCACTATTTTTATCTTTCTTTAAATAGATGCCTAACATTCAAATATGTGATATTTGTAAATCATAGAGTATGGGATGGGCAGTAAGGTATCCACACATGGAGATGTATACAGTTATGGGATCCTTCTACTCGAGATAATCACTGGAAAGCGGCCAACTGATGACATGTTTAAGGACAATCAGAGCCTTCATCACTCAACAAAGTCGGCTTTTCCAGAACAAGTAATGGAGATTATAGATTCGAGACTTCTCTTAGAAGATGTAACACCCTGAAATTCGGGGGTCGTGTATAAACTCAACTCCCGAGTTCCAGACCGTCACTTATGCAACAAAATGATTATGATTCAATGTTGTCTGATTTAAAACATTCACATGAGTAAAAGTATACCAAAACTGCAATTCATACTTCAGATCCAGTGATAGAAGCAAGCGGAAGACTAAACAAAATATATATCACTGTATGGAAAAACAAAGTAAATCTCAACTGTCTCTAAAGTATGAATACATCTCTGAGTCTCATATACATATACAAGGACAAAAATCAAAAGTCCAAAATAGTCCCACTGAAGTCCCGCAACCCAGGTCGCCTAAGCATAGCCATCATGATACTGCATGTACGAGAACTCGTCCTGGTCCTCGTCCAAGTCTGGCTCTGCCTCCTGGATATCAGCATCACCTGCAACTACAACAGGGTCTGGTGGGTGTTGCAACACCATCCCGTAACGTGGGAATGAGTGATCAACTCAGTGGAATCATAGAGCAAGGATTAACATGTTCACAAATCAATCATGCGTTAATAGTAAAGCAGTAAATCAGACAATCCTAATACTGTTGTTAATGCAAGATGACATGACATGATGTATGCCCTCACCGACGATCTCCCTCATACGGCAACATCTTACGACCGCGGCATGCCGCACTCCCTCAAGTATTCCACATCTTCCAGGCACATGCAATGTCATGGTGATATGATTACCGATTATTAGTCCTTTTCATACAGCAATATTGGAAAACTAAGGTACTTCCCTTGTATCAATCCCAACACAGATCCTGTCTAGGGTCGTCACTCCTAGTACTCTCATACGATGTGTATTTATGTAGGTCGCTGCAAGGGCTGCCAGGGCTGTTGCTCGCACTCGTTGCACCGCTCCCCCATCACCTTATGAATACAGGCCTACCGTACTCTACTGCGACGGAAGGGTCGTCGCCCCCCGTGGACTTAGAATACGCTCGTGGTCACTACAAAGGGCTCGTCGCCTGATCAGTGTAGGCCGACAGCTAGAATATAGTGTCCCATACCACCATAATCTGCTCACGAGTCTAGGTGCTCACTGGTCACTACGGGGAGGTTTGTGGCCCCAGCGTAGGCCGACAGCTCGACCACGGTGTCCCATACCACCATGCCCGGCTCATGAGTCTTAGTGGATCAAGGTACCATGGTTAACAGGGTTTACAATGGTAAGTTCAGTACCCTAGGTTCAAGCAGTTATGACTCATACAAGTTGAACATACATCGGCCAGTCGGGTTATTTGACGGGCTCGACTAGCGCGACCGCATCTCAAGTCAAACGACATGAAGTGCATACAACACTTCGCGTGGCCTAACCACTGCCGCCAACTTCAAACACGACTCGCGTTCATCGACGCGTCGTTCGTGGCTATGACCAGTCAGCCACGAATTCGCTCGGTTACCGACTGCCTGGACTAAGTCTAGTCCCAAGCACTATGGAATCACATCAACAATATATGTAAAAGTATTGGAATTGAAATACAATCATGTGAGCATGTTCATACATGTTATAACATTCAACTCAAGCAAACCTTCAAGCACATATATTCCATGCATGTAATGAAATAATGCATTTAGTCAACATGTAGAAAATCATTTAGGTCAGCATATTATTTGATAAATCATTCACAAACTATCACATAACATCATTTAATTCAATACATACTAATACAAGCATTTATACAAACACCTACACTACACACTTAAGTCTACGTATAGTATGTCGACCCAAAGTGCGCAACTAGGCGAATCTCTTCGCCAAACTAATTATGCACGCATTCCTAACTTCCTAATGCGGCAACAAACCATGTCAACCACATCAGCAAAATATGAATGTAAACAGTACTTCCTACAAATGACTAAAATGCCCTAAATCTCATATTCTTCGTTAGTTTACAAAACGGGAAACGGAAAGCATTTTGTACATGTCAAACGGCAATGCCGTCAAGAATCTACTATTAAACGACATTGAAAGCGTTGGGAACCGTCAATCAAAGCGTCTAAAATCCGCACCTTATGTCTTGTAGACTCGGGAATCGAAACGGAGCGTATATGCTTCGTCTACGGCGAATAAGGAACCTAATACCCGAGATCCATAAGCTACGTTGCTATGGAAACAAAGAAAACTCAAATCAGCAACTATTTAGGGTATTTACTTACCTAGGATCGCGGTGGAATCGCCGGGAAAGCGGTAGAGGTGCGTTGCTCAAGCACGTGCAACGCGTAGTACAAGTGGCAGGAAGAACTCTCTCCCACTCTCTCACAATCTCTCACCTTTTTCTCTCTCCTAATCTAGGAATTTTTGCAAATTCGTATGGGAGAGAGGAGTGAGGGTTTCAACCCCTTTTATAAGCCCAAAAATGCCCAAAATAGGCTCCAAGTCAAGGTATACTTAAAGTATATCCAAATCGGGGTTGTTTTGGTCCGAAAGGGCATTTCTAGAGGTCCCCTGGCCGAATGCAGTCGGACTTAAGCTCATGCATACTGGATCTAGCACTCATCCAGTTTTCGGACTGGTAGGGTTCCCAGATCGCCCGTGGCGGTCCATTTTCAGTTCAGCGGTCACCGCACCGAGATCAGGTCTGTAAATCTCGTGACATGAAATAGAAATTTTTCCTGATCCAAGGGTGTAATTTGGCTGAATTCTGACGGTCAGAACGCTTAATACTGATGCGTCAAATTTGTGTGCCAGATTTGAATTTGAAATTCCAACTATGTCCCTATTCGCAACCTCTTCGGTCCGGGCTCAATGAAATAGCCTGTGATTATCGGTTTGACTTGATTTTCGGAATGGGTGTCAAGTCCAGCTAGACGGTTC
The DNA here is from genome assembly GCA_037074715.1 of Magnolia kwangsiensis. Classification (NCBI taxonomy): domain Eukaryota; kingdom Viridiplantae; phylum Streptophyta; class Magnoliopsida; order Magnoliales; family Magnoliaceae; genus Magnolia; species Magnolia kwangsiensis. Next base: position 128,028,582 of record CM073578.1, on the reverse strand, counting down.
TAACGGTCTAAGATAGGAGGTATCGGACTTTCGACGCGCGGTTTAGATCCAATACAAAGTTTCAAGGAGGTCCCGAGAACAAACCGGTTTAGAGTTTGATCCGAGGCTTTAGAGCATTATAGCACCCTTAGTTCCACTCGCTTTGGGCCTTGTAGAACGTATTTAAAGTGATCAGGGACCATTTCCCAGCTATTCTAACGTTGCACTAGCTAACCTAGTCATATTTTCTAAAGGAAAGAATTCTATGCAAAGTTCGGGTCAAGTTGATACTCGAGCCCAAGTATGGATTTTTCACGGGCGTTACAGAAGATGCTGAAGTTATTCAAGACAATGAAAATCATAATAATTTGAGAAATAGAATGCTTGATTGTTTGGTTTCATTGGTCAGCGTTGGTGTATTGTGTTCTGGAGAATCGCCAAAGGAACGAATGGAGATAAAAGACTTTGTCATGGAATTGCATGCAATTAGAGACTCATATCTCAAGGTTGGAATTCACCGGCAGAGACAAAATAGGCCCTTATTGTTAGGTGAAGGTTCATCTCACCCCGGTAACTACTAAGATTACATTTGTAGGTACATTGAAGAAGATTCTGACATAAAATAAAACTGCTCAATATTTTTCTTAAGAAGCTCTAGATATATTTTGTTGTAGTGTTGAATTTAAGGAAAGACGTTTTCTTCTTCTTCTTCTTCTTCTTCTTCTGTTTTGTTTTTTTTTTTAGACACAGTGTGATTGTATTATAAATATAATAAGAGATACTTATCAGAATAAAAAGAATATTGGGTACTAAGACAATGAATCCTCACAAAATTTTATATAACTTATTTCAAAATTACCATGATAATCTTACTAAGTATTCATCAGTGACTTTGCCTATCGATCTGGAAGGTGTACAAGCAGACGCAGTAAAAAATAATAATAAAAAAAAAAGTTCTAAAGATTCTAACCATCTTATTAAGTTTCTTTGTCACGGATACGATTGTTAGAATGTGAATTTATATTGTCGGGGAGAAGTAAAAGGACCAAGCTGCTGCATGAAATGGGCATATGACCTCTGATCAGACATATGATTGTTCAATGCAGACCTGGTCAATCATCCATCCACTGTGGGGCCAACAGGATGAGAATTGCGTAGGTGGGCATTGTCTAATAATACAATTATCTTGTTTTATGTGATGCCCGAGTTGGCATGGGTGGATCCATGAATGTGGGCCACCATGATGGATGTGTTTTATATCCCGGCTGTAGATCCATTTTGCCAGCTCATTTTTGTTATGGCATGAGCTAAAAAATGAAGCGGATCCAAATCTCAGGTGGACCACAACACAGGAAATGGTGGTGATTGAATGCCCACCATTAAAAACTTCACTCAGCCACTGTAATGTTTATTTTTCATCCAAACGGTTGATAAGGTTACACAAACCTGGATGAAGGGAAAATAAAGACATCTACTTGATCCAAAACTTTTATGGTAGATAAGAATTTTTTAACCGTAACTGTTCAATCACCCTTGTTTCTTGTGGTGTGGTTCACTTGAGATTTCGATATACTTTATTATTGGGTTCATACCATAAAATGAGTTGGAAAAATGGATGGATGGAATTGATGTATAACACATAGATTATGTCCGTGCTACATTACTCAATTCGAGTTCCTTCATCACACGTCTGATCTAACAGGTCAAAGACAAAAGAGGCCTGCATTTGGATACCACCAAATAAGTTCTTAAATTATGTTAAGTCACCGAGGAGGCATTTGTAGCGTAAGTTGTTTTAGGTAAGTTATTTATGCCGTAATTTGCATATCTTGGTTTCCAACAGTTGAGTATATTTGGTAATTAACAAAATACACCAAACGTATATTTATCAGCCAAAAAGTAAAAAATCAATTTTCAACATTATAAGTAATCATCCCTCAAGTCTCTTTGGTCCGTCTCTTATCCTCTGTCCATCGTGTGGGGTGAACCTTTGATGTGGATTGTTTATTGTGTTGGCCACCCCTTTGATGCGGGCCATTCATCATAAGGGCCCACCTTGGATGCGGGCCCATTCATTATTAGGTGCCCACCTTTCATGTTCATCGTTCATTAGGTAGGGCCCTCCTTTGATGTTGGGCATCCATCATGTGGGGTCCACCATCAATGTAGTCCATCCTGTTGGGCCCATCTTCAATATCCACAACCAATCATGCGAAGCCTACCTTTGATGTCGAAAGTCCATCACGTAGGCCTTCCATCAAGCAGGGCCTGCTTTGGATATTGGTCACTCATTATTAGGTCGACTGTTGATGTGGACCATCCATCATATGGGGCCCACCTTGATCTGGATCGTCCATCCTGTGGGGCCCATAATCATTAATTACCCATCATGTGGAGCCCACCTTTGAGGTGGATTGTCCATCATGTGGACCCCACTGTTAATGAGGGTTGTCCATCATGAGGGGCTCACCTTGGATGTGCGCCATTCATCATTTGGGCCTAACTTTTGATGTGGATCGTCCATCAAGCAGGGGCACCTTGATGTGGGCTATCTATCATGTGAAGCTCAACTTCAATGTTCACTACCCATCATGTGGAGCTTGCCTTTGATGTGGACCGTCCATCATGTGGGCCCCACCTTTGAATTGGGTCGTCTATCATACTTGCCCATTTTGGATGTCTGCTATTTACCAGTAGGGGTTGACCTTCGATGTGGACCACCCATTATGGGTCTATATTAATATATGGGTCATCCATCATATGGATCCAACCATAAGTATTTTGTATGGAGCTACCATGTTGTGTATCTTTCATCAAACCCATTAATTAACTCAAGAGGATGAAGTGAAAATACAAAAATTGCCGGACTGAAATAACTTAGGAGGTTTTAGGAGCAGCTTTACATTGTTTCCAATGGTATGACATTGAATTTTTATTTTTATTTTTCTTTTTAATTGCGGGACTGATATTTAATTGTGTATGGCTCAAATAATGGTTCTCACCTGATGGACAGAGTGGATTTACATATAAAACGTATTGGACCACAAAGCTAGGGTGTTTCAATAGATGATTCCAGTCCAGTAGGAAAGAGATACAGGATTCTCGATCCGATGACATCGATGACATACCCCGTGAGATCAAGTTGTCATGTTGTATAAGTGGGCCCATAGTTCACTAACTCAGACCCATTGGCTTGTTGGGCCCCAGCATGAATGGAACATATCCCATATTTGATCCCAGCTATGAATATTTGGCCATTCATCCACATGCCACAAGTTGAAAGGTTAGCATTGTCTCATTGAGGAGATGTTGTCCGTCGATGGATAGCGAGGATGAACGGATTCTATGCCTTACATTCGCAGGTGCAATCTAAACAAGTGGGGCCGATGGCCCAGAGATCCTAACCGGTGCATTGTCCTTTTGGAACATATAACATTAGTACTGGATTGGATTATCGAGCCATGGGCCCACTAAGAGGAACTGAAAACCGTTAGAAAGACTACAAACATTCTCCGGATCATTGCAGAACACCTGATGACACGATCAACAAATTGATGCAGTGGTTATAAATAAGCCCATGGTTTGGTGATCCAGACCGTTTGATCTTATTGGGCCTGCTATGGAAGTGGGAGTTAGGAAAATCATTAGAAATAAAGATTCCTAGACTTTTTATCAGTATCCTCTAGAGAGACGGTTAATAGAAAATACGTCAACGGACTGAAAACGAGGACAGATATCTTTGGGCTGGTATTTTTCCAGTCATGATCAACAGTCTGGATGAAGATCCCATGGGCCCCACATGTAAGAAAAAGAAAGATATTACAATGATAGCATGTTCTCAGTGTTCTCTACCAAATTGTACCGTCCAACGGTGCCACTGCATGGTAGCTATGATCCAGGCCGCATTTTATCAAAACCCAATAGACAGTTGATCATCAGACATGCAGACAGCACTGTTTATTTTGGGCCACACCTAATGAAAAAGAGAAGATTAAACCTTTGATCACAGATCATCAGGTCAATGTAAATTTCTAGTCATGACCCATGACGCGGTTCCAACCTGCATCCAATCAACTCCTACGAGAAGGAGCTCGAATTGGATGACTGCAAAGTTATCTCTGGACAGTACGTATCGTCAGGCGGGTCCACTTTAGAGTAGGTGGGCCAGGCACGCATGAAAGAGGTGGATATTGAAAGAAACAGTACCAACAGCCCATAGCGTCCAAGCTGTTTTGGGCCTGGCCTACTTTTTTGGGCTTGAAAACTTTGATTCGGTCTAAGCTTGGGCTTTTTATATACTCATTGGGCCAAATATGGGCTAAGTTCTTGGTGTGATTAGTGTATGGTTGGGCTCAGCCCAGGAATGCAGCCGCATTAACGAATGGGCGTTGGCATATGCCTCGACATGAGCTGGTAAGAAGGGGGACGGCGGATTTCCTGCGAAAGCCTTTCGCAGGAAGTTCCTGCGCAAGGGTACTGGGTGGGGCCCACCGCCATGTTTGTTGGAAATCTACCCCGTTCATCCGTTTGGCGAGCTCATTCTAGGACAGGTGATAAAATTTTAGGTAGATCCAAAACTCAAGTGGACCACACGAGAGGGAAATTTGGGGAAAGAAATACCTACCATTGAAACCTTCCTGAGATCCACCTTGATGTTTATATGTCATCCAAACCGTTTATAAGGTCTTTACCACTGGGATAAAGTGAAAATACAAAAAATTTAGCCTGAGGAAAAGCTTTATGGCCACAAGAATATTTCAACGGTTCTAACTGAATATCCACGGATTCCTCTCGTGTGGCCCACTTGAGTTTTGGATACACCTCATTTCTTTTTTTATACCATAAAATGATCTCGACAAACGGATGAACAGGGTAGATTTTCCACAAACATTGGGATGGGCCCCACCCAGAATCCTTGCGCAGGAACTTCCTGCGAAAGGCTTTCGCAGGAAATCCGCGTCCGTAAGATGGACGGAGTGGATGCCACATGGAAGGGTGGCGGTCCGTATATCTTCCGCCAACAGGAACTTCCTGCTTGCGAAGGAGGCGGCGTGGTTACCCTGCCAGCGTCCATCGTGAACCATCTGGTGGGATTTGATTGGGCAGGTGTCGGAGTAAGAGATTGCAAGACAAAGCATTTTATCAATCACAAAAAGAAACGAGGATTGAACAAACTACCATTGCAACTTTCTCAGTGCCAGGCTCATATGGAATATGACCTATTCATAAGATCATACGTATGTGAATGACCTTAAAATATAAATATTAGAGTCATTAGAGTTTTTGGTAATCCTAAGAATTTATAATATATCATATTAGGTTACGGGTGTCATGCACGAAAATTTAAAATCCGAGTAGGTGAGGATGATCCCTAATTTTAAGGTATAAACTAAATTATATGTGTTAATTCATCACATTTACATTTAATACATTAAATTGTGAGGCGTATCTTATTAAGTTATGTACCTCATATCAGTTTTACATTTATGGAATATGTTATGGAGAAATCCAAATCGATAAGTCAAGCTGACTATACCTCAGAGCTTAAAGGGGAGACCTTAGAAGGATATGGAGATCTAGTAGAGCTGAGTCCCATGTCAGCACATCATGACTCTGAGCCACCATCCTCATTCAACAATTCATCGGCGAAATAACTAATCCACGTTCCAGTCATGGTCTGACACTTGGAGCTGAGGCCATCTTAGTTCGAGGTCCAGAGCCAAAGCTAAAGGGCATTGGACCGGTCCTGCCTACTAGTACTCGGCCTCTGGTTAGATGAGGCTGAGGCCGAGGCCGAGTGTGAATACTTTGAGCGCCGAACCAGAAAACTACATAAACGCGAACGTGACCAAATATCTCGTCAGCGGATATGCGCTCTTCAGACACGATACATTAAACAATCCATTAATTATGAATAATATCTCCACGATCGCAATATCCCACTGATTAAGCAAATCGTGCCAAGATTAGCGGACGTGGATCGTTTAATCCACCGGTATATATACCGAGGGACCTCATTACTACAGGTACGCAATATCTCGCACCCTCTCTCTACATTACTCAACTTAGACCCATACTCCCTAGCCTGACTTAAGCATTGGAGGGTTCCCCGGCTAAGCCAGGGTCTCTTTTGCTCACCCTTATTGTGCAAGACCAAGGTTTGTTTGAGGTTCACCACATTGACTGGAGGGTGGTCCAAATTTTGACCTCAACAAAATACATGGGTTAGATCAAAACCATTCATAACCTCAGTTATTCAACATAAAAAGAGAAAATAATGAATACAAGACGTCAACAGTTTGTATGCAGTTAAAAGAGAGTCAGTTTAATAGCTGATTACGGTGGCTCAATCAATACTAATCTTGTTTAATTACCAATAAATTAATTAGCCTATATAATGAATGGTTTAAATCATCATACGCGTGTGCCACCAATATTGGTGGTGTGTCCACTTCAGCAAGCTTTGTGGAACCATCATGGTGTATTTATTATATCCACATTGTCCATCTATTTTGTGAAATCATTTTAGGTCATGAGCCAAAAATGAGTTTCATACAAAGCTCAACTAGACCATGACACAAAAAGCAGTGGAGAATGATTTCCACCATTGAAACATTCATAAGGCCCATCATGATGTGTATTTGTCATTCAAACTATTAATAAAGTTACAGAGGCCTAGATGAAGGGGAGAAAAAAAATAAGGATTGATCCAAAACTTTTGTGACCCCAAAAAGGTTTCAATGGTAGACTTAACCATCCCCACTTCTTTTTGCAGTGTGGTCCACTTGAGCTTTGGATCTATCCAATTTTTCAGCTCAAGCCTTAAAATGATCTCGTCAAATAGACGGACGGTTTGGATATAATACATACATCATGTTGGCTCACAAAATGTGGCACACCACGCAATTCATTTCCAAAGTTGAAAAGGATGTGGATTTAAGGCGGAAGCAGATTGGCTGGTGTACCACACACCAACTATATAGCTACTGTAGGTACGTGACGAGCACTGGCGCTCCTCTAGCTCCAAGTTGTACGAACGGTTCAAAGGAGATCAACGTTACATGGCCCCATAGTGATGTATTTATTATATCTACCTTGTTCATCTATTTTTAAAGATCATTTTAGAGCATTATCCAAAAAATGAATCATATCCAAAGATCATCTAAACCACACCAAATAATAGCAGCGGAGATCATGATTTTCACTGTTAAACAATTCATAAGGCCCACCATAACGTTTATTTTCCATCCAATCTGTTCATAAGGTCACAAAGACCTGAATTAAGAGGAAAAACAAATTTCATATTGATCTAAAACTTCTATGACCCCAAAAAGGGTTTCAATGGTAGACGTTTAATCCCCCACTGATTTTTGCAGTGTAGTCCACTTGATAGTTAGATCTGTCTTATTTTTCATCTCAAACAGTAACATCCCGAAAAAATTCGTACAAAGACCCGAGTACCTCCTCAAGCAGAAATCACTAAGGACCAAATCCTTTATAAATTAAACGAGAATTAACTAGTGCTAAACTAGGTTACCAGTGAAATTAGCCCTAATCACTTTAAATATAAACTGTAAGATCCAAAACGTGTAGAATCGTTGACGCTACATTACCCTGAAACATAGGATCAATCTCTAAACCCAGTTGCTCTTAGGAGCACATTGAAACTCTATATCGGACTTGGACCGCGCGTCGAAAGTCTGATTATCCCGAAACTATACGGTTACGACTGCCTTGCTCGACTTAACAATCACCTCAGAAATCAAGTCTTAATAGTACCCAGAAATGCACAACTTGAGCACGGATCGAAGTGTGTGAGAAGCGCGAATATCTTGAAGAAATGGACTGAAACTTAAGTGAATTGAGTCGGTCCGCTTGCAGGCTAAATCTAAGGATTCAGACCGTTAGAATCTGACCCAATTACACCCTTGGATCAGAAAAAATTTCTAACGCATATCAGTGTACTTGTGACCCTGATCGAGCACCAGTGATTGTTGAACTGAAATTGGTCCGCCACAGTCGATCTACTGATCCGATCGGGCCGGGATCTTAACTTGACCTAGTCCAATATCAGGGAGCTTAAGTCCGACCGCATGTAGAAAAAGGGGCCTCCAGAAGTGTTTCGTTAAATCGAAGCAGGTGCCTTTTGGCTATAACCTAAGTATACCTTGGCCCTATATAAGTGTCTTAAACCCTCTCTCTCTCATTCCATACGATTTTGCAACCCTAGGAGAGAGAATGGAGAGAAAAGAGAAGGAGAAAGTGAGAAGAAGTGAGAGAGAGTGAGGGTTTGTTCTTGGGATTCGATCCCACCACTCCGCAGGCAAAATCACCACTTCCATATCGCTATACCGGTGATTTCGATCCTGTTGTTATATAAAAAATCCTAACCCTAATCTGTCTTAAGGATTCGAGTAGAGTAAATGGTGAAATAGCTAACCTATTTCATCATATAGGTTGCCATTGTGCTGTAGACAAAGACATAATGTTCAAACTGAGCTCGGTACAGGTTTACCAGCGAAAGGTGCAGACTATGAATGTTTAGGTTATGATTTTCAAGGCATTCAATGTCAGTTAATAATTATGACTGACTTGCTTGCTATCATACGTGCTTGGATACAATGATTTCCGTATATTACATATGTATGTGAACTATGCTTATTAAAATACATTCCATGCGTTTGTTGAAATGCCTGAATAAATATAGAATTATGATTTGTGCTCGCCATGTTTATTGATTGAGAGTACATGATTGTTGCACGTATGGTGAACCCTTTTGTAAAGGGATTTGTTATAATACTTGTTATAATTACCTTATGACATGTATACGATATGTGTAACCTAAGTGTTTGATAAAATGTCTAAATATGAAAATGCTTGTGTAAATGCATGTAATGAGGCCATTGAGATAGGATTCTCAATGACCTTATCTAGGGCTACAGTTTCCTTCATGAAACCAATATTACTACTATGTGCTGTGTGGATAAATGCCTATGCATGTTCTCTATGTGTTCGTTAAGATGCTTATATGGGATTTATATTTGATTTGTTTGCTACATGCTATCTCGATTACCAAACGTGAATGACTTATTGTTGGAGTGTGTTTGGGGTAACGATGTAGTTCAGACAATTGGTAATGATATGTGATCGGTGGCCGAATTGTTTAGCCACGACGGGCACGCTTGATGAATCCGAGTCGTACGCTACTTCTCGGCAGTGGTTAGGCCACACGGAGTTGCTTGCGCGCTTCATGTCGATCGGCTCGACGTATGCTCGTACTAGTCGAGTTTGTCAAGTAACCCGGTTGACCCGATGTATGTTCACCATATATGAACGCTACTGCTTGAATCTAAGGTACTTAACTCACTAGTGAAAACCCATTTAACCTTGGTGCTCATGAGTCGGACATGGTGGTATGAGATACCATGGTCAAGCTGTCGGCCTACACTGGGATAACGAGCCCACCTGTAGTGACCAGTGAACAACCCAGACTCGTGAGACAAATACGGTGGTATGAGACATTGTATTCGAGCTATCGGCCAACATTGATCAGGTGACGAGCCCTTTGTAGTGACCTCGAGCATACTCTGAGACTGCGTTGAGGCGACGAGTCTTTCCGTAACTACTAGAGTATAAACTAGGCCTACACTGATCAGGTGATGAGCCCTTTATAGTGACCTAGAACCACAACACCGTATGAGATTTATTAGGATTGACGACCCTATAATGGATCATTGTTTGGGAATTGATATAAAGGAGGTACTTTAGCTTCACAATCCTATTGTATGAATAAACCTAAGTAAGAATCTGACTAATCGTGTGCATGCACCGCACTGCATGTGCTTTGGCGAGGAAAAATACTTTTGGGAGGATGCCATACACGCCGTGAGATGAAGACACTGAAGGAGTTTAGGCGAGGGCATGCATCATTATCGCATATTATTCTTGTATTAACAAGTGTATTTAGGATACGATTGCTATACTGCGTTATCATTACTGCTTGATTGAATTGATAATATGTTAACCTTTGCTTTATTGTTCCACTGAGTTGATCACTCACTCCCATGTTACAGGATGGTGTTTTAAACACCCACCAAACTCTGTTTTAGTTTCAGATGATGGTAATGCGTATGAGGCAGAGCCAAAATTTTATGATGATAAGGAGGATTTCTCCTATATGCAGCTATCAGGCGGGTCTATGTAGACCATGTTTTGATCGACAACGTTACAGGGATGCTGGTTAGATGTCATTACACTTGTTATTTCATACTTTTGAAACACCCATGTATATTCATTTTGTTCATTTTTGGAGTATACAAGTATATATTTAACCTGGTAACATGTTCACACTCTGGAAACTTATTACAGTTTATATATTTTATATATCTATCACAGTCTTCCGCTTGTGAAATTTAACTGTCTCTGGAGTATGATATGTTGCTTTAGTATAATCCCACTCATGTTTAATTCACTAATATGAACAACATCCAATCATCATTATCTATGTTACATAAGTGATGCATTGGAACTCGGGAGCTGAGCTTCTGCTCGACCCTCGATTTTCAGGGTGTTATAAGATGGTATCAGAGTATGATTTGGATTAAACTGGATCTGGGTTATGTTAACACGACACACTCTGACTTAGGAAGGGGGCAATGGAATCTAGAAACCACATTAGAATTCAAGTTTTTCCAACAGGCGAGATTGAATACTGTAATTTAGTCCACAACATATCTTTGATCACGTGGGTCGACCTAGGTCGCCTCTAGGTCGTCATTTGACGGTTTGAGTCATTAGTTGACGAATTCCAAACTTGAAATGGATCTAAATAGCGCGAATACGGGTGTGTACTCAGTCTTAAAGTCTAAAATTCCTTTTTAACCCCCATTTCCTTCAAAATCTCGCATTTCACCATCTTATTCTTCAACTTTTGCTAATTACATTTAGATTAGACACTAATTATAAAGGTTAAATGATGAAGAACAATACTTAAACTAAAATCTCTATAAATAGTAAATTGATAAATAAAATGGATTTTTGACCCTTAACATTATGGAATCTTATGAAATAAATAAGTGATTTGGATAGAGTAGCTTCTCCTACCCCAAAATCATATGTTACACATCGAATAACTCATTCCAGTTTGTAAAATATACTCATTTCAAATATCAAGTGGTATAACCACATCAAATGGACTCGGGGGCCCAAACGACTCAAATCGGAGGGATCCGAGGTGGGTCCCGCGTACATCCGGGGTCCCCAGGGGGGGGGGGATAGTATCCCCAGAATGGGGAGGCATCCCCCAACTATCCAGCGAGTGGGGATGGCATCCCTGAATCGGGGATGCATCCCCAAATTTAGTCAGCGGGCCAAGGGGCTGAGCAGGCCGGGTGGCCCATTTTTCTGTAATTTTTATCTGACTTTGAAAAGTCATGTCTCCTTCAATATAACTTAGATTTAGGTGATTTAAAGGCCAGACTAAAGCTTGATAAGTCTAGTTTCATATAAAAATAAAGAAAAAATATAATAAAAATTTTAATATAGTTAAATATAGGTTGTAGTGACAACTATCTAAAACTTATTCTTTGGACAGCTGTTGTTTCTAGAATATTTAGAATTTTTCTATAACATGAAATTTAGTGAAAATTGAGAGAGATGAAATAGACCTAATGAAGAACTACTAAAAAAATAATTAGAATAATATACTAACTAAAAGTGTCTGATAAGGGCATAGAACCACTCTAGGACCTTGGGATCAAGGATTATATAAAATCTGACAATATAGGAAACCCAATAAATTAATAACACGAACCCCAGGACCTCCTTAACTGGTATGGGCATATGTGAAGTGCTCGAGCATAGTTAAATTCAAGTTTGAGTAACTCAATTCCGATTAGACAACTTTTGACCCTAAGTGATAAAACAATTCTCTGTATTAGAAATGGTACGAAATCATCTAGCATATGAGCATAGACTTCGGATTACAATTAATGGATTACCGCTACTCACAAGTTAAGACTAGGCTACTGGTTATACTACGGACTGTAAAAGACTCATTATGCTAAGATAATTGAAATATAAACTTAGTTAGTTGTCTTAATTAGGTTGGAGTGAGACCTCATTCCTTTGTTGGATTCCCTTGATACTTATAGGCTTCTGTAATAACTTTTAGGAAAGCTGTTTCAATTTAAAAAAACTAGTCACATTTATAGAAAACTTATATATCCATTGGATTTAATGTTAGGTCAAATCATTACACCCCTTAGAATTACCTTTCCAAAGACTTATTACAACCTGGAACACGGAGTAGAGAAACTATAAATAAGCGAAGTATTCGTGGTTTGAATCGAATTCTCAATCCTGATAGTTACTAATGAACTCTATGCTCTGATCAAGCAGTAGATCGAGATCAAGTAGGATTAAGAACTAATACAATAAATTTTCTGTCATAGCTAAGCAGAAGGTTTATGTATCCATCTCAGACCCACTACACAACTTTCCTTTCGTGTTGGCCCGACCACTTACAACCAAAAGTTTATTACCTCGTCTTTAAGAAGTGTTAAGAACACATAGCCAATAGAAATATTTTTGTTTGGGCCGAAGAAATTTCTCAAATGGGCAACAGACAATTAAGAATTAGGTCTCAAATTATAGACTATTCCGGCATACATATTATGCATATGAATTTAGAAAGATAGTCTACCTGTTAACCTATTTAGTCCAAATTCCTTGTGCACTAATGATGTAAGGCTATCTTACGGTATTAAACTAAACATGATTAAAGAAGGTAAGTTGGGACCGTGGTAAAGGTCCTTCTATGGTAGACTTAGGCATCTTGCAACAAACTCACACCTGTCCTTAAAATCAACCACAACACCCACCATTATTTTTAGCTCATTTCTCTAACCATAGGTACCAATGCCATAATATACATCATCGATAAAAGGAAGACCAATATATTGAGAAATTGTTTCCCATTTTGTGTTAATGATAGGTCCTAAATTATACCTTGTTCCAACATACGGATCAAGACATAGATTCTTAAGCCTTAAGAATAGAAATAATTTTTAAAGGGGGTAGAACATTATGAGCTCAATCTAATTAGGTCGGCTAATACATCTGTTTGATCAAAGTGGCGCAGCGGAAGCATGGTGGGCCCCTGCCCCACTAGCCCAGGATCGAAGGAAGCTGATCTAGGATGTATGTAGGGATAGGTCACTAAATATGATCTGAATCTTCTTTAGAATATAAATAAGGGAAACAATTAGGGTCCAGGTATTGAACCAATACATATTAAAGAATAGGCCGAACAATGGGTATGAACTAAATTACAATAGCTGAGGTTAATGTATCTACAATGTGCTCGTTGAATACGAACCCCATAGAAGCCATAACAAATTTTAGGACAGAAAAGTTTTAAGGAGGATAGACTAAAGTGAGCCCGGCTAGCATATATAGTATACACCTCACCACACATAAACTTGGAATCAATAAAACTCAGGCAAAAGGAATAATAAAGTCTTTACTCAGTACCTTTAGGCAATTTCGGGGATGAAATTGTTCTTCAAGGGGGATAGATTGTAACGTCTCAGAAAAATCCGTACAAAGACCCGAATACCACCTCAAGTAGAAATCATTAAGGACCAAATCCTTTAGAAATTAAACAAGAATTAACTAGTGCTAAACTAGGTTACTTGTGAAATTAGCCCTAATCATTTTAAATACGAACTGCAAGACTCAAAACGTGTAGAATCGTTGACGCTACATTACCCTGAAATATAGGATCAATCTCTAAACCCAGTTGCTCTTAGGAGCACATTGAAACTCCGTATCGGACCTGGACCGTACGTCGAAAGTCCAATTATCCCGAAACTATACGGTTATGACCGCCTTGCTGGACTTGACAATTACCTCAGAAATAAAGTCCTAATAGTACCCAGAAATGCACAACTTGAGCCTGAAGTGAAGTGTGTGAGAAACGTGAATATCTTGAAGAAATTGACTGAAACTTAAGTGAATTGAGTAAGTTCGCTTGCAGGCCAAATCTAAGGATTCTAACCATCAGAATTTGACCCAATTACACTCTCGAATTAGGAAAAATTTCTAACACATGTCAATGTACTTGTGACCCTGATCGAGCACCGGTAACCGTTGAACTGAAATTGGTCCGCCACGGTCGATCTACTGATCCGATCGGCCCGAGATCTTAACTTGACTTAGTCCAATGTCAGAGAGCTTAAGTCTGACCGCATTGGACCTGGGGCCATACCCATTAGTTCTGGGCCTATATAAGTGCCTTAAACCCTCTCTCTCTCACTCCATATGATTTTGCAACCCTAGGAGAGAGAATGGAGAGAAAAGAGAAGGAGAAAGTGAGGAGAAGTGAGAGAGAGTGAGGGTTTGTTCCTGGAATTCGATCCCACCACTCCGCGGGCTGAATCACCGCTTCCATATCACTATACTGGCAATTCTAATCCTGTTGTTGGGTAAGAAATCCTAACTCTAATCTGTCTTAGAGATTCAAGTAAAGTAAATGGTGAAATAACTAACCTATTTCATCCTATAGGTTGCCGTTGTGCCATATATAAAGATGTAATGTTCAAACCGAGCTCGGTATGGGTTTACCAGCGAAAGGTGCGGACTATGAATATTTAGGCTATGGTTTTCAAGGCATTCAATGTCAATTAATGATTATGACTGACTTGCTTGCTATCATACGTGCTTGGATACAATGATTTTCATATATTACATATGTATGTGAACTATGCCTATTAAAATGTATTTCATGTGTTTGTTGAAATGCCTTAATGAATATAGAATTATGATTTGTGCTCGCCATGTTTATTAACTGAGAGTACATGATTGTTTCACGTATGGTGAACCCTTTTGTAAAGGGATTTGCTATAATACTTGTTATAATTACCTTATGACATGTATATGATATGTGTAGCCTAAGTGTTTGATAAAATCTCTGAATGCGAAAATGCTTGTGTAAATGCATGTAATGAGGCCATTGAGATAGGATTCTCAATGACCTTATCTAGGGCTACAGTTTCCTTCATGAAACCTATATTACTGCTATATGTTGTGTGGATGAATGCCTATGTATGTTAACATGTTCTTTATGTGTTTGTTAAGATGCTTATATGAGATTTACATTTGATTTGTTTGCTACATGCTATCTCGATTACCAAACATGAATGACTTATTGTTAGAGTGTGTTTGGGGCTACGATGTAGTCCAGACAATCAGTAATGATATGTGATCAGTGGCCGAATTGTTTGGCCACAACGAGCACGCCCGATGAATCCGAGTCGTACACTGCTTGTCGGCAGTGGTTAGGCCACACGGAGTTGCTTGCTTGCTCCATGTCGATCGACTGGACGTATGCACGTACTAGTTGAGTTTGTCAAGTAACCCGGTTGACCCGATGTATGTTCACCATGTATGGATGCTACCGCTTGAATCTAAGATACCAAACTCACCAGTGAAAATCCGTTTAACCTCGATACCTCGATCCGCGAAAACTCATGAGCCGGACATGGTGGTATGGGATACCGTGGTCGAGCTGTCGGCTTACGCCGGTGTGACGAGCCCACCCGTAGTGACCAGTGAGTAACCCAGACTCGTGAGCTGAATACGATGGTATGGGACTCTGTATTTGAGTTGTCGGCTTACACTGATCAGGTGACGAGCCCTTTGTAGTGACCTCGAATATACTCTGAGATTGCGTTGAAGTGACGAGTATTTTCGTAGCCAGTAGAGTATAAACTTGGCCTATACTAATCAGGTGACGAGTCCTTTATAGTGACATAGAACCACAACTTCGCATGAGATTTACTAGGACTGACAACCCTAGAATGGATCATTATTTGAGAATTGATATAAGGGAGGTACCTTAGCTTCTCAATCCTGTTGTATGAATAAACCTAAGTAAGAATTTGGCTAATCATGTGCATGCACCACACTGCATGTGCTTTGGCGAGGAAAAGGATTTTTGGAAGGATGTCATACGCGCCGTGAGATGAAGACGCTGAGGGAGTGTAAGCAAGGGCATGCATCATTATCGCATATCATTCTTGCATTAACAAGAGTATTTAGGATATGATTGTTGTACTACGTTATCATTACTACTTGACTGAATTGATAATATGTTAACCTTTGCTTTATTGTTCCACTGAGTTGATCACTCACTCCCACGTTATGGGACGGTGTTTTAAACACCCACCAGATCTTGTTTTAGTTTCAGATGATGGTGATGCATATGAGGCGGAGCCGAACTTTTATGATGATAAGGCGAGTTTCTCCTATATGCAGCTATTAGACGGGTTTATGTAGACCATGTTCTGATTGATGGGGTTATAGGGATGCTGGTTAGATGTCATTACACTTGTTATTTTGTACTTTTGGAACACCCATGTATATTCATTTTATCAATTTTTGGAGTATACATGTATATATTTAACATGGTAACATATTCACACTCTGGAGACTTACGACAGTTTATATATTTTATATATCTATCACAGTCTTCCGGTTATAAAATTTAACTGTCTCTGGAGTATGATATGCTGTTTTGGTATAATCCCACTCATGTTTAATGCACTAATATAAATAACATCCAATCATCATTATCTATGTTGCATAAGTGATACGTTGGAACTTACGAGCTGAGCTTCTACTCGACCCCTTATTTTTAGGGTGTTACACAAACCTTAAGACGAGCTCGCCAAATGGGTGGACGGTTTGAAAATAACACATATCTCGTCATCAAACCTATAAAACTTGCTGAAGTCAATACAGTAGCTATATAGCTGGTATAAGGTATGCTAGCCAATCGGCTTCCATTTAAGGCACATACGTCACTGTAAGCCCCACAGTCAAGTCCCAGGTGTCTCACGTCTCACCTAATCTGCTCCCTAGTCCTTGCATTAGTTCAAAATTCAAATTGAATCTTTAGTGGTTAATATTTATTTTTTTTTTTATTAAAATACCTTTATTTCCTTTGGACTAAAATATACCCCTACAAACCTGTAAAACCTTACAAGCCGAGCATCCCTTCGTCACACACATCTGATATAAAAAGTCAAAGTCAATAAATCATCGAAAATTAAGAAGGGCAGGTCGGGTCAAGAAATATTTTACAAAGACATACCAGTATTTCATTCCTACTGGAAAAACCATCTCCTGACATATGGCATATTGCATGATCCAAGTCCTTCATCAGGTGCCCCACGTATGGACACCGGGCCCAAATATATGAAAAACATAAAAAGAACAGTTTTAAAAATAAGTTTGTGAGCTGCCCGTATTGAACGTAACTAATGTATGGAGTCTATGGACTCTTGCTCGGGTGGTAGATTCTCGGGAGTTTCAACACCCGGTCGAGGGTTGGAGTATCCATGGGTGGTGAAATTCCACTAACGTAAGTGTGTGGGGGTGTGTGTGCGTGTGTAAAAAAATAAAAAAAAAAAAAAAAAAAAAAAAAAAAAGAAAAAAAACAAGTGAAAATAAATAAAATAAAACTATTGTATGGAGTCCATGGACTACCGGATGGCTGAAGGTTGATTGGAAAGACAGGGAATCTACACCTGTTTTACCTAATGCCTAAAATATGTAGGCTTGTTGAAACAATCCACTCCATCTCTCAGGCCCTATCTTTGATTCTAGAACTTTGGAGTAAAGACTCAGTAATATAAACAACCAGGTGGGTCACACCGCGGGTAAAAATGACGATGGGATGCCAACCATAGATTGTGTGTGGCGATACTATGGCGTATATCTTTCATCGAACCATTAATCAGATATAAATTAGGATGAAGTGAATATACGAAAATTAGCCCGACTCAAATATCAGGCGGGCAACGTATGTGAACTAAAAGATTTTAGAAGTAGCTTTACATTTGTTCCGATGATCTGGCCTGGATATTTTTTATAGTAGATCTTTAGTATGTACGGTTCAAATAATGGTTGTCACTTTAAGGATTGAGTGGATTTATATATAAGGTATGGTAGGACTCATAGAAGTAGGGTGTTCTATGAAGGTGTTGTCCACCGATGACTACTCCAGGCCAGTTGGAAACACCGTGTTATTATAGAGGCTGGAATATGTGAGACCCCGGCCTCACCCAATACGGAGCCTTTATGTGTGTATTACATATCAATGCCGTCCATCTGTTTTTCCACATTATTTTATAACATTGTCTTAAAAATCAAGTGGATCCAATTATAAGGTGGATCATACGATTGAGCATAAATGTGCAACAAAAGTTTTAAACCATGCTGATGCTAATATTTGGTTTTTTTTTTTTTCACCCTTCATTTAGGCTTGTGTATCCTTATCAAAAAATTAGACGGTAAATAAACACTACAAAAACATTAAGGTGCACTATGAGAAGTTTCTAATGATAGGGATGTCAATCACCACTTTTCTTATGGCATGGTCTACCGGATAATTGGATCTACTTCATTTTTGAGAGAAAAATTTACCATTGTAGGTGCTACCTTTTATCTAGCGATGTTTACGAAGGATACAAGCCTTACCTTATCAACTTAGACTTTGCATGTACTATAAAAAATGCCTGCCATTTAAAGTAGACCTATGCTGCGGATTATAACCGTAGCTATAGATACTGTAAGTCGTTTTGGCAGCCTAGTCCCATATAGCTACGGATTGTAACTGTAGTCATAGGTACCGTACACCATTTTCTTTACTATCCAAACAAAACAAATAGTCACATCAAAGGAAATCTATTTTCTTTTTCCGTTGTTTGGCACTAAATCCATGGTTTCCAAACATAACCTAATGGAAAGAAGGTAAAAATAATAATAAATAAAATAAAAGGATGGAGTTCTTTAAGATGAGATAGTATTGTTGGCTTTACAGAACAATTAAATGACTTTCATTTTCATGGCTCACCAAATATTAAGGCACTAACTTTCATTTGAAGATGGCTTTTATTGCCTGATTTTCCACAGAAAAGAATTTAACTCGTGAGAACCTCTTGTATTTGAGAAAATGGCTGATGTGTTACCATTTGGATTAGTGTCAAAACAAAAATGTATGGTTATCTTGCCAATATTCTCAATCCTTTTTTCTGCCAGCTCAACTGTGTCTGTCAGAAAGATTTGGCCATATGATGAAAACCGGTCTTAGTGAATAGTGATTATTACTTCAACTTTGGAATACCTTTTGGACTTGAGCGAGACGACGTAGAAATTGAGCGAGAGAACCTAGGAATTGGGCGAGGGAACCTTGAATTGAGCGAGGCAAAATATAAATTGAGTGAGGCAACCTAGGAATTAAGCGAGGCAAACTACAAATTAAGCGAGGCAACGTAGAAATTCAACGGGGCAAACTAGGAATTGAGCGAGGCAACCTACGAATTGAGCGAGGCAATGTAGAAATTCAGCGAGGCAAACTATAAATTGAGCGAGGCAACCTAGGAATTAAGCGAGGCAAACTACAAATTGAGCGGGGCAATCTAGAAATTCAGCGAGGGAACCTAGAAATTGAGTGAGGTAACCTAAGAATTGAGCGAGACAACCTAAGAATTGAGCTAAGCAAACTATAAATTTAGCAAGCCAAACTACAAATTCAGCGAGACAACCTAGAAATTGAGCGAGGCAACCTAGTAACTGAGCAAGGAAAACTAAGAATATAGCAAGGCAATGTAGGAATTGAGTGAGACAAACTACAAATTGAGTGAGGTAACTTATAAATTCAGCGAGACAACCTATAAATTGAGTGGGGCAAACATGAATTTTAGCGCGGCAAACATGGAATTAGCGGGGCAAACATGAAATTCAGTATGAGAAACTTGAAATTCAGCGGGGCAAACATGAAATTCAGCAGGGCAAACATGAAATTCAGTGAGGCAAACATGAAAATGAGGTAGGCAAAAATGAAATTGAGTGAGGCAAACACGAAATTCAGATGAAATAAGACATAAACACATAAACTAAACAATCAAACACTTTATAAATTTGAGCGAGCTTCAGATAAAATGGAATAAACCTCTACTAAAATTGAGCGAGGCAAACATGAAATTGATTGAGGCAAACGTCCAATTCAACGAGGCAAACTTGCATTTCAACGAGGCAAGTTTCTTTACTTAGCATAGTTTGCACTATACAGAATTTGTATATTCTTGTAGAATAAAATATGATTGCATCAGTTGCAAAGGTAATAGTGTATGGTAAATAAGAAGTGATATGCATTCCTCTGGCCTTTGGTTTTAAAGCTGGGTGTTCAACCGAAAACCTGCATTTGTCTGTCAAATTATGCATGCTATGTTCATTATTGTTCTTAGAGTGACAAACATACTGGATTTAGTATTATATCATGTTTTTATGTTTACTGGTTTGTTGGACATATAATTGGATGAAACTTGCTAATTAGTGACTCTGACAGTGTTTTTCCTATGCAGTCCCATTTCTGAGTACTTGAATCCACTCTAGAGAACAGATCTGCACTTCTAATGGGTCTTGAATATCTAATTAACATTTCTTATGTTGATGACATAGAAGTTTTTAAGGTAATCATGTTAACTGTATGCCTTCTTTTCTTTGTAATTGAGTTTGCATAGAGTCTTACCTTGTCTGTGTCAAATGCATGGACAGGTATACTTGGATTACTAGAACTTTTTAGTCCTTAAGTTATTTGAGGCACATCATAACCTTGACAACTGTGCTGCTGCAAGCATGATGGGGCTTTAGATACTTTAGATATGATGCTTCTTACTGCTATTGTGCCTAGAGTTTTATAGTTTCAATACATGACATGGGTTATTATTAGTATTATTTTTTAAGGTAGGCGTTGGAAGGATCATGTAAGATAACATCCACAAGCTAATGTTGAATAATATTGACCATACATCGATATTATTGAGAGATTATTTCTCGATATATCTATCGAAGATCCTTGCCAAAATGTCTAGCAACCAAAACATAAAAATTCATAATTTCTCGATAATATCGAGCATTGTTCGATAATATCAATATGCAAAGAAACTAGTTTGCGAATCTAGACCTCTAAGTTCTGTCCAAGAAGGAAACTTAGATAAGAAAGAGCCATTTAAAAAGAAGATATTTCTTTCAAACCAGTTTCCGGTTATCAACGATACTATCGGCGATATCGATATTGTTTCTGTATCCCTGGCTAGCGAAACTTGTAGCGATGCCGATACTTTGAACATGGTGGGTAACAGTAAGTTAACACCCTACACTAGTTGGTAATAACAAATTAGCACCCTACAATTTAAGCAACAAGCACGAGAGAGTATACTTATATAACTAACATATTGCTAGCTGTTTCGTTAGGACTTTACATACGTGACAACTGCTTTTGTCTAAGTATCAGATGACTATGTATATGTATATATATGTATATGTGTTGACAATAGGAAGCTAGCAGTACCCTACACTTTATCTGTTTCTTACTATTTTGAATTTTGTATTTTAGAAACCAAGCTTGTTATATGTTTAAGCAACAAGTACGAGATAGTATTCTTATATAACTAACATGTTGCTAGCTGTTTCGTTAGGAATTTACATACATGACATTTGCTTTAGTCTTTCGTCCCAACTACTATGCTACATGTTCATGTATAGGAAATCGGGTCAATAACCTCATTAAAGAAAAACAAAGCTTAAAACATCTTAGACTTTAGCAGGGCAAACTAGAAATTGAGCGGGGCAAACTGGAAATTGAGTGGGACAAACTAGAAATTGAGCAGGGCAAACTAAAAATTGAGCAGGACAAACTACAAATTCAGTGGGGCAAGCTTGAAATTGAGCGGGGGCAAACTGAAAATCGAGCAGGACAAACTAGAAATTCAGCGGGGCAAATAACTTTTGAGTGGGGCAAACAAAAAATTCAGCGGGGCAAACTGAAATTCAGCGGGACAAACTAGAAATTTAGAGGGGTAAACTGAAAATTCAGCGGGACAAACTAGAAATTGAGCGGGACAAACTAAAAAATTGAGCGGGGCAAACTAAAAATTGAGCGGGGCAAACTCAAATTTCAGTGGAAAAAACTAGAAAATTCAGCAGGGCAAACCGAACATTAAGCGAGGCAAATTGAAATTTGTGCTCCGTAACCTAGAAATTGAGTGGGACAAACATGAAATTCAGTGATGCTAACTTGAAATTCAACGATGCTAACATGAAATTCAGCGGGGGTAACATGAATTTTACTGAACTTGAATTGAAATTGAACTAGCCTAACACATAATTGAATAAGCTTCACATGAAATTCAACGAGTTTTTCGATGAAGTTAACCGAGCAATTAATGAAAATGACAAGGTGGTTCATAGATTTTCTATAACATCACATGAATGTGTGGATGTTCCCGATCGTATCTTTATCATTTGTCTGTCAAATTCATAAATTAATCGGGGAATTCAATCAATCATGAATCGGGAATGTCGGCGACAACTAGAGCATATTTGTAACACCCCATACTTTTCAGTACTCGAGTGTTACCTTGTAACCAAATTTAGAAATAAATACAAGCCAGCTTAAATGAACCGTCACGTTCATTCTAGCCTAAATCCAACCCTTGAAAACAATCCCCATTCGTCGATCTCCAAGATGGATCGCTATACCACCAAAGATACTTATCTTTAGGTTTCCAAATTTCCTAATAGACAAACCTAACCGTACATCATCTAATGTAAGACCTAGATTAATGGGTCTTGTGTTTCAATAAATAAATAAATAAATAACCCCACCATTAGAATTCGGATAATGACGATATGTCAAAATACATCTATTTAGCACAACCAAATCACGTGAAGTAAATGAGGGATCAAGGTCACGCGATCCACCATTCATCAGGTTACAACGTCTCATTAGATTATCCACCCTTTGGAAAGATAAACTGGATCATCTATCCCTATATTGACTATTAGATCACATCGAAATAATTCTTAGGGCTCCTAGGACTATTAATAACTAAGATGAGTTAATTCAACCATTGGATTAACTTGAATAGACAAAATAACTCGAATTGAATGGATATGGCTCACCTAAGTTATGGACCTGCCTCGTAGTTAGATTAGTGGCCCACCCTAAGCCACTAGGTTGATAGACTTGCTAGATTTCACACAAACAACTTAAGGAAGAGCATAATAAAATCTACAAGGACCATAATAATATTATTAATAATTATTACTATAATAATAATAATGTAAAATCATGAGATATGTAGTCCTAATAATCTATGGAGCAGGAACCCACAACATGATTAACAGTGCACACATATGAAATTAATAATAAAAATAAAAATGATGATAATAATATTAATAATAATGGAAAACATTAAAACTTATTCTAATAATAACAACTAATATCCTAAAATCAAAATATAGGTGGACCCAGTCATCTGATAAATTCCTGGGACCATTTTAGCTGTTGATATTCAATTTCAGAAGGGTCTGATCACGAATCCAACAGAAATCCTCAATTAGGGCTTTATAGTTGAAAGTATGGCCCACCTAAGACTTAGAAATGCCTGATATTTGGTTATGGGACCCATTTAGTCCCATAGGGCATCATGGATGGAGTGGATTTCATCCAAACACTATCATGGACCGCACCTTAGTTTTGCGTGTGCACAGTTCTTGCGCACCTGTGGTGCACCGGACCACCAGCACCGGTCAAACTCCCTCCTTTCTCATTTTCGGCAAGCAAACGGATGGCGTCCATGATTTTGTTTGTGGCCCACAAAGCCAGGCCCATCTTCATGATCTGAACCGTCCGTCGGATTCATACAGTGGGCTAGACCAAAATCCAACTGTTTTAACGAGTTTTTTGGTGCGTATGAGCACACAATCCTCGATGCAAGGAGGCCATACAAACACACCATATCCAAAAGGGGAAACCGTTTTTCAGCTGATCAAGACCGCATCCTACTGATTAGTGTAAACTCTTCCATGAAATCTTTAAATTCATGCCGTGTGACCCAAATAATTTTTGAAATGGCATTATTTTTGGGGGAATGGATTGAATGAGGCACCAAACATGATTAAGGTCATGGCATGGTAAGATTTAATTGGGCCAGATGTTTATATCAGAGATGGGGCCATGCAAAGCTCGTTTGAATGTGGTTAGGTCGAGTGCCTACTCAGCCAATTTCACACATAGGACTTGCCCAAATATTGCGATATCCAGGCCTCACAGAATCTGCTTTCTACTTGTGGAGCATACCTTCATCCTGGTGGAGTGCGGCCAATGGATTGAGTGGGAAATGCACACCACAAGGCATCCCACACACAATACAAAAGGTTTAACGTGGGTGTCCCCTTCCTAATCTTTTGCTGGAATGTGTCCTACATGACTTTAAGATGGGCCCGATTTATCGGATCAGGGCCAAACCAATGGGTGTCGCACACTTGACCGACGGGTTGGATCTCATCATCAACATGTAGTCATTCCCCCCACGCTGGCACAAGTCATAGTTCCCAGATGCCTTGGGAGTCACACTAACAATTCTGATGCAATAATAAGGAAAGTTGGATTATCCCACCAAAAAGAAATGGAAAATGAAGGAAAATTTAGAGACAAAATCATATCATCTTCCATTATTACTAGCCTCCCAATGAAGGAAAACATAGAGCCACAAAATCATGTTATCTTCTATTATTACTAGCCTCGCAATGAAGGAAAACATAGAGCCACAACATCATGTTATCTTCTATTATTACTAGCATCCTGCGACTCACCGATGGTTAAGAAGTGGACCCTTGTCTATAAATATAGAAGATCTACTCTATAACTCTCTCATTGTCATTTTAGCTTTGAAAAACTAGCCAACTGAATAATGGAACTCCCACCCTATGAGCCCAAGTACCTTTTTTTTTTTCTTTTTTACACACGCACACACACCCCCACACACTCACACCACACGCACACACACCCCACACACGCACACCGTGGGATTTCACCACTATGGGTACTTGAACCCTTGACCCGGTGTTGAAACTCCAAGGAGTCTAGCTACCACCCGGGTAAGAGTAAGGACCCGGGTATGAGCCCAAGTACCTGTGTTGATGCACGGAAATGAAAGGAAAGGAAGCACCATTTCTAATGAAACACATATAATTCTATTATTGGTGTAGACTTTTTTGTGAGATTTAGTGGGAACCATTTCTCATATCCTCTTTTGTTTAAAAATCAGTAAAATTTCCCACGTCTCTTCTTAAGAAATTCATTTTCCTATAGAAAATAGTTGAACAAAAATGAATTTTTCAATTGTTAAATACGCAAGTGCTATCACTCATCTCTAATTGCCTCATATGTGTCACATATGCAAATGTTCCACCATCCATCTTCTACTTT
Source organism: Magnolia kwangsiensis (assembly GCA_037074715.1). Lineage (NCBI taxonomy): Eukaryota > Viridiplantae > Streptophyta > Magnoliopsida > Magnoliales > Magnoliaceae > Magnolia > Magnolia kwangsiensis. The sequence goes on along the minus strand of CM073578.1, from coordinate 128,003,261 downwards.
TTCATACATGTGTGATGTAGAGCGGGTCGCGGAAAATTTCATGGCCAAGATGGATCAGAAAAGGCACGGTCGACAACATAAGTGATCAGGACCATCAGACCTTAGATCGGGCGTATCTCACAATCCGGAATGAGTTATCCGACGCAGAATACATGATTTTGGGGTAGAACGAGCTACTTTAGCCAACCAACCCTGCTACGCCGGGTTGCGCAGCCCGAATTTGCAAGAAACCCCCTGATCGACGGTCGTTTCCCCGCTTTAATTTCGTTTTTACTATTTATAGTAAGTTTTAGTTTGCTTATAGCTCTTCATCCGTTGGGCTTTAGGAGTTATGTCCAACATGAAAAGTGCTTAGAATAATTAGGAGAACGGTTTGGTGAAGCCAAATAGGACACTTACTATTTTTGGCCGAAAACCTTGCGCACTAGTAAACATCACGACCGTCTATAAATAGTAAGTTTACTATTTATAGTAAGTTGCGAATTCTAGGAGTTTTAGTTGTAGTATGAGTCTGATTTCTTTCATGTTGCTTGGTTCCCTTATTTAAAGGGGTGTAAACTCATTTTTATTTTTTCATTAATCAATTTCGAATTTATTAGAGTTTATTCCTATTCTCTTGCTTTCTTTCCTCGTGGATTCGAGAAGTCTCTGTGAGGAGTCCAGAGAAGCTCCGTGGATTCAGAGTAGTTATCCTTGAGGAAGACGGTGTTCGACCTCATCACGTTCATCCCTGCGTCAATTTGGTATCAGAGCGAGGTTTTCCCTCGAGCCGATGGCAAACAATGAAGGTATGAATCAAAATCCTGTGGACGGTGATCCAGGGATTCGTTATCTTTCGGAAAGAATGAAAGCTTTCCATCGGGAGAGTCAGTTGACCATGCAAGGGCTGCAGGCAACCCTCGACCGTCTTGCGGATGCGCTACTTCCACCCCGAGCCCTAGGCGGTGCTCCACCACCTATGGTCGCCCCACCACCCGTGGTTGCTATACGACGTGACCCTGATTATCGCAGAGCACTATCAGCGATAAATCGTACGGCTACACCAGATGATTCTAGTTCCAGCGACCAAGACATTAATGAGGGTTTTGATCGATGACCAATCCATGGAGGCGATCGTCTAAATCGTGCTGAAAGAGACTATCGAGATCATAAAATGGTGAAATTGGTAGCGTTTAAATTAAAATCTGGTACTTCTGCATGGTGGGAACAATTACAACTCTCACGAGCCCGCCAAAACAAGGTGGCCATCGCATCATGGCCTCGGATGAGACATCTTCTTCGTTCATGATTTCTCCCCAGTGATTATGAGCAGATATTATTTTAGCAATACCAGAATTGCCGACAAGGAAATCGAACTGTTACAGATTACACTGAAGAATTCCAGTGGTTGGCTACACGAAACGATTTGTCAGAATCTGAGTCACAGAAAGTGACACGATTTATAGGTGGGTTACGACCGGCAATTCAGGACCGAGTTCAGATGTACCCAGTCGAGACCGTAGATGAAGCAGTTCAATTGGTAGGAAGGGCAGAAACATAACTTGCAAGAGCTCCTGCTCGTCCTTATCCTTCAAATCGACCCCCTATAACGGGTCCCACACAGGATCCAGTGCTGGCTCGAGGAAAAGATCCGGTAGGAGAACGTCCTCAACCTCCTCCACCCGTGAACCACGATACGGGGAGCGGACCATCCAAACCTCAACGGGCAGCACCCACAACAGCGGGGCCGAGTAGGATTCCGAATCCTTATGCTCGACCAAGGCCGAACAATTGTTACCGCTGTGGCCAACCAGGCCACTTATCAAACACTTGTCCTCAACGTCTGGCAGCACACTTAACTATAAACGAAAGGGGCACTGAAGATGAGGCTGCAGAAGAAGATCATGGCTTTGATGAATATGAACAAACCACTGAAGAAATAACAGGTGGCGGTGAAGTGACAGGTGAGGATCGTGGCGAATCTCTCGTTGTGAGCCGACTACTATATACCCCGCAAAAGGAATTACATCCACAGCGGCATAATATATTTCGTACTCGATGCACTGTCAACGGAAAGGTCTGTGATGTGATCAAAGACAGTGGTAGCAGCGAGAACATTATCTCAAGAGTGATGGTGGACAAGTTGCAGCTACCAACGACGAGACATCCTTCCCCGTACTCAATTGGCTGGATAAAAAAAGTGAACGAGACCAAGGTAACTGAACAATGCACTATCTCGTTTTCAATTGGTAAACATTATAAGGATTAGATACTTTGTGACGTGGTTGACATGAAAGCCTGCCATATGCTACTCGGTCGACCCTGGCAGTCGGGCCGTGATGCGACCCATCGGTGACGAGACAATGTCTACATATTCGTCAAAGATAGTCGAAAAATAATTCTTGCCCCTATGGCACCAGAGAACCACCCTGAAGCCTCTAAAGTGGAGGGGAGTTCTCTCTTGACCATTCGGGATTTTATGGAGGAGTTTAAGGAAACCGGCGAAGTATACACCGTAGTGGTGAAAGGCGAGGAAGAGGAACCCTCAAACATCCCTCCAAGCCTAAAATTGTTGCTAAACGAATTCAATGAGGTCTGGCTTGAAGATTTACCTGATGGATTGCCTCCCATGAGAGACATCCAACATCACATAGACCTCGTCCCTGGGGCTAGCCTGCCCAATCGCCCTCATTATCGGATGAGTCCGAAAGAGTGTGAAATACTTCAGGGGCAAGTGGAGGAATTGATCCGTAAGGGTCTATTAAGAGAGAGCATGAGCCCATGTGCTGTACCAGCATCATTAACGCCAAAAAAAAATGGAACCTGGCGCATGTGTGTTGACAGCCGAGCAATCAACAAAATTACCATCAAATATCGGTTTTCAATACCACGGTTGGACGACATGCTCTATATGCTGGGAGGGGCCAAGGTGTTCTCTAAACTAGATCTAAAGAGCGGGTACCATCAGATTCGTATCCGACCCGGTGATGAGTGGAAAACGGCATTCAAGACAAAAGAAGGATTGTATGAGTGGCTGGTCATGCCCTTCGGCCTATCGAACGCACCAAGTATTTTTATGTGTTTGATGAATCAAGTTCTAAAACCGTTCACTGGCCGATTTGTGGTAGTATATTTTGATGACATATTAATATATAGCCAGGATGAGGCGGAGCATAAGAAACATCTCAGGCAGGTGTTGCAGGTCCTACAAGATAACAAGTTGTACCTCAACTTGAAAAAGTGTAGCTTTTTAACTGACAGCCTGTTGTTTCTAGGATTTGTTATAGCATCCACTGGCATTCGAGTAGACGATGAAAAGGTACGAGCTATTAGGGAATGGCTGATCCCGACAAACATTCATGAGGTGAGGAGTTTTCACAGATTGGCGACTTTCTATTGTCGATTTGTGCGAGATTTTAGCACCATAGTCGCGCCTATAACAGATTGCATGAAGAAGGGACCGTTTCAATGGACCGATAAAGCTGACGAGAGCTTTAACGAGATCAAGCATCGTTTGTCTAGAACACCGGTCTTGGTGCTTCCTAATTTCGATAACTTATTTGAGGTCGAGTGTGACGCTTCATACGTTGGAATTGGGAGATTATTATCACAGGAAGGCAGGCCGGTAGCCTTCTACAGCGAGAAGCTCAGCGAAGCACGAAAGAAGTGGTCGACTTATGAGCTTGAGTTGTACGCAGTTGTTCAGGCGCTGCGACATTGGCGGCATTATCTGATTCAAAGGGAGTTTGTTCTGTACACCGACCATCAGGCATTAAAGTTTATTAATAGTCAGACTAACGTGAATCGTGTGCATGCTAGATGGGTTACATTTTTACAGAAATTTACGTTTGTTCTGAAGCATAAGTCAGGTCAGCAGAATAAGGTGGCTGATGCACTTAGTCGTCGTGCGTCACTACTTGTTACGGTGAGCAATGAGGTGGTCGGCTTTGACTGTCTCAAGGAGCTATATGCCGAGGATGAGGATTTCAAGGATTATTGGATAAAGTGCCAAGAAAGTCACCCCAGTGGCCTTCATATACAGGACGGTTTTCTCTTCAAAGGGAATTGATTGTGCATCCTCAAAGTTCTCTAAGGGAGCAGATTATTCAGGAGCTACATGGAGGGGGCCTCGGTGGACACCTTGGGCGAGACAAGACGCGAGCTCTTGTAGAAGAACGGTATTACTGGCCGCAATTAATACGTGATGTAGGAAGAACCGTACAACGTTGTCATATTAGTCAAACTTTCAAGGGGCAATCTCAAAATACGGGACTATACACCCCGTTACCTGTGTCTGATGGTCCTTGGGAGGATTTATCAATGGACTTCGTGCTTCGTCTTCCACGAACACAACGCGGCATGGATTCGGTATTCGTGGTGGTCGATCGTTTCTCCAAGATGGCACACTTTATACCATGCAAGAAGACCCTCGACGCAACACACGTGGCGAATCTCTTCTTCAGAGAGGTCTTACGGCTACACGGGGTCCCTAAGACCATTACTTCTGATCGTGACACGAAGTTCATTAGCCACTTTTGGCGGACTTTGTGGACTCGATTCGATACACGACTTCAATTTAGCAGTGCTTACCACCCACAGACTGATGGGCAGACCGAAGTTGTGAATCGCACATTGGGAAACCTCCTTCGCAGTATTGCAGGAGAAAAGCCGAAGCAGTGGGACTTGGCCTTGTCTCAAGCAGAGTTTGCGTTCAACAACATGGTGAACCGCTCGACAGGAAAATTCCCTTTTCAGATTATTTACGGATGAGTGCCTCGCCACACACTTGACTTAGTCCCTTTGCCCAAGCACCCAGGCACGAGCGCGGCAGTAGAACATATGGCAGATAAGATCATGGGCATCCATGCAGAAGTGTGGGCCAAGCTACATGCCTCGAACGAGAAGTACAAGGAACAAGCGGACAAGCACCGACGACTAAAAGTGTTCGAGGTGGGCGAACGCGTTATGGTCCATCTGCATAAAGAGAGATTTCCGACCGGGACATACAAAAGTTGAAAAATAAGAAGATTGGACCGGTACCGATCATCCGAAAGATCAATGACAATGCTTATGTTGTTGATCTTCCAGATGACCTGGCGATCTCACGGACTTTCAACGTCGCGGACCTGACCGAGTATCATGAACCAGCGCAGGAGGAGAACTCGAGGACGAGTTCTTTTCAAGTGGAGGGGACTGATGTAGAGCGGGTCGCGGACAATTTCATGGCCAAGATGGATCAGAAAAGGCACGGTCGACAACATAAGTGATCCAGACCATCAGACCTTAGATCGGGCGTATCTCACAATCCGGAATGAGTTATCCGACGCAGAATATATGATTTTAGGGTAGAACAAGCTACTTTGGCCAACTAACCCCGCTACGCCGGGTTGCGCAGCCCGGATTTGTGAGAAACTCCCTGATCGACGGTCGTTTCCCCGTTTTAATTTCGTTTTTACTATTTATAGTAAGTTTTAGTTTGCTTATAGCTCTTCATCCGTTGGGCTTTAGGAGTTGTGTCCAACATGAAAAGTGCTTAGAATAATTAGGAGAATGGTTTGGTGAAGCCAAATAGGACACTTACTATTTTTGGCCGAAAACCTTGCGCTCTAGTAGACATCACGACCGTCTATAAATAGTAAGTTGCGAATTCTAGGAGTTTTAGTTGTAGTATGAGTCTGATTTCTTTCATGTTGCTCGGTTCCCTTATTTAAAGGGGTGTAAACTCGTTTTTATTTTTTTCATTAATCATTTTCGAATTTATTAGAGTTTATTCCTATTCTCTTGCTTTCTTTCCTCGTGGATTCGAGAAGTCTCTGTGAGGAGTCCAGAGAAGCTCCGTGGATTCAAAGTAGTTATCCTTGAGGAAGACGGTGTTCGACCTCATCACGTTCATCCCTGCGTCAATGTGTCAATGCGCCACATGTGCCAATGTCCCTCTTCACTTGAACCCCACACGTACAAAGTACCTTGCATGTGTGCATGTGCCTACTTTTTACTGGTCATCTGCTATTGTGTGGTACATGTGCCACCGTCCATCTTTCACTTGTGCCCCACATGCTGTTATACTATATGTGACATTTTATTTATTTTTTTAATTATTATTATTATTTTTCTTTTATCTCTAATTATTCTGTACATGTGTTACATGTCACAATATATATACCACATGTGCCCATGCACTTACATGCACATGTGCCACCATTCCCTTCAACTACCAACTATCACCATTATACCTTCAACTACCACAATTATTTTGATTGGTTGACTTAAATGCAAGCTCTTGAAATTTTCCGTGAAAATGCTCAACTATTCAATGAGTGATGACGACCTATCTAAAGATAGATCATAGAACGAAGAATGAGGTGTAAGGGCCCCACAGTAACCTCTTGGTAATTGCCCCACCGCCGTGGCTGAGGACGGGTTCTCACCTAATCCGCTCTCTGACGCGACTTAGCTGCGCCCGAAACCAGCAACGTGGGTGCGGTTTCGCCATTGACATGTCGGTGTTGTGGGGCCTACCATGATGTAACTATTTTATCCAGTCCGTCTGTTCAATTTTCAGATCATTGCATGGCTTGATTCCAAAAATGAGGGGGATCTAAATCTCAGGTGGACCACACCACAGGAAACAGTAGTGACTGAATCTCCACCGGCAAAAACCTCCAAAGGGTCCACATTATTGTTTATTTGACATCCAACCTGTTGATTAGGTCATATAGAATGGTGAGCCTTAAATCAACATTGTTTCATGTGATGTGGTTTTCTTGCCATTTAGATCTATTTCATTTTTTGACTCAAAACATAAGATCATCGGAAAACATAAATGGACCGCATGGATGAAACAAATACATCATGGTAGGGCCACATAGCACTAACCATTTGCCATTGGCTAGTGGCACAGGGTCATTAGCCGGTGCTAATCGGTTTTCCTCCGTGGTGTGTTGACGTCAATGAGTAATGTGCGTCTGGTATGTGTCGAAATTGGATTGCGTATTGAGTAAACTCAATTGGGCCCACCATGAATGTATGTGGTCTATCCAAGCAGTCTATCCATTTTTCCATCTAATTTAAGGGTTGATCCCAAAATTGAAGCATATCCAAAGTTCAAGTGGATCATACCACTGGAAACACTGGGATAATGATTTCCACCGTTGAAATCTTTCTAAGCCCCACAGTGATGTTTATTTGTCACCAAATCTAGTTATAAAATTATACAGGCATGAATGAAGGGAAAACACATGTAAGTTGGATCCAAAACTTTTGTACCCCCGAGAATTTTCCAAGGTACATGTTCAATTTAATTCTTAGTTGTTGGGCTCATACCTTCAAATTATTTGGTAAAATGGATGGACGTCCAATCTGTTCCCAACGTCACATAGACCTGGATGAAGGGTAAAAAACTAATATCACATTAATCCAAAACTCCAATAACTTTTCAATGGTTAACATTCAGTCCCCACTGCTCTATATGGTGTGGTCCAATGGAGATTCGGATCTGTTTAACTTTTAGGTTCAAGCCCTAAAACGATTTCTCAAAATGGACGGACGCTTTGGATATAATATATACATTATGTGGGACCCACGGAACCTAGTGACGTCAACACAGTACCATGCAATCTGCTTCTGTATCCCGCCATATATTCGAGTTGAAAGAGTCCGAATCCTCTCTTTGCCAAAATCATGACTTTCCTGCTTTTTTCCTCCTTGCTGTATAGTGACTGATCCATCTCAGTTAGCGATGTATTATTCAATGCATTACACAATCACACGGTCCAAATAAATTGCAACAACCACAATTTTACTGCTTGACGCAAACAGTATTCGAGTTACAAGAGTTACAAATATTGTAGGTGAGTACAACTCATCACTGCATTCCTGTTTTTTCTTCTTCATCATCCCATCTCCTATCCACAAAATGGAATTCCCACGTTCCAATCTCAGGGTATTATGGTCATTTATCCTCTTCCATGCAATCTTTCTCTCGTCCATCAACCCCTGCTCACCCTCGGTATTTACATTGAAAAATGAGACAGATCGACTCGCATTGCTCGCATTCAAATATGGTATTTCCAAAGATCCTCTCGGAATCTTGAGTTCGTGGAACGATTCTCTCCATTTCTGCGAATGGAAGGGAATCACCTGCAGTCGCCGCCATCATCAAAGGCTCACGAGCTTGAACCTCCCAGACCACAGCTTGGTGGGCCACGTATCACCTCACATTGGAAATCTCTCTTTCCTGAGAAGAATCGATCTCTCCAACAACAAATTCCAAGGCCAAATCCCTCAAGAAATAGACCGTCTATTCCGGTTGCAGCATCTCAATCTGTCCGTAAATTCACTGCATGGAGAAATTCCATCCAATCTGAGCCACTGTTCAGAACTCGTAGCCATTAGCCTCGGTCGGAATCAGTTGGACGGAAAACTTCCCACTGAGCTTGGCTCTTTGTCAAAGCTCATTTTCCTTTCTCTCTCAAAAAATGATCTGAGAGGAAGCATCCCACCTTCGTTGGGGAACCTTTCCTCTCTCACTGCTCTTGATCTAACAGATAACAATTTTGACGGGCAAATTCCAAACCAGCTTGGTCACTTGGCAGGCATTATCTTTTTTGGAATAGGTGAAAATCAGTTATCAGGTACGATTCCACCATCGATTTATAATCTCTCATCCATCCAAGTGTTTAACGTGGTAGCTAACCGGCTACATGGAAGCATTCCCCCCAACCTAGGCCTTTTGTTTCCACACCTGCAACAGATTTCTGTAGCTGTAAACCAATTCACTGGAACGCTGCCAATTTCATTGTCCAATGCTTCAAGTCTCAGATTAGTTGATTTTAGCTCCAACAGTTTTAGTGGACATGTGCCTTTGAATCTAGGAAGTCTTTCGGGTCTCTACATTCTCAATATCGAGAGAAATCAGCTTGGAAGCAGGGAAGGTGATGACCTGAGCTTCCTCACTTCACTGAACAACTGCACCCATCTAAAAGCCATAGGTGCAACCACTAATAATCTCTCTGGTGAGTTGCCCGGCTCCATTGCTAATCTCTCGAGACAGCTAAATAATCTGCTTTTAGGAGACAACAAGATATTTGGAACTATTCCCCAGGGAATCGAGAATCTTGTCAGCTTGTATGCTCTGGATCTGGGAGGGAATTCCATGAAGGGTACTCTTCCAGATGCTATTGGGAAGCTTAACAAGTTGCAAGCCTTGGTTCTCGGTCCAAATAAATTTTTTGGGCAAATCCCACCTTCAATTGGTAACATCACTCGATTAAGCATTCTTGCGTTGGATGGAAATGATTTCCATGGAAGCATACCATCAAGTTTTAGAAATTGGGGATTTATGGAAAAAAATTTCATTTCTCAAAATAAACTCAATGGTACCATACTCAGACAATTCGGCGCAGCTCAAATCAACCTGTCTCGTAATTCATTCACTGGGTCTCTCTTGCTGGAAGTAGATAACTTAGAAAATATTCGGGAAATGGACGTCTCAGAGAACAAACTATCAGGTGAAATTCCAGATACGCGGGAAAAGTGTCAAAGCTTGGAGTTGCTTTATATGCATGGCAACTTGTTTCAAGGAACCATTCCAGAGTCTCTAAAGAATTTAAAAGGTATCATAAAGCTAGATCTCTCGCGCAATAACTTGTCTGGGCAGATTCCAAAATATTTCGAAGAATTTCATTTCTTACAGTTTTTGAATTTGTCATTTAATAATTTGGAGGGTGAAGTTCCCAAAGGAGGAATCTTTAGAAATGCCAGCGCAATTTCATTTGTTGGAAACAGCAAACTCTGTGGAGGTATACCAGAACTACAATTGCCAGGGTGCCCTGAGCAAGCTTCTAAGAAAAGAGGAAAGGCTCTTACTCACAGAGTAAAAGTCACAGTCATTACAGTGGTTTTATCTTCGTTTCTCCTGTCGTGTATCATTGCAGCTCTTTATTGGAGAAGAAATTCTCCAAAGAAAGCTTCTTCTCCATCTTCCACAGAGAATCAGTGGTTACAAGTTTCTTATGCAGATCTCCTTCAAGCAACAGATGGGTTTTCTTCAGCTAATTTAATTGGTGTGGGAAGTTTCGGTTCTGTATATAAAGGACTACTAGAATGCTTTGAAACACTTGTTGCAGTGAAGGTACTCAACCTCCTACGGCAAGGAGCTTTTAAGAGTTTTGCAGATGAATGCGAAGCATTAAGAAACATCCGGCATCGAAATCTTGTCAAGATCTTAATGGTTTGCTCGAGCATTGATTTTAATGGCAATGATTTCAAAGCTCTAGTGTTTGAGTACATGCCCAATGGTAGTCTGGAGAAGTGGTTGCATCCAAATGTAGATGAACAACCTAACTGAGGAGTTTGAATCTTCCCCAGAGGCTAAATATAGCCATTGATGTGGCTTCGGCATTAGATTATCTTCATCATCATTCCAAAATACCAATTGTTCATCGAGACCTAAAACCAAGCAATGTTCTTCTCGATGATGATATGGTTGCCCACGTGGGTGACTTTGGTTTAACAAGGTTCCTCTCTGAAGTTGCAGAAGGTTTCTCCCAAAATCAAACTACCACATCGGGGCTTAAGGGATCGATTGGGTATATTCCTCCAGGCAAGGTTTTCAATCCATTTTTTTAATTCATTCATCTTGCAAAATGATTGGTAATTTCCATATAATAATATTATTGCGAAGCTTGTTAATAACGATATGCACAAAATAATCTAATCAATGGATATTTTTACGTTATATATATATATATATATATATATATATATATATATATATATATATATATATATATATATATATATATATATATAGCGGAACGCTCACCTGCGAACCACTTCGTACGTACTACGTACGAACGTTTTTGAAAACCCATCATAGGTGATGTGGATCCAAAATCTGAACCGTTCATGTGAAGCAGCACATTGTGAAACCCCCTAGACCGAAGTCTTACTTTGATCTAAAACTTTATGGGACATGAAAAATGAAAACAGTTTCCTCCCTTGATTTGCATTTCTCTTTGTTATGGCCCACCAGAATTTTAGATTGGGGCGAAAATCTGTAACATGAGGTTTCATGGGATTCCTCATCACATGGACCGTTCAGATTAGACATACATGGCACGTGTGCAAAGGTGCGCACGTCCGTTGGTGCATAGGGAACATGGACCGTTTCATGTGGATCAAAGTTTTAGATCAAAGTAAAACTTGGGCCCGAGGGGTTTCACGAGGTGTTGCTTCACATGAACGGTTCGGATTTTGGATCCACATCACGTGTGATGGGTTCTCAAAAAAGTTCATACGTAGTACGTACGAACTGGTTCGCAGGTGAGTATTCCGCATATATATATATATATATATATATATATATATATATATATATATATATATATATATATATATATATATATATATATATATATATATAGTTATCTAATGTCTTAAATTTCTTTGTAATAGAGTTTTTTTGATGCCAATAATATATGTTGGATCTTATTGGAAAATTTTAGAAAAATTCTCGTTAATTATCGGACAGTTTTAAAGGTTGTTACTCAATGGTATTGAGGATTCTTCAATGTCATCGAAGGTCCCATCAAAGAGGTGTGCATAATTACTTAAGTGTGCTCAGTTGCAATAGTATATATACAGGGTGTAATTAAAATTAGGGTATAAATTAGGGTTCTTTAAACGTGTTTAAGGGTTTGAGAGGATTTTTAAGAAAAATTGTTTGAGCATTTTTTTCTTGGACCTTTGATTGCTAAGATTTCATCTCTTGTAACTTCATTTTTTTATAGTGCATTATTGCTTTCTATCCTAGTCTTTTCCCCACTTAAATTTGGATTGCTTTATGATTGAATATGTTTGTACAATCATGATTATCTTGTTAAATTTCTCTGTGTACTTGATGTGAGTTTAAAATCTAAATGGTCCATGTGATGTAACACCCCACGAAACTCCCAACACGCAACTTTTATCCTGATCCAAAATTTTGGTGGGCCATGGCAAAAGAAGTTTCCTCTCTCGATTTACATCTCTCTTTGCTATGGCCTACCAAAGTTTTGGATCAGGGTGAAAATTGGTCCTTAGGCGTTTGATGGGGTGCTGCATCACATGGACTGTTTGGATTTTGGGCCCATGATACTTGTGTAAAAGTGTATATGTGCACGGGTGAGCATGGGAGTGACAGCATGCACTAATTTTGTGAATGCTGGTGATCATCTGGTGAAAGTGATTTGATGGGCCTCAACGATTCTTAGTAGACCCTCTTATATCCAAGGGTACACGATGGTTAAATGTTGGGTTGATTGGACCCCACATGGATTCACACTGTAATAAGGTACCAACAATTGTTACTAGATTATTTCTCTAGCCGTGATACACTGTTTGTGTATGTGTGTGAAAACAGTGGATTTTTTTTATCTATTTATAGAATATTTTCTTAGGACTATTTGTTGTGACAAACCACACACTCATAACACAAAGATTGAAGAAATATATATGTTTAGCAGAATTCCTTATTCTCAGATATTCTAAATTTTGGAAAAGGCAGAAATGTTAATTGTTTAAATGAAATATTTCCTTTCTCCCTCTCAATATCTAACCACTATTTTTATCTTTATTTAAATAGATGCCTAACATTTAAATATGTGATATTTGTAAATCGTAGAGTATGGGATGGGCATTAAGGTGTCCACATTTGGAGATGTATACAGTTATGGGATCCTTCTACTCGAGATGATCACTGGAAAGCACCCAACTGATGACATGTTTAAGGACAATCAGAGCCTTCATCACTTTGCAAAGTCAGCTTTTCCTGAACAAGTAATGGAGATTATAGATCCAAGACTTCTCTTAGAAGATGCTAAAGCTATTCAAGGCAATGAAAATCGTAACAATTTGAGAAATAGAATGCATGATTGCTTGGTTTCATTGGTCAGCGTCGGTGTATCGTGTTCTGCAGAATCGCCAAAGGAACGAATGAAAATGAGAGACGTTGTCATGGAAATGCATGCAATTAGAGACTTATATCTAGAGGTTGGGATTCACCGACAAAGACAAAATAAACCCCTATTGTTAGGTGAGGGTGGGTTCATCTTACCTCAGTAACTACTAATATTAGATTAGTAGTTACAGTGAAGAAGATTCCAACATAAAATAAAACTGTTTGATATTTTTCTTAAGAAGCTCTAGATATATATTGTTTAGTGTTTGAATCTAAGGGGAAGATGTTTTCTTCTTCTTCTTCTTCTTCTTCTTCTTTTTCTTTCTTTCTTTCTTTTATATATCTTATTTTAGACAAAGGGTGATTGTATTAGAAATGTAATAAGAGAAAATGCTTATCAGAATAAAGAGAATATTGGGTACTAAGATACTGAATCGTCACAAAATTTTATATAACCTATTCCAAAAATACCATTATAATCTTAATAAGTATTCATCAATGGCTTTGCTTGTTGATCTAGAAGGTGTGCGCGCGCATGAAAAAGGTGGATATTGAAAGAAATAGTACCAACAACCCATAGTGTCCAAGCTGTTTTGGGCCTGGCCTACTTTTGTGGGCTTTGAAACTTTGATTTAGGCTGGGCTTGAGCTTTTCATATGCCCATTGGGCCCAATCTAGGCTAAATTTCTGGTCTGATTAGTGTATGGTTGGGCTCATGCCAGGAATGTAGCTTGATTAAAGAACGGGCATTGATGGAGACTCTGCCCATTCCCACTTGCCCTTGCCATATTTTTTATCCAATGAACATTCGTGATAAGAGAACCCTATTTATGAACTAACTTGATGGGTTTGAACCCATAGCTTAATGGTATACAACCTATGTTTCAACGTTGAGGTCATGAGCTCAAGTCTAGCCTATGAACTAGATAGAGTAGTAAATGACCTGGTGAAAATGTCCAAATCTAGCCCATTAGCCATATATCTGTGTAAATGCCCAAAAAGATTTAAATTAGGCTTCAACAATCATTTCAATACATGAGGTGGCTAATTCAGTACATGAGGTAGCAAGTTTAGCTGATCTAATGTGATAGAAATGTATCAAATGTTGGGAATATCGCAGAAGCAAACTTGAATTCAATCAACTAAGACAAAATCAAACGCAAACAAGAACATGCTGAGAACACATAAATTTTACGTTGAAAAGCCTTCTTAAGAAAAAATCACAGTACAAAGTGACAAACAATCAACCATGAAACGATATTACAAGAGCTAGAGAACTTACAACAATGAGAACTCCCTTCAAATCACTCAAAACCCTAACTTTTGCTCTATATAATCATTAGAATGTTTTAACATTCACTTAGAATACTCTTAAGTCCCAATTGCACCCTATATATATATATATATATATATATATATATATATATATATATATATATATATATATATATATTATCACAATTTGAATTGAAAATAAATTGCTCACTTATGTAGCTCCGCATGTGCCGTCAATTTATTGACATCGATCGAGAAATCATTGATTCGATCAAAGACGCATGTTTGATCAATTGAACATGCCAAAAACATTTCAATGAAATTGAGATATTTTTCAAATTAATATTGGTCGATCGACCCAATCACTGATGAACATGTCCAAAGTGTCAAGAGAGCAATCTATCTAATTTTACGGAGGTTCGATCGATCGAGCATTACTATCAATTGATCAATGTCTTCTACATAAATTGAAGGCATCCTTTCAACATCCGACTGCTGATCTTGAAACCATGGTTTGACTTGACCTTAGATTCAAAGTGGTGAGCAGCACAAAACAACAGTATAGGAAAGCCTCCCTTTAAAATATCCATCAAGTTAGATCACGTCTGACCAAATCTGAGTTGACTCTAACAAGTTGCATCAAACTTGGCCAAGCACTATACCAAAAATCGTCATTTAGCAACGGTTTAAAATCGCTCCTAAATTATTCAGGAACGGTTTTTAACCGTTCCTAAATGAAGAGTCGCAAAATAGGAACGGTTCAGAACCGTTTTGGGTACCTTTTTAGAGACGAACTTTTAGGAACGGTTTTAAACCTACTGAATGTCGCCAGCGGTTGGACAGAATTTTAGGAACAATTTTAAGACCTTTGAATGATTACTTGTATTATATGATTATTTGTACGAGAGAGTAGGATATGTAATCTACTTGTATTATATGCCAAATAATTACACACTGAGATATGCAATCTAGTACACATTCAAATTTCCAATTTCAATCCAACCTCATTTCATTGCCAGGCTTCTATAATCCAACAATTCCTGTCTTTGGGTCCTAGGAATCCACTATAGCTACAATTCTTGCCCTTTTGCAAACCCAAGCTACATGCAAAGCAAAGGCTCCTCCCTCTCTTCAATGGCTCAGTTGGCTGCTCGTACGAAGGTGGGCTGATGCACAACTCCAAGTTGAGGTACGGGCACTGGTGCAACTACTCTTGGCTCAGGGATCAGTCGGTGGGTGGAGAGATCAACTCCACGGCTAAACAACTTCCTCTTAATATGCATGTTCCATCCTCCGTGGAAGCCTTCCTGCTATCAGTGACCACCTGTTCCAACGGACCATAATCAATCTCCAGCTGGGCCTTGATGGATAAAAGAAGAAGATATCTACAGCTAGAGTACCACTACAAGCATAACATATTTCAATGGATGGTCACCAATTGATAGATCATGGTGATTTTAGATATATGCTTCATTCACAATTGGACCCACAATTTGAATGGTTTAGATGTATGCTTCCATAACTTGTCATGCTTGGGTTAAGAGATTGGATCGTGCCTCCTGTTTCTAAGCTCACACATGGGGCCTATGGTTCATTGATCACCAATCAGTCAATTAAAAATTCCTATCGTGCGTCCTGTTCCATCTCATTATAAGGAATCACCTACGTTCAAAGGAAAATCTTTTGATAAATCACTCTTACACGATAAAAATTTAGGAAAAGATGGCACAATACCTCAAAGTAAATTTGTTTTTGTAGTCAAACTTTTCCAACTCTATAGAGGACTTTCCAGTATATTCAGTGAATCTATTTCAGCCTTTAAGGTATGCACCTTTAAGGTCTGCACTTGTGCTCGTTGGAGATCGTGATTCCCTCTTACTTGATGCAACTCTCCTCTGAATAAGCATAAATGAAACATTGATGCCTGCAACAGCAAATGGGTATTCCCACATGGGTATTCTCTCTTACTAGTAGTTCATGTTGCAGAATTTAAAAAGATGATGATGATGATGATGCATAAACATGAAGTAGAGATGTATGGACATACCTGAGGCTTGACTTCTACAATGAACTGCCAACTCTTCACTGCAACCAGTGTGAAGCACAATTCAAAGCAGGAGCTTCACCTGGTTAGAAGGATCGTGCAAGTAAGGAAACAGATCAGGGGTGACAAAATGCTTACAATAGTTAACAAAATCTCACATATGGAAAATTTTGGAATGCCTACCTCCTACGCCACCCCCTCTTTTATAGACCCTAAATGAATCTTCACTGAGAATTCCCCTAAACTTAGAGATTCATTTCAAACCATTCTAATCTACCTAAGATGGTTGGACTTGTACTACCTCTACGACAAATCTTTTTCTTTGGCGGAAGTTGGTGGTGCAACTCTATGCATCGGCTCGGCACAACCTTTGTTGGGAGTCAACTGTAGATGATCTCTCTTTCGCTTGCACTTTTGTGGGTGCCAACTTATTTGTTGTAACTTCATTGTGGATCCTCAAATATTTGCCCTGCTTTTCATGCCACAATCATCTTTTGTAAAAGTCCTTCAATTCAAGTATTGAGACCTATTTGCATGTTTATCAACATGGCCGCCACTATCAATGGATCTATCTATCAGTCCATTAATGAATCTAAGTGTAGGTCCGATGTTATTGCATCTTCAAATGTCAACTTTTCCTTTGACTCTATAGATTTCTTCATCATTTTCTACTTCAATTCTGGATTATTTGTCGCATTCCAACAATCGAAGGATTCGATCATTGGTGTCTTCATAAGCTGGGGTCACTTGTTATTGGTTGGGACCTTGGTGGAGACGTTCCCCTACGTGTCCATGTGTTCCAACTTCGGTCCTTGAATTCCCTTCACATCGGAACTCTACCACTTGAATAGTGAGATTCCCTACCACATGCCTATCCCACATCGGAGCTCCTACCGCTTTGGGTATATGCAGTGTTCAAAATATCGGTATCGCACAATGTATCGCACCCTTGGGATACAGATACGTATCAGTTGTCGCACGGGATATATCGTTTGTATCACATAGTTTATCGCACTTTTTGGGAAACATGGGGAAACATTGGAAAAATGGTTGAATTTTTTAATGAAACTTTGAGGATTGTTAAAAAGGCCCTTAATATACACTTTTAAATCATAAAGTTTTGAAAAAGAAGTGTACACAGTAGATTTCCTTTGTATAGGGTCCTAAGTTATGTGCTGTCCGATTAAACTAAGACAACTATATTCAGCATCAACCCCGTCCATCCGTTTTTCCATATCATTAGGACATTATCCAAAAAATAAAACAAATCCAATAATTAGGTAGACCATACCATAGGAAACAATGGTTATTGACCATTAGTGGGCCACAAAAGTTTTGGATCAAGCTAATAATAGTTTTTTCTCTTCATTCAAACCATAAATTTATCTGGTAAAATGGATGGACGAAGTGGATAAAATATATGAATTATAGTGGGCCCACAAACTTTACAAAGTACACCGCTCACTAGGGGATCCACTTCCCACCACACTGGGGGTGGGGCGCCGATCGTACGCAGATTTCCTACCAAGTTCCTTCGCTCAAAACATAGGTGGAGCCCACTATGATGTTTGTAAGAAATCCACCTCGTCCATTCATTTTTTGAGATCATTTTAGCACTTGAGAGCAAAAATGAGTAGGATCCAAGACTAAAGTGGGCCACACTAAAGGAAAAGGTGGGTAGGAAAATTCCTACCGTCAAAACCTCCTTGGGTCGACAGTGATGTTAACATGCCATCCATACTATTCATAACGTTATTCCTACATGGATGAATTGAAAATACAAATATTAGTCTGATTCAAAACTTATGTGGCCCCACGAATATTTCAAGTGTGGATGTTCAATTCTCACATTTTTGGCGCACTTGAGTATTAGATCCTACTCATTTTTATTCAATGTCCTAAAATGATCTCACAAAACGGATGGACGGAGTGGATTCCTCACAAACATCATGGTAAGCCCCACTAAGGTTTCAAGCGCAAGAACTTCCTACAGAAGGCTTTAGCAGGAAATCCTAGTACGGCGCTGACACTCCTCGGGCTCAAATTGTACAAATATTTCAAAGTTACATGGCCCCACAATAATGTATTTATTATATCTACACCGTTCATGCATTTGGAGAGATCATTTTAAATCATTAACCCAAAAATGAGTCATATCCAAAGCTCAAGTGGACCACACCACAAATAGCAGTGGGGGACTGATTCTCACCATTAATACATTCGTAGGGCCCACCATAATGTTTATTTTCCATCCAATCTGTTAATTAGGTCACACAAACCTGGATGAAGAGGAAAAATAAATAGCATATTGATCCAAAACTTTCGTGACCCCCAAAAGGGTTTCAATGGTAAACGTTCAATCTACCACTGCTGTTTGTAGTGTGGTCCAGTTGATCTTTGGATCTGTCTTATTCTTCAGCTCAAGCCTTACGAAGAGCCCGCCAAATGGACGAACGGTCTAGATATAACACATACCTAATGATGGGATCCACAGAACTTGGTGAAGTCAACGTACTTGATTTGGATTAAAAAAGGGGCGCGGATTAGCTACCGACAGGTTGAGTAGCGAGACTCGCTACTGAATTGACGTCACCAAGTTCCGTGGGCCCCACCATGATGTATGTTTCTTATCCACACCGTCCATCCATTTGGAGAGAACATTTTATGCCATGAGCCTAAGAATGACTAAGATTCAAAGCTCCAATGGACCCCACCACAGAAAGCAGTAGAGAGAGTGATGCCCACCATTAAAAACTTTTGACGGCCACAAAAGTTTTCGATTAAGCTGATATATATTTTTTCCCCTTTATAATGTCTTTTTAATTTATTGACGGGTTGGATCTCAAATAAACATCACGGTGGACCTTAGGAAGGTTTCAACGGTGGATGTCACTGTCTCCACTGTTTTCTGTAGTGGGGTCCATTGCAATTTTTTATTTGCCTCGTTATTTGACTCATGCCCTAAAATGATATCTCCAAATGGATGGACCGTGTGGATATAACACATTCATCATGGTGGGTCCTACGTAACTTGGTGACCTCACTTCAGTAGCGATCTCGCTACTCAACCTGTCAGTAGCTAATCCGCCTCCAAATAAAAGGCTCGAACGACCTTTTTTAAACCAGAGAGGGTTCCGGAAGCCGAAACCCTAAAATTTCTCCCAAACCAGTGAGGATGTCTCCCGATTTCTCTCCAAAATCGGAGATTTTAATTGCAATAACTTAAGAATGATGCTTCAATTCGAATGGCCCACCAAATGGAAGCTTCCAATCATGGCGATCTCTTCTACAGGTACCGAAATCCACCCTCTAATTTTTTTTTCCAATTTTTTCAAATGATGACGTCGATGTCTGACAATAATGGAGAGAAAATCGTGCGATATCATCAAAATATCACGCGATATCGACTATATATCAGCCGATATCTGGATTTTGAGTTTTTTGGTATCTTCCGAGGGTTATCGCGAGTGTATCGTCTAGCAAGGGTGCGATAACAATAATATCGACTGATATATCGGCCGATAGTATCGATATTTCGAACACTAGATATATATAATATTCTAGTGTTTTTTTTTTTTTTTTTTTTTTGGCACAAAGAGGTATTATACAATGGTAGGGCTGAAAGCTTGTGTAGCATTGTTCAGGTTTTTATTCTGTGCAAGTGGGGCCCGTGGGAACCCTTGGATCCAGGATCCAAACCCTTGATATTAGGGAGTCGGGGCCCCACTAGAGATTTTTGATACAGTAAAAACTCTGAAATGTTAAAATCCTAACCCTGCAATATGTGGCCAAAGAATAGACAGTTAAGAAAGAAAAAAGAGCAATAGTTCTCATTAGACCCAAGAAAAGGCCAAATATTCTATAGGTTAGACCCTCTTGGGAGTGTAGTCAATGCATTCTAGGTGCATGCCTGGGCATTTTGGCCCTATTGCACCCTGCCTAGACCTTGGATGAGGCGACTACCTCATGTATGAGCCTAGGCATGCCTGCTGCACTAGGTTTTTTTTTTTTTTTTTTAAATTATTTATTTATGTGAGATACCCTTATGGGCACCTCATAGGTATGGTTTTTTTTACCCCCCAATAAGGGTGTGAATAGAAAAGAAATCGTTGCTAAGCCCTTTTCCAACAACTTATCTCCTTTTATGTTGAGGTCATCGCACTGGACTTCTTGAAAGCAGGATGAGCTTTCATCATTGTTGTACAAGAGATTAAGCTGAATTGGGGATTTAAGGAGAATTGGAAAACATAGGTTATTTGGGGATTTTGAATATTGAATTATAGGGTTTCAAAAAATTAGGGATTTTGGCAAATTGTAGTTTTAGATTGGAAAATCTAGGTATTTGGGGAAAGTGGGAAATTTACGGTTAGGATTTGGGGAAATTAGGATTTAAATTTTGGGAATTTGGGGGAAATTGGGAATGTGGGGTTCCAATTTAAGAGGAATTCATGGCACTGACTTTTAATTATTTCAAAAAGATTAATTTATGTCCATAAATGATTAAATATCAATGAAAATTTCAGGCACTATAGGGGCAGGTGCTCCTGGCGCCTTCAACTATCCTGCCTCCAGTTTCGGGGATTTTTGGTGCATGGGCCATCCAGAGTGTAACCCATCATATCAACAATTTGGACAACTGAACGATGGCCCTAAGGTCCTGCCTCTACAATTCGCCCATGCATTGATATTGCCTCATTCCATGAAGTATATAATAGAGACGTACATGTATGTGAATTCGTAAGTATCTCCAGATGTGGCATTCCTATAGCTGTTTATGAGCAAACACATGTACGTGAATATGTAACATGATGCCAATATCACTCAAGCGGATTTTCTTCTACTGGAATCCCCCATGTCAAGTGGGAGCCGTAGATGACTCAAACTCATAGAAACAGTTGTATAACTGTCTCCAGCGTAGTAGCCCCAGGTGGCACCATGATAAAGCTCCCTTGCATGTGTGAAGCAAATGGGGGCTCCCATAGAGCGACTCCAGAAAACTGCCTTAAAAATTGGCAACCATGGAGTTACCTCGTGAGCATTTTGGGTGGTTTTGATAATTGATCCCTAATAAGATTCCAAAACGAGGATAATTGGTACCAACAAATAGATGGTGAGAGCTGCACTGGGTCTGGTTCCATGGCTCAGTGGTAAACAGACTCTATTTCAACACTGAGATCATGGGATTAAATGCCCAGGGGTGTGTGTGGGTTAAAAAAACAAAAGGGATGGCAAGAGCACAACACCCAAGAGGACTTGAAACACACTAAAACACTGAGATCAAGGTACCACCTGTAGTACCGTACCATGTTTCCGCCAACATGCCTCTAGTGGAGGACATCAGTACCATAAAAATGGTAAACCCCACCAAGAGATCACCTGGCACAAAAATCAAGCCCCGTCGCTCAAGTGGGCCACACTGTTGGAATCAATGGACAACCAATGGTATAACTCAACATAGAGTTGTGGCCTACTCAGTGAGTGGATCAGCCTTTGTTTTTGTAAAGGGCAATCTTCATGGTGGGACATAATGTTTTCAGGGTACTGACTTTCTAAACAAATGGTATGTGGCCGGAAAGATGGTACAGTGCCCCAAGTTGTGGTATTGTTGCCTATAGATGATCAGTTCTTCTAAAACTAATGCAAATCCAGTTAAATGCTCTAGCCTGATCCATTACCTAGATATGTAGGATTCTGAGGTGGAACCATTTGATAAAATTTTGGAGGTTCTAGGTGTCTTGGATTCTCCATGAAACTATGTTGCTGATGCTCTCCCTCCCTCCCTCCCTCTTCCTCTTCTTCTTCTTCTTCTTCTTTTCGAGATTTTAATTTTCAGTTGCAATTGTTGTGTGCAGGGATCATTCAACAGCACTGGATTGGTAGTATCTTCCAAGCTGCCAAGTAGAGTGGTACACGAGTAGAACCGTTTCAAGCTTGGCACAACTGGACTCTGCCAGAAGTTAATCCCAGCTCGAACTCACCTCATGTTGATCCTTGAGCCTGACTAGCCAGCTCGGCTTGGTTCAATCAGCAGCTCGAGCTAGTTCAAGCCAAGTTTGAGCCTTTGTGATATTTTGTCAAACACTTAAATTACATCTTCAATTTTTCACATACTACAAAACATTAACAGTACTTCATAGGTATTTCATCAAATACTCGGCGAGCAACGTTAAAATCAAGATATGAGGGCATTCTTGTAATGTATTTTTATTTTTTTAAAATAGTGATTTATTTTTTATCCATTCCTTCATCACCACCAACCGATCTCCCGAAGAATGTACGCACCCAAAACAACACTTCATTGAGTCATTTAATCAAACACTTGGCGAGCAACATCAATATCAAAATAGTTAAGTCACCGAGCTGATTCAATCTGAATTGATTCGAGTTGAAGTTCGATCTAGGTTGAGTTGCGCTCGGGTAAGCTTAAACTTGGCTTGAAATTTTTTCGAACTTCAAAAACTAGCTTGACTCGGTCTAAATCCAATTTTGAGTCGAGGCGAATCGAGCTTTTCCGAGTCAAGTCGAGTGAGCTGACTCGACTAGTGTACAGCTCTAGGCATGGACTAAGTTTGGGCCTGGCACATGCGGCCCGATCTATTTTCAGGCTAATGTCATTTTCGCTCGGCTTACCCCAGCCTGACATTGGTTAGGGATAGAGCTATACACGAGTCGAGCTGGCTCAGTCAGCTCGCTCAATTCGACTTGAAAAGCTCGACTTGTCTCGTCTCGAAGTTGGATTCGGACCGAGTTGAGCTGGTTTTTGGAGCTCGAAAACATTTCGAGCCGAGTTCAAGCTTGCCCGAGCTTGACTCAACTCGGATCGGACCTCAACTCAAATTGACTTGGATTGAATTGGATCGATGACTCAGTTATTTTGATATGGATGTTGCTCGCCTAGTGTTTGATGAAATGACTCAACGAAGTGTCGGCAAGGAAAGGATAGATATGCTAGGTGTTTGATTTTGATGCTGCTTGCTGGGTATTTGATTTTGATGCTACTTTGCTGGGTGTTTGATTTTGATGCTACACGCTTAGTGTTTGATTATGATACTATACGCCAGGTGTTTGATGAAATGCCTGTAAAATATCATTATTGTTTTGCATTGTATGAGAAATTTAAGATGCATTCCAGGTGTTTGATCAAATGTTACACAAGCTCGAACTCAGCTTGAACTGGCCCAAGCCGCTGACCGAACCGAGTTGAGCTAGCTAGACAGGCTCAAGGACTGAGCCAAGCCGAGTTCGAGCTGGGCTTAGCTACTGGCCAAGCTGTGACAAGCTCAAATCGGATCGACTCGTGTACAACTCTACTGCTAAGATTCTCTGACTTGTATACACAGTCTGTTGCCAGTGCAGATCCAAAATCTGTTTCTGCCAACAAAGCAGTCCATTTCACAAAGAGTGTTACCAAGTGGTTAGTTCATTTGATATATTTTCAAATTTCTCCTTCCAGGGATGGAATGCCAGAATCCTCGTTTTGGCATGGAGCTATTGTACTACGCATGAGGCGTATCTATTGTAAGCTTGGGTTTGCAGTTTGTACAAGTGAGGACGCACATTAGAAAAGAAAAAAGATTGTACAAATGGTGATCACAGTCCAATGATTCCAAACTGTTGATATTATGGGTTGTATTGTGAATTCCACGTGCACCAAAAATTCTCCCAGATTGGTCATGACTGTTGAATCTTCCACCATTGTTCTGTTGTATTTTTGTGTGTGGACCACTTCTTCTTCTTCTTCTTTTTTTCACTATCTGCTACTGGCAACCACTAAAGGTTATAGGATTTCCCCATATTTGGTGTATGGCCAACCGATAAGGGATTTCCCCATAGTTGGCATATGGCCAACCCATAAGGGATTTCCCCGTATGGGAGATACTCGGTATATGGGCTATCAATAACACAAAGGGTTGTAGGATTCCCCCATATTTGGCATATGGATCAACAATATGGGATTTTCCCATATGGGAGATGCTCAGTATATGGGCTATCAATACCACTAAAAGTTATAGGATTTCCCCATATTTGGCATATGGACCACCAGTAAGAGATTTCCCCATATGGAAGATGCTCAGTATATGGGCTATCAATCACGAGCTGCCCCATGGATTTGAATCATGGGTTCATTGGTCACTTGTACAAACAGAACCTAAGCATGCCATAGATTTTCTCAAGCTGAGCATTGTTTAATGCCTCTTTTATGTTGCACGGATTGTTATCGTATTTTATACAAGAATTTGACTTAGAATGAGTGGAACAATTTGATCATGATCCATGAGTATGGACGAATTTATGCAAGAGAGTATAAATCATTGGCACTCATAGATCCGCTTGGTAGAATTTGAATGTTTCTTTGATTTGCAGGTTTACTCATGATGGGATTCTGGTAGAAGTCTGTTCTGGAAGGATGTTAGCAAACTGATTGATGATTATAGTGGAGATTCTCGAAAGAATAAATAAACTCAAACAGGATGAACAGGTCAGACAGCAGTTTGCGCTCATCCCTTGAATGGGTAAATAAAAGGGCCAAGGTGCTTCATGCGGATGGGCAATTGACCAGTGATCAGATGGACGCAACAGTTCAATGGAGATTTAGTCCTCCACCCATCCACTGAGGGTTCAACAGGATGGAATATTGTGGAGGTGGGTATTGTCTAATTGTACAGTTATTTTGTTCCATGTGATATGGATTGATCCCAGGACCACCGAGTTGGGTGGATCCAAGAATGTGGGGCCCACCATGATGATGTATGTGTTTTATGTCCACGATGTAGATCCATTTTGCCAACTTACCTTTTAAAAAAAATAAAAATAAAATAAAATAAAATAAAAAAATAAAAATAAAAATTTATTACATGTGCTAAAAAATGAATCAAATCCAAAACTCAGGTGCACCACAACACAGAAACCGTGGTGATTGAACGCCCACCATTAAAAACTTCATGCGGCCCATTGGAGTGTTTATTTTCTGTCCCACTGTTGATAAGGTCACACAGACCGACGAAGGGAAAACAAAGATATCGTCTTGATTCAGAGCTTTTATAGTCACCAATAATATTTTTTAATGATGGCTGATCAATCACCCTGTGTTTCCTGTGGTGTGGTCAACAGGAGATTTGGATCTGCTTTATTTTTGGGCTCATGCCATAAAATGAGCTGGCAAAATGAATGGACGGCCTAAATATGAAACACATACAATACATCCTTGATGTATGCTACATTGTGCAATCTGTCTCCCTTTCATCGGATGTCTGTAAAAGTCAATGCGTCAAAGTGAAAAACGTCAGGTCCTACGGAAAAACAATCTAGCTACAAATGGCAAGTTGTATGATCCTAGCCCTTTATCAGGTGCCCAATGTGGGGGCGCTGGTACGAAATCAGGCATGTCCACTCATCAGGTTGGCCACATGTTTGATGTACAAAAGAAATGATCAGATCAAAAAAGAAATTTTATGAAAAGCCAGTCTTTAATGTGTATCATTGTACGGAACCGAAATCACCCAAGCTTGTTCGGCCCACCATCTTATTCAGCCATATAGACAACACAGGTGGGCCACACCATTTGATTTTCAGTACATGAGGTGGCACAGAAGTTTTGGATAAAATGATATTTGTCTTTTTCCTTTATGGAGGTCCGTGCGACCTTGTGAATAAGTTCGATGACAAATATTAAACATCACTATGGCCCTAGAAAGGTTTCAATGGTGGACATCATTCTCCCCACTGTATTCTGTGGTGTGGTCCACTTGAGGTTTGTATTTGTCTCTTTTTTGAGTTCATGCCTTCAGATTAACTGAAAAATAGACGGATGGCTTGGATAAAACACATACATCATGGTGAGGCCTACAGAGCTTTGACACGAACTAGCTGGCTGCCATTGGGGGTCACCAGCCAATCTGTGTCCGAAAATCAACCCAAACCGAACCCAAAACTGGGCGGGCCCAATTCCAATCCAGCCTCCTCCTCATGAGTTATAAATTCTACTTGAAAGATCATTCTGTCTTCAGACAGTGGAAATAGGAAAAGCAATAAAGAAGGAAGAAGAACAAGAGATGGCAGCAAGGAAGCTACTCATCTCCCAAACCCAACACTTTTAAAAGCCAATCTGATGGACCATCATTCCATCAACTCATATAAAGGGTACATCAAGATTGTTGACGAATGTCTTAAATCTATTTGAAACAAGGTCTTTTGATGTCGCCGACAGAGTGCTCAATGCCATCGAGAAAATTCAAAAGACTCTCAGTTGCTCACAGGACGGTTTAAGAAATGCTAATCGATGTCATCAACTGGTCTTCAATGGATGTTGATGCCATCGAAAGTCTCATCGAATTAATAGAGCGCACAGAACTGCGTAAGTACGCGATCGATGTCATCAACTGGTCTTCAATGGATGTTGATGCCATCGAAAGTCTTATTGAATCGATAGCGCACACAAAACTGCGTAAATACGCAATTTATTTCCTATTCCAGTTGTGATAATATATACTTCGAGTCTAATCAAGATTAAAGTATATGATAGGTTTTTTAAGATGTTACTAAGGGTTCAAGAGCAAAGATAGGGTTTTCAATTAGGTTTTTGGGTTGTTCGAATTGGTAAGTCCATCTATCTCTTTTCCTTCTTCTTTTTTTTTTACCTTTTAAAAAAATAAAATTATAAAACTCTGTGGAGCCCACAACAATTCATTTCAGGTGGAAATCATACAAGTGAATTGACATTCGGGCTGCCCTTGGAACAACAAAAATTCTCCCAGGACAGCCTATCTTTTAAGTTCATCTATTTCTTGCAATATCGTCTTCATAATGGATTGTTTGTCGCTTTGTGTCATGTTTTTTTTTTTTTTTCATGAGGAGTTTTTCATGTAAAACTAACGTGTTCTCTATATATGTACTTTGCATTTGATTATGCAATTTGTCAAGCTATAAAGAGGTCTGATCGATCATGCAAGGTTGTCGATCGGTTAATGTCCCTTGATTCTGCATAAATTGAAGGCATCCATTCAACAACTAGCGATGTCGGAAAAAGATGAACGGATTAGATGTTACTCGGGTAACACCTTATTGAGTGTTACCCTCACTGTGGGGCCCACCTAGATGTTGTCCATGCCGTCCATCCATTGCTTTAGCCCATTTTAGGACAGGGTCCCACAAATTATGCGTATCCAAATCTTAAGTAGACCATACCACACAGGAAACAGGAAACACTGGTGAATTGAGTGCCTTACCATTAAAACTACCAAATGGCACATTGTAGGAGGATTGGATCCATCAATCAATCCAATTTTGGAACTGTCATCTAATTAATTTGCCACTGACCTGGACCACAGAAATATTCTTACGCCCGTGGCTGTGGCTGTTGCGCAGTATGCCAACAATGCAGTGAGCCGAGATCTAATCTCAAGCCTCACCGACAAACAATAAACAGGAAGAAATATAAACTAGAAACAGATTAAAGCAATCCAAAAAAAACACAAGATAAGATATACGTGGAAAAATCTCAAACTAGAGTAAAAAATCACGGATGTAAACTTCCACTATGAAGAAAAACAAAGATTACAAGGCAAAATACTAACCTCTCTCTTGGAAGAATATAGAAAACCCTTAGCCCACACCTTAGAATAACTCCTATTGCTTTTCAATACACCTAGAAATACCCTAAGAACACTTATATATAGTTTAGGTAACTTTCCTTCCTCACCCTTGTGAAAGGCGACATCAAAATCCGCAGTCCGCATCAGATTCAGAAATGAATCTGCGAAACGTACCACTAGTCAAAAGAGAGCTAGGACTGGTCGAACAGCTCCTACGACTGGTCGAAGGACCCAAAATATGAAAAACAGGACTCGCTGGACCTTGAGTCGACGGTCCACAACTGGTCGAACAAGCCCCTACGATCAGTCGAACAACTCCTACGACCGGTCGAAGGCGGCCCAGATGTGGCTCCACATTCTCAACAATCTCCCACTTGGAGACACATTGCTATAAACCTTTGTCTTCTTCATCCGGAGTGCACCACTTCCCCGTCTTCAAGCCTGAAGACCAATCAAAGCTGAACAAAACTTCAGCTTCTCCCTTGTGACCGCCTTGGTCAACATATCTGTAAGATTCTCACTTATATAAATCTTCTCTAGAACAATCGATCCATCTTCTAGTAACGAACGTATGAAGTGATATCTGATGGCAATATGCTTGGTCCTTTAATGAAAGGCTGAATTCTTAGCCAAGTGTATTGCACTCTGACTATCACTATACAGCGTACAATCTACTTACTTCTTACCCAACTCTTCCATAAAACCTTGCATCCACACCATCTCCTTGCATGCTTCTATAGCCGCAACCTATTCTGCTTCTGTCGTACTGATAGATACTATCTTCTTTAACTGAGAGACCCAACTGACTACAATACTATCCAGAGTAAACACATAACCTATAGTGCTTCTTCTGCTGTCGATATCTCCTGCCAAATCTGAATCCACGTAGCCTTGTAGCTTGATTTTTGATCCACCATAACAAAGTCCTACATCTTTAGTACCCACCAGGTATCTGAGAATTCACTTCACAACTTCTCAATGTTCCTTCCCGGGATTGTTCATGCTAACAACTCTCACTGCTTGAGTAATGTCTGGTCTCGTGCTTACCATAGCATACATGAGACTCCCAATAGCTGATGCGTATGGGACTTTAGCCATGTAGTCTCGTTCCTTGTTGAGGGTCAAATATTGCATATTAGACCCCAGATATTATCTGGATTTACGAATATAATGCTATCTAATGGCTCGTTTTCTCATTCTTGTGTGGCAAAGTGATTTTATGAGCATGGATGGAAAAAGGACGTTAAAAGTTGAGATTTAACGATCTGATGACGCCAAAGGCAAGGGACACACTCCAGGGGACCAAGATTGACAAATATACACGGTCAGAAATTCGAGAAAAGTTAGAAATTGAAGCTCAAGTGGCCTGAAGGACGTCCAGAATGCAAGATCACGAGGTTCCCACCATCCGTTCGGCTCGAAACTTCATACGTCGCCTGAGGACCATAAATTAACCGTACATATAAAATTTCAGCCATTGAAGATCTCGGGAAGTGCCCCAACTGACAGATCAGCCCATAAACCGTTGATTCTGGGCCCACCTGATATCTGGAACTGTCTCAAAATTATTATTGACGCCTTAAATGAGGAGTCAAAATAGATGGACGGTGCAGATTTCTCCAAAACAGTGCAATGGACCCCATATGAGATGAGTGTCTACAGTGCACATGTGCACTCGTCGTGCACCAAACGAGTTAAGTCGGTCAGCAAGACGCTGACCGACTTTCTTCTTAAAAAAAAAATAAATAAATTTCGCACCGCGTAACCGACCGGCGTCCGTTTTGCGGACGATAGTGGGCCCCACCCATTGCTCATATGTCTGATCTGATCCGTCCACCGTGTAGAGGGCTTCGAGAACTACAAAACCATGTTGACCTTTTGCACCCATGCGTACACACGTGTGAGATACAGAGGCCACAAAAGGGCTTCTCGGTAGCGTTCAAAACTGATCTTTTTGTGATTTCTTCTCTGGGCCACGTCAATGGACGTTCAAAACCACTCATTCTTGACTGAAATTTCGTTCTGAATCCAATAGATGGGGTGGATTTTTCAGAAAATGCTTCTGTGGGGCCCACCCATCACAACAGCGAAATGGTACGAAAGGTTTCGCACATCCGTGAAAACTGACTTTTCCAGGAAGTTTTGGGCCACCATCTTTGATCATATGGCAGATCTGAACCGTCTATCATGTAGAGGACCCAAGAAAGTACTAAGGGACGGTGTTTCTTTAGAATTTGAGCGAGGAAAGTGGCGTGTTTCATGGTACCGAACTTGGCTACGAAAATTGCACTCCGTGTCCTGTTACAACTCTGTCACTGACTCCAGCCTTCCAGCAGCTATAAAAGGAGGTTTTTGGACGTGGGGAGCATTCATTCAGGTCTTGGGAGGAAGAACAGAGGGCTCGAGCTTGGGTTTCAACGTGGGAGAGGAGGAGAGAGAGATTTTTTTTCTTTTTCTTTTCTTTTTCTTTCTTTTCTTCTTCTTTTTCTTTTAGTTTATTTTGAATTTTGGCCACATCATGTCAGGCTAAAACCCCTTAGCTAGGGTTAAGGGGTGAAGCTTGTAGTGAGATGGGAGATTTTATTTTATGTTTTTAATTTAATTTTAATTCATGAATTGACGTTGATTTTAGTTGATTATTAATGACATGTTTTGTTTAGTCTTTAATGGTCTATTGTGACTGAAATTACAATGGGTCTGCAATGGCTTGGAGCATGTCCTTTTTCTCCTTTATGTTTATGACGTCAGGAAGCCCTGTTGTTCACCATAGTCTCCTGGGGATGGTCGGATGTCGGTACCCTTCCTAACCTTCATACATGTGATGGGTTGGTAATTAGTTTAATTCTTTTGTTTGCCATAGTCTCTTGGGCATGGTTTGGTGATGGAATCCATTCTAATTCATATACCTTTCATCTCTTGAAAACTAGATCAATGACAGTTCAGTAATTTTCATGATTTTTGATGCAAGCATAAGTTCTCTCTGATCTCTACAAGTGGATCCTCTGAATCCCTAGTTCCCTTCTCCTGATTTCTCTCAAGTTTAGATAATTATTTCACCATTATTCCTCAAATTATATTCAGTTTAGATTTCATCTTAGCCTAGTTTTAGTTCTAGTTAGTTTTAGATAACGTACAAGTTTCAGTCCCTTGGGATTCGACCTCGGTCTTACCGAGTTATTACTACATCACAACCCTGCACTTGAGGAGTGAACATTCCTCCTGAGTCTTTGTCCCTTGCTCCTTAGATAGCTTGAAGTGGTTGGCTAATGGAGTGCTAACCGGCTTAACACCTCCCATATTGAATCGATCAAGTACCTTTGATATGTACTCTGCCTGTGACAAAATCAGTTTCTTGTTTTCCTTGTCACGCTGTATCCTCATGCCTAGAATTTATTTTGCAGCTCCTAAATCCTTCATGGCAATTTCTCTAGACAGTTGTCTTTTAAGATCTGAGATGTCCTTCATGCTTGAACCGGCCACAAGCATATCATCAACGTACAGAAGAAGGATGATGTATGACGTATCAAACTTCTTCAAGTAACAACAATGATTTGCATGACATCTCCTAAAACCGTTTTTCGACATGAAACTATCGAACTTGTTCTGCCACTGCCTCGGGGCCTGCTTCAGGCCATATAGACTCTTCTTCAGTCTACACACTTTGTTCTCCTTTCCTAGTGCCACGTATCCCGTCCGCTGATGCATATATATCTCTTCTTCAAGGTCCTCATGAAGAAAGGCTGTCTTAACATCTAGCTGCTCTAGATGTAAGTCCTCTGTAGCCACTATACTCAAGACTATACGAATCATAGACATTTTCACCACAGGTAAAAATATTTCGGTGAAATCGATACCTACTTTCTGTTGAAACTCTTTTACAACCAGTCTCGCTTTGTACCATTTCGAACCATCATGCTCCTCCTTCAGTCTATAAACCCACTTGTTATGAAGAGCTTTCTTACCCTTAGGTAGAGTGACTAGCTCCCATGTACGATTAGACTCAAGAGAGTCTATCTCATCATCCATGGCCTGCTCCCACTTAACCTGTGTATCTGACTGTAATGCCTCTTCAAAACATTCTGGCTCACCATTATCTGTCAGCAGTAGATAATATAAGGAGGGTGAGTATCGGACCATGGGTCTCATCTCTCAAGTAAACCTCCTCACAACCGGTGTCTGTGGCTTTGCCTCATAATGCTCATGTACATGATTATCATGTGGCGTTGTAACACCCATGTCCGATAACTCTTCCAACTGTACGAATTCCTTTTCTCCGACCTTATTTTCTTGTACATTGTCCTTATACATCACTTTTTCATTGAAGAGTACGTCCTTGCTTCTGATGATTTTTCTGTTTTCTGCATTCCAAAACCTGTAGCTAAAATCATGCTACCTGTAGCTTATAAACGTGCACCTCCTGGAGTTCGCATCCAACTTGTTTCTGTACTCTGCATCAATGTGAACATATGAAGTACAACCAAATACTCTGAGATGTGTAAGGTTTACTTCTTTCCCAGTCCATGTTTCTTCTGGCAGCCCACCATCCAATGGTGCTGAGGGACTTCTATTGATAAGATATACCACAGTATTTACAGCATCTGCCCAAAAGGTCTTAGGCAACCCTGCATGTAATCTCATGCTCCTGGCGCGCTCAAGGATGGTCCTGTTAATGTGCTCAGCCACACCATTCTACTGCGGTGTCCCAGGAATCATTTTCTGATATTTGATTTCACTTGCTGCACAATACTCCTCAAACCTCTTATCACAATACTCTCCCCCATTACCAGATCTGAGACACTTTACTGTTTTACCTGTCTCATTTTCTACCATAACTTTTTACTTCTTAAACATATCAAATACATCAGATTTATGCTTTAAGAAATAAACCCACAGTTTTCTACTAGTATCATCAATATACGAAACAAAATAACATGAGCCACCAAGAGATGTTACCTGTGTCGGTCCCCACACGTCAGTGTGTACAAGCTCCAATAGATACGTCTTTGGAGCGCGTCCTGTCTTCTTGAAGCTTACCCTCTTCTGCTTGCCATACACGCAGTCTTCATAGAATTTCAAGTCAATAGACTTCAGCCCTGGTAGCTTCTCTTTTGACAATAACACTTTCATCCCCTTCTCACTCATATATCTCAACCTCTGATGTCATAACTGCCCATTCACTCCAGTTGATGCGACTGCGAGTGAATTATACGACCCTTAAGTCACGTACAAAGTACCTTCCTTTTTGCCTCGAGATATCACCAAGGCACCTTTTGTGATCTTCCAAGAATCACTTGTGAATGTCGTCATATAACCGGTGTCAGCCAACTGCCCTACTGAGATCAGATTCCTTCTCAAACTCGGTACATGTTTGACATCCTTCAATTTCAAAACCGTTCCGTCTTTCTAATTGACCTGAACGTCTCCCATTCTAACAATATTACATGACTCATCATCATCCAGGTAGACTCTCCCAAAGTCACCTAACACATAATCACGTAAAACTTCCTTACATGAAGTGGTATGAAACGAAGCACCCGAGTTTATAACCCAAGACTCATTCCTCGCATCAAGAGACAAGATCAACGCCTCTGTGTCGCTCTCCTCATATAGATTCACTGAATCCTTCCCGCCTTGAGAGCTTCCATCTTGTTTCTTGAGCGTCCTGCAATCACATTTCATGTGTCCCTTCTTACCGCAATGCCAACACCCGTCTTTGTCTTTCGGTCCCTTGGACTTCTTTCTCGACTTAGAACGCCCGTGTTTATTGCTTCCTTTGTTCAGCGATCTTCCTCTTCCTTCAACGTTTAGAGCATTCCCTGAATCCCCTGAAACTCCTGATGTCTTCCTTCTAGATTCTTCGCTGAGAATTAGATCGGCCACATCATCAAATTTCAACTTTGTCGACCCTGAAGAATTGCTCACAGCAATCACCAAACCATCCTAACTGTCTGTCAGACTGGATAAGATCAATAGCGCCCTGATCTCATCCTCAAAAACGATATCAACGGATTCCAACTGGCTCGTGACTATATTGAACTCGTTTAGATGTTCAGCCACGCTCCCACCATCTGACATCTTCATGTTGAATAGTTGTTTCATAAGATGAACCTTGTTGGATGCAGAGGGTTTTCATACATGGTGGCAAGGGCTTCCATTAATTCTTTTGTCGTTTTCATCTTGGATATGTTGAAGGCGATGCTCTTTGACAAAAAGAGTCGGATCGTTCCTAAAGCCTTCCTATCCAGTAAAAATCATTCATCATCTATCATCTTTTCTGGTTTCTTCTCTTTTCCTCCTAGAGGAATATAGAGGTCCTTCTGATACAGATAATCCTCCATCTGCATCTTCCAGAAGGCAAAGTTTGAACCATCAAACTTCTCAATTCTAGTTTTTTCATCTTCCACCATCACTACCAATAAAACTAAACCAATAGCTCCGATACCAGTTGTTGCGCAACACGCCAACAATGCAGTGAGCCGAGATCCAATCTCAGACCTCACCCACAAACGATAAACAGGAAAAAATATAAACTAGAAATAGATCAAAGCAATCCAAACAAACCACAAGACAAGATATACGTGAAAAAACTCCAAACTAGGGTAAAAAATCATGGATGCAAACTTCCACTATGAAGAAAAAATAAATATTACAAGGCAAAATACTAACCTCTCTCTTGGAAGAATATACAAAACCCTTAGCCCACGCTTTAGAATAACTCCTATTACTTTTCAATACACCTAGAAAAATCCTAGGAACACATATATAGTTGTTCACTCCCTAAGTGCAGGGTTGTGATGTAGTAATAACTCGGTAAGACCGAGGTCAAATCCCAAGGGACTGAAACTGTACGTTATCTAAAACTAACTAGAACTAGAACTAGAATGAGATGAAATCTAAATCAAATAAAATTTAATGAAGAATTGTAAGATTATTATCTAAAACTTAAGAAAAATCAGGAATAGGAAACTAGGGATTCAGAGGATCCACTTGTAGATATCAGGGAAATCTTGTACATGTTTTATGGAAATTAACTGAACTGACATTGATCTAATTTTAGAGAGATAAAAGGTATATGAATTAGAATGGATTCCATCACCAAACCATGCCCAAGGGACTATGCCAAACAACAGAACTAAACTAATCACCAACCAATCACATGGATGGAGATTAGGAAGGGTGCCAACATCCAACCATGCCCAAGAGACGATAGTGAACAACAGAGCTTCCTGACGTCATAAACATAAAAGGGAGAAGGAAATATTCAAAGCATCACAGACCCATTGTAATTTCAGTCACAACAGACCATTAAAAACCAAAAATACTTCCATTAATTAAACTAACATTAACATGAATTCAGTTCATAAATTAAACAAAAATTGTAGAATAAATTCTCTCATCTCACTACAAGCTTCACCTCTTAGCCCTAACTAAGAGGTTTAGCCTAACATAGTGAGGCTAAATCCTAATAAATTAATAAGAAAGAAAAACTAAAAATTCTCCCTGTCTCTCTCTCTAAGCCGTCCCACGTCCAAGCCCAAGCCTCTACGGGTCTGAATCTTCCTCCCAAGGTCTGAATGAATGCTCCCCACGTCCAAAACCTCCTTATATAGCTGCTGGAGTGGTGAAAATCGAATTTAAATCGGATTTGGAAAGCTATGCATGCCTAGTGAAAGCTTTTTCGCAGTCAAGTTCGGTGCCTCGAAACACGCTACTTTTCTCGCTCAAATTCTAAAGAAACACCATTCCTTAGGACTTTCTTGGGTTCTCTATATGATAGACGATTTAGATCTGCCATATGATCAAAGATGGTGGGCCACAACCGCCTGAAAAAGTCATTTTTCGCGGATGTGCGAAACATTTCGTACCATTTCACTTTTGTGATCAGTGGGCCCCACAGAAGCATTTTCGGAGAAATCCACCCCGTCCATTGGATTCAGGACGAAATTTTAGTAAAAAATGGGTGGTTTTGAACATCCATTAACATGGCCCAGAGAAGAAATTACAATAAAATCAATTTTGAACGTCTCAGGGCAGTCCTTTTGTGATCTCTGTACCGCACACATGTGCTTAAGTGGATGAGAAGTATAAACATGGTTTTGCAATGCTCGCAGCTGTCTACACAATGGACGGTTTGGATTGAGCGTACAGGAAATGGGTGGGGCCCACTAGCTTCCGCAAAATGGACGTAGACCGTCCGTTCGCTGACGAAAAACGGCAATTGCCGTAGGCGCGGGTCAGCACTGCTGACCGTCTCGTGCTGGTGCGATGCGGCGCCAACACGCATGTATAATATGTACACTCGTACATATACAGGCCCTCCTTTGATGTTTTTACGAAATCCAATCCATCTATTCCTTTTCTCATATTATTTAAACCGTCGATGCCGATTTTGTAGGAATTTCATATATCAGGTGAGCCCCAAATTGAAGGTTAATGAGCTGATGTACCCATTGGCCCACTTTCCGAGGTCATCAATGGTTGAAATTTAATATTGATGGTTTATTTATGGTCCTCATCATATGTATGAAGTTTCGAGTCAATCGGATGGCGTGAACCATGTGATCTTGCATTATGGACCAATTTCGGTCCATCTTTAACATGAACGGCCTGATTTCCTCAGATTCCTGACTTGTAAATCCACTGATCTCATTCCTCTGGAGTCCATCCCTTGCTCTGGTGATCATCAGAGCGTTAAATCCAAGCTTTTAGCATCCTTTTTCAGCTCAAGCTCCTAAATTCAACCTGCAGCATAAACACGATTAAATTGGCTATTAAACAATATTATGTTCGTAAATTCAGACAATAACTGGAGTCTAATATGCAATATTTAACCCTCAACACAACCCCCAACCAGCATTTTGCTAGTCCCGAGCAAAATATGCGAAAATAAGTTGAGAATGAGAAGACGATTCCAATGAACTCGAGTGATTTATGAAAAATAATTCAGATACTAAAATTCAAAAACTCATGAATGTTAAACATGACTTCTGCTGGACTCAAGCACATGGTAAACTCATAATCAAGTTGAAAGTATTAATCCATAAATCAGACAATTTATAAACATTAAGATCTATGAGTGTATAGTGTAATCTCGGCTCATCAACATTAAGATTCACTTCTCTATTTTAGGATATCCTTGGTAACCAACAAGAGAACTCATGATAACCAAGCCTTAAACCAAAACTTGCCTCACTAATCATCTTTTCATTCGTCCAGCGTGTGCTTTTTCTACTAAAAGTAATGTCAAGAAGGGAAATCAAAGCCTCACCTATAGAGAGCAAACCTATGGTGACGACTGTATACCCAACCCTTTTCACATATCATCCATGGGGAAATAAATCTACACTTATAGGGAACGAACCTATGGTGAAGATTATTCGCCTAACCCTTTCCAAAGGTATCTTTTTTTTTATTATTATTATTATTATTATTATATATATATATATATATATATATATATATATATATATATATAAAATTTTGCTGGGTATCTTCTTTTTCTTGAATTAATCATGACAAGCAAATTTTCAGACTGGTTCCTTCCATGCTTAGTAGTTACCAAGTAACGCTTCAATATCAAACTGAAACCTTAATATGAAAGCGAGATGTACCATGTGAGATCATAACTCAATCAATGTTTATAACTTCTAATTCTGGATTAACACTTCAATCTCAACTGTGAAATCTAATAGATGCTGAATCCGAGAGTCATAAATTACTAACATTACGTATCTCACAATTCTAAATCAAAGATAGCAAAATCACTTTAATATCACAAGAAATTTCCAGAAAAATTTTAAAAATTTTCACAATTTCATAATTTTTGCTCAATACTTGCTCAAGATCAAGAAAATACTGATTAGAAACCTAATCCCCCACCCCCAACCTAAAATCTACATTGTCCTCAATGTAAAAGATATGAGCATACAATGCACATGAGACAACGAAAGTAAAGTGATGGGAAGATAGTACCTAGATAACGAATCGAGAGAGATTTTTCAAGAGATCACTGGGAGAGAACAGGTTATTACGAGAGAAAGAAAAATAAAAATAAAATTCTACCTATACCACTTTCGCAGGTGCTCTCGATTGCATTTAGCATATGCAACAAGCCTTTAAACCCCTAGGTTACCCCTAGTGGACGAGTTGTAGTCTCGTGAGGGTTTGCAGTAATGTTACCCACAAACATTGAATTGATCATGCCGCAAGGTTCCCCTTCCGGCCAATATCTTGATAAGTTTCTCAGTAAGTTCCTTAACAGGATCATCCAAAAGCCCTTTTTGCGATAGGCTTGGGTGCCCTGGAGTATGACTTTCCAGAGAGACTTATGTACCTCATAAGAAATCTTGCATTGAATCGCTTGAGGTATCCGTAATATATACGATTCACATATGACAGAAGAAGTTTCAATGTTAGTATCGCATGGTGAATCAAAGACTACAAGTAAATAAAGTTTAGAAAACTTCTTAAAAAGTGATGTAGTCTCAACATATTCCGAAGCTCCAAACTTCGGTTCTAGATTCAACTCATCTTCCTTTACTAGTAGACGTTTAGGATCAGGGGAAGAGAGGGTTTTAGAATAAGGGTTCGTTCGGTCAGTGATGACTACCGAGATGTTGTCTCGTAAGGCATCCACTTTGTCTTTTAACATGGGATCGTTTGAAACCGCAAAGTGTGTCAAGCAATCCCACGAGTTGGGAAATTTAGATGAGCGTGACTCGTTTTTGTCATTGAAGTCCCTGATGATCTACCCAAGGGATCCATTATCCCTGAAAATGGATGGATGTATGATCTCTTGCTCCAGTCCTGCACAAACAGATTGAAAATTAATCAGAGAAGCATCGATATGATTACTCTGTTCATTGTAATTACTCAATTGAGGCGTTGATTTGTCAAATATGTGCAGCTCAGATGGTGGTCTCAACTGAGTAGTTTCAAATTCCAAAGTTATAGCGGGCAACTCCTCCTTCTCCCGAATTATATTATCATTCAATTCAGGGGAGTAGTCCAAACGTGTTTCACAAGAGTTAGAAGGGTCGGTCATGAGGGGCTCATCCTCCACCTTTAAATCAGACATGTCAAGTAATGGGAGTGACTCATTATGACCGACCACTTCATGTACGTCTTGATCATTGATCTGGACCAAACTTGAGAGGGATTCCACGGGGACTGTGGCTGCACATTCAGGAACGCAATCATGTTCTAGTCCGGTGGAGTGCACATTTGGGATGGGATCACTTTCCTCATATTCTACACCTAGCATGGGTTGAGGTTCGCATAAACTAACATCTTCCTCATCATTGAAATCTTGTGTGTTATGTAAGGAATGTATGTCATCATCAATGTATTTAAAAAACACCCATGTATCTTCACCATTCTTTCAAACAGTCATCGAGATCGACTCCTCAGGAAATTGGACCACATGCTCATTAAGGGAATCCCACTCCTCATTCCAAATTCCAGAGTTTTTCAAAAGAGAGTGAGGGTCACTTTCCTTGCATTGTATTTCAGGATTGGGTTGAGGCTGAGACAACCTATCCTCCATTAACCTATCAAGGCGTGATTCAAGCGCTTCTACTAATTTCCTCATGCCAGCAATATAGTCTGTATAACTCGGAGATAACTCCTCTTGTATCGTTTCTGGTAGATATTCATAAGTGGTTGATCCACGGGAGTTATTACCGTGATGTTTTACTGGCTCATCTTCGAAATATTTCTGTTTCCACTGATCAGAATCATATGGGTCATCTGTCGGGGGTTGATAAGCGTCATCATTCCAATAATCACGTAATATTCTCTTAACTCGTGGAATGCAATTATTCTCCCGCAGATAATCACCGAAAGTCTTCTTAATCGGTGGAGCATCATATTCCGATTGGTTCTTAAAGATATTTTCAGAAAAATTTTGAGGCATAGGCTGTTTTCCATAAGCTATCTCAACATACGGACGTGCCCACTCATTCATATACATGATGAAACCCTTATTCTGAATCTAATCCTAAAGAATAGAAGAAAATATCCTGCAATAATATGGAAAGTATGTAGAGGAGAAGTTTGAGAGAAGTTACCAGATTGGAGTACTATGTTAAGAACCTGAAAAACAAAACAAAATAAGTTAGTTTCTAAAAATAGAAAGTCTAAGAATAGAAAATTTCTAAGAATAAAATCTTAATTCTAAAAATAGAAAAAAGAACGAAATTAGAAAGATATCACCAATTAGAAGTTCCTATCTCAGAATTCTACAAACAGAAAAGACAGGTTAGTATCTAAAAATCAGAAAAAAAATCTAAACCTATAATTGAAGTTAGTAAACATCCTAATCTTAAACTAACCCTAAAACTAATTAATTTCAGAAAGCGTAGCTGTCGTTCCCCGGTAATGGCGCCAAAAACTTGTTCACTCCCCAAGTGCAGGGTTGTGATGTAGTAATAACTCAGTAAGACCGAGGTCGAATCCCAAGGGACTGAAACTCTACGTTATCTAAAACTAACTAGAACGAGAACTAGAATGAGATGAAATCTAAATCAAATAAAATTTAATGAAGAATTGTGAGATTATTATCTAAAACTTAAGAAAAATCAGGAATAGGAAACTAGGGATTCAGAGGATCCACTTGTAGATATCAGGGAAATCTTATGGATGTTTTATGGAAATTAACTGAACTGACATTGATCTAGTTTTAGAGAGATGAAAGGTATATGAATTAGAATGGATTCCATCACCAAACCATGCCCAAAGGACTATGCCAAACAACAGAACTAAACTAATTACCAACCAATCACATGTATGGAGGTTAGGAAGGGTGCCGACATCCAACCATGCCCAAGAGACGATAGTGAACAACAGAGCTTCCTGACGTCATAAACATAAAAGGGAGAAGGAAATATTCAAAGCATCGCAGACCCATTGTAATTTCAGTCACAACAGACCATTAAAAACCAAAAATACTTCCATTAATTAAACTAACATCAACATGAATTCAGTTCATAAATTAAACAAAAATTGTAGAATAAATTCTCCCATCTCACTACAAGCTTCACCTCTTAGCCCTAACTAAGAGGTTTAGCCTAACATAGTGAGGCTAAATCCTAATAAATTAATAAGAAAGAAAGAAAAACTAAAAATTCTCCCTGTCTCTCTCTCTAAGTCGTCCCACGTCCAAGCCCAAGCCTCTACGGGTCTGAATCTTCCTCCCAAGGTCTGAATGAATGCTCCCCACGTCCAAAACCTCCTTATATAGCTGCTGGAGTGGTGAAAATCGAATTTGGATCGGATTTGGAAAGCTATGCATGCCTAGTGAAAGCTTTTTCGCAGCCAAGTTCGGTGCCTAGAAACACGCCACTTTTCTCGCTCAAATTCTAAAGAAACACCGTTTCTTAGGACTTTTTTGGGTCTTCTATATGATAGACGGTTTAGATCTACCATATGATCAAAGATGGTGGGCCACAACCGCCTGAAAAAGTCAATTCTCGCGGATGTGTGAAACCTTTCGTACCATTTCGCTTTTGTGATTGGTGGGCCCCACAGAAGCATTTTCGAAGAAATCCACCCCGTCCATTGGATTCAGGACGAAATTTTAGTAAAAAATGGGTGGTTTTGAACGTCCATTGACGTGGCCCAGAGAAGAAATTACAATAAAATCAATTTTAAACGTCTCAGGGCAGTCCTTTTGTGATCTCTGTACCGCGCACATGTGCTTACGTGGATGAGAAGTATAAACATGGTTTTGCAATGCTCGCAGCTGTCTACACAATGGACGGTTTGGATTGAGTGTATGAGAAATGGGTGGGGCCCACTAGCTTCCGCAAAATGGACGTAGACCATCCGTTCGCTGACGAAAAACGGCAATTGCCGTAGGCGCAGGTCAGCACTACTGAACGTCTCATGCTGGTGCGATGCGGCGCCAATACGCATGTATAATATGTACACTCGTACATATACAGGCCCTCTTTTGATGTTTTTACGAAATCCAATCCATCTATTCCTTTTCTCATATTATTTAAACCGTCGATGCCGATTTTGTAGCAATTTCAGATATCAGGTGGGCCCCAAATTGAAGGTTAATAAGCTGATGTACCCGTTGGCCCACTTCTCAAGGTCATCAATGGTTGAAATTTAATATTGATGGTTTATTTATGGTCCTCATCATATGTATGAAGTTTCAAGTCAATCGGATGGCGGGAACCATGTGATCTTGTATTATAGACCAATTTCGGTCCATCTTTAACGTGAACGGCCTGATTTCATCAGATTCCTGGCTTGTAAATCCATTGATCTCATTCCTCTGGAGTTCGTCCCTTGCTCTGGTGATCATCAGAGCGTTAAATCCAAGCTTTTAGCATCCTTTTTCAGCTCAAGCTCCTAAATTCAACCTGCAGCATAAACACGATTAAATTGGCCATTAAACAATATTATGTTCGTAAATTCAGACAATAATTGGGGTCTAATATGCAATATTTAACCCTCAACAATAGTTTAGGTAACTTCCCTTCCACACCCTTGTGAAAGGCGACACCAAAATCCGCAGTCCGCATCAGATTCAAAAACGAATCTGCGTAACCTACGACTGGTCGA
The DNA here is from genome assembly GCA_037074715.1 of Magnolia kwangsiensis. NCBI lineage: Eukaryota > Viridiplantae > Streptophyta > Magnoliopsida > Magnoliales > Magnoliaceae > Magnolia > Magnolia kwangsiensis. The sequence goes on along the minus strand of CM073578.1, from coordinate 127,960,858 downwards.
AGGAGAGATAAGACTGGTCGAACAGCTCCTACGACTGATCGAAGGACCCAAAATATGAAAAACAGGACTCGCTGCACTTTGAGTCGACGGTCCACAACCGGTCGAACAAGCCCCTACGACCGGTCGAATAGCTCCTAGGACCGGTCGAAGGCGGCCTAGATGTGGCTTCACATTCTCAACAATGGGCCCCACAGAGATGTATAACAAACTCACTCTGCTCATCTGTTTTGCAAGAACACAATTCGACAGGAATTTAAAAATCAGGCATATCCTAAACTTAGGTGGGCCACACCAAACGAAAAAAATGGGAACTGAAGCATCTAGTGTTGAAACCTTCCTATACAGCTGACCATAATGTTTATAGGCTATCCAAATCCACTCGACCAACTATAGGCATAAATATCATCCTAATACAAAACTTCTGTCAACCTCGGGCGTTCAATCCCCACTGTTTCGTGTTGTATGGCCCACATGGGTTCTGTCAACCCCAGGCGTTCAATCCCCACTGTTTTGTGTTGTATGGCCCACGTGGGTTTTAAATCTGATTGATTTTTTAGACTCTTGTCCAATTATGGTCTTGCAAAATAGATGGACAGAGTAGATTTGTCAGAGACATCTCTTTGGGCCCCACACAGCCAGGGACATAGGAATATCTCTGTGACCCGCAATCCGCTTCCCTGTCTATCATGGTTACGATCATTCCAACTGTGTAATTTAGTTACATGATTGCCACGTGCAGAAAATGAGTCTGTGTCCAAGAACAGCAGGTTAATTTGAAGGTGCATCTTGATTTATTTCCCACAAATCCTGGACTGATCAGGGTATTCACAAATCCTTGACTGATGGCCATCAAAGACCGCTATTATACTTTATATACAAAAACGAAAATAATAAATAAAAGTCGTCATGAACGGCTCATATTTGGTGAAGAAATGTCCATTTAATAAATGATTAGGGTTGTTCAACCAATACTAATCTTGTTTAATAGTCAATCAATGATGTGGCCTATAAAAGGAACGGTCTAGGTCATCACACGCATGTAACACATTTCAGGTACAGAAAAGGTGGTACAACGGTTAGAAGCAAAGTAATTATCTTTTTTGGGCTAAAATACCCTGGACGTACGACGTGTTTACATGGGTAGCAAATTAGGTGTGGCCCACCGTAGGGCCCACCTTGATCATGTATGTATTGTATATGCACACCATCCTTTGGTTTTTCCAGCTCATTTGATAGCATGAGCCACAAATTTGAAATAGATCCAGCTCTGAAGTGGACCGCATCGTATGAAACAGCGTGGGACAAAACTATCGAGCTGATATTTATTTTTTTGCCTTCATCCATGTTTGCATGACCTATTCAACTGGAACAGTAAATAAAAACTATAAAACTATTACTGTGGGCCTAGGATTTTTTAAATTGTTGGCATTCAATCACCTCTGTTTTCCATGGTATGGTTCACCTTAGATTTAAATTTATTTCTTGTTTTTTTTTTTTTCCTCGACTCAAATGATATGGAAAAACAGATGGAAAGTTTTTTTTTTTTTTTTTGCCATAAGTAGACTAGTTTTTTTTTTTTCTGGAACTTCATTACTCAAAGGAAGAGACTGTACACTGCGCCCCACAAATTGAACTGACCCTAGAACAAAAAATATGAAGGGCCGAACAAAAAGAAAAAGGCACCCACAAATACAAAAGCTCCAGAAGAAACAAACAGATGAACGGAGCTAGCCGGTCGGTCTAAGCGCACCTAAACCGACCCTATCCAAAAAGAGCATACCTCAGACACTGGGAGGAAGGCACCTAGATTGAAGATAGAAGGAGGATTGTTGAAGACGGCTCCCTTCCCGAGCCAAGCCATCCGCCGGCCCGTTGCCTTCTCTAGGGGTGTGGGCGAAAACAAAGTAACCCAAACGGCATAAGCGATTGATGTGATACAGCCACGGGCTCCACTTCCAATGGTTAATGTTTTAATTTGTGAGACTATGGATGGCAACTTTTGAATAAGATTCAACTATAATAGTATCCAGCCCATTTTCCAAACATAGCACCATCCCGTCGTGGATAGCTCGGAGTTCCGCCATATTATTAGAGCCCACCCCATATCCCATGGAGAAACCGAACAAAAAAATACCATTTTCATTTCTGCAGATGCCCCCACCGCCCGAACGACCTGGATTACCCATCGCCAATCCATCAACATTTAATTTGACCCATCCCGGAAAAGGCTGCCTCCATTTCACCAAAGAATGATTATTACGATAATAAGCTGCCGGCGGTTTCATGGATCTGAATTCATGATTCCCGTTAGTACCTTCCATTAAGTCTGTGAGTAGAAGCAATTGAGCCCACCATCTGACTCGAGCCATTGATTTACCTAAGTTCATCAGAGTATTACCGGAGACAACGTCATTTCTGGTTCGCCATATCTCCCAAAGGATCAGAATGGGCAGCAGAAATCTAACTGAGCGCCAAGCTGCACCTGGAGCTGAGGCATTCATCCAATGACATAATTTGCCTGCAATCGAGCTGTGGAGCAACAGGGGGATACCACACATGGTTCCAAAAAACTTCCAAAGAGCCTGCGCATGACAACCAAATAGAAAAAGGTGGGGGATTGATTCCTGTCGAGAAAATTCATCTCTACCTTGTTGACAGCATCTGCAGCAAGAGGCCAAAGCCACTCCTTTCTCTTGAATCCTGGCATCAACGGGTAACGCATTGAGAAGAGCCCTCCACATGAAAATGGAGAGTTTTGGAGGGAGAGAGCGAAGCCAGATTCACTTAGACCACTGGTTGGGTGGGGAGGGAGCACACAGCACCTTCCAGGCTGAGCTAATGGAGAAAGTGCCAGATGATTCGTGTGGCCAGAAGCATTTGGGCAGCTCCTCACAAATAGAAAATCCGCCATTGATGATTTCATCGCTAATGTGTTGGGGAAGGAAGGAAAAAACCCGGGATGGAGGGTGCGGTCCTGAATATCCGAGGACATCTTTGATTTGCAGTTCCATGAGGTCTGAAGGGACAGGACAATCTAGCAGACGGAGCAGGGAGCCCTTCCCCAACCAGTTATGGGACCAGAAATTAAGCTCCCCATTGCTTACCGACCATTGAATATGCTTTGACAGGAGAGGAGAGAGAGCACGAACTTTTTTCCAGAGAGGAGATGCGTTCGAGGAAGCGGGCGCCTGATCAGATGCATTGATATCCCTGGCATGTTTAAGGATCATGAGCTGAGCCCATGGACTGAAGGTATCCCCATACCTGACATTCCACGCTAACTTGAGATGATGAGCAATCATCACATCTTTTAGTCTTCTGATACCCAGCCCGCCTTTGTCGATGGATCTAGCAATCTTCTTCCATGCCAGCCAATGGAGTTTTCTCGTTCCATCAGACCAGCCTCAAAAGAAGTTAGAAAAACTTCTTTCCATCTTGAGAATCACCTGGCGCGGGATGTCCATAGTAGCCATTATGTGGATTGGAATACTACTCAGAACATGGCGAATAAGCGTTACCCTGCCTGCTTGGGAGATCATTCTACCCGCCCATCTTGAAATTTTCCTGTCCACCTTGTCCATCAAATACTGAAAAACTGCAGATTTGATTCTTCCTTTGCAGAGAGGAGCACCCAGGTAGATGATATCGTCCCTAGCTCGCTGGAAACCAAGCATACGTTCGATAGCTCTAGTCCTGGCTGGCATTAAGGCTTTTGAGCAAATAAATCGGCTCTTTTGCCAACTGATTTTCTGGCTTGTACCGTTCTGGAATAAAGTGAGAAACTGATTTAGCTGAAGCAGAGACTCCTTTTTACCGTTGACGAAAAGAAGAATGTCATTGGCAAATAGCAGATGGGACGGGCTGGGACGACCACGACCAATGGCAAATTGCTGATAGCCACCGCTCGAGAGCATAAAATTGAGATTTGCTGAAAAGGATTCCATAGCCATGATGAAAAGGGTCGGAGATAGGGGGTCTCCTTGTCTCAAGCCCCTATTCGATCTAAAGAAGCCTATCGGTTCCCCGTTGATAAGAATAGAGAACCAATTATTACCCCAACAATTTTTCATGATTTTTACCCTTCTTTGGTTGAAACCGAATTTGAGAAGAACTTGCTTCAGATACTCCCAGCTAACCCTATCGTAAGCTTTTTCAAGGTCCAATATGAGAATTAGGTTTCCTCCCCTGACTTTCCTGTTGATATCATGAATCAACTCTTGAGCCAGCGCTATATTATCCGCAATAGATCTCCCCTTCACGAAGGCCCCCTGTTCCTGAGAAATCATCTTAGGCAGTAAAGAACTTAATCTGTTAGCTAAGAGCTTTGAAAAATTTTTGTAAATGACGTTACACAGGCTTATGGGACGATAATCAGCGAAGGATGCAGCTGAGGGCGACTTTGGAATGAGGCAGATGAGGTTCGAAGTGAAAGCTCTAGGGAAGGAGGTCCCTGATAGAAGGTCTTTGGTTGCCTTAAGAATGTCTTCTCCTATAATGTCCCAGCATGAAGCATAGAAGGCCGCCGAGAAGCCATCCGGACCCGCGTCCCAGTCTTGAGGCACAGAGAGAGTAGCGGCTTTGACCTCTTCCATTGAAGGAGGCGCCAGCAAGGTTTCATTATCCTGAAGGGAGATGACCTGAGGAATAGTCTAGATAAACTCTACATTGAAACAAATTGGTTCAGCTTGAAAGAGATTTTCAAAATACTTAACCGCTTCATCTTTTATCTCTTGGGCCGAGAGACTAAATCGCCAGCTGCGATTTTGATGGAAGAAATGGTGGACCTTCTGATTTTTTCATTAACGGCCGAATGAAAAAATTTAGTATTTTTGTCGCCCTTAAGGAGCCAAGAATGTCTGGACTTTTGTTTCCAGAAAACCTCCTCCATCAGCTGGAGCTGGTTAAGCTTGTGCTTGGCTTGAATGTATTGCTGAGCAAGATCTTTAGAAGGGGTTGATTGCATTTGGAAATCGATTCCTTCCAACTCTTCTTCAGCACTACGAATCTGATGAAAGATGTTTCCAAAAGTTCCTTTGTTCCACATTTTTAATATTTGTTTTGTTTTTTTCAGCTTAAGTTGAACATTAACTATCGAATCTGGGGAACATTCCCCCGCCCAAGCTTTTTGAATAAGCTGAAAGAAAGACTCATGCATGGTCCACATTCTAAGGAATTTAAAAGGTCTAACCTTTGGGGGATTTGGAGGAGGGAAGACTAGACGCAACGGAGCATGATCCGAGTTAATACGAGGAAGATGTTCAATGCGAAACAGTGGAAACGCAGTCACCCAGTTAGAATTGAGGAGCACTCTGTCCAGCCTGGTCCAAACACGAGCATTACCCTCACGGTTATTGCACCAAGTAAATTTATTTCCTATAAAACCTGCATCAATAAGGCCAGAATTGTGGATCATCTCTACAAATTCCTCCATGCTTGCTCTATCAATTGCTCGGTTCCCTCTTCTTTCAGTTGGGTCAGTAACTGCATTGAAATCGCCTGCCATGGCCCAAGCATCTTGAATCAGATAGCCAAGGTTCTCAATCTCGTACCAAAGCGATCTTCTTTGTAATCTGCAACATTTAGTGTATACCACCGAGAGAGAAAAGGGGTTAGACCGGGAAAGGGGAATGAAGGATAAGGTAACCATCTGATTAGAAACAGAGGTTGTCACAACATTCAAGTGGTTCCGATGAAAGATCCAGATTTTACCGCCCTGTTCATTATTTGAAACCGAGCAATGATAGCCCAACTTGAGCCCCAACGCAACCCTCTTACCATCTACAATCATGGGTTCTAATATCGCCAGGAGGCTAGGATTGAATTTCTTCACCATTTGCTTGATGGATTTAACTGTAAGAGCATTACCAACTCCTCGCGCATTCCAGATAATAGCATTATCCATCCGTTACACATCCAGAGTTTACAGCCCGTCTCTTTAGTCATCGTAGTCTCGAGCTCCTTTTGTATAGAGATTCCGCTGCCTTTTCGGTAGTTTCCTTGAATTTTCCACTGTCTGTTGTGGCTTGTTCTGTTGAGCATCTTTAGCTGCAGAAATCTGGTGCCTGTTCTCCCAAATTAAAGCTGGTCCCAACTCCGATTCTAGACCCATCTCCTGTCTCTCATATTGATTGACATCTGGATTTTCGTAGCCTTCGTCCTGCTCCCCATCGAAAGCATCAAAATGGTTGGTCGTTGAGGAGAAATAGGGAGAGAGGTCCACTTCAAGCACCGCACTTTCCTTAAGAGTTTTACCATGATTTGCTTTCGAAAATGGGAAGGAATGACTGCCCTTTCTGGGCATCATTTTGTGGATCTGAGGACTACTTCTTTCATTACTGTGATTAGTAGTTACTGTCATGATCATTCTTGTGCTAATTGCATCAGCTCTGGAGGTAGGAGCGACATTTTCTTGGCCACATACCTGCAGCAAATCTAGCGCATGGCTCTGCGAGTCTGAAGAACTTATATACTGTAGAGGCTGGTCGTAAGGCCGCAAACCACACAACATATCAACCTCTCCCTGATTTGGCCTAGTATTCTCTGATTGGAGAAATTGAGGACATTGCCCGATACCCTGAAATTCTCCTAATTGATTGAGAGAATTTCTTTCCCCTGCAACAACTGCCTCCTGACATGGCTGATCTACAGCAAATGGAAGTTGCGAGTTAACAGCTGATAGACCGCTCCTGATTTGTCGGGGAGTGTCAACTCTGGTTTCCCATGTTACCTGACTACGTGGGGCCCCTGTTTCCTTAGTTGCAAGCCCATCTGCTCTAACATTACAGTCTGTCTCAAGAGTAGTATTTTTGATCGCCTGAATACGGTCTGTGGTGCTTGGGTCCCCGACTGTAGGATGGACTCGCATGCTGAGACACTCCCCAGAGTCCACATTTAGTTGAACACCTGATGGCTCTATCATCCCTTCTCCTGGAATGGTTCCAGCCAGCATGTTGGCAAGCTCACGACCATCTGATAGCTCACGACCATCTGTTAGTTCACGACCTGCAAACGCATTGTGGGGATCACGACCATCTGATAGCGGAACAATAGGAGCAATGGAAGTATTTCTCTCCCCATCAGCCATGATTTCAGTTATACAGGGGATTGACAGGGCTCCCCTATTTCCCTGAACAAAAGACTCCTCCCTGATAGGGGCATTTCCCCTAACACCTATAGGGGCATTTCCGCGAGCATCTGTTGGGGCATTCCCGCGATCACCTGTTGGGGCATTTCCGCAAACACATGTTGGGGTCTCTGCGGTACTATGGAATCTCCTCAGCACCCACTCTCTAGTGCCCTCTTTCAAAGCTTGCTGTTGAGAGGAGGCATTAGCAATCATAAACAGGGGTTTTAACTCAACAATGATAGGATAATCCATGCCCAACACTTGTAGATGCAGCACGTCGTTGAAGCTAACACCAGATCTAGGGAAAAACAGATGGAAAGTGTGGATATACAATACACATAAAGTTAAGACCCACACTCTGTGTTGGCCGAGGCGGGGCCAGCCACACCTAATTTGCTCCCCATTTTCATCGTAGTGTAGTATCGGTCAGTGATGGAAAAGTTCTACGGCCTCCATCATGATGTGTCTTTGCCCAAAAATGAAATTATCCTAATATTGTTGGGGAACTACGGAAGCACATAGAGATAAATCAAGCAAAGTACACGCAATTGCACAACCAAGTCCAAACATAAACAATCTGAATTTTACGTGGAAAAACTCCTGCGGGAAAAAGGCACGACACAAAGCGATGAGTATACATTATGAAATCTTAAAACCCTAAAAACGAATTAGAAAGCCCTAGAACTCCTCTATACCTAAATTTCAATTACACCTAATATATATAGTGTCACAAATAGAATAGGAAACAAATCCTGCACTTACCTCTATACCTAAACAACTCTGCGCGTGCGATCAATGGGACTTCAAAAGCATAGACAGAACTATCGAAGACCTCGATGACATCAAACTTACCTTGATAACATCGAGTAGCAACACCAAAACATTCTAACAATTAACATGAATTTTTTAAATTTTTTCGATGGCATTGAGCATCTGTTGATGGCATTGAGTGGTCTGTCGATGGCCCATGTTGCTTATAGATTTAAGACATCTACAATTATTTCTACCATGTCTTCAATCTTCATTTTTCATAACTCATTATTATCATATCTAATTCCACCTTGCATCATAGCTCTACCATCGCTTCTCGTGCACACTCCATCTTCCATTTATGCATTTGTCAAACCTACAGAAGTTACATAGAACCTGGACTTCTCTGTGAGAACCAACTTAATAAGCATGTCAGTAGGATTCATGCTCATGTGAATCTTTTATAAAGCAATGTCTCCTTCCTCAAGTACATATCAAATACAATGGTGACGCACATCAATATGTTTAATATATGAGTGATAAAATAGAATTTTTTGCCAAATTGATCGTGATTTTCCTATTACAATTGACCGACACAGCTTCTTGTTAAAGCCCCAATTGATTTATCATCCATGTTAACCAAATACATTTCTTGAATGCTTTTGTTACCACCATATACTCAACTTCGGTCATGGAAAGAACCACCACGGACTAAAGCTTTGACATCTAACTAATCGATCCACCCGTTTGTAACCGAAAGTCGACATTCTATTGTCCACATTGCTAGTGTAATCAAAATCTGCATAGCCTGCTAGCTTGTTCCCTGACTTCTCAAATGATAAGATATATTCTAACGTACCTCGAATATATCAAAGTATTTATTTTACTGCTCCTAGTGTTGCTTGCCGATTTAGACATGCATGTATCTGCTACAACCACCGCATGTGAAATACTTGATTTTGTATAGACCATAACATACATCAAGCTGCTAATTGTGCTTGAATAAAATACACGAGACATATCCTACTTTCCTTCATCTATTTTAGGACACCGTTCTGAAGATAGCTTGAAGTGAACAGCGTGAGGAATGTCAACCGACTTTGCCTTATCCATCTCATACTTTATAAATACATTCTCAAGGTATTTTACCTGAGATAACCATAGCATGCTCCTCTTCTTATCTCTGTTTATACTAATGTCGAGAACCCTTTTTGCAACCCCTGAATCTTTTATCTCGAATGTCCCAGATAATTAAGTCTTTAGTATATCGATCTTAGACATGTTATGACTGCATATCATCAACATACAATACCAAGATAATGAACTTTCTATCACTGAGTGTCTTATAATAGACGCAATGATTATACTTACTCCTGATAAACCTCTTACTCACAATGAAATAATTAAGTTTTTTATACCATTGACTAGGTGACTGTGTCAGGCCATACAACGACCTCTTTAAACTTCAAACCTTATTCTTTACCCCTTGTATTTCAAAACCTTGTGATTGCTTCATTTAGATCTGTTCTTCCAATTCCTCATGCAGGAAGGCAGACTTTACATCCATGTGTTCTGGTTCGAGATCGTATTGGGCAAACAACGATAACACGAATCTGATAAATACTTGTTTTATCATAGGTGCAAATATCTCAGTGGAGTCTATACTTTTTCTTTGAGCATATCCATTTGCTACCAACCTCGCCTTGTACTTATCTTGTTTCTTCTTGAAGATATATTTGTATACAATCACTATACGGCCAATGGAAAGCTCCACCAACTCCCATATCTCGGTCTTGTATAAAAAGTTCATCTCATCATTTATCACTAATTTCTACTTTTTGACATCTGCATCGTCAAGCGTCAACTGAAAAGTAAAAGGATCTCCCTTATCCGCAATAGACATCTGCAATGCTAGTTTATGGGTTGGGTTTGACATATTGCTTAAGACCTGGCCAACTCTGAATCTAAGGTCGGGTTGAACTGTCGTTCCAGCTGGCTCCCACGTGCGTACTAGCGCGCTATGACAACAACCTGACGCGCTGCGGCCCCCTTCCAAGGGGGCCCCCGCTTGCTGAAAAACGTGGTAATCGCACTCCTCTAAGATCAGCAATCTGATACACTTCCATCGTGTTAGATAGTCAAACCCGCCACCTCATGTACTAAAATGGTTATTGAAGCCCAATTCGGGTCGAGCTGGGCATTTAGACAGGTCTGTAACTCTTAGGGTAGACTTGGACATGTGTAGGCTGGGCCGTTCACTGCTCTCACTCATGGGCCGGACTTGAGCTCATGACCTCAACGTTGAAACACAGGCTACATGCCATTGAGCTATGGGTTCAAATTCATTCGGTAAGTTTATATACAGGGTTTCCCTATCAGGAATATTCCCTGGAGCACTATCAATGCCCTGGGTCTGGGCTTGCCCGTTCATTAATCGAGCTACATTCTTGGATCGAGCCCAACCCTATACCAATCGTGCCATGAATTTTAGCCCAAATTTGCCCCAATAAGAATACGCAAATCTCATTCCTGGTAAAATAAAAGTTTCAAAGCCCACACAAGTAGGCCAGGCCCAAAATAGCTTGGACACTCATTTCAGTGACACTGCATGGATGTATCAGGAAGCCAACAAATGTATGTTGATATGGTCTGTCGGTCGAATTTCTTACAATATCCATCTCTTTCATCCATGTCTGGCCCACCTACTCTAAAGTGGACCTGCCTGATGAGATGTACTAGCTAGAATTAATTTAGAAGGCATCTGATCCATGTTACTTCTCGTGAGAGTTGACGGGATGGTTGAAACTGCGTGATGGGTCATGACTTGAGCTGATGATCGTCGTTCAAAGGTCTAATCTTCTCACTCTCATTAGGTGTGACCCAAATAGGTGTGACCCAAATAAGCAGTGGGGTCTGCCTGTCTGATGAACGACTGTCCATTGGGCGTTGATAGAATGCTGCTTGGATCATAGCTACCATGCAGGGGCTCGTTTCCACCGTTGGATGGTACAATTTGGTAGAGAACACTAAGAGCATGCTATCATTATAGTATCTTTCTTTTTCCAAACAAGTGAGCCCATGGGATATTGATCCAGACTGGAAAAATACCAGCCCTCAGATATCTGTCCTCGTTTTCAGTCCATTGACGTATTTTCTATTAACCGTCTCTTTAGAATATACTGATATAACGTCTAGGAATCTCTATTTCTAGTGATTTTCCCATTTCCTACTTCCAAAGTAAGCCCCATAAGATCAAACGGTCTGGATCACCAAACCATGGGCCCATTTGTACCGCTGCATCAATTTGTTGATCATGTCATCAGGTGTTCTGCAATGATCCGGAGAATGTTTGTAGTCTTTCTAAAGGTTTTTAGTTTCTTTTAGTGGCCCATGGCTCGATAATCCAATCCATTGATATTATGTATTCCATGTTGAAAGGCCATGCACCGGTTAGTATCTCTGACCAATGGCCCCACTTGTTTAGATTGCACATGCTAATGCAAGGTATATGGAATCTGTCCACCGCCACTGTCCGTCTACGGACAACATCTCCTCAACGTACGAGACAATGCCAAACTTTCAATCTGTAGCATGTAGATGAACAGCTAGCTGTGAAGAGAAATACAGCAATTGTCCACATTCAATGAAAATGGCCAAATATTTATGGCTGGGATCAAATATGGGATATGGTCCATTCATGATGGGCACAACGATATCGCTTGATCGAGAATCCTGTAATCTCTCTTTCCTCCTGGACTGGAATCGTCTACTGAAACACTCTTGCTTTGTGGTCCACCATGTTTTATATATAAAACCACTCTGTTCATTAGGTGAGAACCATCATTTGAGCTGCACATATATACTTAAATATCAGTTCAATAGAAACTAATAATTAAAAACTAAAAAAAAAAAAAACTTCAATGGGTCATACCATTGGAAACAATGTAAAAACTTATAAGTTCATGTAGTGTGGTCAGCCTGATATATTCAGTCAACCTAATTTGTATATTTTCACTTCATCCCGGTGAGTTACACCTAATTAATGGGTGTGATGAAAGATACATCGCCCCACACAAAAACCCATGGTTGGTATCCCATTTCCTGAGGCCTATTATGATATTTACGTGCCATCTAAATGTTAGGGATTTTGACCTGCAGAATCATACAGATTTAGATCTAGGATAGCAATCCAATGACACCAAGCACGCACAAGAGAATACAGATTTAATGTGAAAAACCCTTGCGGGAAAAAAACCACAGTACAAAGCGACAGATCTCCACTATGAAAATAGAAATTACAAAGAGAGATGACTTATCCAATTCGAACAACCTCGAATCTCACCCTTGCTACACCCTTTAAAAACCCTTAAAATCCTTTTAGGAACCTTTAGAATTCCTTTAGAAAGCCTTAGCATCCCTTAGAATACCCTCAATCCCGGATACACCCCTTTATATAAGAATAGAAAGAGGTAGAATCCAAATAGGAAATAAAATCCGCAAAATCTGTGTTTTTGCAATCACATCTGCGGAACTTATCGATGTCATCGAGCCACTCTCGATGACAGCCTCGATATCATCTGAAGATCTCTCGATGATATCTGAACGGGACTAAAACTGTCCAGCAACCAGAGGTGAAAAATACTGTGAATTATCGATGGCATCGAGACCCTGTCGATATCATCGACAGACCAACAGACAGATTTAAGACATCTGTCGATGTCATCTGAAACCCTATTGATATCATCGACAGACCACCAGACAGATTTAAGACATCTGTCCATAAAAATCTCCACCATGTCTTCAATCTTCATCCGTGTAGCTTCTTGTCCTCTTCTTTTATCTCTACATCACATCATAGCTTCTTTTGCACACTCCGTCTTCCTTTTACGCTATCGCCAAGCCCAGAGAAGTTACACAAAACTTGAACTTCCCTGTAGGAACAATCTAGGTGAGCATGTCTGCCGGATCAGAATCCACATGCCTAAACATCTTTGCTCGTATCTTCTCAAAAGGAAAGATATAGTCTTCTTACCATCTTACCGCTACCTAATATTGCTTGTCGGGGTACTTGCTCACAACACTGATAGCCTGTGAAATAACCGGTCTAATCCAGACCATGACATACACTGACAACCACATTCAAATAAGGCTCATGAGATATCGTACTTTTCCTCATCTGTTTTGGGACATGTCCTGAGGAAAACTTGAGGAGAGACGCGTAGGGAACATTCTCTGGCTTTACCTGACCCATCACATCCTTGATCAATACCTACATACAAGGTATTCCTCCTGTGATTACCAAAGCCTACTCTTCTTTCAGTCTCAACGCCGAGAACCATCTTTGCAGCCCCCCTGATCCTTCATCCTGAATGTCTCACTTAACTGAGTCTTCAGTACATTGATTTCAGACATGTCATAATTGACGATCTACATGTCATTAATTCCTAACTCATCATGAAGGAGTCAAACCACTACCTAGGTGACAGGTCAAACCACGACCTCCTGCAAAGTCTTTTCTCAGCCCCTTTAACTTCAAACTGATCTGATTGTTTCATGTAAATCTGTTCTTTATTTTCCCTTGCAGAAGTGCAGATTCCACATCCATCCTTCCAACTCAAGATCACATTGGCCAACCAGCGCCAATTACGGATCTAATAGACACCTGCTATACCGTCGGCGCGAATATCTTTGAGAAGCTGATCCCTTCTCTCTGAGTATAACCCTTCGCTACCAACCTCGCCCTGTATCTATGCTGCTTCCTCCAGAAGATCCACCTGTGTCCAACTGCTTTCCAGCCTACTAGAAACTCCACCAGCTCCCATATACTGGTCTGATACAACGAATCCATTACATCGTCCATAGTCACCTTTCACTTCTCAGCACCAGGCTCACCTAGAGCCATTTGAATAGAAGATGAATCCTCCTGCGATATTGGAGTCGTCCATGTACCTCGCCGATATCTTGCGATCATGCCGTGTGATTCTTCTCACAGGTGGCTGCTCCACCTGCTCTGTATCCCTATCTGCGCGTGTTAGCCTTCCTGCCCTGCCCACTCATATGGTCATGCCCAGCATACCACACATGTGCAAAGGTAGAATCCACTACATCCACTGCAGTTCCACCTTTTGAAGTGCTCTCAATCAACCTGTACAAGTTACCGTGTCGTTGCGCTTTCATGATTACCTGTGCCCCCTTAGATACTTTAAGAGCACCATCAATACCCATGTACTTGCATCCTTTTGCCTCAAGCACACCAAGAGAAATCAAATTATGCTTCAAATCAGGAATGTGCCTCACATCTATCAAAGTATGCTCCATCCCATCAAACAACCCGATGCGCACCGAACCAGCAGCCACAATATTATAGGCAATGTCATTGCCCATAAATACCTGTCCACCATCGCACTCCCTGTAGCTGGTGAACTAACTCCGATGAAGAGTCATGTGAAAAGATGCCCTTATGTCTAGCATCCACTCGTCCTTACCATTATCGTATGGCCGTCTGAGTGAAGACACAGATAAAACATCACCATCACATCCATCTGACATGACAGCGTTGGCCTCCCTGCATGAAGCATCAGAATCTTCTCTCTTCGATTTAGGATTTTCACAATCCTTCTTCACATGTCATTCCTTCCCACAATTCCAGCACTTTACCTTTCCTTTGCCCTTACCCTTGGATTTGGATCTAGAACCTGAAGAACCTGTACCTTATTGAGAATTCTTACCCATTGTAAATAGTGCATCAGAAGATAATCCCATGTCGTCGTTAAGCTTTCTCATAGCCTTCCCTTGAAGGGTTGCGATAACAGTGTCAACACTCAGGGTTTTATTCATACTGCACATAGTGTCCTTGAATGACTCATAGGATGCCGGAAGAGAATTCAGCAACATACATGCTCGTTCTTCATCTTTCATTATTTCCTCCATATCCAACAATTTGTAAACTAATTTATTAAAGTTGCTGATGTGAGCCTCCAGATCTCCATCCTCTGCTATCTTGAAGTTATACTACTGTCACTTCAAGTGTAGGCGATTTTTCGAAGATTTTTTTGCATAGACATCCTCTAACTTCGCCCATAACTTAGCCGCAATTTTCTCCCTCATGACGTTGTAGAGAACCTCATCCGTGAGACATAAACGGATCGATGATAATGCCTTCTTAACAAGAGTATTCCAAACATCATCAGTCATAGTAGACTTTTGCTCCTCAAGAGTACCATCTTTGCCTTGCTTGATTAAGGAACTCATCATCTTGATTTTCTATAACTCAAAATTATTTTTTTTTGAGTACTTCTCAATCTCATACCTGGTGTTCGCCATTATTACTAATCCCTGAGATTCAGATCTGTGCCCCAACGATCGCTCTGATACCACTTGTTGGGGATTTTGACATGCGGAATCACACAGATTTAGATCTAGGATAGCAATCAGAACACATATTTAACATGAAAAACCCTTGCGGGAAAAAAACCACGGCACAAAGCAACGGATCTCCACTGTGAAAATAGAAATTACAAAGAGAGAGGACTTACCCAATTCGAACAACCTCGAATCTCACCCTTGCTACAGCCTTTAGGAACCCTTAGAACTCTTTTAGAAAGCCTTAGCATCCCTTAGAATACCCTCAATCCCGGATACACCCCTTTATATAAGAATAGAAAGAGGTAGAATCCAAATACGAAACAAAATCCGCAAAATCTGCGTTTCCGCAATCACATCTGCGGAATTTATTGATATCATCGAGCCACTCTCGATGACAGCCTTGATATCATCTGAAGGTCTCTCGATGATATCGGAACGGGACCAAAACTGTCCAGCAACCAGGGGTGAAAAATACTGTGAATTATCGATGGCATCGAGACCCTGTCGATATCATCGACAGACCAACAGACAGATTTAAGACATCTGTCGATGTCATCTGAAACCCTGTCGATATCATCGACAGACCACCAGATAGATTTAAGACATCTGTCCATAACACTAAACTGCTCATAGGATCTTATAAGCAAATGTCAGCTCAAATCCAATACTTCTGCAGCTCTCAAGAAAGTTTTAATGGTGGGAGTTCAATCCATACTTGGTCGTCCACTTGAGTATTGGATCCAAATCATTCTTTGGTTCACACCTTAAAAGAATTTAGTAAAATGGATAGACGGTGCGGATAAAACCTATACATAAAAGTGAGCCCCGTAGAAGCATGCCCGGATGGAATATCGTACAGGTGGGGGCAGTGCGCAATTGGCTTCCGTGAGACCTGAAGGTTTGGCGGACATTTAATTCCAGAGGGGTAAGGGTTGCCCGACTTATGTGGGCCTATAGGCTCAAGCGGGTAATAAAAATATGAGAGCTAAACGCCTGCCATTGAAACGATCGTGTCGTGTGGCGAAAGATCCACCCGTCCATCTGTTTCTCCATATCATTTTATATGACAGGAAAAAATGAGATGGAACGCCCACCGTTAAAACATCCTGGCACCATTTAGGGCCATTTGAGCTCCGGATCCACTTCTTTTTTAGGTCTATACTCTAAAATGAGCTAGAAAAACAGATGGACGGGCGGATATCTGAAAAATATCAAAATAGGCCTCACATAAGGTCCGTGCTTGAGCCAGGTGTTTGATGGACTTTCCATATAAGGAGGGTTGGTACATTCCATCGATGTTCTCAACCATTCATTCCGTAGGCTGAGCACACACCTTAATGAGATATAGGCCTCACCATGAAGATTAGCTTTCTTGAAAGTTAGGTTGGTCTTCTTAAAAATGTTTCACTGTATTGGTTGTGAAAGCCTTTTTAAGTACAACTTAGAAAGCAATTTGTAATTTGGAATTGGAACCTAGACACCAACATATATGCTCAGATATTTTTAGATGCCAGTAAAATAAAAAATAATAATAAATAAATAAAATCGTTTCCTTCGTAAACCAATCGAAAAGGATACTTTTCAGCTCTTATTGTTGTATTTGGACAGCAATATTAATAAAATTAATCTCTTCAAATATGATTTTTGATAAACGAGCAAAAGCCGTATTTTTCAGAGGAGGGAGAGAGAATCTGTACATGAACGGGTCGTGCCCCACGCGGGCGCGGATTAGGTACTACCCCCCCCTGTTCGGAGCTCGGGACAGGCGGAAGCCTCCGAGGGCTAACGAGGGGCCACTGTGATGTATGAGTTTTATCCACACCATTTATACACTTTTCCATATAATTTTAGATTATCATGTGAAAAATAAACAATATTCAATGCTTAAATGTACCACACAGTGGGTATTAAATTCCTACCCTGGAAAAATTCTTAGGAACCATCGAAGTATTGGATCGAGATTATATTTGTTTTTTGCACTTCATGAAAATAAACGAAACGGTGGACCCTAAGAAGGTTTCAATGGTAGGTGTCCTTAGTACCGCTGCTTACTGTGGTGTGGTCCACTTGACGATTGGATATTATTTAGTTTTGGTCCAGTAAGCTAAAATGATATGGAAAACTAGATTTACGGTGTGGATAAAAGCCATATATCATGGTGGCCCCTTAGTGGCCCTAAGAGCCTCCCCCTGTCCCGAGCTCCAAATAGGCTGGGGTAGTACCTAATCCGTGCCCGTCACACGCATACCCAGTGGCACAACATTGAGGTCCAACTAACGAGCGGATTAGCTTGAGCTAGACGCGGAGAAAGTAACTACAATACAAGGTCAGGACCACCTGATGACGAGCAAGTTGAATGTTTCACACATGTAGTCCGGCCATACACTCATGAAGGACCATTGACCTACTTCATTTTAATATAAGCAGGCCGGTTGTACAAGTGGCCCGGATAGTAAGACAAAACATGAGGAGACAAATACCTAAGTTCAAAAGTTAATATAGCCTGAGAACTGAAAATACCTGAACCAGCTCGATGATATATAAATATATGAAGGGCTAACATGCATGTTATGTTGGTATGGACTATTGTTCTAGTGGGCCACTACATGGATAGAGCATATCCCAATCTAATTAGATTGAAGCGTGGTAGACATTCAAGCGGTGGCTGACAAAACAAACGGGGGCAAATGTGATAAAGGACAGTGAACTGTCCGGTCAAGTCAACTAAGAGCTGGCCGAACTAATTTTCAAATGTACATTCTAACAGATCTGTTGTAACAAATCTAAAGTTTTGTCCATATAACAGGCAATCCTACACAATATGTAAGTGTAAGAAAAATATTCAAATCAAGGGGTTTTTTTTTTTTTTTTTTTTTTTTAAAAAAGTTTAACTCAGTGACGGAGCTATCAAGACTTGCGCCATCTCAGTTGACTTTACCAAGCGATTAATTATCCTTCGCCAAGATGAACTTCTTGATCAGGAGGACGGTCTCTCTTTCCTTCTCTCTGGATGAACTCTTTCGAGAAAGTGAGGTATGCAATGTTGGGAGATATGGACCCCACCAACCTCTGGCCATCCATCTAGAGCCAAGCTCATGACCCTTTGATGATGATGTTGAAAGTTTGTTTTTTGAAAATCAAAATATGTTTTGCAGTTAAACGCTTTTTAAAAATTTTAATGAAAAGTGTGGTGTGTCTTTTTGTTCCAAATCATAAATGAGAAGAGAAAACTTGTAGTTTATATGTGAAAGTGTGTGTAGTATTTTTACTTGGAGATTTAGAGATTGAGGTGCTCGAGTTGCGTATTCCAGTGGAATGCATGCATGCTGGCGCTCGGGTGTGAGCATGTGGTTGTAGTGTGCATTAACAGCCTTGAAAATCCAACGGTCAGATCTTTCGATCGGATGACCATAAATGGCTCAAATTAATGATCAATGGTAAAAAAACGTTTTTCAAACGTTCTGAACCATTGATGGCCACCTAGCAACGGTCCACTCCCTAGTGCCTATATAAACTGAACCATTTCGATCCAAAATTCAATCAACTCTAGTAGATCTTTCCTCATCCATTAAATATGATGTGTTGAAATTGTCCCTAAGTGGGCTCTTCGTCCATAATTGTTGCACGCAGGATCCAGATAGGCTTGTCTTATCCATGAAGCAATTCGCCTGTAACATTAGCAATTGATAATGGGGAGAATCACGCTTTAAGGACATCGTAAAATTTTACGTGATTCAACCTGGTGAAACAAATAATAATTAACTTTATTTTATTTTTATTTTCAATATTTCTAGCATATTTTTTCAACAGATGCTTGGCGGACTACATTTGATTCCATGACACTTGCTGAAATGAAGAGTATGGTTCCATGGGCTCAAGGCATGGAGTGGATCATGGATTACACGGTCCTTGGATGTGAGCAAAGTAAATAAGTTGGTGTCGTTAGCTAATGACGCAAGGGAGGATGTGAGGTTAAGCACCGTCTTCCTCAAGAGGATAACTATTCCGAATTCATGGAACTTCTCTAGACTCTTCACAAAGACTTCTCAAACACATGAGGAAAGAAAGCAAGAAAATAGAAATAAATTCGAAATTGATTGATGAAAATAAAAATAAAAATTCACAACCCTTTAAATAGGGCTACCAAGCAATGGGAGAGAAATCTGAATCAAACTATGACTAAAACTCCTAGAATTTGTGACTTATTATAAATAGTAAACTTACTATTAGACAGTTGTGATGTTTACTAGTGCGCAAGCTTTTCGACCAAAAATAGTAAGTTTCCTATTTTGCTTGACCAATCTGTTCTCATAATTTTTCTAAGCTCTTTTCGTGTTGGACGCAACTCCTAAAGCCCAACGGATGAAGAGTTATAATCAAACTAAAACTTACAATTTATAGTAAAAACGGAATTAAAATAGGGAAACGACCGTTGATATGGTGGTATTTCATAAATCCGACTTGCACAACCTAGCCTAGCGGGGTTGGTTGGCTAAAGTAGCTCGTTCTACTCCAAAATCATATATTTTACGTCCGATAACTTATTCCAGATTGTCAGATGCACCTAATTTAAGATATGATGATCCGGATCACTTTCGTCGTTGACCGGGCGTTTTCTGATCCATCTTAGCCATGTAACTGCCCGTGACCCTCTTTACGTTAGCTAAGATGTTGTTAGAAGATTCCAAGTACGAGGAGTTCATGACTGAGGAGAAGACTCCGTGGACAAGAAATGATCAAAATATCCCTAAGCATGGAAAGGGGGGCCCTGCCCTGGGAGCGATTTCATCCTAGCTAACCCGAAATTGGTGGCTCAAAAATAGCAAGAATTGGAGTTAGGATTAGTTGGTGACACAAGGGGAAAACATATATCAATCTTGCATCTAATTGACAAATTTAGGGACTCAAGATTCAGAGCCTTCACCATCGACGTGGCCAGGATTTCGGATTTTCGATTCCTAATCGTCTTCAAATCTAAACCGGAATTGGCTGATTTCGTGTCGGACTGCCCCTTCTGGGAAAAGCTGCGCCTCGTGGAGGTTATTCCATGGTCGACGAAGATATACCACGGGCAAGAAGAAGCTTGGATCTGTCTGTTTGGGATCCCAGCTCATACCTGGTTCGAATCTGTCGCATCCAGGACCTGAGTCACGCCTTCGGGGATGTTGTCCGTACTGACACATGCTCCAGATATGGCATTTTCCAAAAATTTGCAAGGGTCAAGGTTCTGTTGCGGCCAGGTGCGCCAATGAATCTCTCTCAGATGCTGTAAGTTGATGGTGATCTATTCCGAGTGTGGGCCCATCTTAAGGACTCTGTGTGGGACCCCCCTCCAAACAGGAATGTCGGCGCTACCCTCCAACATTCTGAGACTCCCCGGAGCAAAAAGGAGTGGGTGAATAATGCTTTTGATGGGATGGAGACAGGCCCAGACGACTACACAACAGGTGTTTGTGATAATGCCCAGCCCAGATGCGAGGGAGATAATTCCTCAGACTGTGGTGTAGATGTAAACAACCTGGTCCTTGCTCTCCCACATGCCTCTCCCCACAATGGTCACGACCTCCGCGTAGCAGGGATTCACGACCATGGGAGCGTAAACGACGACCCTCATTGCCAATCAGTCGACCCTAGTGCGAGTGACCCACTTAATCCACGGCCTCCAGCAGACCCTCGACCTTCAGCTGTGAGAAGCCTGCTCTCGCCTTCTGGAAGATCACCCCTCTCCATAGACGATATGGTCCATCTAGTTCCGGCAGGGGGAAATGCTGTTGGGCGTCTCTCGGCCTCTCAGGTTCATTCTCCATCCCTTAGGCAATTATACACTCTCGTTCATATATCTGTTGTGGGCGACTCTGTTATATGCACTCCCAGGCCTCGGGCGGATCATGTGATTGAGGAACCTTTCTCCCTCACCCCTGCTAGCCCCCTGGTTTCGAGGACTGCTATGATTGTCTTCGCAACTGGTTCCTCTCCTCTTCACACCCCTCAGCTTCTTGAGAGGGAAAATAGTATATCTCAGCCTCTGAAGGGCCCAACTGATGGTTGCACTACTGTGTATAATCAGTTGGACCTTGCAGTTGATCTGTCCCCTCACCAGCTCCCTCACAGTGAAGGGGATATCAAGGTTGTTAACAGGCATGAATTTGGCACTCATAAATTCGAAAATAGGAGCAACAGGCTACCACAGGGTAATAGCCTCTCATCAAATGGGGGACTCTCGCTCTCGGATGGGGATTCGGACCCCGTGCAGGGCAGGTCGAGTAGGTCTGTTCTCTCAAGCTTCCAGCCCGTCCGCTCTCTAAACCTCTCCCAGGGTGGAAATGGTGGCCAGAATGCCGAAGCGGTTGAGGCCAGAGCTAACCCGAGCACAGAGACTGATGCTTGGAAGGCTAGGCTTAAAAGACCAAGGAAGAGGGCTATTTTCTCAGGGAATTTATCTGATGAATAGCATCCTTACGTGGAATTCCCAGGGTATGGCCAATGTGGCCACGATCTGTACTATCAAAATAATTATCTGGGACCACCATCCCTCGATCGTCGCAATTCTTGAACCCCTGGCTTCGGACAGGAAGCGGGTTGCGATCGGTATAAAACTTGGCTTTCATTCCTCCTTTTCTAACACTGATGAAGGGGGGGAAATATGGATTTTCCACAATCTGGGTGTGTCTATATCGCTCCATGGAGTCACAAATTAGATGGTTTCCATTCAAGTCTCCCTATCTAATCCACATTTAGTCCGTGTTATCTCCTTTGTCTACGCAAAGTGTTCCAGGTATAGCAGGAGATTTCTTTGGGACGCTTTGGAATCCTTTGCTACTGGCCCCATAGGGTCGTGGGCTATCTGTAGAGACTTTAACACGGTGCTCGACGCCTTGAAGAGGCTGGGTTATAGAACTTAAGATCAGGGCAGCTCCAACGAATTCAGAGGGGCTATTGACAAAGCGGGGCTGCTCGACACAGGTTTCAATGGTAATAAGTTTACTTGGTGCAATAACTGTGCGGGTGGTGCGAGGTTGTGAGCGAGACTAGATAGGATTCTTTGCAATATGGGCTGGATTCAGTCCTTCTCTGGGTTCCAAGTCACTCATCTACCTAGGATGAACTTCGATCACTCTCCGCTAATGTTTTCCTTCCCCCTCCCTGCTCCATCGGTGTCGAGGCCCTTCCGGTTTCAGAGGATGTGGATGATGGATTCATCCTTCTCTCAGCTCATTGCAGACGCTTGGGGGTCGAAATTGTCTGACCAACCCATCTTGAACATATTCCTGGAAATCAAGGCGATTAGGTTCCGGCTAAAAATCTGGAACAAAGATGTTTTTGGCAACGTGTTCCACAACCTCAAAGCAGCAGTACAGGCGCTGAACGCATTAGAGGCTCTTGCCCAATCCTCCTCGGCTAATGTCAGCCCCGCAGAGCTGGCAGGGACTAGACTTGAGCTGGTAAACTTGGAACTGGCTGAAGAAATCTTCTGGAAACAGAAGGCCCGCTCACCATGTGGACTCCTGCATTCACTTGGCTAGCTTACTCTGTACAAAAGAAGGGAAGGTTAAAGCAAACTGTCCACTAGAAATTTACATTCAAAATACTTGCGTCGCCCATAAAATTTTATTTTAATTTTAATTTTTTATTTTTAAAGGAATGTGAAAATCATTCCACCTGATCTTTGTTGATGAAAGACTGGGATGTACAGTCATTCGGGCAGGTCGCAACAAAAAGGACCAGCCTATCATATAGAACACATACACATGATTTTACAGGAAAATGGAATTTTATAAATAAATAAATAAATAAAACAAATCTTGATGGCCTTTGAAGCGCGGTAGCAACATTTGACGTAAATTCACTGAATTCTTTTTCGGATCGCTTAGTCTGCTCCTGGGGCAAGCTGGATGAGCGGCTTGGATTTCTCACCTTGGCATGTGCACCTATGCAGCAAGTGCACCTGACATTTCTCTGATAGCAAATGTACTGTGATGAAGAATCATATAAGACTCGACACGAGTATGTGAATTCCTACTACAAACAGGGAGGGTTGGATGAATGCGGTCATCAGAACTGTTATGGGAAGATCCAAGCCCATGTGAGATCCGAAAATGAAATGCCAGACTGAGCCGATTGAGTGAAACTATGCCCGTCCGACTCAACGTAAGCCTCTCTGGAAAAGAACGAGTGATGGATTAGAACGGTTCCTACAATCTGACTAACGATGAATGCTGCATAACGTCTCACACGTGCAGTCCGCCAATCAACACTCATTACAATAGCTCCAACACGGCGAGGCCGATCGGATGCTCTGCAGTGTGGTCTGAGGCGAAGAAAGTTTGGAGAACGGATAGTCTCCTACTTCAGCTCGGACCGGTAAGATCGGCCCGGACCTGTAAGATTGGCTCGGACCTGGAGACAGGTTCGGACCAGGAGGTCGTCCTTGTTCGATTAAACAATCGCAACGGACGACGGCTAGACGAGCCGAGCCGAGCGGGTACTTGAGAGCGTATGTTCTATCTATCAGATGTAGAAACTGCCATAACCAAATGTGGCCGATAACTTCGCTCACAGATACGCATTACACGCCCGATATGCTGCGTGATCTGCAGATTGCGGGCAGTATCTTCATAATTCGAAAATCCCCTTGATCGTGCCGAGATTGTCGAATCCGGACTATCCTATAATCAAGTATAAATAGATCACAACGCCATGACGACAGGTACGTAAGATCTTGCACTCTCCTCTACTCCCCACGTAGACCCAGATTCCCTTGACCTGACTTAGGCATCGAAGGGTCCCCCAGCTTAGCCAGGGTCTCCTTTGTCTGTTCTCATCGTGCAGGGTCAAGACGCTGGAGTGGTCTACGGTTCAAGAAACTAGGGGGAGAGCCGACCAGATTTTGACCTCAACATTTTCAGGGCGTTACACAAACCCAACTCCATTAATTCCTTTACAGAATTAGGTTGGCTATTCCTTGCCCAGTTTATCAGCGGTAAGAGAAGCCAGAAACTCAACACTCACCTGCTCACCATCAAGCAAGGTTCGAAAGAATCACTGAAGGACTACATCGCCCGCTTCAATGAGGAAGCATTGCAAGTCGAGGACTATGATAATAAAATGGCTCTTGCCGCAATGCTTAGTGGCTTAAAGGAAGGAAGGTTTACTTTCTCCATCGGAAAAAATCCACCTAAAACATTCGCTGACTTCGTAGCAAAGGCCCAAAAGTACACCAATGCCGAGGAGTTTACTAACTCTCGCAAGAATGTGCAAGTAACCGACCTGGCTAGCAAAGGGAAAAGATCCAAGAATGAAAAATCCTGACAAACCGATAAAGGGGCGGACGACCGCGCTTTCCGCGATCATCGACTGAGTCGGAGGCCGGAAGAGAAATTCCGTTCCTACACTCCCCTCAATACAACCGCTGAGCAAATTCTGCTTGATATTCGAGGAGACAAACTACTGAACTAGCCAGTCTGCATGAAAGCCGACCCGGAGCATCGAGACAAGCGAAAGTTTTGTCGCTTTCACCAAGACCATGATCACAATACAGATGATTGCGTGGACCTCAAGGAGAAAATTGAGTCTCTCATTCGTAAAGGACACTTGCGTAGATACACCGAAAAAGAGAAGTCCGCTCGGAGAGAATAACGACCATAGGAGCAGCCAAATAAACCCCCAGAAGAGCCTGCTGAGATCCGTACCATTTTCAGAGGCTCAGCCGGGGGAGGGGATTTGAACAGGGCTCAGAAAGCCCATTCTCGAAAATTCGAGTCAAAACACTATGTCCACCTGATGGCGCGTCCCAACAAGGAGCTTCGAGTTAGCCCGTGTAGCCTGACTTTTACAGAAGACGATGCACGCGGGATTCAACATCCACACGATAATGCGCTGTGTTGAGGGTCAAATATTACATATCAGACCCCAATTATTGCTTGTATTTACGAACATGACACTGTTTAATAGTCTATTTTAATCATGTTTGTGTTGCAAGGTGACTTTAGGAGCTTGGACTAAAAAAGATGCTAAAAGCATAGATTTAACACTCAGGAATTCACCAAGGCCATGGACGGACTCCAGGGGACCGAGATCGATGAATTTACCCGCCAGAGATCCGAGAAAATGGATAAACCAAAGTTCAAGTGGCTTAAAAATCATCCAGAATGCAAGATCATAGGGTTCCCACTATCGGTTCAGCTTGAAACTTCATACATGGCCTGAGGACCATAAATTAACCGTACACTTCGAATTTCAGCCATTAGATCCATGTGGAAGTAGCCCAACAGAGAGATCAGAGGGTGTTAGCCATTAAAGCACATCTTGACAATCTATAAGCGATCAAGGCTCAAAATTAGATGTTAGAAAGAGCGTGAAAAATAACAAGCCATGTTGAAATTTTGTTTCATTTGAACGGTGCAATCAGGAGATACGGATGGCAAAAGTTATAACAAAAGAGAAGGGCAAATTTATAAATACATGTGCCATGCATGGCATCACGTAAGCAGATTGAAATTTTAACGTTGAATGTTGTCCACACATCGGTTGGGCGTGTGACCCACCCTGAAGTCGGATCTACTTCAAACTGGAGGCCATAGGCCAACATTAGGTACAGGAGCTGATGGAGGGAGTGGATTTCTAGAACAAGCATTGCAGTGGACCCCACCTATTTTTTGTACAAAACATCCAAATAGGTGACGGAAAACGTCCAGGAACGGAAGTGGTCTGATTGGGATTTGACAGTGGGCCCCACCCATCATCCCTTTTCATGATCTAGACCGTCCAATGTGTCCCAGAGGGGGGGCTTGACCCTTGCCTAGGTGTCTTTTTGACCCAAACAAGTGAACTCATGAATATCCCGTCCAAACATAGGATGAACGGTAGAAGCACAAGTCCCTTGAGTCGCACTGAATCCAATCCAAAACTTCCATATCAGAATGTTTTTTCGTGCCGCATCCAATGGACGGGTTGGATTCCTCTGGAAATCCCGATCGTGGGCCCACCAACTACTGCAGAGTTGAAGTTTCCGCAACAGGTGCGATTCAGAAGTAGCTGACGCAACACGGCAAGATTGCAGGCCGTTCGGTGATCAAGATCCAGATCGTGGCTATGATCTGGACCGTTCAAAGCCACCCCAGGGGACCACCGTTCAAGCTCAAGGAGCCTGAATGGCTCGGATCAAGACGGCCATGGGCCGATAGTGCTGAATAAAAAAAATGAAAGAGAGTTGCTGCATAACTCTTTGCGTAGGCTCTTCCATCGACTCCAGCTTTCGACTGTTGTTGCTGCGTAGGCAAGGTCGGTTCCTTGTAACCGACCTTACTACTATCCCTTCCAGTTATAAAGAGAGAGAGGGAACTAGACGTGGGGGGTTAACCTCGGCTGAGACATGGAGAGAAAGAAGTACAAGGAGAGTTTTTTTATAATTTTTATTTGCTGTTTTTATTTTTATTTTTGAGAGATTTAGCCTAAATCATGTTAGGCTAAACCTCTTAGCTAGGGCTAAGAGGTGAAGCCTGTAGCGTGATGGGAGGACCTGTTGATTGTACAATCTGTTTAGACTGAATGATGTTGATTTTAGTTTGATTTTAAGGGAATGCTTTTACTCTTTTAATGGTTTGTTGTGACTGAAATTACAATAGATCTGCGATGGCTTTGAGTATTTCTTTTTCTTTTTCATGTTTATAACGTTAGGAAGCCCTGTTGTTCACCATCGTCTCCTGGGCATGGTCGGATGACGGTACCCTTCCTAACTTTCATAGCATGTTGACTGGTTGGTAATTAGTTTAATTCTGTTGTTTGCTTTGTCTCCTAGGCATGACTTGGTGATGAAATCAATTCTAATTCATATACCTTTCATCTCTTAAAAACTATATCAACAGCAGTTCAGTTAGCTTCCATGATTCTTGAAGTAGACATAAGATCTCCCTGATCTCTACAAGTGGATCCTCTGAATCCCTAGTTCCCTTCCTCTGATTTCTCTTAAGTTTAGATAATTATTCCATCATTATTCCTCAATTTACACTCGATTTAGATTTCATCTCATTCTGGTTTAGCTCTACTTAGTTTCAGATAACGTACAGGTATCAGTCCCTTGGGATTCGACCTCGATCTTACCGAGTTTATTACTACATCACCACCCTGCACTTGGGGAGTGAACATGCTAGTGGTCACGATGACCATAGCGAATCATAAGGTGTACCGCATTCTGGTTAACACAGGAAGTTCGACCGCATTCTGACCATAGCGTCATTTCTTTTATCAGAGCACATTGTCCGAGGCGTCTGGTACTCGGAAGAGGAAGGCTGTCCCAACAGCAGAAGAGATGTTGAGGGCTCAACCTCGGGCAAAAATTGTTCGAAGAAGCAGGTCTCCCCTTGTGGAGAGGGCCTCGCGGGAGCCCTGAATATGGCTCCATTTCTTGCTGCCACGGTTGCTGTTGCTGCGCCAGTTACTGAAATCTCTACAACCATTGTTCCGGCTTCAGCAGCAACAATAACTCCTTCCCCAGCAGCCACCATAACTCCTTCCCCTGCGGCCGCGACTCCAACCCATGCCCCCACCGCTACTCCCCTAGGTGCGGAGGCTAGCCCGACAGCCCCCTGCATAGTCGTCCCTTCGTCCTATGAGCGGGAGGAGGCCATTCGGATGGCTGATGCCATGATATCATCTCTTGAGGTACGGAATGCCCCTAAATTCGAGGCTCAGGTGTCAGCCGGTAGCAGAATTGGGGCTGCGGAGAAGGGTGGCTCGGCTCATGTGGGGACGAGCGGAGCACGGTACAAGTCGGGCTTCCATATGTCTTGCGTGGCTCCCTAGGCGGCCAAGCATGCTCAGAAAGAAGAGATCGTCAGTCTTCTTTCCTAGTCGGACGACTCCTTCCTGAATGATTTGGCAGTTATTTTTTATAAGGTATTCCCTATTCCTGCGCATTTCCCCACCTCCGTTTTCCTGGATGTACCTCCTTATTTCCTTATTTTTATTTATATTTAGTCTGTTCTGAGGCTTCTCCTAGCCCGGGAAAGGGTGCGCGAGCGTCGGAAGATAGACACCGAAGTGGAGGCACTCAGGACTGAGGTGGGAGTATTGTCGGATGAGGTGACTCTTCACCGATTGGATCAGGGCGAGCTGTGTCGGCAACTTGAGGACGAGAAGAGTCGGAGGCTCCAGATGCAGAAGGTCGTGAGTGATCTGGATGAGCAGTGTGGTGCAACTATGGCCGAGCTGACACGAACCAGGGCCCATGTGGACTCGATGGCCAAGGAGATTGCTCGGTCGGAAGAAGTCCTGGAGTGGACTAAAGCCGAGGCAGCAGAGGAACGAAGTCGAGCAGTCTCTCAAGCAATGGAGGCTCAGCGGGCTGAGGATGAGGCCTCCATGGCAACGGCCATGACTGCTGCACTTGACACCTTCAAAGCTTCCAAGGAGAGGGATGTCAAAGCCTCAAAGTTTTATAATTGCGGTTTTGACGCCTATATCGAAGCGGTCCAGGGTTTGTATCCCGACTTTAACTTCGATCCCTTGTTACCTGATGACGCTGAAGGAGAGCCCGCTTAGGATGTCCGTCCAGACCAAGCTCCCGACTCCCATGCTCCTCCGCCTATATAGTTATTTTTCTTGTTTTTATTTTTAAACTTCGCCTTAGGTCGTCATTGAGTAGGGACCCCAGGGGGGGGGGGGGGGCTCGTCTCACGATTGGCGAGAGATCCGTTCCATTCATTAGTAGGATGATGACCCGCCCACTCTATCAGGGAGTTGAGTCATTATTAGGCTTTTATCCCTTAGAGGAAATGCCGAGTTGAATTTTCGTGAGATTACGCTTTGACCCTTTCTTTAAGGTATCAGATCGTCTTGCTCGCCTTCATATCGATGGGGCAATTTAACACACTTGGTTCACGTAAAATTTGAATTATAACTTTTATTGAAAGCCTTAAAGGCTAATTGCTCAGAGGCATTACTCTTTATTGGGGACCTTACAGGCCATTACATTAGGGGTAGTAGATCTTCAGATACTCGGCGTTCCAAGGTTGAGGGAGCTGTCTTCCTTTAAGGTCTTCTAAATGGTAGGAGCCCGGCTTGGTCGATCGGACCACGCAGTAGGGCCCTTCCCAGTTCGGCCCGAATGCCCCAGCCCCTGGCTCTGCGGTGTTCTGAAAAACTCGGCGAAGGACCAAGTCCCCTGGGCGGAATCGTCTAACCTTGACTTTTGAGTTGTAAAAATGCGCCACCTGCTGGTGCCTAGCAGTGGCTCGGAGCCTTGAGATATCTCGGAATTCCTCGAGTAGATCTAAGTTAGCAGCAATCTGTTCGGAGTTCTGATCCTCTTGATAATTCCTTACCCGCGAAGTAGGTAAGTTAATCTCCACGGGCACCATTGCTTCCGAGCCATAAGCAAGCGAGAATGTGGTTTCTCCAGTCGAGGACTGGGCCGTGGTCCTATAAGCCCAAAGGATGAATGAGAGTTCTTCAGCCCAGTCACCTTTAGCTTTTTTTAGCTTCATCTTGAGGTGGTGTTTGATGACCTTGTTAACCGCTTCTACTTATCCATTGGACTGTGGGTGCCGAGGCGATGAGTATGCGTTTGCGATGCAGAGCCCCCGACACATACTGCAAAATTTGTCGTTATCGAACCATCGGCCATTGTCGGATACGATGGTGCACGGGATTCTGAATCAACAGATAATATTTTTCCAAACGAAATCAACTACTTTCTGTTCGGTGATCTTTGTTACGAGCTCGGCCTCCGCCCACTTAGTGAAGTAATCGACTGTGATGATGGGGAACTTGACTTGCTCCTTCCCCGTAGGTAAAGGGCCAATGATGTCGATTCCCCATTGGGCGAACAACCACGGCCCGCTCATAAGAGTCAATTTTTCAACTGGTTGCCTTGGCACCGTTGCATAACGCTGACACTTATCGCATTTTAAGACGTAGTCCTTCGAATCTTGTTTGAGAGTCAGCTAGAAGTACCCTTGACGGAGTATCTTCAAGGTCAAAGTCCGACTACCGGAGTGGTTGCCACAGATTCTTTCATGAATTTCTTGAATCACATAATTGGCTTCGTTCGGTTGGAGGCATCTAAGGTAAGGCTGGGAATGCCCCTTCTTATACAATACCCCCTCTAAGATAACATATTGAGCCGCTCTGACTCTAAGTCATCTTGCCTCCAGTTTGTCCGAGAGGACTTCGCCAGAGGAGAGGTAGTTGAAGATAGGGTCCATCCAGCTCGGAGTAGTGTGCACTGCGTTAACTTTCTCCAGCTGACCAATGCTCTGATGTTCTACAAACTCAACTGGAACGAAGCGCGAGATCTTTCCTTCTGAAGTAGAAGCGAGCTTTGCCAAGGCGTCGGCCCATGAGTTCTCCATTCTTCGGATTTGCCGAATAGTACAACCCTAAAACTTCCCAATTAGTTTCCTGGCCTCGTCGAGATAGGTGACCATCCTGGTCTCCTTGGCTTCGCACTCCGTGGAGATATGATTTACTGCCAACTGTGAATTACACCGGACCTGGAGAGTTTGAACGCCTAGATTCACAGCCAATCTAAGTCCGGCTAATAGGGCCTCATATTCTGCCTCATTATTTGAAGCCTTGAACTCGAGTCTGATCACGTATTGAATAGTCGTGGCATCGGGTGCGATTAGGACGATCCCAGCTCCGGCCCCTTTAGCATTGGACGATCCATCAACATAAAGAATCCAACCTGGGTCTGATTTTGCCTTCAGATCGCACAGAGGGACAAGCGGAGTCATCTCTGCTTCGGCGCTGATTTCTTCTGCGCTCGAAATAGTGAATTCAGCAATGAAGTCGGCCACTGCTTGGCCTTTAATTGCTGTCCTCGGGCGAAATTGGATGTCGAACTCCCCGAGCTCTATATCCCACTTGGTCATCTGTCCAGAAATCTCAGGCCTCTGGAGAACTTGTCTTAGAGGGGAGTCAGTCAGTACAACAATGGAATGAGCCTGGAAGTATGGTCATAACCTCCGAGCAGAGACGACAAGGCAGAGTGTTAGTTTCTCCAGGGATGGATATCGTGTTTCTACAGGTACCATTGCCTTGCTCACATAGTAAACGGGGTGCTGTTTACCCTCGACTTCTCTGATTAAAGCTGAGCTGACTGCTGAGGCAGAGACGGTGAGGTAAAGAAATAGGAGCTCTCCCTCCTCGGGCTTGGATAGGAGAGGGGGCGAACCCAGGTACTGCTTTAACTGTTGGAAGGCCTGCTCGCATTTTGGTGTCCACTCTTCCTTCTTATGACCCTTCAATTGTTGAAAGAAGGGGAGGCATTTGTTTGTTGCCCTGGATATGAAATGCCCTAGTGCGGCAACTCTTCCTGTGAGGCACTATATCTCCTTCACGGTTCACGGCGAGCTCATGTTGAGGAGTGCTTCGATCTTATCAGGATTGGCCTCGATGCCTCGCTGCCTAACTTGGAAGCCAAGGAACTTTCCCGATTCGACTCCAAAAATACACTTTGCGGGATTCAGCTTCATCTGATATTCTCGGAGGACGCGGAATGTCTCTCCGAGATCTGTCAGGTGATCGGATGCTTTGATACTTTTTATCAGCATGTCATCGACGTATACTTCCATGGTGCGTTTGATCTGTTTAGAGAACATTTGGTTCACCAACCTCTGATATGTCGTCCTAGCATTTTTAAGCCAAATAGCATGACCCGGTAATAGTAGAGCCCCTTGTTCGTGACAAAGGTTGTCACGCCCCAAACTCGAAAACCGGGCTCACAAAATTCCCGATCGCCGAATTCGGCGCCGACAGCTTCCGTAGAACCCCATTCTCATAGCGCCCATTCGCCAGGTTCCGATCCTGGGATGCTACGAGGAGGATTTCCAACGTCAGTTTGATTCGTAATAAGCATAACCAAAGGCACAACCCACAAACAACAACCAAGAACTCCATTACATTTCCACTATGATTAAAAACTTTACAAGTACAATGAGCATAAAGGGAAATACAATGATAAAGAACAAAAACTCCAAAAACGCTCTGCAACGTGCTCCTGCCTCAGCGCTGCTGCGATCCAACGTCACCTGCACGCAACGGTCGTGCATAAGCTTATAGAAAGCTTAGAGGGTGGTGAAAGTGTGTGCACAAGGTAGTAATATGAGCATGCACTGTCAGAGTAATGCGGAATATGCAGATGGATCCATAATATCCTGAGCCGTACCAAGGCTTATGCGATGCAAGATATGAATGGTATCGGCCACCCCAAGGCCATGCGATGTACAATGCAACTCAAGCATACAGATCCTCATCTATGTCCACACATCAATACAGCTCAAATATGAGATATCACCGGGGTCTAGTACACTCTAAACCAGATTGCCGCCACATCGCGCGCAATAAGGTAAGTGGAAGAGACCTCACTATCTGTCTGCCAATATCGGGCGCGACTCGTCGATAGCGGACCCATTCCTCGAGCTGGTCAAACTCAGCCTAGCATTGTCCCCTACTCTCGGGCGGGTAAGGCCGCACCCCCTTCCAACTGACCACGACACAGTGGAGAGCGTAACCGTCTGGTAATCGGCACTCAACGCTCATCTACCCACTCGGTCTAGACGTTGGAGCAACCTCTTGATACCATAAGGGTTTAGGGACTTTCACCCAGGGATATCAATAGCACCCCATGTAGAACATGATTTTCGGTATCCAATCCTGCCAACCACGATGCGTCTGTGGAGGCTACGGCCCTGATGTCGCTAGGGCGTACAATACTGTAACACCCCGGATTTTGGCCAACCTGGGATTAAACGTCCTTAGGCAATGGGTCAACTAAAACACCTGGAAAATCGCTCAGAACCCAATTCCATAGCCAAAGAAATCACTTAGGGTTAATTCCTTTAGAAACTAAGCATAAGTTAGCTAGCGCGATATTAAAGTAGCTGGGAAATAGTCCCTGATGACTTTAAATACGTTCTACAAGACCCAAAGCGAGTGGAACCAACGACCCTATAACTCTCTATAACCTCAGATCAAACTCTAAGCCGGTTTGTCCTCTAGACCACTTTGAAATTTTGTATTGGATCTAAACCGCGCGTCGAAAGTCCGATACCTCCTATCTTACACTGTTAGAACCGCCTTGCTGGACTTGACAATCATTTCGAAAATCAAGTCCAACCGATAACCACAGGCTATTTCATTGAGCCCGGACTGAAGAGAGTGCAAATAGGGATAGAATTGGAATTTTAAATTCAAATCTGGCACACGACTTGACGTGTCAGTATTAAGCATTCTGACTGTCAGAATTCAGGCAGATTACACCCTCGGATCAGGAGAAATTTCTATTTCATATCATGAGACTTGCAGGCCTGATCTACGTGCGGTGACCGCTGAACTGAAACTGGACCGCCACGGGTGATCTACGAGCACTGAGGGTCTGAAAACGGTATGAGAGCGACATCTGACATGTGTGAACTTAAGTCCGATCGCGTTCGGCTAGGGGACCACCAGAAATCATCTTTTGGACCGAAACAGCCCCGCTTTGGACAAACATCAAGTAAACCTTGTTCCTGAGCCTATTTCGGGCAAGATTTAGTTTATAAAAGGGCTTGAAACCCTCACTCCTCTCTCCCATCCGAATTTGGAAAAAACCCTAGATTGGGAGAGAGAAAAGGTGAGAGTTTGTGAGAGAGATTGGAGGAGAATTTTTCAGCTTTCGTACCGCCTGTTGCACGTGCTGTAGCAACACACTTCCATCATTCAGCCGGTGATTTCTCCACGTTTTCAGGTAAGGAATAACCCTAGAAAGTTGCTGATTTGATGTTTCTTCCGTTCCATAGCTCGGTAGTTAAAAGATCTTGTAAAACAGGTCCTCTAGTAGCCGTAGACGAAGCGTATACGCTCCGTTCGAATTCTCACCCCTAAAAGGGAAAAGGTGCGGATTTTAGACGCTTTGATTGACTGTTTCCAAAGCTTTCAATGTCGTTTAATAGTAGATTCTTGACGGCAACGCCGTTTGACATGTACAACATGCTGTCCGTTTCTTGTTTCGTAAACTAACGAAGAATATGAGATTTAGGGCATTTTAGTCATTTGTAGGAAGTATAGATTTCATTCATATTTTGCTGATGTGATTGACATGATATGTTGTCGCCTTAGGATGTTAGGAATACGTGCATAATTGGTTTGGCGAAGAGATTCGCCTAAATGCGCACTTCGGGTCGACATACTATATGTAGACTTAAGTGTGTAGTGTATGTGTTTGTATAAATGCTTGTATTAGTATGTATTGAATTAAATGGTGTTATGAATTAGTTTGAGATTGATTTCTCAATTAATATGCTGGTGTGAATGGTTTCCTACATGTTAGCCATATGCATGATTTCATGATATGAATGAAATGCATGTGCTTGACGATTCGCTTAAGCTGTATGTTATAACATGTGCTTGATGATTTCCTTATGAGTTACTTTGAGATTGAATTCTCAATTAATATGTTGATGGAGAGGATTTCCTATATGTGGGCGACATGCTTAATTTCATTATATGTGTGAAGGACATGTGTACGATGATTTGCTTAAGTTGTATGTAATAACATGTGTTAACATGCTCTCATGGTTGTATTTCATTTCCATTACCCTTACACAACTGCTGATGTGATTCTATGATTGTTTGAGACTATGCCTAGTCCAGGCAGTCGGTAACCGAGCGAATTCGTGGTTAGCTTATCTTCGCCACGAACGACGCGTCGATAAACGCGAGTCGTGTTTGGAGTTGACGGTAGTGGTTAGGCCACGCGAAGTGTTTTACGCACTTCATGTCGTTCGACTTGAGATGCGATCGCGCTAGTCGAGCCCGTCAAGTAACCCGACTGGCCGATGTATGTTCACCTTGTATGAGTCATAACTGCTTGAACCTAGGGTACTGAACTTACCATTGTAAACCCTGTTAACTATGGTACCTTGATCCATAAAGACTCATGAGCCGGGCATGGTGGTATGGGACACCGTGGTCGAGCTGTCGGCCTACGCTGGGGCCACAAACCTCCCCGTAGTGACCAGTGAGCACCTAGTCTCGTGAGCAGATTATGGTGGTATGGGACACTATATTCTAGCTGTCGGCCTACACTGATCAGGCGACGAGTCCTTTGTAGTGACCGCGAGCGTATTCTGAGTCTACGGGAGGCGACGACGACCCTTCAGTAGCAATAGAGTACAGTAGGCCTGTATTGATAAGGTGATGGGGGAGCGGTGCAACGAGTGCGAGCAACAGCCCTGGCAGCTCTTGCAGCGACCTACAAAATATACATCGTATGAGATTACTAGGAGTGACGACCCTAGACAGGATCTGTGTTGGGATTGATATAAGGGAGGTACCTTAGTTTCCCAATCCTGCTGTTTGAATGGACTAATAACAACTTGGAAATCATATCACCATAACATTGCATGTGCCTGGAAGATGTGGAGCACTCTAGGGAGTGTGGCATGCCGCGGTCGTAAGATGTTGCCGTATGAGGGAGATCGTCGGTGAGGGCATACATCACGTCATGTCATATTGCATTAACAACAGTATTAGGATTGTTTGATTTATTGCTTTACTATTATCGCATGATTGATTTGAGAACATGTTAATCCTTGCTCTATTATTCCACTGAGTTAGCTACTCACTCCCACGTTATGGGATGGTGTTTCCGGACACCCACCAGTCCCTTTTGTGATTGCAGATGATGGCGCGGCCTGTGAGGCGGAGCTGGACTTGATGATGAGGAGGAGGATTCCTCCTTTATGCGTGTTCTGATTGACGGGATTACAGGGAGGTTGATTAGATACATTGACACTTGTCATTTTATATTTTTAGTGCCCTCATGTATATTTATTTTGTTTACTTTTGAAGTATACATGTATGTGTATAACCTGGTAATATATTCACACTCTGGAGACATACAACAGTTTATATATATTATACATACTATTACAGTCTTCCGCTTGTTAATTTAACTGTCTCTGGAGTATGATATGCTGTTCTAGCTTAATCTCACTCATGTTTAATGCGTTATTATAGAAAACATTCAATCATACATATCTATGTTGCATAAATAACATTTTGGAACTCGGGAGTTGGGTTTTTGCTCGACCCTCCGATTTTCGGGATGTTACAAATACTCATGTCATACAAATGCGAAATGCATGATTCACGCTATCCAGTCATGCAACAAATCCTGCGCATATCGTGCGCTCATGTAGGGCAACACTGCCTAACTAGGAGCCCATAAACAACCTGTCCGAAGGCATATGCTATGATCAGTCAATCCTTATATCAAGCATACATATGATGCGTATGATCATGGGTCATTAAACTATACTAAACATGTAAATGAGTGATGGACCATTCTTATGACGGCCTAGACGGCCGAAACACAACAAGTACGGACCAGTAATGGGCCCTAAGGAGAGTCGTAATGTGGACATCTAACCAACATTACACTCGCAATGTGGACGTCAAACCAACATTGCTCCCAAGGCACGATCTTTGTAAACATCGGTACTTAGTCTGTAATGGATTTACACATTGCAATGGACCGTAGGTTCTTCCCATTGGACCTTTACATATATATCAAATAGGCCATTTCTTATGGGCCTTCTATTCATCAGATGGGCCACATAAATGGGTCATACCAATGGGTCTTATGTGCATTGCAATGGGTCAAAATCCGTGGGCCTTGGATTGCATTAAATGAGCTTAACTCATGGGTCTTAAAGGTAACGAATGGGCCACACCAATTGAACCCCATATGTACGCCATATGGGCCCTAACCCTTAGGCCTTGCATGCATATCAGAGTGGGCCTAAACCCCTATGCCTTACGTATATTAAATGACCTACTTCCATGGGCTTTAAAATTTCGACAAAAGGGTCCAATTTCATGGGCCTTGAAGTACATCAAATGGGCCTAGTCCCATGGACTTGCAATATATCAAGTGGGCCTAAGTTCTTAGGCCTTAAACGAATCAAATGGGCCTAGCCCATAAGCATTTCATGAATCAAATGGGCCTAGCCCATGCCCTTTTGAAATTCAAATGGGCCTAGCCCATAGGCCTTTTACAGTCCAAAGGGGCCTAACCCATAGGCCTTAGGATGATCTTTTCAAGTGGTTGGACGGTCCGGATGCATCACATGCATCATGGCGGGTTCCCACTGTCCAGTGGACAGTGCGGATAGATCACGTACATCACAAAGGGGCCCCACCGTCCGCTGGACGGTGGAGGCACACGCAACAGAAGGTGGGGTGCCACCGTGGTGGGTGCCACCGTCCGTCTAGACGGTGGACTTAACACATACATCATTGTGGGTCCCATGCGGGGCCCACTGTAATGTTTAGATGACATCCAACCCGTTCATAAGGTCCCTCGGGCCTGGATGAAGGGACAACATAAATTTCAGCTTGATTCAAAACTTCTGTGGGCCCCGAAAAAATTTCAATGGAAGACATTCATTCACACTGTTTCCTATGATGTGGGCCACCTGAGCATTGGATCAGGCTGATCTTTGGAGGGGGGCCACTCTAGGGGGTGGCCCATCCGATGAACGGTGTGGAAAAGGCATATACATCAAGGTGGGGCCCACGGCTGGAGGCCGTGGGTCGGTCACTCGCCCACGCTCGGACGCTGCACAAGGCAGCGTGCTGTTGCCTGCACGTCAGAGGCTCTGCCTCTTTCAATGTTTTAAAAAAATTCATTAAAACCCTTATTCTGGGGTTTTTCGCACGTGGGGCCCGCTGCGCCAAAATCCGTCCCGGCCATTGCGATCAGCGGCTCGAGGCCGTCCAAATGAGTCCAGAGTTCAAATTTTAAAATGCTAAGGAAGTGAAATAAAATAGGAAAATGACATTTGAATGGTGAGGATACAATTTTTGACGCTATGGCCCACCAGGTCTTCCAATCAGCCCCAAACTCCTACCCAACGGCTAAAATACCGTAGGTAAGAGGATGGACGGCTTGGATCGAACATATACATCAAGGTGGGGCCTACACTAGGGACCACCCCAAAAGCTTCACCTTTTCTTCTTTTTTTTTTTTTTTTTTTTTTTTTGTACAGGGACGTCCAGCATCCCAGACGCTGGACGGTGGGCCTCCTTTAAAAATGCGCATTGTGGTGGGCCTTTTGATGTGGGCCACCACTGATGGATGATGAGGGGTACAACATGCAAGGTGGGCCCCACTTGAAGGACTCTTGGATAAAATAAATACCTCGAGGTGGGGTCCATTCAAGTGGGCCACACAACCTTATTGCATAAAAATAAAATAAAATAAAATAAAATAAAATAAAAGAAGTAAAAGAGAGAGAGAGACATGGAGAGTGGGACACGCCTTGTGATGGAGGGACCCTGACATTATGGGTCATCCCTTAAAAGAAAATCATACAATAAACGGATCCCTTGTACATGGGACCATCGAAAATGTAAATCAACGGTGGAGATCCATTCCCCACCGAATATGGGCGGTCTAGATGACCTTTCTAAATGAAATAAACATCATGATGGGGTCCATGGAGAATGACCTCATCATGGAATAATCATGATGATCCAAGTGGGCCATCGGCCACATTTTAGGATCCCAAGTGAGATCCACACCATTGATCAGTGGGCCTCACTTGGCACATCATAAAAACAAGAAAAACTAGAATAATCTAGCACCCACCGTCCGATCTTCTTGCTCCTATGAGTTCCTTGGCACCTTAGCTTGGTTTTCAATGGTTAAGATGAGGAATAGAGGGTTGAGATGGGAGATCTTGGGATGAAGAGGTGGGCCACATTGGAGTTTAGGAAGAGAGGGAGAATTCCATACGTGGGATCTCTTTTGCTTTGGGATTTTAAAATGAGAAAGAGAGAAAGAGAGAGAGTTGTAAAGGGAGAGAGAGAGTGATGGATGGATGTGGTGAGTGATGGTTGTGTAAGAAAAGCTTGACTTTTGAGGCTTTTGTGTAAGAGAGGTATGGGTGGTGAAGACTTTTGTGGCTTTTTGTGTAAGAGAGGTATGGGTTCGGGAGACTTTTGTGGTTGCTCTGGAAAAGGGAATAAAGTGATGTGTACTTGACATGTGATGGCTTGATGGGTTGATTGATTGATGGGATTGATGTGATTGATGTGACACATCGTAGAGATTCCCTTGGTTTTCGCAACGCGCGGCGTTTCCTCGCATCGAACGTTGGTCTACAACTCTTGATCAGGGTATCGTCTCGGCGCGTGAGTTGCGGCATCGGAACCGCAACGACGGCGCGGTCGCTATGGTATTGGTCTTGGGTTGAGTCGACTCGGGTTATCGGTATATGAATCAGGGTCGCGCGTCGATATCGGTTAAGGGTCGAAGGTTGCTAGAATTCGACCGGTAAGACCGCGGAAATCTACGGAAAGGTACGGACCAAGATACGGGTCTTACAGCTCTCCCCTCCTAATAAAAATTTCATCATCGAAATTTATACAAGCATCGCAACTAAGCATTACTCATGAAGAAGAAGCGACATAACATCATCATATAGAATCGGAGATAGCATACAAAATACATCACATGATCAACCATCAAAGAGATGAGGATAACGCTCTCAAATCTCAGCCTCACGCTCCCAAGAAGCCTACTCTACAGAATGGTGACCCCACTGTACCTTCACTAATGGAATGACCTTAGTTCTGAGGATCTGCTCCTTCCGATCAAGGATACGGACTGGCTGCTCAATGTAAGAAGCGTCCTCACGAACCTCTAATGGCTGCCAATCAATAACGGGAACTATGTCTGACCTACACTTCCTCAACATGGAGACGTGAAAAATGTCATGGACGCTAGACAACTGTGATTGCAAGGCAAGCCGATAGGCCACGGCGCCAACTCGCCCAGTGATCTCAAAAGGTCCTATGAATCTCGGGACAAGCTTGCCCTTCGCTCCAAATCGAACTACGCCCTTCATGGGCGAGACCTTGAGATACACATGGTCCCCTACATCAAACTCCAAGGGACGACGCCGACGATCAGCAGAACTCTTCTGTCGGCTCTGAGCTGTGCGTATCCTCTGCCTGATGATGTCAATAGCCTCTGAAGTCTCCTGCACAAGCTCGGGACCTAGGAGACGACGCTCTC
Organism: Magnolia kwangsiensis; assembly: GCA_037074715.1. Classification (NCBI taxonomy): domain Eukaryota; kingdom Viridiplantae; phylum Streptophyta; class Magnoliopsida; order Magnoliales; family Magnoliaceae; genus Magnolia; species Magnolia kwangsiensis. The sequence continues at coordinate 127,920,551 of CM073578.1, read as the reverse complement.
CAACCTCAGTCCAACAACTCGGTGATCTGTATGGTCTGCCATATAGTGCCTCAAAAGGAGCCATGTCGGTGGTCGCCTGATAGCTGTTATTGTATGCGAATTCAGCCAATCGCAGATGCTCATCCCAGCTACCCGCGAAGTCAATGCGTAGGCCCGAAGCATATCCTCAAGTATCTGATTGACCCTCTCGGTCTGGCCATCGGTCTGCGGATGGTACGCGGTGCTGAGCTGCAAATCAGTCCCCATCGCACGCTGGAAGCTCCCCCAAAACTGAGACATGAACCTCGAGTCTCGGTCAGAAACGATCGAGACTGGAACGCCATGCAGTCTCACAATCTCCTCAATAAATAGTCTCGCAAGCCGGTCCATAGACCAAAGTCGCACGCATCGCAAGGAAATGTGCCGACTTCGTCAGACGATCCACAACAACCCAAATGGCGTCATGACCGCGCTGAGTCCTCGGCAAACCCATAATGAAATCAATCGACACGTGCTCCCACTTCCACATCGGGACGCTCAACGGCTGCAACAGACCAGGAGGTCTCTGATGATCGGCCTTGACACGCTGGCACGTGTCACACTCGGCCACAAAACTGGCGATCTGGCGCTTCATCCCCGCCCAAAAATACTGTCGCCTCATGTCACGGTACATCTTCGTCGAGCCCGGGTGGATAGAAAACCGCGATCGATGTGCCTCGGTCATAAGATCTCTGCGTAACTCTGGAATATCCGGGACACATAATCGGCCTCTGAAACGAAGTCCACCATCTGTACCAATCTGCCAATCAGCCTGACCCTCAAATGCCGCCTCAGCCATATAACTCTACAACGACTGATCAGCCTGCTGAGCCTCGATCACCCTAGCGACAAGAGGGTTGAATCGACAAGCTTGATAACTGTACAATAGAAGACTGAAGGCCGAACTCAAAGTCATACGCTGCAATATCCTCAAGCATCCGCCACTCCTGAATCATCATATGCGCCACTAGGCCTCGCGGCTGACGGCTGAGGGCATCTGCCACTACTTTCGCGGCTGACGGCTGAGGACATCTGCCACCACGTTCGCCTTGTCCGGGTGGTACTGGAGGTCAAAATCATAGTCTTTCAAGAGCTCCATCCAGTGCCTCTGTCTCATATTCAACTCAGACTGCGAGAAGAGGTACTTCAAGCTCTTGTGATCAGAGAAGAGCTCGAACCTAACCCCGTAAAGGTAGTGCCTCCACACCCTCAGTGCGAAGACAACTATAACCAGCTCCAGATCATGTGTAGGATAGTTCAGCTCATGAACCTTGAGCTGACGAGACGTAAAGGCCACTGGTCTCCCGTGCTGCATCAGGACAGCACCCAAACCGATATGCGAGGCATCGGTGAATACAATAAAGCCGTCACTCCCAGAGGGAAGAGTGAGGACAGGAGCGGACGTTAGACAGTCCTTCAACTCCATAAATGCTCGCTTGCAGGCGTCACTCCAAATAAACTCTACGCTCTTCCGAGTCAACCTGGTCAGCGGGGCTGCAATACGAGAAAAATCCTCAATGAAACGTCGGTAATAGCCCGCCAAGCCAAGGAAACTACGGATCTCTGTCGCAGTCGTGGGCTGGCCCCACTGACGCACTGCCTCGACCTTCGAGGGATCCACTGCGACACCCTCCCTCGTCACCACGTGACCGAAGAACTTCACCTCTTCCTGCCAGAACTCGCACTTCTCCAGCTTCACATACAGCTGGTGTGCGCGGAGGGTCTGTAAGGTAATCTCCAAGTGTTGCTCATGCTCCTCATGGGTCCTCGAGTAGATCAGAATGTCGTCGATGAAGACTACAACAAACTGATTCAGATATGGGCGGAAAACCTCGTTCATCAGCTGCATGAAGATCGCGGGTGCATTGGTCAGTCCGAAGGACATGACCTGAAACTCAAAATGACCGTAAAGCGTCCTGAATGCTGTCTTCGGAATGTCGTCATCTCGGACCCGAATCTGATGATAACCGGAACGCAGGTCAATCTTCGAAAAGAACTGTGCACCCTGCAGCTGGTCGAACAAATCATCAATCTTAGGGAGCGGGTACTTGTTCTTGATCGTGACTTTGTTGAGCTCGCGATAGTCAACGCAGAGCCTCAACGAGCCATCCTTCTTCTTCACGAAAAGTACCGGCGCTCCCCACGGCGAACTGCTCGGACGGATAAAACCCAACTCCAGCAACTCGTTCAACTGCTTCTGCAGTTCCCGTAACTCCAACGGTGCCATACGATACGGGGTCTTCGAAATAGGCACGGTACCGGGCACGAGATCGATCTAGAACTCAGTGAGTCGACGAGGCGGTAATCTCGGAATCTCCTGAAACACATCGGGAAAATCGCAAACCACGGGCAAATGGTCGATGCAAGCGGCAACAGGCTCCTCTATGGCGCAAGACATCAAACAAGACAACCGCTCTCCTCTGGCCTCTGCAACGAACTCGAACTGCGGCACGCCGGGTATACAAAACGTGACTGTCCTCACGGCGCAGTCCAAAATGACATAATACTCAGCGAGCCAATCCATGCCTAGGATGATGTCGAACTCAGACATCGGCAAAACGAACAGATCGACAGGCAGAAAGGTATCCCCAACTAGAACAGGGTAAGACGAGCAAAATTGTCCCAACACTGCAGTCCTCCCCAAGGGAGTCGATACTGATAGGCCCTCACCAGCAGACTCCAACGGTAAGCCGGCCGATCGACAGAAGCTCTCGGCCACAAAAGAGTGCGATGCACAAGAATCAAACAGCACACGTGCAATGCATGCAGAGACTGGAAGTATACTCTCAACGACTCCTCTGGATGACTGCAGATCCTGCTGAGCCACATAGAATCTAGCCTGAGCTGGCTGGGGAGGTGCATGTCCCCTCTGAACGTGCTGCTGCTGCTGCTGGGGTCGCTGAGGCTGTCGAAACTGCTGCCTCTGCTGTTGTGGCCTCTGAGGCTGGTGCTGATGCTGATGCTGCTGCTGAGGTGGCCTCGGTGGTGGAGGCTGCTGTCGTTGCTGCTGTGCGAGTCTCTGCTGCTGCGGTGGAGGTATCTGCTGCTGTGGACCTCTCTACTGCTGCTGGGGGCTGGGACACTCCCATGAATGGTGTCCCGTCGCACCGCACCTGAAGCAAATGCAGGTGAACTGCCTCTGAGGTGGTGGTGGAGGTGCTGCTGGTGCTGCTGGCGCTCGGAAGGCTGGGCGACCTGTACGCCTCTGTTGCTGTGGTCGACGCTGCTGGGAATCACTGGAAGAAGCTTGCCTCTTCTGGTCTCTCCTCTGACCACGATCAGACTGAGAATCGGCCCACTGAGTCTCGTAAATCTGAGCTCTCCGCACTACTGCCTGGAAAGTAGGGAGCTTATGCCCAATAACACGACCTCGAAGGCCGTAACGTAAGCCGTGCTCGAAACGGCGGGCCTTCCGCCCCTCCTCATCAATCATATATGGTGCAAATCTAGATAGCGCCACAAAACAGGCCGCGTACTGTGCCACAGTTATGTCTCCCTGCACCAGAGTCTCGAACTCTAAAGCTCGTTGACGGCGGATATGGTCGGGGAAGTACTGCTCCTCGAATCGATCAACAAAGTCCTCCCATGTCCAGACATAATCAGGTCCGGCAACACGGGTAACAGAGGTCCACCAATGCTCGGCCTCACCCTGAAAGAGAAATACTGCTAACCGGACGCGCTGTTCGGTCGTACATGACATAGTATCGAATATCTTCTCCACATCAGAGCGCCATCTCTCTGCTGCGGTTGGATCTGGCTCGCCTTGGAAACGTGGGGGATCAAGCCGTCTGAACTTAAGAAGTAAGGCGCTCGCGAGCTCCTGCTTTGCCTGAGCTGGTGAAACAACTAGGTGCCTGCCCTGTCCCTGGAGTGCGGCTGTCACAGCCTGTAACATCTGCTGTAACTGAGAGGCACTCACAGTCACGGTCGGCTCCGCATCGTCCTCAGGTGGAGGAATGTCATCCTCAGGGAAGGAAGCAGGGATCTCTGAGGGTGGAACGGGAGACGCAGGGGGTAAAGCTGGAGCCTCCGATGGTGAAGCAGAATTCTCAGGTGGTGGTGCGGGAGTCGATCGGGTAACCCTCACAGGCGCCATATCCTACAGGAAGGAGCGAAGACGCCTATCAACTTCAAAACTCTCGAAGGTACACACGTTAACGGTCTGTATTGGAAGGTCGCGAAGCTATCCGAACTTCGGGACTTAACCATTCAACACTCATAACAGACATGTAATGTTGTTCTCGGTTATTCCCAAGTTATGCTCTGATACCAACTTTTGGCACGCCCCAAACTCGGAAACCGGGCTCACAAAATTTTCGATCGCCGAATCCGGCGCCAACAGCCTCCGTAGAACCCCATTCTCGGCTCCTAGCGCCCATTCCCCAGGTTCCGATCCTGGGATGCTACGAGGAGGATTTTCAACGTCAGTTTGATTCGTAATAAGCATAACCAAAGGCATAACCCACAAACAACAACCAAGAACTCCATTACATTTTCACTATGATTAAAAACTTTACAAGTACAATGAGCATAAAGGGAAATACAATGATAAAGAACAAAAACTCTAAAAACGCTCTGCAACGTGCTCCTGCCTCAGCGCTGTTGCGATCCAACGTCACCTGCACGCAACGGTCGTGCATAAGCTTACAGAAAGCTTAGAGGGTGGTGAAAGTGTGTGCACAAGGTAGTAATATGAGCATGCACTGTCAGAGTAATGCGGAATATGCAGATGGATCCATAATATCCTGAGCCGTACCAAGGCTTATTAGATGCAAGACATGAATGGTATCGGCCACCCCAAGGCCATGCGATGTACAATGCAACTCAAGCATACAGATCCTCATCTATGTCCACACATCAATACAGCTCAAATATGAGATATCACCGGGGTCTAGTACACTCTAAACCAGATTGCCGCCACATCGCGCGCAATAAGGTAAGTGGAAGAGACCTCACTATCTGTCTGCCAATATCGGGCGCGACTCGTCGATAGCGGACCCATTCCTCGAGCTGGTCAAACTCAGCCTAGCATTGTCCCCTACTCTCGGGCGGGTAAGGCCGCACCCCCTTCCAGCTGACCACGAGACAGTGGAGAGCGTAACCATCTGGTAATCGGCACTCAACGCTCATCTACCCACTCGGTGTAGACGTTGGAGCAACCTCTTGGTACCATAAGGGTTTAGGGACTTTCACCTAGGGATATCAATAGCACCCCATGTAGAACATGATTTTCGGTATCCAATCCTGCCAACCACGATGCATCTGTGGAGGCTACAGCCCTGATGTCGCTAGGGCGTACAATACTCATGTCATACAAATCCGAAATGCATGATTCACGCTATCCAGTCATGCAACAAATCCTGCGCATATCGTGCGCTCATGTAGGGCAACACTGCCTAACCAGGAGCCCATAAACAACCTTCTCGAAGGCATATGCTATGATCAGTCAATCCTCATATCAAACATACATATGATGCGTATGATCATGGGTCATGAAACTATACTAAACATGTAAATGAGTGATGAACCATTCTTACGACGCAGATGGGCCTAAACGGCCGAAACACAGCAAGTACGGCCCAGTAATGGGCCCTAAGGAGAGTCGTAATGTGGACATCCAACAAACATTACACTCGCAATGTGGATGTCAAACCAACATTGCTCCCAAGGCACGATCTTTGTAAACATCGGTACTTAGTCTGTAATGGATTTACACATTACAATGAACCGTAGGTTCTTCCCATTGGACCTTTACATATATATCAAATGGGCCATATCTTATGGGCCTTCTATTCATCAGATGGGCCACATAAATAGGTCATACCAATGGGTCTTATGTGCATTGCAATGGGTCAAAATCCGTGGGCCTTGGATTGCATCAAATGAGCTTAACTCATGGGTCTTAAAGGTAACGAATGGGCCACACCAATTGAACCCCATATGTACGCCAAATGGGCCCTAACCCTTAGGCCTTGCATGCATATCAGAGTGGGCCTAAACCCCTAGGCCTTACGTATATCAAATGACCTACTTCCATGGGCTTTAAAATTTCGACAAAAGGGTCCAATTTCATGGGCCTTGAAGTACATCAAATGGGCCTAGTCCCATGGACTTGCAATATATCAAGTGGGCCTAAGTTTTTAGGCCTTAAACGAATCAAATGGGCCTAGCCCATAAGCATTTCATGAATCAAATGGGCCTAGCCCATGCCCTTTTGAAATTCAAATGGGCCTAGCCCATAGGCCTTTTACAGTCCAAAGGGGCCTAACCCATAGGCCTTAGGATGATCTTTTCAAGTGGATGGACTGTCCGGATGCATCACATGCATCATGGCGGGGTCCCACTGTCCAGTGGACAGTGTGGATAGATCACATACATCACAAAGGGGCCCCACCGTCCGCTGGACGGTGGAGGCACACGCAACAGAAGGTGGGGTGCCACCGTGGTGGGTGCACCGTCCGTCTGGACGGTGGACTTAACACATACATCATTGTGGGTCCCATGCGGGGCCCACTGTAATGTTTAGATGACATCCAACCCGTTCATAAGGTCCCTCGGGCTTGGATGAAGGGACAACATAAATTCCAGCTTGATTCAAAACTTCTGTGGGCCCCAAAAAAATTTCAATGGAAGACGTTCATTCACACTGTTTCCTATGATGTGGGCCACCTGAGCATTGGATCAGGCTGATCTTTGGAGGGGGGCCACTCTAGGGGGTGGCCCATCCGATGAACGGTGTGGAAAAGACATATACATCAAGGTGGGGCCCACGGCTGGAGGCCGTGGGTCGGTCGCTCGCCCACGCCCGGACGCTGCACAAGGCAGCGTGCTGTTGCCTGCACGTCAGAGGCTCTGCCTCTTTCAATGTTTTAAAAAAATTCATTAAAACCCTTATTTTGGGGTTTTTCACACGTGGGGCCCGCTGCGCCAAAATTCGTCCCGGCCATTGCGATCAGCGGCTCGAGGTCGTCCAAATGAGTCCAGAGTTCAAATTTTAAAATGCTAAAGAAGTGAAATAAAATAGGAAAATGACATTTGAATGGTGAGGATACAATTTTTTGACGCTATGGCCCACCAGGTCTTCCAATCAGCCCCAAACTCCTACCCAACGGCTAAAATACCGTAGGTAAGAGGATGGATGGCTTGGATCGAATATATACATCAAGGTGGGGCCTACACTAGGGACCACCCCAAAAGCTTCACCTTTTTTTTTTTTTTTTTTTTTTTTTTTGTACAGGGACGTCCAGCGTCCCAGACGCTCGACGGTGGGCCTCCTTTAAAAATGCGTATTGTGGTGGGCCTTTTGATGTGGGCCACCACTGATGGATGATGGGGGGTACAAAATGCAAGGTGGGCCCCACTTAAAGGACTCTTGGATAAAATAAATACCTCGAGGTGGGGTCCATTCAAGTGGGTCACATAACCTTATTGCATAAAAATACAATAAAATAAAATAAAAGAAATAAAAGAGAGAGAGACATGGAGAGTGGGACACGCCTTGTGATGGAGGGACCCCGACATTATGGGCCCTCCCTTAAAAGAAAATCATACAATAAATGGATCCCTTGTACATGGGACCATCGAAAATGTAAATCAACGGTGGAGATCCATTCCCCACCGAATATGGGCGGTCTAGATGACCTTTCTAAATGAAATAAACATCATGATGGGGTCCATGGAGAATGGCCCCATCATGGAACGATCATGATGATCCAAGTGGGTCATCGACCACATTTTAGGGTCCCAAGTGAGATCCACACCATTGATCGGTGGGCCTCACTTGGCACATCATAAAAACAAGAAAAACTAGAATGATCTAGCACCCACCGTCCGATCTTCTTGCTCCTAGGAGTTCCTTGGCACCTTAGCTTGGTTTTCAATGGTTAAGATGAGGAATGGAGGGTTGAGATGGGAGATCTTAGGATGAAGAGGTGGGCCACATTGGAGTTTAGGAAGAGAGGGAGAATTCCATACGTGGGATCTCTTTTGCTTTGGGATTTTGAAATGAGAAAGAGAGAAAGAGAGAGAGAGCTGTAAAGGGAGAGAGAGAGAGTGATGGATGGATGTGGTGAGTGATGGTTGTGTAAGAAAAGCTTTACTTTTGAGGCTTTTGTGTAAGAGAGGTATGGGTGGTGAAGACTTTTGTGGCTTTTTGTGTAAGAGAGGTATGGGTTCGGGAGACTTTTGTGGTTGCTTTGGAAAAGGGAATAAAGTGATGTGTACTTGACATGTGATGACTTGATGGGTTGATTGATTGATGGGATTGATGTGATTGATGTGACACATCGTAGAGATTCCCTTCGTTTTCGCAACACGCGGCGTTTCCTCGTATCGAACGTTGGTCTACAACTCTTGATCAGGGTATCGCCTCGGCGCGCGAGTCGCGGCATCGGAACCGCAACGACGGCGCGGTCGCTATGGTATTGGTCTTGGGTTGAGTCGACTCGAGTTGTCGGTATATGAATCAGGGTCGCGCGTCGATATCGGTTAAGAGTTGAAGGTTGCCAGAATTCGACCGGTAAGACCGTGGAAGTCTATGAAAAGGTACGGACCAAGATACGGGTCTTACAAAGGTGGTCTTCTGCCTGTCTGGGGAGTGTGTGACAATCTGGTTGTACCCAAAATAGACATCCAAGAAGGAGAGCAACTCATGCCCGGCTGTGCTGTCCACCAGCTGGTCGATCATGGAAAACGAGAAGCTATCTTTGGGACATGCCTTATTCAGATCCGAGTAGTCTACACAAACTCGCCACTTCCCATTGGATTTTCTGACGAGCACGACATTTGCTATCCAGTTGGGGTAGTATACTTCCTCTATGAAACCTGCATCGAACAGGATAGATACTTCCTCGGCAATGACTTCATAGCGTTCGGCGTCAAACGACGTTCTCTTTTGCTTCATCGGTTTGTGATCTGGGTCCACATTCAACCTATGGACCAAAACATCAGGGGAGATCCTTGGTATATGTACGTGCGACCATGCGAAGATGTCTTGGTGTTGCCTTAGAAAGGCCAGCATTGCTGACCGCTGCTCAGGATTTAATGACGATTCGAGCTAAACATATTTGCTCGAATCGGCTTCATCGAGGGGTATCTTTTCTAAATCTTCCACCGACGAGTTCCCCGCGGTCTCCCGGGGATCCAGGATATTGACGGTGAGTGTTTGCTTGACAACTCTTTTCTCGACTGCTATTGTGTAACATTTTCGAGCCTCGCACTGATCGCCTTGGAGGTAACCTATTCCGCCCTCGACTGGAAACTTCATCGTCAAATGGTAAGTCGAGACGACTGCCCTCATTGCATTGAGGGAAGGTCTGCCTAGGGTAACATTTTGCACTGATGGTACATTGACAACAAGGAAGTCCACCATGAGGGTGACTTGATGTTGTCCTTCTCCCACAGTTACTGGGAGGGAGATGGCTCCTTCGGAGATTACTTTTTCTCTGGCAAAGCCATGCAGGGGAGTCTTCACTGGTCGGAGTCATGATCGTAGAACTCCCATTCTTTCAAACGCTTCAGAGTAAATCACATCAGCTGAGCTCCCGGTGTCAACCAGAATGCGATACACCTTGTGATTTTCTATGGTCATCGTGACCACCAGGGCATCATCGTGGGGATGCTGGATTCCCCGCGCATCATCTTCCGTAAAAGTTAAACTGCATGGGCTGACCCGGAGTTCCTTGCTTGGCCGTTCATTCATATGGATGTAATGCTCCGAATCAGACTTCCGGGAATAGGTCTTCTGGGCTCTGTTAGAATCTCCTCCTCCGGCTGATCCCCCGAAAATAGTGCGGATTTCAACCAGTTCTTCCATGGGATTATTCGGTTGATCCCCTTGTCGTTCTTCCTTCCGAGTAGACTTTTCTTTCTTGATGTATCGACATAGGTGTCCTCTGCAGATGAGAGACTCAATTTCATCCTTAAGGTCCACGCAGTCGTCTGTGTTATGGCCATGATCCCGGTGGAAGCGACAAAACTTATGCTTGTCTCGATGCTCCGGGTCGGCCTTCGTGCATTCAGGCCAGTTTAGGCATTTGTCTCATCAGATATCTAACAGGATTTGTTCGACAGTCGTATTGAGGAGGGTGTAGGAACAAAATTTCTCTTCCAGTCTTCGGCTTGGTTGGCAATCGCGGGAGGCACGATCGTTCGCCCCCTTGCCAGTCGGCTGAGATTCTTCGTTCCTAGGCCTCTTTCCCTTACTGGCCGGGTCAACTATTTATACACCTTTGTGGGCATTAGTGAACTCCTCAGCATTGACATATTTTTGGGCTTTCGCCATAAAGTCCACTAACTTTTTTGGCAGGTTCTTTCCGATGGAGAAAGTAAACCTTCTATCTTTCAGACCACTCAAGACTGCGGCGAGCTCCATTTTGTTGTCATAGTCCTCGACTTCCAGTGCCTCATCGTTGAAACGAGTAATGTAGTCTTTCAAGGATTCTTTCGGGCATTGCTTGATAGTGAGCAGATGAGTGTTGGGTTTCTGACTACTCTTACCACTTATAAACTGGGTAATGAATAGCGTACTTAATTCTGCGAAGGAACCGATGGAGCTGAGTTTAAGTTGACGATACCAACTCCAAGTGGACCCTGTTAGTGTGATGGAAAATTCCCTACACATTATTGCATCCGTCGCCGTCTGGATCTGCATCCACAACCGATATGCTTCCAGATGCTCGGATGGGTCTCTGGACCTTGAGTATTGGATGACGGGAGGTATCCGAAACCTCCATGGCATCACCTCGTCCATGATGGCGGAGGTGAAAGGAGGCTCGGTCTCTTCCATCATCGCCTGAACTATGGAGGGAACCGTCGATAGCTGTTGTTTCTTTTCAAAGGTTAGGAATTTGTCATTGAGTTCCGCAAACCGTGCTTCCCAAAGATCTTTATTTTTCGCCACGACCTCTGGGGTATTTTCTATCTCTGGAATCCTCCTTTCCCTTCTCCTCTCTATCCGATGGCGGAGATTAGTGGGTGCTAGAGCCGAGGTGACAGAATCGTTAATAGGGGCCTGAGTGGCAGTATTCCACGTCGAGCCTCTAACTTGCACCGAAGGAGGATTTTGACCGGAGAACGGCGCCCTAGAGTGTTGGGGTGCCTCAGGCCTCATACTCCTCAGTACCGAGTGAGTCTCCATGTACAGACCTACTAGCTCGGGAATGGGATTCTCCTGAATTGGGTGTAGCTGTGGCTCCCTTTGTTGCTTCATCTTGTTTACTTCGTCGCATAGGGCCTGAATTTTGTTCTGCATGGCTCGATATTTACTAGCCCGATTGCGAGAACACTGTGAAGGCCCCGGCGCAGACTCAGCATGAAGTGGTGAAGATGATCGAGTTTGCTCATTTGGATCTAGTTTCATAGCTACAGCTTTCTTCTTTCTCGCCATTAGATTTGAAAGAAGGGAACTTGACCTTTAGTATCAGATTCCCACAGACGGCGCCAAAAAATGTTGAGGTCAAAATCTGGTCAGCCCTCCCCCCAGTCTCTTGAACCGTAGGCCACCTCTACGTCCTGATCCTGCATAACGAGAACGGACAAAGGAGACCCTGGCTAAGCCGGGGGACCCTCCGATGCCTAAGTCAGGTCAAGGAAATCTGGATTCAAGTGGAGAGTAGAGGAGATTGTAAGATGTTGCGTACCTATAGTAGTGGGGTCTTAATGCCTTTATACCTAGCTGTTAAACGTCCTGTGTCCGTTATTGTAGGCACGAGTTACTCAATCGATGAGATTCTAAGATCGTGAAGATATTATACGCAATTCATGGATCGTGCAGCACATCGGGCAGATAATGCATATTGTGAGCGAAATAGTCGGTCACGTTCGTATATGGTAGTTTCCGTATTTAGCAGACGAAGCATCCGCCATTACATATCGTCTCGGCTCGGCTCGCTTGATCATAACACCTCAGTCAGCCTTCGTTATGGTCGGTCATAAACGCTCCCTCAGGTCCGAGCCGAGCTTACATATCTGTCGAAGAAGGCTCTGTGAACCATCGCTTTAGGACTCAAGGCTAGGAATCAGATTCGTCTTTGTCGAGCCGAGTCCCGTAGAGTGGATGTTTTGGGTGGCAAGTGGCATACGGTTACTGGTCGGAGTGTGAAGTTATTCCGACCTGCAACGTACGTAGTGTGCAACCCATTCAGGGAGAGGTGCTTACACACACTACAAGAAAATAGGCCTTTAGCCACAATTGAAAAAATGGAGGCTAAATGTGTCTTTTAGCCTCGGTTGTTAAGGAACTGAGGCTAAAAGTTCATCTTTCGCCTCAGTTGTATAGGAATCGAGGCGAAAAGTCTACTTTTTAGCCTTAGTTGCGTAGCAACCGAGGCGAAAAGTCTACCTTTTAGCCTCAGTTGTATAGAAACCGAGGCGAAGAGTCACCTTTTAGCCTCAGTTGCATAGGAATTGAGGCGAAAAGTCTACCTTTTAGCATATGAACTGAGGCGGAAAGTCTAGTTTTTAGCCTCAGTTGCATAAGAACCGAGGCGAAAAGTCTAGTTTTTGGCCTCAGTTGCATAGGAACGGAGGCGAAAAGTCTAGTTTTTAGCCTCAGTTACATAGGAACGGAGGCGAAAAGTCTACCTTTTAGCCTCAGTTGCATAGGAACCGAGGCGAGAAAGGTCTACCTTTTGGCCTCAATTACATAGGAACTGAGATGAAAGGTCTACTTTTTAGATAGAAACCAAGGCCAAAAGTCTACTTTTTAGCCTCCATTGTATAAGAATTGAGGCCAAAAGTCTATATTTAGGAATATTGAAAAAAATTGAGAATATTGAAATAATTAATAATTTTTAAAATTTTTGACAATTGTGAAAAAATTGAGAATTTAAAAAAAAAAATGGAGATAATTGGGAAAAAATTGAGAATTTTGAAAAAAAAAATTGAGAGTTTTGAAAAAGATTTGAATTTTGAATGTTTTAAGAATTAAGAATTTTTAAAATTTTTGAGAACTTTTAAAAAATTAAGAATAAAAAATGATAATTATGAAAAAGTATGAATTTTTTTAAAAATTGAGAATTTTAAAAAAAATTAAGAACTTTGAAAATTTTTGAAATTTTTGAAAAAAAAAAAGAATTTTGAATTTGAAAATCTTGAAAAAAAATTAAAAAATTTTTAAAAATTAAAAATTTTCAAATAATTAAAAATTCTGAAAAAAATTAAGAAATTTCAATTGAAATCGGATGGACGGAAGAAAGGTCTACCTTTTAGCCTCAGTTGCATAGGAACCGAGGTCAAAAGTCTACTTTTTAGCCTCATTAGCATATGAACTGAGGCTAAAAGTCTTCTATTTTGCCACTTTTTTACCTTATTAGGAAAATGAAGCCAAAAGTCAACTTTTTAGCCTTGATTAAATAGGAACCCAGGCTAAAAGTCTACCATCTAAACCATAGTTATCAACCACACCATCTTAGTACACACGTCATACGTGTGTGATATCCAGACCATTCATCTTTTCAGACCTACCATGGATGGACCCATTAACGAACCTGATTTAGTTACGCTGATCCCAACTATGGCCATCACCCTCCCCAATGTCCATTATAATTCCTTTTGATGTGGTCCACAGTAGCCAATTCGTTTTCGTCTCCACCGTCCACTATATGAGCCACCTCATTTAGGCCCAGATCGTTGGATGTGATGCATAGTTCAGGTGGACCACATCACGTTGGGCCCTATATTGATCTGATCGGACGGCTTATTGTTCCAATGGGGTCGGTAAATTCAAATGGTTGGGGGAGCGCCTGTGAACCCGTGCCCATAGATTGTAGGGCCTATAGAGATGTCCACGCTGGACTCACTCCGTCCATCTGAGTGGTAATAATTCTTTGAACGGTTTGGAAGGCATATACCCACTCCGTACATCATGGTCAGTCCAGGAAGGTTTCAATGGTGGACATTGTTGTTCCCACTGTTTTGTTGGTGTGGCATACCGTGGATATATGGGTATTCCTGCCTGAACTAATTTTTAGATTCCTGCCTTACCGTGGTCTTTCAAAACTGATGGACGGAGTGGATTTGTCACATACACTCTGTGGACCCCACACAACCCTTTGCATAGTCAATCCTCTTGTGACGTACTTGAGAAACAAAGTTACAACCGCTCTGGGAAATGATATATCCCTCGCCACAATGCCTCGCCTCCTAAGAGAATTGAAAATGGCGTCTCTGCTTCGCAGCCTCTCCCGCAAAACCCTAACCCTAGCCCTAAAACCATCAACCCATTCTCCATCTCTGCTTCTTTCCCACCATCTCTATCCATTTGCTGCAGAAAAGAAATAGAAGCACAGCTCTCTTCTACGGTCTTCAATCTCTACCTGAAGCTAGGGTTTTAAAATCGTTCGAAGAAGATCAATACGTTCTAGAAACCCTTTCTTCCGTCTTCGAACAAAGTGAGGGTTTTGATCCGGGCCTCGATCATCTGACGAAGCTCAAGGCCATCAAAATGCAGTTCTCTGCCATCTGTTCGATGAAATTCCAAGGTCTCCAGTCGTCTCATGAAACTCTAGACTAAATCGATAGGGTTTTCCTGAATCTCTATCCTTGGAATTGATTTATCGTTTTCCTGAATCTCTATCCTTGGAATTGATTTATCGTTTTCCTTAATCTCTATCCTTTGAATTGATTTCTCCATGATTTGTTGATGATTTCGAGCTGTATATGGAGACATAGCATTTATGGAGATTACGATCCTTTGAAAATCAGATAATGAAGTTGAAGATCAACAAGGCCTGCGATCTGAGCTCCATTTATGTCCTTCCACCACATTCTAGGTCCAGATTTACCAAGAAAACCCCATCTAGTCACATTTATAGTCTTCTTTTGTGGTGATTTTCTTACTCTGTTCATGCAGGAGAGGAAATGCAATCCCACCAGGAGCAGATACTTCGGTTTTTGGTAAAAGCCAAGGTTCTTCACAGTTCTGGTCGCATTCGCAACAGTCATTTTCACAGGGCATGTCAATGTCTCAACTCCCACAGAATTCTCAAGAGGAAATTGTGACAAATGAACATGTAGGGAACTTAGATATTGCCTTAATTTTTCAGATATTTTACATGAATTTATGATACATTTTATTTTCATTTCCTGCTAAAATGACATTATGATGAAATTTTAAAAAATAAAATAAAAATCAAATTTTCCGATATATATATATATAGCGTGTGTGCGGAAGGAAGGAAGGAATCTTTTACATGAATTAGGGTGGTGATTTTGAAGGAATCTTTTACATGAATTAGGGTGGTGATTTTGCATGAAGTCATCTCTATTTTTATTTTCCTGTTATTTGAGATTGTGATGATGAACTTGAAAAAGAAAATTGAACTTGCTTTGGTTTAATCCTTTGTTTAAGAGTGTAATGTTAGATACAATGTATTGTATTGTCAATTATTTCAGTGCAAATTGGAAAATTCTTTAGCTACATTATCATAGAAACTTAAATTGATTTGATTTAACTCAGCCTTTCATGGGTTTTGTTCTATTATACTAAACAGGGTTGTGCTAGGAATCCTACTCATGCATTCATGGGGCTTATGGATATATTAGGTATGAAAACTGCACTTTCTAAAAACTGATTCTTTTCTAATTTTCTGGCAAAATATTGCAAAAACTGGTGCAGAACTCAAGGTACCTGTCATTCTTGATCCCTACTCTAATTAATTGTCTGTTTGCTGAGTTTGGAGTTCCCAAAACACCAATTCACACAGGGAACAATGTAGTAAACAGTTCCACTAAAATTCTTATTCCATGCATATTTTATTTTTAGCCTGTTTGCATAAAGGGGAGTGTCACCCATATGCTAGCAATAGTCCACTATGTCAGAAGATCCAAAACCTTCAACTGGAGTATGGCAAACATATTTTCCAGTTCAGGACTGAAAATTAGGCAATGTGTTTCCTGAACAGAGGATCCGCCATGTGTGAAGCTCAGGTACGTAGCTTACTATGAGCAGTCCTAATAACAGGGTAGCATAGTAAGCATAGCATCCAATGTTTGTATGTGATCGTTCCTCATTAATTAGAGAGAATTTTCTTATGATTAAAAGCAGGAATCGGGTCTTGGATAGGGCATCAATACTGTGGTGCAATTCTCACGGATGGATTGGATCTTGGACCTATCATGCCATGCTGGCACATGTGTAGCGTATGTTAGCTTTATTGCAAATGTGTGTGGGTTTAGCAAAGCTCAATATCTAGTTTACCAGATTTTAATGTAAAGAGCTTGTTTGTCTGTAGAACCTAAATAATAGGCCTAAGTGATTCCACACCCTTTGTGGTTCCTTGGTTTGCATGGATCAGGGGATTATATTGAACCAAAGGAGACCATTTTGTGAACCAGGATGTTTCAACCAATTCATAGTTTGTCCTACTACAAAGAAAATTTGGTAACATAGGTCTCTGATATTTAAGAAAATGTGTAAATTACTACCAAAGGAGACCATTTTGTGAACCAGGATGTTTCAACCAATTCATAGTTTGTGCTACTATAAAGCAAATTCGGTAACAGAGGTCTGTGATGTTTGAGAAAATATGTAAATTACTTGATTTATCCATTTATGTGATCCATGATTTCTATCCGGATCATCTGTGTGTACTGAGGCCTTCCCAAATCTAAACATTCTCATATTCATGAGGTTTGTGATGTTTGAGAAAATAAATTACTTGATTTATCCATTTATGTGATCCATGATTTCCATCCGGATCATGTGTGTACTGAGGCCTTCCCAAATCTAAACATTCTCATATTCATGAGGTTGATATTGTTTCTGATGCGTGTTGTAAATAAAATATGCTTTGAGAAGAAGCAGGCTGTGCGATTTGATGATGATTAATTCATATCTTAAAGTTGCATTTTCAATTTTAATTGCTTTCAGATTGAACACTGCCATCTACCTGTTGGGAAGATATTGTATGCTCTTTAGTTCCAGCATGTGGTTGTTGTCATCAGATGTGGTAGTGCACTTCATTCTTTTTGTAAATCATCCCACAATGTCCCAGCTGAGTTCGCCATATGCTTCACAACATTCAATTTTCTCGATTGATTGTTTCTGTATTCTGAATAGTATGTTACATCCATTTGCTTCGGTATGTATGCTCCTAAGGATATACTAGTGTTGCATTTTTTTTTTTTTTTGAGAGAGTGTTGCATTTGTTATTTATCGTGCAGTTCAAAAACCTGAAAACAATACTGGACTCAATGTCCAGTTGGTAGACAAGTCATTTATTGTACTAGTTAAGAGTAGGGATATACATGTAAAATATACAAAACTGCCAAAAAAATGTGGGTGAAAAATTTACCAACTCCTATCCCCAGTGCAAGCATCTGTTTCAGTTTCTCAGTGTTCACCGATCACCAGATGGAAGGTATATGATGGCCCTGTTTGTAAATATCTTTCAATATTTACCAACTCCTAAACTCGATACTAATAACAAACCCCTGTTGATTGAGAAGGTGCTCCTATCAATTTTAGAGAAGCTCTCCAAGTTTCTGAACTTGCCTGATGTAAATAGGAGGTTGAGGAAGACCATCCCCATCCTCTCAAGCGACCAGCCTCCCTGCCCTCAGCTGTATCCGTACAGCACAGCTGACAAGGTCATTCCAGCTAGGTCGGCAGTCTTTTATTCAGGAGCAGAAGAAATTTGGTAGAAAGGCATGGTGAATCATACCTAGGCCAAAATGGGACTAACCAAGATCTGTTTTCTGAATAGTTCTTTACTTTTTTCAATTGCATTATTAATATAGTTACACTTTCTATTTCTTGTTATGACTAATACATTAATTAATGGGACTAACGCTGCTTTCACAAAAAGTTCTTTTTTATGCTGCTTCCTTCATTTACTTTAAGTTTGTTTCATATGCCATGGTTCTTGTATGTAGAAATGTTCTAATTTGAAGTTTTTAATTGCTCATGCAAATATTTTTTTTAATTTACTTTGAAAACATTACACATTCTCATGTAATATCTCCACTGTATTAAATGATTCACCTCAGGAGACCATTTCAAAGGAAAGACACCTGCTTGTTTGCTGCATTTGCCTTCGCAAACACGGTGTCTGCATAAAGGTTTGGCTTGCTTAATCATTTGTTTTCTTCTTTAAAATTTTGTAGGTTTGACTCCAAAAATGAGAGGTAGACTTTACGCTGTTTGCTTTGCTTCACCCTACCTTCAATTGTCTTGCAGTGTAATCATGATGACCGTTAAACTGTATTTCATCCCACTTGTGCTAAACGTGTTGGCCTGCACATGGATGTGAAGACTGGTGGAGGCAAGTTTTTTCAGCACAAGGCTTATTGTGAAAAGCATAGCTTTGATCAGAAAAAGAAGGTCATATCATTTGCTTTTGAAGAATGAATATCTTATGATGCATTGTCTTTCATAGGATAAAAGTCTTATGTTACAATGCATAAGTTTATTTCCCCTGCCTCATCTTGATTTTTATCAATTTCTACAGGCTGAGAGTTTGCAACATAGACCTGATGAGGTCCGCCGCATTAAGTAAATCCGGGTCAGTGAGAATGTACTATAATCCATATCTTGTCTATTTTCTCATTCATTATCAAATCCTCCTTTTGGGTTTCCTTTCCAACACTTCCAACTCTCAATTCTCCTCTCTCCTTTCCCTACACACATTCATTTGCATTTCATTTCTTGTTTGAGAGTTTCATTTCATGTCTTGCAGCCAGCAGGCCAGAGCTACCTGTTGAGGTTGCAGGGCCTGCTACGCACAATTTGAATGGAGAATGCTGGTGGAGGCAATGATGACGTTGGCCTGGAAGCAGCAGAAGATGGACGAGCAGTGTTATCTCAGGGTCCGCCAAGCACGACGGCACCGGTGATGACGGGTGTGACCATGACTTTGTATTATTTGTGGAACCTAATGTTGTGTAACAGTTTGATTGAGTTAAACTTTAAATAGACTGTTGTTAACTATTTTATTGGTATGGTTGCTTTCATGATTGATTGTTTCATGAGTGGATTGAATGAATGGATTAGTAGTTTAAATAAATATTAAAAAAAAAAAAAAAAACATTTTTAGCTTCAATTTGTAATTGAGGCTTGAATTTAGCCTCGGTTGTTGATAACAAAGGCTGAAATTCTCGTGGCTAAAGGCTTTAGCCTCGGTTGTTGAGAACCGAGGTTAAAAATAGATTTAGCTTCGGTTGGAGGCAATTGAGGCTAAAATTCAGATTTAGTCTCAGTTGAAAACAATGGAGGCTAAAATTTTGATTTAGCCTCATTTTGAGAAAATTGAAGCTAAAAAAGTTTTTAGCCTCACTTGAAGAATCGAGACTATAACAGTCATTTTAGCCTCGGTTGCTAAAATTGAGGCTAAAGCCTTTAGCCATAGGGTTTCAACCTCGGTTTGGATAACTGAGGCAAAACTGAGGCTGACTTTAGCTTTAGTTTTTAACCTTTTTAGCCACAGTTTTGAAGTGAGGCTAAAACCCCATTTTCTTGTAATGATATCAGGTCAGATGACATTGCCTCGGCAGTTCTTTCACTTGGTTGAATTACTCTTATTTTTATTAGGTGATCGGATTATTCCATAACAACGGGCACATCTTCATTGAATTACTCTTATTTTTATTAGGTGCTCGGATTATCCCGTAACAATGGGCACATCTTCATGGATCGTTTCCTATTAGATTTTTCTCATGAATGAGGAAAGAATGAATAAATAACTAAATAAAGTCTTTTCCAAGTCGTCTTGACGTCTTTCTACCACACCTTTCCTCCGGGCTAATCCTAATAATAGCGCTTTCCACTACACAAGTGCGAACTTGTGAGATCTGATCCGCTCATCAGATGGACCCTGCATGTATTCCCTGGTATTAAATTCAGGCTCGTACATTCGCTTGGCTGGCTTACTGTGTACAAAATAAGGGAAGGTTAAAACAAACCGTCCGCTAAAGGTCCACAATCAAAGTACTTGTGTGGCCCACCAGATAAATTACACCAAACTCATTTTTGGATCACCCAATCTGCTCGCTGGGGCAAGCTTGATAAGCGGCTTGGATTTCTCACCTTGGCATGTGTGGCTGACCGTGTAGCAAGTGCAATTGGCATTTCTCGAGTGCGGATCGTCTGTTTGCTGGGTGGCAGGAACTGTCTGACTCCAGCGTTTTCACTGGTCCACGTCACTGTAAATTCCATGTCATCATTTTTTAATATATTAAAAAATATATATTTAATAAAAAGTATAACGGAGACGTCAGACACGGAAACGTACTGGCTACTCCCCATGCCACCGGCCATTGGCTAGTGGTCAGTGCTCCGTGGGCTCTATCATGATGTATGTGTTTCATCCCTGCTGTCCATCTATTTTTATAAATAATTTCATGTTATGAAATCAACAATGAAGTACATCCCAATCTCGAGTGGATCACATTGCAGGAAACAGTGTTGAATGAACGTGGACCATTAAAAACTTTTTGAGAGCTATACAAGATTTTGATCAAGTTGATCTTTGTTTTTTCCCTTCATCTGGGTCTGTACGACCTAATCAACGTATTTGATGTCAAATAAACAGTACAGTGGGCCTTAGGAGAATTTTAATGGTGGATATACAATCACTACTGTTTTTCTGTGATGTGGTCCACCTGAGATTTACGTACCTCTCATTTTTTTGAAAAAAGCCCTAAAATGATCTGTAAAAATGGATGAACGGAGTGGATGAAACACATACATAATGGTGGGGCCCACCGAGCACCAACCACAGCCACCGGGCTGGTGGCAGGGTAGTAGCCAATCCGTTTCCGTCGGACACGGGGACGCGGATTTCCTGCCAAAGCCTTCTGCAGTAAGTTCCTGCCCAAGAATTCTGGATGGGCCACCATGATGTTTGTGATAAATCGAACCCGTTCATCCATTTTTAGATATCATTATAGGATATTATATCAAAATTAAGGTGTATACAAAACTCAAATGGGCCACACAAAAGGAAACAATGGGGATTTAGTGACCATCGTTGAAATATTTATATGACCACAAAAGTTTTGTATTTGTCAAATTTTTTGGTGTTTTCACTTCATCCCGGTAAAAATGACTTTATAAACGGTTTGGATGACATATAAATATCAAGACGCCTAAGAAGGTTTCAACGGTAGGAATTTCTTTCTCCACTGTTTCATCTTGCATGGCCCAGTTTAGTTTTCAATCATCCTAATTTTTAGTTACATGTCCTAAAATGAGCTCTAAAAGTGGATGAATGGATTGGATTTCTTATAAACATCACAGTGGACCCCACCTTACATCCCAGAGCTGGAACTTCCTGCAAAAGGCTTTTCCCAGTTAATCCGCATCTGTTATACGGTTTCCATTTGAAATGGATTTACTACTCCCCTGCCACTCAGTGCTATATGGGTCCACCATCATTTATGTGTTTCATCCATGCCGTCCATCTATTTTTCTAGTTCATTTTATGATATGAGAACAAAATTGAGGTATAACCTAATCTCAAGTGGACCACGTCACATGAAACAGTTTTGAATGAACGTTGACCATTAAAAACTTTTTGGGGGCCATAAAAGTTTTGGATCAAGCTGAGCTTTGTTTTTCCCCTTCATCTGGGTCTTTATGACCAAATAAACAGATTGGATGTCAAATAAATAGTACAGTGGGCCTTAGGAGGACTTTAATGTTGGATATTTGATCACCATTGTTTTCCTGTGGTATGGTCCATATGAGATTTATATCCCTCTCATTTTTGGGATGAAGCCCTAAAATTATATGTAAAAATAGATTAAAGGAATGGATGAAACACATACATCATGGTGGGGCCCACAGAGCACGACGACGACCACCGGGCTGGTGGTAGGGAAAGTAGCCAATCTGGTTTCGTTTCCATTTGGAATTCAGCGCACACATTGAGTAGTGAGACTCACTACCAAAGTGATGTCACCTAGGGTCCCACTATGATGTATGTTTTGTATCCGCACAGTCCATCAATTTGGAGAGATCATTTTAGGGTATGAGCTAAAGAATGAATTAGATTTAAAACTCGAGTGGACAACCCCCCCCCCCCCCCCCCAAACAAAAAATAAAATAAAATAGTGGAGAGAGTCACGACCACCATTAAAAACTTATAAGGGCAACAAAAGTTTTCGATCAAGCTGATATTTATGTTTTCCCTTCTTTAATGTCTGTGTTAACTTATGAAGAGGTTGGATCTCAAATAAAAATCACGGTGGACCTTAGGAAGGCTTCAATGGTAGACATCACTCTCGTCACTGTTTTCTGTGGTAGGGTCCAGTCCAGCGTTGGATATGCCTCATTCTTTTGATCATGCCCTAAAATGATCTCTCCAAATAGATGGATATTGTGGATACAACACATACATTATGGTGGGCCCCACGGAACTTGGTGGCACCACTTTAGTAGCTAGTCTAGCTACTCAACGTTTTGGTAGCTAATCCGCTTGTAATTTCTTTCTAAAATTTAATTAGGCCATGTCATCTCACAATAATTTTATAAGATAAAAAAATATTTACAAAATCTGCTTGATTAGAAAGGAATATTAGCCGCAACCCAAGATGAGTGATGTCCGTAGGATCCTCACCGTGGGCCCACCTTGATCTATGTGTTGTATATCTACTCCATCCATCTGTTTTCTCACATTATTTTAAGACTTGACCCGATTCGGTATAATTGACTTAATCGGGGACCAATGTAACTAGTAGGTTGTTGAAAAAAGTGACGGGTTGCCGAACAAAATTACCCGGTTCCACTATTAACGAGATTGTAGTATAAAGTAACGAGGTTCACTAGACAAAGTGATGAGTTTGCAATACAAAGTGACGGGGTTCACTAGTTAAAGTGACGATGTTGCAACACAAAGTGACGGGGTTCACTAGACAAAGTGACGAGGTTGCAGTACAAAGTGACGGGGTACAGTAGACAAAATGACGGGGTGTTAACAAACAGAGTGACAAGGTTACAGTAAAAAGAAATGGGATTTAATAGATAAAATGATGAGGTTGCAGTATAAAGTGACGGGGTTCACTAGACAAAGTGATGAGATTATAGTACAAAGTGACGAGGTTGCAGTACAAAGTGACGGGGTTCACTAGTCACGGTGACGAGTTTGCAGCACAAAGTCACGGGGTACAGTAGACAAAATGACAATGTGTTAACAGACAGAGTGATGAGATTGCAGTACAAAGTGATGGGGTTCACTAGACAAAGTGACGAGGTTTCAGTACAAAGTGACAGGGTTCACTAGACAAAGTGACGAGGTTCCAGTACAAAGTGAAAATCGTAACAATTTGAGAAATAGAATGCATGATTTCTTGGTTTCATTGGTCAGTGTTGGTGTATCATATTCTGCATAATCGCCAAAGGAATGAATGAAGATGAAAGACGTTGTCATCGAAATGCATGAAATAAGAGACTTATATCTGGAGGTAGGGATTCACCGACAGAGACAAAATAGCCCCTACTGTTAGGTGAAGGTTCATCTCATCTTAGTAACTACTAAGATTAGTAGTTACATTGAAGAAGATTCCAATATAAAATACAACTGTTTGATATTTTTCTTAAGAAGATCTAGACATATATATTGTTCTGGTGTTGAATCTAGGGAAAGATGTCTTCGTTTTTGTTTTTTCTTTTTTTCCTTTCCTTTCTTTAATCTTGTTTTAAATAGAAACTTTGTCTCAAATACAATTATTAGAATGGGTAAATAAAAGGGGCAAGGTGCTTCCCTGTTTATCATGGTTACGACGATTCGGACTGTTTAATTTAGTCACCTGATGTATTCCTGATTTTTAGATTGCCCTTTGAAAGTCTTGTTCGTTCTGAATTTTTAGCTTTACATATTGCATCTAAATGTTTAAATGGCACTTAAGCTTTTAGTCTTTAATGAAGAGTTCTGGAGAGAGAGAGAGAGAGAGAGAGAGAGAGAGAGAGAGAGAGAGAGAGAGAGAGAGAGAGAGAGAGAGAGAGAGAGAGAGAGAGAAGAAAAAGGAAGGTGCATCTTGTTTTTTTCACACTATTTTTGGGTGGGCTTCCTGATATATCGTAAAGTGTTGCCCAAAAGAGCTAGGGCTAAAAGTCCGGCGGGTTCAACCTAACTGACCCATCATCGACCTGACATTGGGTTGGGCTTGGGCAGGATATATCGGGTTTGATCTCGGGCTTGGGCTATACAAACACCAACCTGATAAAACTTGGGTCGGGCTCGGGTTGAGATCTCAGGTTGCCCAACCCAATCCCAACCCAATTGATATATAAGGTACTTATAATTGTAATTGAGCGCCGATCATCTGTATTGAAGGCACATGAAATTCTAGTGCCGTCGAGTCTCATATTGGTTCAAGTAATTTCCGATGACTCAAGCTAACAAGATAAGCCCAACTTCTCTCTCCCAAATAGATTGCGTGCTACACAACACGACTTTTAAAGGAATAGTTGTCCTATATTTTAGCTTGTTTGTTTAGAAAAAATGAAGTTTTTTACGATAAATAACTACATATATAATTAATAAAAATATAGGTACAAATAAAAAAAAGATGTGCATTGAAGTATAATAGATTACTGTAAGAACAAAAATATTATCATATATCTACCCGACCAACCTGACCGTACCTGCTTGGGTTGAGAATTCCTAACCCGAGGTTGGGTTGGGTTGGGTTGGGTTAGGGTTGAGGTATAAGAACCTTGGTTTGGGCTAGGGTTGAGCACCAACCCGCCCAACTTTCAGCTCTAAAAAAGAGCGTCCAAGCTCTTTTGGGCCCGGCCCACTATTTGTGGGCTTTAAATATTTGATTTGGGCCAACATGAGCTTTGCATATATATAATCATTTAGCCAAATCTGGGCTAAAATTCCTGGCCCGATTAGTGTATGGTTGGGCTCAATCCAGAAATGCAAGTTACCCAAGTCTGAGTTCATGAGCTCAAGTCTGACCCATCAATTAAAGTAATAAATATCCTAGCCTATGTTGTTCAAGTTTAGACCATGAGCTACCCTAATTTGGCTCGAACAACCATTTGACTTTTAGTACATGGGGTTAAGCCCAGCCCATAAACTGCTATGGCTAATGGGCCGAGCAGCCTGATTTAGGTGCTTTTGTAGCCTACATGAAGAGCAAGGTAGCTTGAAATTTTGGGTCACACAATATTCACAATTGGACCACTTGGCATCTCATCTACAGAAATTTGTCTCTTCTTCACGTGAAAATATAACTTTTTCTCTTTTACCAAAAATAATACCTGACGTAGGAAGAGCTTCAAGGGATAAAGAGAAAGATCATTATCTTTCTCAAGTGAATAAGACTTTGAATTCATGTCTCCACAAGAGTTAAGAAAAATTAAAAATACTTTATTGCAATCACTCTCTTTTTCAACCGAGATTACAAAGCTTTAAATAATAAAATAAAATCCTAATTACGAGTGCTAATGCAAATAAACTTAAACTTTTCTAAAATAGTAAAATTTATTAAAAATAGAAAGTTTTAATCTAAGTATACAGAATTATTCCTGGAATGATAAGAAGGAAACCCTAAAAAGACACCAAATACTAAAACTCTAATTAAGAATAAAAAGTTGCGTACAAGATAAAACTTACTAAAACTAGTAAGTTTTTCGAAAAATGTGAGACTTGAGTAATAATGAGTCGTTTTCTCATGAAACAAAGCGACGTTGGTTGGCCCCATAATAAAATTTCAATTCAAATTCATAGGTAGTGCGTCCCGTAACTCAGTCTAGATTAAAAGTTATGGTTGATTTACGGTTTGTGCTTTGTGCTTAGAACGGCATTATTTCGTAATTCGGAAAGAATTTCTCTAATCTGAATGAGTTTGAGGCCCAATTACATCATGCCCCGCATAAGACTAGGCCCAGATCTAATGGATTACATTCACTTCCAGTCATACTTTTTTCAATCCATCTAAGTCAAGAATAGGTCTGCAGCCCGCTCAACATTAATATCTAAGTGATGAATTTCGCTAATACTGCCATCCGAAAATACCTTAGCATTTATGTTAGCGTTCAAGCTCCAAATTGTAATTTACTTTCTAAGTTGTATTCAAAAGTGACACAATTTCACATTTAGGCTGCTTGCTCAAAACCAACACAAGAAAGCATTTGTCCTTTCTCCTGGATTTAACTAAATGTTTGCAATTCAACGTACATGTTGGTGCAACAAAATGCAGCCTCGCGTTTGTAGATGAACTTACAATCTTACCAGAAATTATTTTTGTATCTGTGGTAGAGTATGGACTGGGTGGTGAGCATCAAAACACCAAGATGTCTATAGTTACCGAATCCTTCTGTTGGAGATGTTATCTGGAAAGAGACCCACCGATGACTAAGATGTTCTGACCTTTCATTAATTAGGTAACATGGCATTTCCCTAACAAGTGATAGAGATTGCAGATCAACGGTTACTCTCAGAAGGAGAAACTATCAGACACAGAAAACAGGTTCCAGGAGTACTTGGTTGTGGCAATCAAAATCAGTTTATTTTTCTTGGTGGAATTAACGGGACCAACTATGTGTTTAAAGGCCTCAAGGTTCTGCAGTAATCAAAATATGCCGCACTGCGCATCTGAATTTCTTTCTACAAACCAAAGAGAGCAATACAATAGCATTTCGCCTTACAAGAGTATACTGTGTGCTCCACCTGAAATTTGCATCTGCTTCATTTTTGTGACTATGCCCTACAATAAGCTGTCAAAACGGATGGACGGTTTGGATGTACAACATCTACATTTTGGTGGGCTACCTGGAACAAGCTAGGTGAGTATGACACTGACCGTGGGCCTACCTTGATGTATATCCATGCCATCTATTCATTTTAACAATTTATGCTAGGGCCTAGTCCAAAAATGAAGCAGATAAAAAAACTCAGTTAGACCATACTATAGAAAATAGTGGTCATGGAACGCCAGCTATTAAAAACTAGTCTACCATGATACTTATTTTCCATCCAACCTCTTGATAATGTCACACAGACATGAATTAAAGGAAAACATAAATAACAGCATGATCCAAAACTTTTGTTACCCTCAAATGGTGGGAATTCAATCCTAATGGATTAATGCTTGAAAGTTGCCCAGATGGGCCGCGTAAGTCACTTCGCCGAAGTAGATTTGGTACACTGACCAGACTTTAGAACCCGTGGTTCACATGAGCTTCTATCTGCCTTTTTTCTCGGCGTGGATAATACCCCTACATCGATTACGGTAGGCCCCACACGGAACCTGCCTCAACCTATTGCCCTGGAGGTGGGGCCAGGACGCAATCGGCTACCCTTTGTCACAGACGCGGATTGCGTCCTACCCCCACCCGCCGGGGCCTACTGCGATTTAAGTGTTTATTACACACCGTTCGTCGCTTTTATAAGATCATTTAAAGTTATGATTATAAAAACGAGACAGGTCCACATCTTCAGTGGAGCACACCAAAGGAACATGCAGTGATACTGACACCCACCGTTAAAACTTTTCTAAGGGCCACTGTGATGTTTTTTTTACCATCCAACCTATTCATAATGTCATGTAGACGTGGATGAAGTGAAAACAAAAATATCAGCTTGATCCGGAACTTCTCCTGCTCCCGAGAAGTTTTTAATGGTAGAAGTTCAATCCCCACTTTGTGGTCCACTTAAGCCTTGAACTATCTCTTCTTTTTTTAAACCATTACTTTAAATGATATGAGAAAAACGATGAATGACGTGGATAAAACACTTAAATTACGGGGAGGTTTCCACAGAGCCCTTCCCGGACGGATTACCGTCCAGACGGGGTTAGGACGCAATCCACGTCCCTTTGTCACGCGTCTGATCTAAAAGACAAAGTCAATAAATCAACGTTAACAATACAATTCCGGTGATCAAAAAATATTTTACGTGGAAATAGATCAGATATTCTATTTTTTCGGTCCAACGAAAAGACTATCTTGCGACACATGGCAAATTGCATGATCCGAGCCCTTTATTAATAGGTACCCAAATAGGTATGTCCGCTCGTCAGGTTGGCCATGTGTCAATAAAAAAATTTTAAAAAAATAAATAAAAGAGAAAGGCACGGGTTATAGAAAAAGGTTTGTGAGAGTCACATATTGAATATAAATATTGTGTGACCTCTGGATGATTGAAGGGTTATTATTATTATTATTATTATTATTATTTAACACACGCACTCACACCCTACGGACACCGACACCGACGAACTCACACCACATTGTCTGACCACAGGGGATGCGGATTGTGTCCTACCCATGCATGTCTCTACCCACGAATGGTCAGTTAAGTGGGAGGGCCCACCATGATATATCTGTTTATTCATATAGTCTATTTTCTTTTTCTCGGATCATTTTAAGGTATGTGTACTAAAATCAGGAAGATTCAACGCTCAAGTGGACCACACCAAATAATAAACCAGGATTGCATTAAATACACGAAGGATTAAATGCAAAAGTCATATGTGATGTGTTCCCTCAAAACTGTCCGTTTAGGGCTAGAGACGGGTAGGATAGGACCCAATCTTAGGTTGTTGAAGTTTAATAGAAAAGAAGGGGAATCTGCTGCAGCACCTGCTTTAGGCAACGCCTAAATACTCAAGATCGTTGAACCGGCCATCTTAAATATGCAAATCCCTCATGCCATAGCTTAGATTCCAAGATTTTAAAGCAAAAACACACTAATATGAACAACCCATGTGTGCCACACCACAACAAACAATGGAGATGGGATGCTAATAATAGATTTGTGTATAGGGTCACTATGGTATCTTTTATCAAACCCACTAATTAGGTATAAGGGCTTGTTCGACATCTCTAGTCTAATCTAATTAATAGGAGTTTTTCTAATGAGAGCTACTCTTTTTTATCTAGTTCTTTTTAAAATAAGTTCACTTTGTAAATCACGTTTTTAAAATTATGAAATATTCTTCTTAAAAAAAAAAAAGTAATTTTGATAAAACATTTGAATAAGAGTTTTTTAAGGGATAGTAGATTTCACTTTTAAATATTACAATAACTCCATTATAAAAAGTAATCAGAACGCTTGTTTTGATGAATCTCATCATAAATTGATCATGCCCCAAATGGCAAGAGAATGGATAGATATAACATTCATGTTTTAAGACACTTAGGTTGTCTACTATGTAGGACTTTGAATGTGGATCATTTATCATATGGAGCCCACCTCTAATGTGGATCGCCTATCATGTGAGCCAAACCTTCAAAGTGGGTAGTCCATCATGCAAGGCTTGTCTCAGAACTATACCATTCATCATTAGGGGTTGACCTTTGACGTGAATCGTCCATTATGTGAGGCTCACTTAATGTAGGTTATTCATCATGTGGGGCTCACCATCAATGTTAATTATCTTTTATGTGGGCCCCTCAGTGTCCCCTACGCATGACATGGAATTCATATTTGATGTGTTCAACATGTGGGCCCCACCTTCGAAGTGAGTTGTCCACTATATGGGGGTCACTGTTAATGTCCATAAGTCATGTGGGGCACACATTCTATGTGGATCATCCATCATGTTGGGCCATTTTAGATATGAGTCATCCATCATGCAAAACCTTTGATGTGGACTGTCCATTAGGTAGGGCCCACTTGATGTAGACTATCCATCGTAAGGGGGCCACATTTTGATGTGAGTCATCCATCTTATGTGGCCCACTTTGTCCATTATGTGGGCCACCTTGACGTGGGTCATTCCTTATGTGGGGCCCGCCTTCAATACGAGTTGTTTATTATGTGAGCCCACCATTGTTGTCAACCGTACATCATATGAACTCACCTTTGATGTCTATCATCTATCATGTGGGTCCCACACCTTTGATGTGCACCATCCATCAAGTGGGGCCCACTTAATGTAGAAGGTCCATCATATTGGGCCACACTTTGACGTGGGCCATCCATCATGTGGAGCCCACTTAACGTGGATGGTCAATTATAATGGGCCACTCTTTGATGTAGGTCATCCATCATGTGGGGCCTAACTTTGATGTGGACCATTCATAATATGAGAGTACCATCAATATGAGTTGTTTATTATGTAGGCTCATCTTTGATGTCCACCATCTATCATATGAGTCCCACCTTTGCTATAGACAGTCCATCATGGAGAGCCCACCTGATATAGATAGTCCATCATTCGGACCACATTTTGACGTGGGCTATCAATCATGTGAGACTAATGCACTAACATATGCGCACATCACGGTGGAGCCATACAACTTTGCCATGTCAACACATCGAGGAATTATGCTGGATGCGGATTGCGTGCTACCCCCGCCGGTCCCCAGCTCTGAGCGGGTAGGTCTATGGGCAGGCCCACCGTAATGTATCGGTACATCAAACTGTTTATCCCTTCTCAGATTATTTGAACGCATGAAGACAAAATTAGGCATATCTAACCGACAAATGGACCACACCAAATAATCAGCTTGGTTGCATTAAAATGCATGAAGCATTAAATGTCAGTTGCATTAAATGCAAGAGTTATCTATGGTGTGGGCCATTTGTTCCTTGGATATGCCTCATTTTTATTTTCATGCCTTAAAATAATCTAAGAAAAGGGATAGACGGTTTGGATGTACAGATACATCAAGGTGCCCCCCCCACAGACTTGCCCGTTCGGAGCTAGGGGGGGGGGGGGGGGGGGGGGGGGGGTAGTACGCAATCCGCGTCCATCTCAACACGGTTTCCATCGAGCGTATGTGTCAAGTCACGCAACGTTTCGCCAAGCACATCTATGCCTTCATTTCTTTCATCTTAGATTAGATAGTTGCTTTATTTATTTTGATTTGTATATATTTAAATTTGTAAATTTTATATACTTGATTTCTAATATTTAAATGGAGATAATATCGTATATTCCGACATGAAACTATCATATTAACCGTCTAACAGTGATCAGACATTTGGCATGTCTTTTCTCAATAGACTTTCCACTTGTTTACTTATTGAATGAAGACGAGAGTGAACAGGAAAAACACGTCTAGCTAACAGTCAAACATCTAATGAGAAATTTCTTCCCAAATAGGCCCCCTTAAGAGAATATTGTGGTTTTATTCATATGTGCCATCTGTATGGTAATCACTGCTAGTTAATTTATACTCTATTTCTAAGAAATTTTAATCATACAATATTAATATATATGTATTATCTGCACCAACCTCGTGGGAGGCCGGTTACCCCACATATACCTCTGACGCGGGGAGGACGTGAGGTCGAGCGCCGTCTTCCTCAAGAGGATAACTATTCCGAATCCATGGAACTTTTCTGGACTCCTCACAGAGACTTCTCAAATACATAAGGAAAGAAAGTAAAAAATAGAAATAAATTTGAAATTGATTAATGAGTAAATAAAAACGAGTTTACAACCTTTTAAATAGGGGTACCATGCAATGGGAAAGAAATTAGAATCAAACTACAACTAAAACGCCTAGAATTCGCGACTTACTATAAATACTAAACTTTATTTATAGACGGTCGTGATGTCTACTAGTGCGCAAGGTTTTCGACCAAAAATAGTAAGTGTCCTATTTGGCTTCACCAAACCGTTCTCCTAATTATTCTAAGCTCTTTTCACGTTGGACGCAACTCCTAAAGCCTGACGGATGAAGAGTTATAATCAAACCAAAACTTACTATTTATAGTAAAAAAAATTAAAACAGGGAAACGTCCGTCGATCTAGGGGTTTTTCACAATTCCGGGTTGTGCAACCCTGCATAGTAGGGTTGGTTGGCTAAAGTAGCTCGTTCTACCCCAAATCATATATTTTACATCACGTAACTCATTTCCGATTGCGAGATATGCCCGATCTAAGGTCCAACGGTTCGGATCACTTCTGTCGTCGACCGGGCCTTCTCTGATCCATCTTGGCCATGAAATTGTCCGCGACCTGCTCTACATCAGTCCCCTCCACTTCAAAAGAACTCGTCCTCAAGTTCTCATCCTGCGCTGGTTCATGATACTTAGTCAGGTCTGCGACGTTGAAAGTCCATGAGATCGTCATGTCATCTGGAAGATTAACGACATAAGCGTTGTCATTGATCTTTTGGATGATTGGTACCGGTCCAATATTTTTATTCTTCAACTTGTACATTTTGGTCGAAAATCGTTCTTTGCACAGATGGATCATTACTTGGTCGCCCACCTCGAACACTTTTTATCGCCAATGCTTGTCCGCTTACTCCTTGTACTTTTCGTTCTAAGCATGTAGCTTGGTTTGTACCTCCGCATGAATGCCCATGATTTTGTTAGCCATATATTTTGTTGCAATGCTCATGCCTGGGAGCTTGGCCAGAAAGACCAAGTCTATTGTGTGGTGAGGTACTCGTCCGTAAATAACCTGGAACAGGGATTTTTCTGTTGAGCGGTTCACCATATTGTTGAATGCAAACTCCGCTTGAGACAAAATCAAATCCCACTTCTTTGGTTTTTCTCTTGAAATACATCGAAGGAGGTTTCCCAACGTGCGATTCACAACCTTAGTTTGACCGTCAGTCTATGGGTGGTAGGCGCTGTTGAACTGAAGTTGTGTATCGAATCGAGTCCACAAAATACGCCAAAAGTGGTTTATGAACTTCGTGTCACAGTCAGAAGTAATAGTCTTAGGAACCTCGTGTAGCCGCACAATTTCTCTGAAGAATAGATTCGTCACGTGTTTTGCATCGAGAGTCTTCTTGCATGGAATAAAGTGCGTCATCTTGAAGAAATGATCTACTACCACGAACACCGAATTCATGTCATGTTGTGTTCGTGGGAGACCAAGTACGAAGTCCATAGATAAATCCTTCCAAGGGCCGTCAGGCATGGGTAACGGGGTGTAGAAGCCCGTATTATGAGATTGCCCCTTAGAGGTCTGACAAATATAACAACATTGGACTGTCTTTCCCACATCACGTACCAATTGTGGCTGGTAATACCGTTCTTCCACAAGAGCTCGCGTCTTGTCTCGCCCAAGGTGTCTATTAAGGCCACCTCCATGTAGCTTTTGGATTATCTCTTTCTTTAGTGAACTGTTCGGGATGCACAGTCGATTTCCCTTAAAAAGGAACCCGTCTTGCATATGTAAGTCGCCGGGGTGACCTTCTTTGCATCTAACCCATGTCTTTGAAGTCATCGTCATCGGTATATATGTCTTTGAGGCGCTCGAACACGACAACATCATTGCTCATAGTAACTAACAAAGTTGCATGATGACTCAGTGCATCAGCTACTTTGTTCTGTTGCCCTAACTTGTGTTTTAGTACGAACGTGAATTCCTGCAAAAATGAGATCCATCTAGCATGCAAACGGTTAATGTTAGCTTGACTATTAATGAATTTGAGAGCTTGATGGTCCGTGTAAAGTATGAATTCTCTTTGAATCAAATAATGTCGCCAGTGTCGCAGTGCCTAGACCACCACGTATAACTCGATCTCATATGTAGACCACTTCTTGCGTGCATCGCTAAGTTTTTCCTTGTAGAAGGCTACCGGCCTACCTTCTTGAGACAAAACTCTTCCAATTATGACATATGAGGCATCACATTCGACTTCAAACAGTTTGTCGAAGTTAGGAAGTATAAGAACCAGGGTCATAGATAATCTGCGCTTGATTTAGGCAAAGCTCCTATCGACTTCGTCAGTCTACTAAAACTTCCCTTTCTTCATGCAATCTGTGATTGGTGACACAATGGTAGTGAAATTTTTCACAAAACGATGATAGAATGTCGTCAGTCCATGAAAACTTCGCACTTCGTGAATATTTGTGGGAACCGACCATTCTCTGATTGCCTTTACATTTTCCTCATCCACCCGAATGCTCGTGGATGTTACAACAAAACTCAGAAACAATAGGCTATCAGTCATGAAGCTGCACTTTTTTAAATTGAGATACAGTTTATTTTTAGTAAGCACTTGAATGACCTTCTTGAGGTATTCTATATGAGTGGTTTTGTCTTGACTGTATATCAAAATATTATCGAAATAAACCACAATGAACTGCCCAATGAAAGATTTTAAAAATTAGTTCATCAATCTCATAAATGTGATAGGTGCATTCGAAAGACTGAAGGGCATGACCATCCATTCGTACAATCTTTCCTTGGTCTTAAAGGCCATTTTCCACTCATCACCCGGCCGTATTCAAATCTGATGGTAGCCGCTCCTTAGGTTTAATTTAGAGAATATTTTTGTATCCTCTAGCATGTCCAGCATATCGTCCAACCGTGGTATAGAAAATCTGTATTTTATGGTGATTTTGTTGATGGCTCGGCTGTCGACACACATGTGCCAACTCTCATATTTCTTTAGAGTTAATAGAGCTGGTACAACACATAGACTTATGCTTTCTCGAATAAGACCCTTACAGATCAACTCCTCTACTTGTCCCTGCAGAATCTCGCACTCATTCGGACTCATTCGATAATGAGGACGATTAGGTAAACTAGACCCAGGGACAAATTTGATATGGTGTTGGATATCCCGTACGGGGGGTAACCCATCGAGAAGGTCATCGGGCCAGATTTCTTTGAATTCATGTAGCAGGGGCCTTAGTCTTTCAGGGATGATAGTAGGCTCGAGTTTTTCTCCTTTTACAATTAATGCATAAGTCTATCCTATTTCTTTGGATTCTTCTACGAGGTCCCGTATGATTAAGAGAAAGCGACCCTCCACTTTAGAAGTTTCGGGTGGTCCCTCTGGATCCATAGGGGCCAATATGGTCTTCAGTCGTCATTGACGAAGATATATATGTTATCTCGCCCTTTATGAGTGACATCACGGTCAGATTTCTAGGGCCGACTGAGTTGTATGTGACATGCTTACATATCAACCACATTGCATACTATTTCATCCTTATAATGTTTGCCAATTGAAAAAGATATGGTCCACCGTTCAATTACCTTTATTTTGTTGACCTTCTGGATCCAACCGATTGTATATGGAGAGGGATGATGCTCCATTTTTAATTGTAATTTTTTCACCATGACCTTGGAGACGATGTTCTCGCTGCTCCCACTGTCAAAGATCACGTCACAAACCTTTCGATTTATCATACACCTAGTGCGAGAGATGTTATGCCGCTGTAGATGCACTTCTTTTCTTGGCGCATATAATAGTCACCTCACGACGAGCGACTCGCCGTGAACTTGCCGAACCCAACCTGAATCATCTGCCTCATCCTCGGTGGTATGCTCCTATTCTTCAATATCTGGATCTTCATAAGCGTTATCAGCACTGACATCATTAATGGTGAGGTTTACCACTTTTTGCTGGGGACAAGTATTTGATAGGTGTTTCGGTTGGCCACAACGATAGCAGTTGTCGGGCCTTGGCCGAGCATAGGGGTTCGGAATTCTACTTGGACCAGTAGCAGTCGATACTCCCCTTTGGAGTCTAGCTTACCCGCTTCCCTGATCTCGGTTCTTAGACATAGGAGGTTGAGTACGTGCTCCTACGGGCTCCTTTCCCTTGGGCTGTGCAGTTCCCTGGGGTGGACCCACCACATGGATCCTTGCAGTAAGATAGGTCCGTATGTTAGGACGTTCAAGTTGTGCTTCTGTCCTAGTAGCCAACTTGATCGCATCATTCATCGTTCAAACGGACTGCATCTGGACCCGATCCTGGATAGTCATACGCAATCCACTGTTGAATCGGGTGACTTGCTGTGATTCAGTGTCGACCAAATCGTTAAGCGCCGCTAGACGGTAAAATTCTTCTGCGTATTCTCTCACTGACCGACTACCCTGTCGACAATTTTGGTATTGTTGGAATAATACCTGATTGTAATCGCTAGGGAGGAATCAGGTACGTAGTAGCTGCCTCATCCGCTGCCAGGTGTAGATTGTTGCTTTCATCTACCTGGTTTGCACGAGTTGCAGTTGTTCCCACCAAGCTAAAGCTCCTCCTTTCAACTTGTAGGCCACAAGCTTGACCTTCTTTACTTCAGGGATGTCTATATAGTTGAAAAATCGCTCAACTTCAGAAAGCCAATCGAGGAAATCTTCAATGTGTAGTTGGCCATTGAAGCTAGGAATATCAACCCGCATCTTGAATTCTCGATCCGTTCGATCTACTCGATCGCCGCCATGTCTGGGGTGTTGGAAGATTATGTCGTCGATTTCCTCATCACTGGAGCCCCCTTCCTCAGGAATAACTCTTGGATGCACTGCAGGTACTATCCTGCGATCAGGGCAATTACAAGTTTCAGCAATTGGTGGTGGAGGATTACCACAGGAACACGGAGTTGCCTTAGGTTTTCCTCCAAGAGATCCGCTATGCGGTCGATGGAAGCCTGCAGCCCTTGTATGGTTTCTCTTGTTGCGCTACTTCAAAAGCTACCGCCGTTAAAGATAAATCCTCTGGAGCATCGCCCATGGGATTGTTGCCCGACCCATCGTTAGAAGCCATCGATCCGATGAGAAACCTCGCTTTGATACCAAACTGACGCAGGGAAGGATGTCAGGTCGAGCATCATCTTCCTCAAGAGGATAATTATTTTGAATCCACGGAACTTCTCTGGACTCCTCATAGAGACTTCTCGAATCCACGAGGAAAGAAAGTAGAAAATAGAAATAAATTCTAATAAATTCGAAATTGATTAATGAGTGAATAAAAATGAATTCACAACCCTTTCAATAGGGGTACCAAGCAATGAGAAAGAAATCAGAATCAAACTACAACTAAAACTCCTAGAATTCATGACTTACTATAAATAGTAAAATTACTATTTACAGACGGTCTCAATGTCTACTAGTGCGCAAGGTTTTCAGCTAAAAATAGTAAGTGTCCTATTTGGCTTCACCAAACCGTTCTCCTAATTATTTTAAGCTCTTTTCACGTTGGGCGCAACTCTTAAAGTCCGACGGATGAAGAGTTATAATCAAACTAAAACTTACTATTTATAGTAAAAACGAAATTAAAACAGAAAAACAACCATCGATCCAGGAGTTTTCCGCAATTCCGGGTTGCACAACCTGGCATAGCCGGGTTGGTTGGCTAAAGTAGCTCGTTCTACCCTAAAATCGTATATTTTATGTCAGGTAACTCATTCAAGATTGTGAGATACACCCGATTTAAGGTCCGACGGTCTGGATCACTTCTGTCATCAACTGGGCCTTTTCTAATCCATCTTGGCCATGAAACTGTCCGCAACCGGCTTACATCATTAGGATAAGCTTATTGGATAAAAGTTATGTGGCCATTTTAGTGTTTGCATGGACTCCAACCTGTCTAGTAAGGTCTCCCACGTTGAATGTCGGACACCTTAAAAATTTGGCTGATCCAACCATTGCGTGAGTCGCCATGTGAGTTTGAGTTGTTGGGTTGCTGTATTTTTTTTAGAAAAAAAAAAAAAAAAAAAAAACTTCAGAGTGGCCAACGTAAACATCTGATAGACCTGTTTTTTGGTGCATCTGATTATCCTGGTGGGCCCACTTAATGCATAAACTTGCAGTACAAGGACCTGCAGAGGGGACGAGGATTTCCTAGGCTTCCTTTGCTGGGAATCTTGGTGGGCCCCATCGTGATGTTTTCAGGGAGATTCTTTTAGGAGACGGATTGGCTACTCCCCCTTGCACCAGCCAATGGCTGGTGGTCGGTGCTATGTGGGCCCCACCATGATGTATGTGTTTCATCCATGCCATCTATCTATTTCTACCGATCGTTTTACTGTATGAATCCAAAAATGAGGTATATCCGAATCTCAAGTAGACCACGTTACAGGAAACAGTATTGAATGAGGTCCACCATTAAATCATTTTGGGGGCCATAAAAGTTTTGGATCAAGCTGATCTTTGTTTTTTCTCTTCATCTGTTCCTATATGACCTAATTAACAGATTGGATGTCAAATAAACAGTATAATGAGCCTTACGAGGATTTTAATGGTTGATATCCAATCACTATGGTTTTCGTGTGGTGTGTTCCACCTGAAATTTATATCCCTCTCATTTTTGGGAACAGGCAATAATGTGATATGCAAAAATGGATGAACGGAATGGATGAAACACATACATCATAGTGAGGCTCACAAAGCACCGACCACCAGCCACGGAGCTGTGATCCTGCACCATCATTTTTGGACAGGCCACAGAAAATCAGTCCAATCGAAGGCTCAAGAGAGCCACAACACGAGGGGGAAAACTAAATGTTAACTGTTGAAACTTTCCTAAACTCCGACTTGATGTTTATATTCTATCCAAGCCATTTATAATGTCATTCCCGCTGGGATGAAGTAAAAACAAAAAATCTTAGCCTGATAAAAAAAAACTTCTGTGGCCATGCAAATATTTAAATGGTGTTCCACTGTTCCTCTTCCGTGGCCCCTTCAAGTCTTGGATCCGGCTGATTTTTTGTGGCCTCTGCTAAAATGAGCTCCCACGATGGATGGACAGGTGGATTTCTAATAAACATAACGGTGGGCTCCACCTAAATTACCAGCGCAGGAACTTTCGTGGTCCCTGTAGAGGCATTTGCACTGACAGCTGCTTCAACTGCTGTAGAAATGTTTGTATTGGGAGGTCCACTGATTTTATGTACACGTGTTAATGAAGATTTGATGGGCCACACAAACTCTAAACAGGACCATTCGATCAAGTGTAGTTTTTGACCATTTAACCATCCCACATGACTTTAAGATGGACTATATCTGGAATCTGCGACCAACCCATGGGGGCCACATCTGATAGACCCGGTGGCTCTCATGCGCTAGCGCAAGTCATGCCTCCCTAATGCCTTGGGAGTCACGCTAACATTTCTGATGCAATGATTAAAGGGGTTGGATTATGGCAAAAAAAAAAAAAAAGAAAAGTGTTAATTGAAGGAAAACTTAGAGCCACGAAATTATACTGAGGATATGCTCTATGTGTCTCTCATATTCATTTTAGCTTTTTGAAACTGGCCAACTGAATTATATATGGAGCTCCCACCTATTAGCTTAAGGGCATGCTTGGATTCAATGAAAAGAAAGAAAAATAAACATAAATTTAAAAAACATTATTTTTTAATGAAACCCATTTTTTATTGTTTGTGAATTTTTTTAATTTTTAATTTAATTTTTATTTTTTTTGTGAATTGAAACATCATTTCTCATATTCTGATCTTGTTAGAAAATTAATGAATTTATTTTCTCACATTTTATCCTAAAATAGGCATTTTTCCAAAGTTTTTTAAAAAATTTTTTTTTTTTTCAAGAGTTAATCAAATTTACACTACCATCGATATCAAATCACCCCACATGTACTTTTATCCATCTTTACTTGGCCATACACGTGAAAAGCATACATATACCAACTTTATGTTGTCCATCTTCTTTTGTGTTACACATGCTACCGTGCATCTTTTAGACATTAAGTGCCAATATATGTCACATGCTGTGCATCTTCAATTATTCTGTGTTATATGTGACAACATGCCACACGTGCCTATGTGCTTATATGAACATCCCACCATCTATCTTCGAATGTTCATGTGTCAAATGTGTCAATGAGTCACTTATACCACAGGTGTCATTATAGACCTTCAAGCACCTTTCATGTGCGGTTTGACACCATTAAGATGAAGCACACTGGACCTCTCATGTGTTCGTTTGACACCATTAAATTGAAGCACCCACAAGTGTCAAAGTCTATCTTCAGTCAGTCCACAAATGTTACATTTTAACCTGCCACATGCCACCAACTATTAGGGAAAAAAAATGCTAAACAATAAACTTAAGAACTTGCCTCTAATTTTGTATGTAAATCACATTTACAAACAAATGTGAAAAAAAAAAAAAAAAAACCCATGGAAAACAAAAATATTATTTTCCACAACTTGATAGAAATAAGGCTTTTCCGGAAATACCATCTCCATTCTACTGCTTTCTACGAATCTAAACCTTAAGGGTATTTTGGTCATTTATTCTCTACGTCATCGTCCTCTCTTCCGTGACTTATGGCTAGATGAGCTGACCAGGATAGCCAACCTTCTCCACACGACACGGTTTTCATCACAAAGATACTACCTTCTCCACCCGACACAGTTTTCATCTCAAACCGCTTTCATGTTAAGCTATGGTTGGATAAGGAAATTGTGGACCCCACATGAAGGTCCCACACGCCAAGCACTTCTATACCTTCCTTTCTTCGTTTAATAGCGCCTGAGTGACCATCAACGAAATTGTGGACCCGTGTTGATGCATGGAAAAGAAAGGAAAGGAAGCACTGTTTCTAATGAAACACATTTCTATTGTTAGGGCCTATTTGTTAACGGTGTATTTTTGTACTTAATGCAGAATTGGAAAAATATTTCGTGTTTAGTGGTGTTTGTTAATACATCATTAATGTGGATGAAGGAAGGCGCTAAATGGTTTTTCACTACATTTTTTATCTGATAGGAGTCTAGCTTAATGGTGAATGCAGAATGTGCTCAGTTAATTTTTATTAAACAAAAATTTTACTTCCAAAATTACTCCTTTTCAAGGTATTATGGAGATTTTTTCTTTTAAATTGTTATAGCACAATACAAAATCAACTTTTAACCTGTGAAATTTCTTTATACCCCACCATGATGTATGTGTTTCATCCATTCCATTTATCCATTTTTAAAGATCATTTTAGGACTTGATACCAAAAATGAGAGGAATAAAAATCTCTAGTGGACTATATTACAGAAAAACAATAGTGATTGGATATCCACCATTAAAATTCTCATAAGGCGCAGTGCACTGTTTATTTGACATCCAATCTATTGATTAGGTCATATAGACCTAGATGAATGGAAAAATCAAAGATCAGCTTGATTCAAAACTTTTATGGCCCTAAAAAAAGTTTTTAATGGTCAACATTCATTCAACATTGTTTTACTGTAATGTGGTCCGCTCTACTTTTTTTTTTTTTTTGTTAGCTTGTTAGTACCAGATCACACTTCACTGTTGGCCACCCCAACTAGCAAATCGATGCCAAGACCTCGGTGTTGAAACGAGGTATCTTTCACTCAGTCTACCACTTGAGCTATGGATCTGGGTGTAATGTGGTCCACTTGAGATTGGGATATAACTCATTTTTTATTTGATACCATAAAATGATCTAGAAACATAGATGAACAACATGGATAAAACACATACATCATGGTGGGGCCCACATGGCACCGACCATCAGCCATTGGCTAGTCGTCGTGGAGTTGCCAATCAATTTTTGCGGGGAAGCGGATTAGCTGGTGTACCACACACAAACTATATAGTTGTTGTAGATACGTGTTGTGCGAAGACGAGCATTGACGCTCCTCGAGCTCTGAGTTGTACGAACGGTTCAAAGGAGATCAAAGTTACATGGACCCCATAGTGATGTATCTATTATATCTGCATCGTTCATATATTTTTAGAGATAATTTTAGGGAATTATGAAAAAAATGAATTATATTAAAAAATCATCTGGACCACACCATAAATAGTAGCTGAGATAATGATTTTCACTGTTAAGAAATTTTTAGGGCCCACCATAATGTTTATTTTATATATAATCTGTTCATAAGGTCACAAAGACCTGAATGAAGAGGAAAAACAAATTTCATATTGATCCAAAACTTCTGCGACCCCAAAAAGGGTTTCCATGGTAGACGTTCAATCCTCCACTACTTTTGTAGTGTGGTCCACTTGATAGTTAGACTTGTCTTATTTTTTGTCTTAACCCTTAACACGAGCTCACCAAATGGATGGATGGTTTGGATACAACACATACCTCATGATCACACCCACAGAACTTGCTGACATCAATACAACAGCTCTATAGCTGGTGTGAGGTACACCAACCAAACTGCTTCCTTTCCGCGGACACGGATTGGATATTGACAGGTTGAGCAGTGAGATTGGCTACTGAAGTTACGTAACGTGGGCTCCATTATGATGTATGTTTTGTATCCATGCTGTCCATCCATTTGGAAATATAATTTTAGATAAAGATTCAAAGAATGAGTCAAATCCAAAGCTCCAGGGGACACCACGGAAAACTGTGGGGAGAGTAATGAGAGTGATGCCCACCATTAAAAACTTAAATAGGGCACAAAAGTTTTTTATCAAGCTGAAATTTGTTTTTTCCCTTCTTTCATGTCTGTGTTAACTTGTGAACAGGTTGGATTTCAAATAAAAATCACGGTGAGCCTTATGAAGGTTTCAACGGTAGGCATCAATATCGTCACTGTTTTTTGT
This sequence comes from Magnolia kwangsiensis, assembly GCA_037074715.1. Classification (NCBI taxonomy): domain Eukaryota; kingdom Viridiplantae; phylum Streptophyta; class Magnoliopsida; order Magnoliales; family Magnoliaceae; genus Magnolia; species Magnolia kwangsiensis. The sequence continues at coordinate 127,878,401 of CM073578.1, read as the reverse complement.
GGTTGGGTCAACTACATATTTGGATCTGCCTCATTCTTTAACTCATACTCTAAAATTAAATCTCCAAATAGATGGACGGTGTAGATAAAACACATACATCATAGTATGCCCACATACGTCATAGTGGGCCCATGAAACTTGATGACGTCACTTCGGTAGTGAATCTTGTTATTCGATCTGTCAGTAGCGGACGCGGATTGTGTCCTACCCCCATATGGATAATAATTCGTCTAGAAAGGGCTCTGTGGGGCCTACTGTGATGTAAGTATTTTATCCACACCATTAATCATTTTTATATGATCATTTTAAGGTATGAGCCAAAAATTGAGGTAGTTCCGGGGCTTAAGTGGATCACAAAGTCGGGATTGAATGTTCACCATTAAAAACATCTTGAGAGCTGGAGAAGTGTTAGATCAAGCTGAAATTTGTGTTTTCACTTCATCCAAGTCTGCATGACCTTATTAATAGGTTGGGTGGTAAAAAAAACATCACGGTGGCCCTTAGAAAGGTTTCAATGGTGGGTGTCATTATCAATACAGTTTCCTATGATGTGGTCAAATGGAGCTGTGTAACTATTTCATTTTTTATATGGTACCTTAAAATGATCATATAAAAATGATTAACGGTGTGGATAAAATACTTACATCACAGTGGGGCCCCATAGAGCCCTGCCCGAACGGTCCGTCTAGGCAGGGGTAGGACGCAATCCGCGTCTGTCGGTAGCTAATCCGCATCCAAGTAGGATGCAGATTGGTCGATGTACCTCACACCAGATATATAGCTGCTGTATTGACATGAGCAAGTTCTGTGGGTCCCATCATGAGATATGTGTTATATTCAGACTATCCATCCATTTGGAGAGCTCGTATTAAAGCTTGAGAAGAAAAATAAGATGTAAAAAGCAGTGGGGGATTGAATGTTTACCATCGAAACCCTTTTTGGGGTCACAAAAGTTTTAGATCAATATTTTCACTTCATCCCATTGGGAAGGACCTTATAAACGTTTGGATAGCATATAAATATAAAGTGGGCCTTATTTTAAGGTTTTGTTGCTACTAGTGTACGGTCAAATGTGTCAACTTAACATATTTCAAACATTTAAGATGTTTGTTAACAAACATCAGTTTGTTTCAGATTCAGTAATTAATTTTTAGACTTTAGCCATAATTATCAAACAAGTTTTTTTTTTTTTTTTTTTTAACTTCAGATTTCATATTCAGACTTTAAATTCAGATTTAGGCTTCAGATTTTAAATTCTGTCTTTAGATTTCAGATTTAACAAACGGGGCCTTAGTGTAGACTTTTTGTGAGAAATGGTGGAAAGCACCAATATTTCCCGCATCCTTTTTTGTTAAAAAATTAATAAATTTATTTTCCCACCTCTCTTCATAAGAAATTCTAATTGAATAAAAATGAATTTTTCAAGAGTTAAACCACTCATCACTAATCGACTCAGGAGTGTCATATATGCAAATACACTGTCATCTTTTTTTTTTGTCACATATATACCAATGTGCCACATGTGCCAATATCCATCTTCACTTGAACCCCCACATGTACAAAGTGCCTTGCATGTGTGCATATGCCACCTTTTTATTGGTCGTCTGCCACCCTCCATCTTTCACTTGTGCCCCAAGTGCCGTTATACCACATGTGACATTGTTTATCTCCAATCACTCTATGTGTACTGTTATATGTCACAACATCTATACCACGTGTGCCCATGTGCTTATGTGCACATGTGCCACCATTACCTTCAACTACTAGCATGTGTGAAATATGTCAATATGCCAGCTTATGTGACATATGTCTTCTTACAACTTCAAGCACCCCTCATGTGTCATTTGTGATATGATTAAGCTTTAGCACTTACAAGTGCCCGATTTAATCTCTGAGCGTTCCATGTGTTACATTTTAATCCAGCACATGCCAACGACTACCAGGGAAAATAAATTATTGACCTAACAGTAAACTAAAATATATATAGCAAATTTTTCAAGTAAAACTTATTTAAAAACAAACATTGAAAACAAAATATCCTTTCCTACAATTTTTTAAAAATATGGTTTCCCATAAAATAATATTTTCTTTACCATGCTTCCACACATCCAAACCAGTCTTAAGAGTATTTACACCATCTTCCATGAACTTTCTATGGTTAGATGAGGAGACGGGAAGAGCCCACCTTCTCCACCCGACAGGGTTTCCACTATAGAGATTACATGTTAAGCTATGGTTGGAAAAGGAGATTCTGGACCCCATATTAAGATCCTATGCGCCGAGCACTTTCACACCTCCATTTCTTTCAACCTAGGTTGGATGGTTGTTTTCTTAATTTTGATTTTTTTTCATATGATGTGTGGTTTTGATTGTCTAGTTAGTTTAGTAAATTTCCTAATAGTCATACAAGGTATGTCAAATTACCTTATTACCCTTTTGACCTCGATCGCACAAAGAAAAAAACCCAGTGGACACATAAATGGTAGGTGACCTCTTTGGCCAATAGCGCGTGGGTGACTAAAGAGTAAAGACCAGAGAGAGGAATCATGAAGCCCTGGACTAAAGGCATTAACAAATCCTTGACTGATGATCATCACAGATCGCTATTACTTTATACACAAAAAGAAAATAATAAATAAAAGTCGTCAACGGCTCATATTTGGTGAAAAAAAAGTCCATTTAATAGATAATTATGGTCGAAAGCAGTGGGAAGAGTAATTCCTACCGTTGAAAGCTTCTTAGGGCCACATGTGTTTTGGACCAAGCTGATGTTTGTATTTTCCCATCACCCCCGTCTTGTCTGACCTTATGAACAAGTTGGATGGAAAATAAACTTTATGGTGGCCCTAAGAAGGTTTCAACGGTGGACACCCCCACTATTTCTTGTAGTGTGGTCCACATGAAAATTTGGATCTGCCTCATATTTTGGGATCATGCATTAAAATAAACAGGAAAAAATTGGAGGGCCAGGATGAAAAAAACACATACATCATGGTGGGGCCCACAGCTTTGACACCAACTAATAGATTGGTATTGAGGTAACCGGCCAAATCAAATCTTTTATCGTACCCAGTAAACTCTGTTAGGCCCACCATGAATGTCCGTGATTTATCCATTTTCTCAGCTCCTATTAGAGGTTGAGCTTAAGATTGAAGCATATTTAAACCTCATGTCGACCACAACACAAGAAACAGGAGAAATAATAATTTCCACCGTTGAAACCTTCCCAGGGTCTTTATTTGTCATCCAACCTCTTTATTTGTCATCCAACCTTCTTGGAAGATCACACAGACATGGATGAAGGAAAAACACACTTCGGGTGGGAAATGGGGTAAAAAAATCTGCCCCACCTATCATATTCTATACAGATGATGAATATTGACATTCTCTAATAGAGCCTAAACCATTTCTATCCGGCAGAGAGCGGCCCCTAACCAGACGTGGCATAGAAGATGCCTCATTGAATTACTTATCAGATTGCACCCTACTGCCTTCCTTCGCAAATCCATTCACTGGATCGTTTGCTTCTCTAAAGATGTTAGAGATCCTAAAGGATCCCCTGTGGCCACTTTAGATATGGGTTATCCATCATGCAAGACCTTGGATGTGGACTGTTCATTAGGTAGGGCAAACTTGATGTAGACTACCATCATAAGGGCCCACATTTTGATGCGGGCTATCCATCTTGTGAGGCCCACTCTATCTATTATGTGGGCCGCCTTGATGTGGACATTTATTAAGTGGGGCCCACCTTCAATACGAGTCGTTCATCATGTGGGTCCACCTTTGATGTCTATCATCTATCATGTGGATCCCACCTTTAATGTCCCACTTAATGTGGAAGGTCCACCGTGTTGGGATACACTTTGACTTGGGCCATCTATCATGTGAGGCCCACTTAACGTGGATGGTTCATTATAATGAGCCACACTTTAATGTGAGTCATCCATCATATAAGGCCTACCTTGGATGTGAACCATGTATTATGTGTACCCACCTTAATGTGGACCATTCATCATGTGGGGTCACCTTCAATATGAGTTATTCACCATATAGGCCCACCTTTGACGTCCACCATTCATCATGTGGGTCTTACCTTTGCTATGGACCGTCCATAATGTGGAGCCCACTTGATACGGATAATATATCATAATGGCCACATTTTGAGGTGGGCTATCAATCATACAGGACTCATGCTAAAATAATTTTGCAAAATGAGTGGATGGCGTGCATATAACACATGCATCATGGTGGAGCCTACATAACATTGCCACGTCAACCGGTCAAGGAGGTCACGCAATCCGCCTCCGTTTCAACACGGTTTTGCTTATGTGTCAAGTCGACGTTCTCCACACGGTTTCCATTGCAGGGAGCTCCGTTTCAACACGGTTTTGCTTATGCGTCAAGTCGACGTTCTCCGCACGGTTTCCATTGCAGGGAGCTTACGTGTCAAGCAATGGTTGGGTAAGGAGACTGTAGACCCCACGTGATGGTCCCACGAGCCGAGCACATCTATGCCTCCATTTCTTTCTTCTGAGATTTCTTTATTTTGATTTATATATATTTAAATGTGTGATTTCTATACATTTAATTTCTAATATTTAAATACTATTGCATAGTTAGACATGAAACTATCATATTAACCTTCTGACAGAGATCTCACAGAGAAAAGAATGATGCGATAGATCAAAGGTAAGTGACCTCTTTGATCAAAAAGCATTTGTGACTGAAGACCTGAGAGAGAAATTTTGTGATATATAGCATGGCGTTATTCAATTGACTTCCGATCGACTCACTATAAGAAATAGGGTTTTTAGCGGCGAAATTTTTAGCGATGAAAAAAAATTTCGCCGGTAAAAGTAATAGTTCACCCATGAAATTTTCTTTCATCGATAAAATAAGACTTTTACTGACGACAGTCTTTTCATCGGGAATGATTTTTTTACTGACGAAAATTTTCGTCAGTAAAAGTAATTTTCCCGCTATTTTGAAAATTTTCTTACTAAGAGTTTTACCGACGAATATTTTCATCGGTAAAAAGCAGATAACCACTTTCGCGATGAAAATTTTCGTCACTAAAGGGTGTTAATTTGCTAAAAGTCACCTTTAGAGACGAAACTTTTCATCGCTAAAGGGTGTTTTGAATTTTTCAAAAAATAAAAAAACTCAAAAAGTTTCCTTTTAATGAAGAAATTAATTTTGTACCGAAAAGCCACCTTTAGCGACGAAAATTTTCGTCGCTAAAGAGTTTTGAATTTTTGAAAAAATAAAAAAATCTAAAAGTTTCCTTTTACCAATGAAATTAATTTCATAGCTAAAACCCACTTTCAGCGACGAAAATGTTCATCTCTAAAGGGTGTTTTGAATTTTTGAAAAAATAAAAGAGTCGAAAAGTTTTCCTTTAGCGACGGAATAAATTTCGTACCTAAAAGCCGGTGTTTTGAATTTTTCAAAATACAAAAAAACTCAAAAAGTTTCCTTTTACCGATGAAATTAATTTCGTACCTAAAACCCACCTTCAGCGACGAAAATGTTAGTCGCTAAAGGTTGTTTTGGATTTTTGAAAAGACAAGAGTCGAGAAGTTTCCTTTTAGCAACAAAATTAATTTCGTAGCTACAACCCACCTTCAGCGACGAAAATGTTCGTCGCTAAAGGGTGTTTTGAATTTTTAAAAAATTAAATAGTTGAGAAGTTTCCTTTTAGTGACGAAATAAATTTCGTAGCTAAAACCCACCTTCAACGACGAAAATGTTCGTCGCTAAAGGGTGTTTTGAATTTTTCAAATAACAAAAACACTCGAAAAGTTTCCTTTTACCGACCAAATTAATTTCGTAGCTAAAAGCTACCTTTAGCGACGAAAATTTTCGTCACTAAAGGGTGTTTTGAATTTTTGAAAATTTAAAAGAGTGAATTTTTGAAAATTTAAAAGAGTCGAGAAGCTTCCCCACCTTTAGCGTTGGAAATTTTTGTCGCTAAAGAGTGTTTTGAATTTTTCAAAAAACAAAAAAACTCGTAAAGCTTCCTTTTAGTGATGAAATTAATTTCTTAGCTAAAACCCACCTTCATCGACGAAAATGTTCGTCGCTAAAGGGTGTTTTGAATTTTTGAAAACAAAAAAACTCGAAAAGTTTCCTTTTACTGACGAAATTAATTTCGTAGCTAAAAGCCACCTTTAGTGTTTTGAATTTTTGAAAAGATAAAAGATTCAAGAAATTTCATTTTAGCAACGAAATTAATTTCGTAGCTACAACCCACCTTTATGACGAAAATTTTTGTCACTGAAGGGTGTTTTGAATTTTTGAAAAAATAAAATAAAAAAATCAAAAAGTTTCCTTTTGCCGACCAAATTAATTTCGTAGCTAAAGGGTGTTTGAATTTTTGAAAAGATAAAAGAGTTGAGAAGTTTCCATATAGAGACGAAATTAATTTCGTAGCTAAAAGCCACCTTTAGCGACGAAAATTTTCGTCACTAAAGGGTGTTTTGAATTTTTCAAAAAACAAAAAAACTTGAAAAGTTTCCTTTTACCAACGAAATTAATTTCATAGCTAAAAGCCACCTTTAGCGAGGAAAATGTTCGTCGCTAAAGGTTGTTTTGAATTTTTGAAAAGACAAAAGCCGAGAGGTTTCCTTTTACTTAATTTTGTACCTAAAAGCCACCTTTAGCGATGAAAATTTTCGTCGCTAAAGGGTGTTTTGAATTTTTGACATAGCAAATATTTGTGTTGTCACTTTTACCGACGACAATTTTCGTCGGTAAAAGTGTTTTTCCTAAATCTTTTTTCCGACGGCTGAAAACCGTCGATAATAATGTAAAAATGTTTTAATTTTTAAAATTTTTTGTCGGTAAAAATGTGTGTGTGTGTGTGTGTGTGTATATATATATATATATATATATATATATATATATATATATATATATATATATATATGTAGTTTTTATATCATATGAATGGAAATTTTTTTATATATATAATTAAAAGGTAATATTTAAATGATTTGTAATATCACATGAAAAAGAATATTGAAAAGTTTATAAATTTTAACTATGTTTAAGAAAATTTTGAGAACAAAATAATGCTTTTGAAGAAAAAAATCAGCATTTTGAAAATGTTTAGAAAAAAAATTAAAATATGAGATTTTTTTTGAGATTTTGAAAATAAAAATTCAAAATTTGAATTTTAAATATTTTTGAAATATTTTATAATAAAAATGATATTTAGTTAAAAGAGTAAAAATATATGCATTTTGAAAAAAAAAGTTTTTTTAAAAGGAAATTGAAATTTATTTGTGAAAAATAAAATTACTAAATTATTAAGCACATCCACTAATTGAACCTTTAATCGTTTTTGGACAATCTAATTAGTTTAAATTGAAGAGTAAATAACTTCAGATGTTTAAATCAAATTTCACCGAAATTGTTAATCAATCTTGTATGCCCAATATCTTTCTTATATGCAGCCTGATTGAGGCGAGTAACTAGTCAAATTGAGAGTATTGATCAACAAAATAGAGTGAATGGACTAGACAAGTAAAATGAGCCAAATATTTTGGTTAAAATTGTGACCTAACTTACTGGCCTCGTGAGAACCTAAGAATTGATACTAGTAAGTTTTGTTGGCCCCATCATGATGTGTGTCGAATATTAACACCATAGATTTGATGTGTCCCCTTAAGTTATGAGATATGTCAAAAATCATCGGTAAACGAAACTCAAGTGGGCCATACCATTTAAAACTACGTGAAGACATCCTAAAAAATATAAAAGCACTTGGTGGGGCCTACATGAGTTTTGGATGCGGTTGAAACTTGGTCTAACCCCTCATCCAAGTGGGACACACATAATGAGTGGGTTGGATATGTGAATCACATTTAGGCAGGCCCAATATATGATTATGAATGTTTTAAGGAAACCTTTCTCCGCTACATTTAAGTGAGTTACTCGTTACCTTTACCAGAGTAAACTCTGTGGGGTCCATTGTTATTTATTTATTTTATCCACTCCATTCATCCATGTTAACAGATAATTTGAGGTCTAAAAAATAAAAAGGAAGCATATCCAAAGCTCAAGTGGACCACACCACAGGAAATAGTATGATTGAACCTCTACCATTTGAAATTTCTTAGAGGCCATAGAAGTTTTGGATCAAGTTGATGTTTGTGTTTTCTATTCATTTATATATTTTTGATATTATGAACAACCTTTAACTATTTTTGGACAATCTGATTAGTCCAAATTAAAAGAGTGAATAACTTCAGATGTTTAAATCAAAATTCACTCAAATTGTTGATCAATCTTGTTTGCCCAATATCTTTGTCATATGTAGCATGATTGGGGTGAGCAACTAGTCAAATTGAGGGTAATGATCAGTAAAATAGAGTGAATGGACCAGACATGTAAAATGGGTCAAATATTCTGGTCAAAATTGTGACAAAACTTATTGACTTCGTGAGAACCTAAGAATTGATGTTAGTAAGTTTTGTGGGCCCCATCATGATGTGTGTCGAACATCAACACCGTGGATTTGATGTGTCCCCTTTAGGTTATGAGATATCTTAAAAATCATCGGTAAACGAAACTCTAGTGGGCCATACCATCTAAAACTAATTGAAGACATCCTAAAAAATATAAAAGCACTTGGTGGGGCCCACATGAGTTTTGGATGCGATTGAAACTTGGTTTGACCCCTCATCCAAGTGGGACACACATAATGAGTGGGTTGGATATGTGAATCACATTTAGGCAGGCCCAATATATGATTATGAATGTTTTAAGGAAACCCCTCTCCATTATATTATGTGGTGTGGCCCACATTTAGGTTGATGTTTGTGTTTTCCCTTCATTTATATCTTTTTGATATTATGAACATGTTGGATGACAAATAAACATTACTATGGGCCCAAGGAAGGTATCAACGGTGGAAATCATTATTCCACACTGTTTTGTGTGGCATGGTCCACTTGAGTTTTGGATTTATTGAAAATTTGGGATAAACCCACACCATTCATCCATTTTTCAAGATCATTTTATAGAATTATCCAAAAAATGAATCACATCCAAAGATTAAATGGAACACACCACAAATAAGGGGAACAGATTGGCTCTTCCCCCTACACCATCCAATGGCTGGTGGTTGGTGTTGTGTGGGCCCCATCATGATGTATGTGTTTAATCCATGCCGTCCATCTATTTTTAAAGATCATCTTATGGCATGAGAAAAAAAATGAGGCATATCCCAATTTGAAATGGACCACATTACAAGAAATAGTGTTGAATGAGCGTCAACCATTTAAAACATTCTGGGGGCCATAAAAGTTTTGGATCGAGATGATTTTTATTTTTCCCCTTCATCTATGCCCGTATGACCTAATAAACAGATTGGATGCCAAATAAACAGTACAGTGGGCCTTACGAGGATTTAATGATGGATATCCAATCACAATTGTTTTCATGTGGTATGGTCCACCTGATATTTATATACCTCTCATTTTTGGGCCCCACCATGATGTAGGTTTTATATCCACACCTTCCATCCATTTGGAGAGATCATTTTAGGGCAATATCCAAAGATAATTCCAAAGCTCCAGTGGACCCCAGCACAGAAAACAGTGTGGACAGTGACACCCACCATTAAAAACTTCTAAAGGCCACGAAAGTTTTAGATCAAGCTGATATTTGTGTTTTACCTTATTTCATGTTTTTTTTAAAAAACTTTTGAACAGGTTGGATTTTAAATAAAAATTATGGTGGGCCTTAGGATAGTTTCAACGGTGGGCATCACTCTCCCCACTGTTTTTTGTGGTGAGGTCCACTACATCTTTTTATCTACCTCATTCTTTGGCTCATGCCCTAAAATAATATCTCAAAATGGATGGACAGTGTGGATACAACACATACATCATAGTGGGGCCCACACAACTTGGTGACGTCACTTCAGTAGCCAACACGCTACTCAACCTGTATGTAAGCCCGCCCGTGAGCAATCTCTAGCTCTCTCTCTCTCTCTCTCTCTCTCTCTCTCTCTCTCGCACCCTCTCCCTCCTCTCGCTCTCTAACTGTCTCTTCCTCTCTCTCTCTGATCTCTCCACCTTGTCCTCTCTTTGTCTCTCTCGCATCCTCTCCCTCCTCTCTCTTTGATCTCTCTTGCAGTCTGTTGTCGAACACTACCCACGCACGCCCTCTCTCTCTCTCTAAAGCTCGGTTGAAGGTCAGATGGTGCGCGATTGGGATTTTGCCAGAGTTTGGGGCGGCGGCAGTGGGGTTGTTGGTGCATGATCAGATCTAGGACTGGTGGCCGAGGGTTTGTCTGAGCTAGGGTTAGTTGGGTTCACGGTGGCGGGTTGGAGATGGAGCAGGAAGCTGCTGCGATTTTTGTTGTCGAGGTTGTTGTGGGGTTTGCTAGAGCGGGGTTTGCAGTTTGGGGATGGGAATCAAAAATTGGACAGGGGATGGGGTAGGGGTTTGGACAGGGGTTTGCAGATCCAGCCATTTATAGATCTCTGTTTACTAGAAAGCGGTGATCTTCATCTCCAATCTTTCTTTTTAGCTCTGTTTCCTTCATATTGCCTCTTCTTTTTCTCGAAAAAATTGGTTCTTTTGAGCTTAATCTTGAAATTGGACAGGAGGAAGACAGTGACGGCTATGTAGGTCTGTTTTCAGATTCAACTCCCTTTCTAGGTTTTGTGTATGATGGGTATGATGGGTATTAGCAAAGATTATATGCATGGTAGGTGTTTGTTTTTTGTTTGATGAAATGCTCTTTTATTGTCTAGTATGATTCTTTCTGATTTTATGGTTGGTTTGTGCTAGTATGGTGAAATATTTGTGTGGAATTGGCCTTCAAGAGCTAGAAAATAGGGGATGTGAATTTCTTACTACCTCTGTTATAGGGAGTCTGTGTAACTGAATTCTATGTGCTTTCCACCTTGATGTTTGGCTGAAATTTTCTCTGTACATCTCTTGTACAAGTTCATATTAGGATTTGAGCCTGAAAGTCATGTGGCTCTGAAGTTAAGTGGGCCATACTATAACCAATAGTGGGGATTCACCATTGAAACTTTATTGGGGATTGAATGATGGGTGCTTCTATCCTAATGTGAACTGGTTAAATTGATGGATGGATTGGATATCACATGGATATTGCCGTTGGCTCCATAGAGTTTTTGGTTACATGAGCTCTTGTAGCAAGAAATTCATGTTTGAAAATAGGGCCTGGAATTTTTCCACAAGAACATTCTTGTAAGTAGGCTTAAATAGGTTTCTCCTTTTTCTTTGTGCAAGAATGAAATGAAGTGTAACATCCCGAAAATCGGGGGGTCGAGTAAAAACCCAACTCCCGAGTTCCAAAATGTTAATTATGCAACATAGATATGTATGATTGAATGTTGTCTGTGTTAATGTATTAAACATGAGTGAGATCAAGCCAGAACAGCATATCATACTCCAGAGACAGTTAAATTTACAGGCGAAAGACTGTGATAGTATGTATAACATATATAAACTGTTGTATGTCTCCAGAGTGTGAATATGTTACCAGGTTATATACATACATGTATACTCCAAAAGTAAACAAAAAGGATATACATGAGTGCTCTAAAAATATAAAATGACAAGTATCAAGGTATCTGATAAACCTCCCTGTAATCCCGTCAATCAGAACACGCATAAAGGAGGGATCCTCCTCCTCATCATCAAGTCCAGCTCCGCTTCTCAAGCAGCGCCATCATCTGCAATCACAAAAAGGGACTGGGAGTGAGTGATCAACTCAGTGGGATAAGAGAGTAGAGATTAGCATGTTATCAAATCAATCATGCGCTAATAGTAAAGCGGTAAATCAAACAATCCTAATACTGTTGTTAATGCAATATGACATGACGTGATGTATGCCCTCACCGACGATCTCCCTCATACGGAACCATCTTACGACCGCGACATGCAATCGACCCTCAAGTGCTCCACATCTTCCAGGCACATACAATGGTATGGTGATATGATTTTCAAGTTGTTATTAGTCCATTCAAACAGCAGGATTGGGAAACTAAGGTACTTCCCTCATATCAATCCCAACACAGATCCTGTCTAGGGTCGTCACTCCTAGTAATCTCATACGATATATATTTTGTAGGTCACTGCAAGGGCTGTCAGGGCTGTTGCACGCACTCGTTGCTCCACTCCCCCATCACCTTATCAATACAGGCCTACTGTACTCTACTGCTACGGAAGGGTCGTCGCCTCCCGTAGACTCAGAATATGCTCGCGGTCACTACAAAGGACTCGTCGCCTGATCAGTGTAGGCCAACAGCAAGAATATAGTGTCCCATACCACCATAATCTGCTCACGAGACTAGGTGCTCACTGGTCACTACGGGGAGGTTTGTGGCCCCAGCGTAGGCCGACAGCTCGACCACGGTGTCCCATACCACCATGCCCGGCTCATGAGTCTTCGTGGATCAAGGTACCATGGTTAACAGGGTTTACAATGGTAAGTTCAGTACCCTAGGTTCAAGCAGTTATGACTCATGCAGGGTGAACATACAACGGCCTGTCGGGTTACTTGACGGGCTCGACTAGTACGATCGCATCTCAAGTCGAATGACATGAAGTGCGTAAAACACTTCGTGTGGCCTAACCACTGCCGCCAACTCCAGAACACGGCTCGCGTTCATCGACGCGTCGTTCGTGGCCAAGATAAGCCAACCATGAATTCGCTCGGTTACCGACTGCCTGGACTAAGTATAGTCCCAAACAATTATAGAATTACATTAGCAATTATATGAGGGTATTGGAAATGAAATACAACCATGTGAGCATGTTAACACATGTTATAACATACAATTGAAGCAAATCTTCAAGCACCTGCATTTCATACATATAATGAAATCATGCATATAGCTAACATGTAGGAAATCATTTACATCAGCATATTAGTTGAGAAATCAATCTCAAACTAAATCATAACACCATTTAATTCAATACATACTAATACAAGCATTTATACAAACACTTACACTACACACTTAAGTCTACATATAGTATGTCGACTCAAAGTGCGCATTTTGGCTAATCTCTTCGCCAAAAAAATTATGCACGTATTCCTAACATTCTAATACGACAATAAGCCATGTCAATCACATCAGCAAAATATGAATGAAAACAGTACTTCCTACAAATGAATAAAATGCCCTAAATCTCATATTCTTCGTTGGTTTACAAAACAGGAAACGGACAGCATGTTGTACATGTCAAACGGCGTTGCCGTCGATAATCTACTATTAAACGACATTGAAAGCTTTGAAATCAGTCAATCAAAGTGTCTAAAATCCGCACATTTTCCCTTATATGTGAAGTGATTCGAACGGAGCGTATACGCTTCGTCTACGGCGACTAGACAACCTGATTTACAAGATCTATCAGCTAACATGCTATGGAACAAAGGAAATCTCAAATCAGCAACTTCTAGGGTATTTTCTTACCTGAAAATGTGAAGAAATCACTGGCTAAGTGATTGAAGAGTGTTGCTAAAGCACGTGCAACAGGTGGCACGACAGTAGGAAAATCCTCTCCTACTCTCTCTCACAAACTCTCACCTTTTCTCTCTCCCAATCTAGGATTTTTCTCAAATTCGGATGGGAGAGAGGAGTGAGGGTTCCAACCCCTTTTATAAGCACAAAAATGCCCGAAATAGGCTCGGGAACAAAGTTCACTTGAGGTTTATCCAAATTGGGGCTGTTTCGGTCCAAAAGAGCATTTCTGGAGGTCCCCTGGCCAAATGCAGTCGGACTTAAGCTCATGCATACTGGATCTAGCATACATCAATTTTTCAGTCTGGCAGGGTTCGCAGATCGCACGTGGCGGTCCAGTTTCAGTTCAGCGGTCACCGCACGTATATTAGGGCTGCAAGTCTCATGATATGAAATAGAAATTTTTCCTGATCCGAGGGTGTAATTTGACTGAACTCTGATGGTCAGAATGCTTAATACTGACACGTCAAGTCGTGTGCCAGATTTGAATTTCAAATTCCAATTCTGTCCCTATTCTCACTCTCTTCAGTCCAGGCTCAATGAAATAGCCTGCGAATGTCGGTTGGACTTGATTTTCGAAATGATTGTCAAGTCCAGCTAGGCGGTCCTAACGGTCTAAGATAGTAGGTATCGGACTTTCGACGCGCGGTCTAGATCCAATACAAAGTTTCAAAGTGGTCCAGAGAACAAACCTGCTTAGAGTTTGATCCGAGATTTTAGAGTATTATAGAGTCATTGGTTCTACTCGATTTGGGCCTTGTAGAACGTATTTAAAGTGGTCAGGGATTGTTTTCCAGCTACTTTAGCGTAGCGCTAGCTAACTTATGCTTAGTTTCTAAAGGAATTAATCCTAAGTGGTTTCTTTGGCTATGGAATTGGGTTCTGAGCGATTTTTCAGGTGTTTTAATTGAACCATTGCCTAAGGACGTCTAATCCCAGGTTGGCCAAAATCCGGGGTGTTACATGAAGTCTTGTTTTAGATCTTGACTGTTGTATCAAGTTATGCTCATATTTAGGTCCATTGTTTGGTTGGATGCTTGTATTGGTGCCTTGATGTGGATGGGAACATGTCTGTTAGTTAGTTGGTATGATAATTCCCTCCAATCTCGGTCCTTTGATTTGGTCAGCCCCATCAGATGTAGGGCTAAAATTTGTTTGATAAGTCATTCTATGTTATTGAATTGTTGGCCTACTTGTAAAAATTGAAAATTTGACTATTCTATATTATTAAATTGTTCCCTTACTATCCTTCATGGAAAAAAAAATGTTGCCTTGTAAAAATTCAAAATTTGAATATTTTATATTTTGAATTGTGTCCCTACATGGAAAAATTGAAAATTTGACTATGTTGTGCATTTTTTGTTGAATGTCATATTATCTCTTACATTAGATTGGTTTTGCTTTGATCTTTGCAATCACTCTCTACTTGTAAATGATTTATTAACAAAGCCCCCTTCTCATTTACCAGCAAAAAGGTGAGTTTTCATTTACTAGTAAATGAGTAGAGGGCAGTGGCTTTATTTTTTTGAATGAAAGCATATGAAGTAGATTAGGAGCCTTTGGAAAGGTCTTGTTGGTGGTAGCTTGTGCCCCATCTCTTTCCAATTTAATGTAGGAAAGGAACTTGGATTTTCAACAGAGCAGCATGCATGGCAGCCTCTCCCAAAATTTTTTCCCTATTTTCTCCTTTTCCTTTCAATTGCCCTCTCCTACACACTCTGGCATGTGCACAACACACATGCACACATGCAACTCTGCATTTATAAACTTTGAATTGGTTACTATAAACTTTGCATTGGTTCACCTGTTGATGTGGTAAGCTTTCTAAAGTTGTTACTTTTTATTTCAAATTGGCTCCCTTTTGCTATCTCATTGTGAGTTGTTTTCAATTGTATTGGTGTGTAAAATGCATGGACACAGGGACACAACTTCATGCTTCTAGGCTTGGGATTCTAATTTAATTTCTAAGACCAGTTTCTCATTCTAGAGAATTTCACACTTTTAAACTGTTTAAGGGCCATGAAAGTTTTAGATCAAGCTGATATTTGTGTCATTTCTGAAGGTCCACGAAAGAAAAAGAACCTGCCAGAATTTGGTATTGTCACTCAATGCATTGCGCCTCAAAGAGTCAATGACCAATGTCTGACAAATGTTCTTCTGAAGATAAATGCCAAGGTGAGCTGTCACTGAAATATCATGTCCCTTCCCTATGGACTTTTAGGTGTGATCTCTCTGTCTAGCTGACAACCTCCTTTCCTTTCTTTTCAACAGCTTGGTGGAATGAATTCTTTACTTGCAGTTGAACGCTCACTTTCCATTCCCCTGATTTCTGAATTTCTCACAATCATCCTGGGGATGGATATATCACATGGTTCCCCAGGCCAGTCCGACGTGCCGTCAATTGCGGCGATAAGATAAGATGCATGATTTTTCTTTTAAACTGTTAGTCATAGAGTGACAGTACTTGTTTTAATTCTCTTGGATGGATAATGAATGTATTTGTGAATGTAAATGAAAATAAAGAACTTATAATATATATATATATATATATATATATATATATATATATATATATATATATATATATATATATATATATATATATATATATATATATGTGTGTGTGTGTGTGTGTGTTATCAATGGAGGATACCTTATTTAGGGGGACATGAAATTCTTCTAGCTTATGGTATGGTGCCCAATATTGGTTGTATGTTACTAGTATGTAGTAGATAATACTAGGTTCAATAGTAGATAATACTAGAGAATACCTAAACCCAATCTGAACCCGAAACCGAACCTGATTCCCTAAACCTAAACTTAGACCTATAACCTAAACCTAAACCTAAACCTATAACCTAAACCTAAACCTATGACCTAAACCTATAACCTAAACCTAAACCTATGACCTAAAGCTATAACCTATAACCTATAACCTATAACTTAGACCTAAACCTATAACCTATGACCTAAACCTATGACCTAAACCTATAACCTAAACCTAAACCTATGACCTATAACCTAACCCTAAACCTAAACCTAAAACCTAAACCTAAACCTAAAACCTAAATGTATTCTCAAATCCCTAAACCTAAACCTATAAACTAAAACCTAAAACCTAAACCCAAACCTAAACCCGATCCCAAACTCGAACCCGATTTCTTAAACCTATACCTTAACTGATTCTCAATTCCCTAAAGCTATAACCTATAACCTAAACCTAAACCTATAACTTAAACCTATAACCTTAACTTAAACCTAAAACCTAAACCTAAACCTAAAACCTAAGGGCCTGTTTGGACGGGCAGACTGGATGGGATTAGATTGTATTGGAAGGGATTGGAAGGAGCAATCTCGAGATTGGCCGGGCATGCCAAACAGGCGCGTTGAACTTCTTCCTGGATTGGAGCAATCCCATAGGATTGCCAGCAATCCCATAGGATTGCCAGCAATCCATTAACATCACCATCATTACCTTGAAATCCACCCAATCCCTCCTAATCCCATCTATTTTGCCTGGGACATGTTTGGGTGGACGGATTAGAAGGGATTGGCCAGGCATAATCCCGGGATTGGCCAAGTGGGCCAAACATAATCGGTGGTAGATTCCCTGGATATAGCAATCTACTCACGCAGCCATCATTACCTGTCATCCACCCTAATACAATCTAATCCCATGGGATGGGCCCGTCCAAACACGTCCTAAATGTATTCTCAAATCCCTAAACCTATAACCTATAACCTATAACCTAAACCCAAACTTAAACCTATAACCTAAAACCTAAACCTAAACCTATTCTCAAATCCCAAGACCTATACTTATAACCTAAACTTAATCCTTAACCTATAACCCAAACCTATACTTATAACCTTAACCTAAACTTATAATCTTAACTTAAACCTATTCTCAAATCCCATAACCTATACTTATAACCTAAACCTAAACCTATAATCTATACTTACAACCTTAACCTAAACTTATAACCTTAACCTAAACCTATTCTCAAATCCCAAAAAATATACTTATAACCTTAACCTAAACCTGTACTTATAACCTTAACCTAAACCTATAACCTAAACATATACCTAAAACCTAAATATATTCTCAAATCCCTAATCCTATACTTATAACCTACAACATTAACCTAAACCTATACTTATAACCTAAACCTATTCTCAAATTCCAAAACCTATAACCTAAACCTAAACCTATAACCCAAACCTATAACCTATAACCTATAACCTAAACTCAATTCCCTAAACCTTAACCTATAACCTAACCTAAACCTAAACCTATAACCTACACTTATAACCTAAAACTAAACCTATAACTTTAACATAAACGTAAAACCTAAACTTAAATCTAAAACGTAAATGTATTTTCAAATCCCTAAACCTAAACCTATAATCTACAACATTAACATAAACTTATAACGTACAACATTAACCTAAACTTATAACCTTAATTTAAACCTATTCTCAAATCCCAAAACCTATAACCTAAATCTAAACCTAAACCTAAACCTTAACCTATAACCTTAACTTATAACCTAAACCTATAACCTAAACTCAATTCCCTAAACGTTAACCTATAACCTAACCTAAACCTAAACCTATAACCTATACTTATAACCTAAACCTAAACCTAAACCTAAACATTAAATCTAAACTTAAACCTATACTTATCACGTAAACCTATTCTTATAACCTAAACCTATACTTATAACCTAAACCTATTTTCAAATCCTAAAACCTATAACCTAAACCTAAACCTTAACCTAAACCTAAACCTATAACCTAAACCTATAACCTATAACCTAAACCTAAAACCTAAACCTAAACCTACACTTATAACTTATAACTTAAACCTATAACATAAACATAAACCTAAAACTCAAACGTAAACCCGATCTCAAACCCGAACATGATTTCCTAAACCTAAACCTTAACATATTCTCAAATCCCTAAACCTAAACCTACACCTAATTAATCCTAATCTCAACTCCCTAACCTAAACTTGAAAACCCAAACCCAAACCTAATCCCAAACCCAAACTCGATTTCCTAAACCTAAACTTATAACCTTAACTTAAACCTATTCTCAAATCCCAAAACCTATAACCTAAACCTAAACCTAAACCTAAACCTTAACCTAAACCTAAACCTTAACCTATAACCTAAACCTTATAACCTAAACCTATAACCTAAACTCAATTCCCTAAACGTTAACCTATAACCTAACCTAAACGTAAACCTATAACTTACACTTAAAACCTAAACCTAAACCTATAACCTTAATCTAAACATAAAACCTAAACCTAAACCTACACTTATAACCTAAACCTATTCTCAAATCCCAAAACCTATAACCTAAACCTTAACCTAAACCTAAACCTATAACCTAAACCCAAAACTTAAACCTAAACCTACACTTATAACACTACCCAAAAAAGGGTTAAAGGATACAGACCACGCTAGTTTTTTGTTATGGATTTAAACCATAGCTATAGTTGCTACGGTTTTAATGTGTAGCTAAAAGAGTGCCCCACCATTAATAATTAACGGTGGTGTAATGGGTTCTACAGGGTTTAAAAAATAATATGTATGCTATCTAAGCCATCCATATATTTTGAAATATTATTATAGGGCATAAAACCAAAAATTAGTTAGATTGAAGGCTAAAGTGGACCACACGGTAGGAAACATAGAGATTAAATCACATGTGCATCCTATGGTGTGGTCCACTTGGGCCTTCTATCTACTATATTTTTGGAATTATTCGCTAAAATTATTTACTAAAATTAATGGATGGAATGGATAATGAAAATACATCATGGTGGGCCCCACGGAGCCCCTTCCAGGAGCGTCCATGGGTCCCAAAGTCCAAAAAAGGGCGCGCGCTCAAAACGTAGCAGTGCCCGAAGCTCCCCTCATTTCTCTCTCTCTCTCTCCCTCACTCCGTTCCCTAGCCCCTTCTCTTCCTCCCTCTCTATCTCTCCCTTCCCTAATCCTCTCTCTCTCTCTCTCTCTCTCTCTCTCTCTCCGTGGCCATATCTCCAAATTCGTTTGAAGCGGCGGCAGGGAAGACGAACGGTAATTCTTCTGTCATGTCTCCCACCGCTCGGATCCCTCGATCTCCTCTCCGATTCTTGGGATTTCCACATCGATCGAATCCTCCTTGTCAGCTTCCTTCCGCCAAATCCTATAACCCCCTAAAACCCTAAAAAATAAAACCCCTAAATCTCCTATTTCTCTCTCTTCCACCTGTCCATCTCGATTTCTGTTTGTAGCTGCCATTCATATTTGCCGTCACTTGTACTCTTCATAATGATATTGGTTTCCATCTTGATTTATGTTTGTATTTATCTAGATATGGTAAGCTCTTAGCTTCAGCTACACCATTATGCAACCGGCCGTGAATCAAGGGTCATTATTGCTCCTACCCTTTTGAAATCTCATCTTTTTAGGTAAACATATCTTTTTCTAGACCTCAAAAATGTTATATTTATGATATTGGAGCTTTTTGTACACATCATGATACTTTAGATGAGGCTGACAATGTTTAACTCTTGGCCAGTTACCAAGGTTATGTTAGTGCTGCTTTGGTGCTTGGCGGTGTTGATTTTAATGGACTGCATTTGCACTGTAAGTTTAATTTTGCATATAGGCATATGAAGGATGCAGCATTTTTTGCATAATTTTTTGTGATTGAACAATTATCTTATGCAGATATACCCTCACGGTTCAACTGACACTCTGCCATTTGCAACCATAGGCTCTGGTTCTCTTGCTGCGATGGCCATCTTTGAGTCAAAATACAGAGAGGGCCTAACTATAAGTTTGCTTGCTAGATTTGCATTTTTCTCCTTAGTCAATGTTTTGCGTCATCATTGTTATGTTGTCATTGAGAAAGAACACAGAAGGCTGTGCCAAAGAGGTAGGGCTTACATGGATGCTTTTCCAGAACAGAGCAGCCTGTAGCTGCTGAGATCCTTTTGAGAAAGAGTGACACATCCTCATGAACCAAGCTAGCCTTTCGAGAAGGATAACAAACAGGAGTCTCAGACTAAATTAGACCATTTAACATGATTTCAGGCTAGAAGCTGTTCTGGTCTTCTTTTTTTTTTTTTCTCTTTTTGTGGTGGATGGTTCATATTACATTTTTAGGATTGTATGGACAAAGTATCAGATCGATTATCGTCCTGTTGCCACTGAAAAATGAGTTTATCTCATTTTAATTAACAATTAGAGATTTTGATAAGGATAAAAAATAATCTCTAAAACCCATAATTTACATATGATATTTAGGACATAATTACAGTTAATATCATTTTTTCAATGCAGTTAGACAAGGCCTAAGTGTATGTGGACATACATGTAGTATTTTAATCTTCATTTGGTAACCATCAAATCGTATTATGGATTGTTTATTAGAACTGTTCTAATATACACATTATTGAGTTAAATTCCAATTGCAATTAGTCCCTCTAATAACAAGCTTGTTTTCGTGGCCGAAAGAAAGAAAGAACAGGGAATGAAAGATTAGTGATGTCCTTTGAACTAAGGATTCTTGATCTTGTTGAGATTGTTCATGCATTTTGTTCATTGCAAATTCCACCCTGGAACAAGGATATCTTTATTTTCAGTTGCATCCTACAAATATTTTGTTAACCTATCACAGTGGCGGGTGACTTTCTTTAGGTTGATTCCAGTGCGATCTTTAGGTTAGATTCTTTTTTAAGTTCAAATTAAATTTGATTTCTAGTTGTTGTCTTTATTTTGATTCAAATTAAATTTGATTTCTAGTCGTTGTCTTTGTTATGGTTTGATTAGGAATGTGCATATCCTTTGTTATTACCATTTAGGTTTGAGTCTTGTGATGCATGCAAATTCCATCTAACTTACAAATTTCCTTTTAAAATTGTTCATTTACAGGGAGGACCTTGTGGTATTTTTGGTGCCTACTATCCTGAATGGATTATTATTATGGAGGTACAGTTATGCTTTTCCATGAACTTGATCATCATTCATGAAAATGATAACCTCATGAAGTTTTTAATTTCTGCAAGTTTACTGTTCATGCGCATAGGCAGCCATCTAATGCCGCCACATCTACTAGCATAGCGCACACAAGTGTAATTCATCAGGTTGCTGTGTAGATGCACCAGTCCTAAAATTAGGCCTTCCCACTCATCATGTTGCACCAGCCCTAAACTCTTGGTCGCATGCAGAACCAGTGGCAGAGAATTGTCTATCGTTTGTCTGAGTTTGGGTTATCATTCCATTTGACATCTTATGTTGGAAATGTGCAGCTTGAGGTAGATTCAACAGAGCGATTCTGTCAAGAAGTTGTGGTTGCAAGGTTTGTATCTGAAGCTATTGGAAGGGGTCAGGCAAGGGCTGAAACTGAAGCAGCTGCATAGGCCATCATTAATTCCAAGAACCGTGAAATTTCACAGCTGCAAGATAAGGTGTCGTACTATGAAGTTGTGAACCATTGGATGTGCTAGAGGAATCAGGAAGTTAAAGGTATGGATTCTCTATTGCCTTTGTTTTCAGTTTCCTTTCGGTCATGCATCATATCATGTGCATATTGCCCAACACTTCTTTACTTTGTAATGGGTGCCACTGCTAGCTAACTATCATAATAATAAAAAATCTGCATATTTGCAATTTTATCCACTGGACTATCTGAATTTCCTTTTTTTGAGTTCTCATCAATTTTTTTCTCCAATTTTATCCACTGGACTGTTTGAATTTCCTTTCAGTTCCTCTAAAAGTAAGCTCTCTCTCTCTCTCTCTCTCTCTCTCTCTCTCTCTCTCTCTCTCTCTCTCTCTCTATCAAAATGCATAAAGGTTGGATGAGACATTCCATTAGTTCTGGGCACTTGTGAGAATGTGGACGCAATCTAGAGATTCTGGACCCATTTTTTAAAATGTCATATTCATGTGGCTTATATTTCCATTGGGTGCAAGTAACTGGTGTTTTAAAATCTGGACGCGATGTGGACCCATTTTTGTGGGCAGTTTGGTCAAATGGGGTTTTCTGTACAAATGGGGTCCATGGTTCAGCGGTCCAAACTGTTTGTAAAATGCACGAGCTGAAATTTGTACAGTGATGAATTTTTGTACAAATGGGGTCGATGGTTCAGCAAATATGTGTTCTAACTTTGTTTTCTCATCAGGTCCACCATAACTCTTTTAGTAACTTCTTTTATAGAAGTAATGATGGTTCATATAGATAATCTCCTAAATGTCAATGATCATAGATAGTAAGAGCAAGGTTTTTGCAAATTATTGTGGACCATTTCATTAATGAGCATGTGATTCCAGTGGCTGATTCTTTTGAGACAGATTATAGTTCCTAAGGAAAGGTATTACTCAACCTTCTACACATTTATAGGCTTCTGAAAGATGTTATTATTTTATTCCACTTTGTTATCAGGCTAGTTTGAAACATGTTATGAAATTATGGCATGATTCTGGATTTAAAGAAGGCATATAATAAGGAAGGATCATTGTTACCTTACAAAGCTTGTATATAGGAGTAAGTATTCTGAAATGGGGTAGTGCTATTTGTGCAAAAATGCAATTTTACATGCATATATATACAAGAAATTTCTGACCTTTCTATATTTCATGAAGTGACTGAAATTATTTCAAAAATCAAAAGATTTGTTGAATCATTTACAAATCTTTTGTCGAGATATGATTGATACAGAGAATAGTCATGCAATCGAGGCATGCACGGGAGTAAAATCCAAACTTCCCAAATAGTGGGACCCACTTTAGATGAGGTATGGGCGTTTAGCGCCATAGGACAAAATCTCATGTGATTGAGTGGGCACTACCATCAAAATCATTCCTCATTTTTTCGGAGTGCTGGCGGGAGTTGCAAATCTTTTTGTTTTTATACTAGTAAATTTGTGGCTTTGGCCTTTTTGTAATACAATCATCAATGTTTAAAAAAAAAGGGGGGGGGGGGGGGGCGCGGTGTAGGGGGTATTTAGGGCCATGACAGGAACTAGATCTTTATGCATTAGTCCTTGCACTTTTGTATCACCTACATGGAATAGTACATACATAATTATGTATCCATTTGGTATGCTTATCTTATATGCTAAATGATTAAAAAATAATAGGATATGTCTAAAACTGTATCCAGCTATATCCTATATGTGGTATCCTGTTGACAATGGGTATTTAGTACTTTTGTCCTAAATCCATGGTAAGAAGAACACATTTATGCTTTACTCCAGACAAGAATCGTCTACAACACCTCTTTTACGCAGCTGCTTCGAACACTTGAGCTCTCTAGAGCCCACCAAGCTGTATATGTAAATCTACTCTCTTATGGTTGAAGGCGTGATTAAAGTAATAAGTAGTTATCATATGGTTGAAGGCATGATTGGAGCTTGGCTGGTGGCTGTGTTAGTAGTTGTTTGTAGTTAAAGCAAGGCATGGAACTTTGAAGGATTTTGTCATCCCTCTTGAGAGGCTATGCACGCTAGCCTTCTTAGATGGTAACCCTCTTGAGAGGCTATGCATGCCAATCATTGATCATACATAATCATTAAGTGATCAAGTCCGAAATTCACAAATACAAAAAATTGAGTTGAACTATGATGGTTTTACTATCATTGAAATATTACCCTTGTAGTGAGTCTAATTAAGGTATAGATAATATATGGTTTTAGTTCATGGTAAATGGTACCTTTTATTGTGGATCACCCCTGGACCAAAGACCTGGTACCTATTGTTGTCAGTCCGTATTGATTTCGCTAATTGTAATAGAAAACAGACTCAAGCTCAAGTTCGTATTGATATCCTGGCTTTTTGTCAATTCATTCGTATAATTTTTTTGTTTTGTCAATGCAGCTAGGTACAACATTGGTGCAGTTATCTTACTCTGGGCACCTGTAGTCTTGGTATGTCGCATTGTCCTTCAATAATTTAATATATCGAGATTTCTTTCCCATTATCATTTACATTTTTCTTCTCAATCGATACTTGGAAGTTAATATAATCATTTACTCAGTTTTACAATCTTTAAAATCTTTATATGTAAATCTGTACCCATATGCATTGTAGGAGAAACTAAAAAACTTACTCATTCTCAGATTGCATTGTGGAATATACATCCATTATTCAAAGAAAGGGCGACATTCTAAGCACTCACGTACACTTTCTCTCCTTGCTAGCTAAATTGGTGAGTCTTCTTTCCTTCATACTATATGATTCATTGATGAAGTGGCTTGGCCATTTGGACAGGCCCATGTTTATATATGATCTTGAAATTGATGAAGTAGATTCAGATGTGCGTCAGAGCTATTCGGATGTTGAGCGGGGGTTCGTGAATGGTGAAAACCGCTGTTATGACCATGATGAAGCTGTCCATTTTCTATGGACAGTATTAGAGGGGCCTGGCCATTTGGACAAGCCGTGTTTATGTATTTACTCGAAATTAATGGAGCAGACCTGGATGTGCGTCGGAGCTATCCAGATGAGCGAGGGTCCCTGGAAGGTGGGAACCGCTGTTATGACTATGATGAAGCTGTTCATTTCCTATAGACAGTATTGGAGGGGACTGACCATTTGGACAGGCCTTGTTTATATATTTGCTTGAAATTAATGGAGCAGACTAGGATGTGCGTCGGAGCTATCCGGATGAGCGGGGGTCTGTGGAAGGTGGGAACTTCTGTTATGACCATGATGAAGTTGTCCATTTTCTATGGATAGTATTAGAGGGGCCTGGCCATTTAGACAGGTCGTGTTTATGTATTTGCTGAAAATTAATGGAGCAGACCCGGATGTGCGTTAGAGCTATGCGGATGAGCGGGGGTCTCGGAAGGTGGGAACTGCTGTTATGACCATGTTGAAGCTATCCATTTTCTATAAACAGCATTGGAGGGGCCTGGTCATTTGGACAGCCGTGTTTATATATCTGTATTTGCAGGGACCACACCCTTAACCTAAACCACACCCTAAACCTATAACCTAAACCTATTCTCAATTCCCTAAATCTATTCTCAAATCCCAAAACCTAAACATATAACATAAACCTAGATCTTAACCTATAACCTATAATCTAAAATCTAAACCCAAACCTAAACCCGATCTCGAACCCGAACCTGAACCCGATTTCATAAACCTAAACCTTAACCTAAACCTATTCTCAAATCTCAAAACCTATACCTATAAATTAAACCTAAACCTTAACCTAAACCTATTCTCAAATCCCAAAACTTATACTTATAACCTAAACCTAGACCTTAACCTAAATGTAAACCCGATCCCGAACCCGATTTCATAAACCTAAACCTTAACCTAAACCTATAACTTATAACCTAAACCTAAAACCTAAATGTATTCTCTAATTTTTAAACCTAAACCTACACCTAATCCTAATCTTAACTACTTAAACTAAACCTAAACTTGAAAATCCAAACCTAAACCTGAACCCAATTTCCTAAACCTAAACCTTAACTTATTCTCAATTCCCTAAAGCTATAACCTATAACCTATAACCTAAACCTAACCTAAACCTATAACTTAAACCTATAACCTTAACCTAAACCTAAAACCTAAACCTTAACCTAAACTTATTCTCAAATCCCAAAACCTATACTTATAGCCGAAATCTAAAACTTAACCTTAACCTATAACCCAAACCTAAACCTATACCTAATCCTAATCTCAACTCCCTAACCTAAACTTGAAAACCCAAACCTAAACCCGATCGCGAACCCAAATCCAATTTCATAAACCTATACTTATAACCTTAACCTAAACCTATTCTCAAATCCCAAAACCTATAACCTAAACCTAGACCTAGACCTTAACCTCAACATAAACCTATACTTATAACCTATAACCTAAACCTATAACCTAAACTTATAACCTTAACCTAAACCTATTCTCAAATCCCAAAGCCTATACCTATAACCTAAACCTAGACCTTAACCTAAATGTAAACCCGATCCTGAACCCGAAACCGATTTCATAAACCTAAACCTATAACCTATAACCTAAACCTAAAACCTTAACCTAAAACTAAACCTAAACCTATAACATTAACCTAAACCTAAACCTAAAACCTAAATGTATTCTCAAATTCCTAAACCTAAACCTACACCTAATCCTAATTTCAACTACTTAACCTAAACTTGAAAATCCAAACCTAAACCCGATCCCGATTTCCTAAACCTAAACCTTAACCTATTCTCAATTTCCTAAAGCTATAACCTATAACCTATAACCTAAACCCAATCTAAACCTATAACCTAAACCTTTTACCTTAACCTAAACCTAAACCTAAACCTAAACCTATAACCTAAACCTATAAACTAAAACCTAAACCTAAACCTAAATGTATTCTCAAATTCCTAAACCTAAACCTAAACCTAAACCTACACCTAATCCTAATCTCAACTGCTTAACCTAAACCTAAACTTGAAAACCCAAACCTAAACCCAATCCCGAACCCGAACCTGACTTCCTAAACCTAAACCTTAACCTATTCTCAATTCCCTAAGGCTATAACCTATAACCTATACCTAAACCTAATTTAAACTTATAACCTAAACCTAAACCTAAACCCAAACCTAAACCGAAAACTTAAACCTAAACCTATAACCTAAACTTATAAACTAAAACCTAAACCTAAACCTAAAACCTAAATGTATTCTCAAATTCCTAAACCTAAACCTACACCTAATCCTAATCTCAACTACTTAACCTAAACCTAAACTTGAAAACCCACTATAAGAAATCCTACTTTTAGCGACAAAAATTTTCGTCTCTAAAAGCTAAATTTTCATAGCTAAAGGTTTTTAGCGACGAAAATTTTTGTCGCTAATACACCGCCCCTATAAAGTTTCAACAACCAAACAATTTAAATTGTTGCTAAATGAAAGCTTTTTAGCTACGAAACTTTCGTCGCTAAAAAAACTGTATAGGACTTTTAGCAACGAAAATTTTTGTTGGTTTCGTCGCTAAAAAAACTGTATAGGACTTTTAGCAGTGAAAATTTTTGCTATAAAAAATAAATGTTCCACTTTCACTGCTATAAAAATCCATGGAAGACTTTTTGCAGCGAAAACTTTCGTCGCTACAAAACTGTACAAGACTTTTAGTAGCGAAACTTTTCGCTGTAAAAAATAATTGTTCCACTTTTAGCAACGAAAATTTTCGTTACTAAAAAATCTTTGGAAAACTTTTAGCAGCGAAAATTTTCGCTGCTAAAAATATTCATTCAACTTTTCGCGAGGACACTTTTCGTCGCTAAAAAAATATTACAAGACTATTAGCAGCGAAAAGTTTTGCTGCTAAAAATATATTTTTAGTTTTCGCGACGAACAATTTCACAGCAAAAAATATTTTACAAGACTTTTAGCAACAAAAATTTCATCCCTATAATATTTTTAAAAATGGTTAGCAACGAAAAATTTCGTCGCTAAAAATAGGTACATAACTTTTAGCGGCGAAAAATTTCATCGCTAAAAGTCTCTTTTTTTAAATGTCCAATAGAAAATTTCGTGCAAAATACCTAATAGACACCTGTTGCAATATATTTCATCATATTCATCTTGATATACCTGTTATATTATTATATTCATATTCACATCCTGATATACACCTGTTATATATCATATTTTTCCTGATATACACCTGTTATATCATAATACACCTGTCAAATTTCATCATATTCACATTCAGATCCATCTAACCTAAACTTGTAGATCCATCCAAACATAAACTACATACATCCAAACACAAACAATCTTATACACATCACATTCATTCATGCATAAATACATATAAGTTTAACATCATAAATAAAAAAGAAAAAATCATAAAGATGAAGGCAAAGGTGGTGGGGCATCAGTAGGTAAACGTGCAACGAAAGTTTGAAACATCTCCGTCATTCATTGCTCATGCTCCACCCGCATCTCCTCCATCTTCCTCTCCTACTCCTTTTGCCTCGCCAACTGATCCTCCATCTTCCTCTCCTGCTCCTCCCTCTGCCTCTTCAGCTCCTTCATCATCTTCCTCTCCTGCTCCTCCCTCTGCCTGTCCAGCTGATCTCTGATGTCATCGATGACAACCCGTAGCTACTGAACCTCTCTCTTTGCGGTATCAGCTTGGCATACGGCGCTGTCGCCAACGATGACGGATCGGCTGGAAGCAGCTCTAGCGGGTGCCATGAGCTTGGCACCATGGCCAAGCCCACGTACATATCCAAAATGGGTGCCAAGCACCTGACTCAGGATCTCTGGCTCACTCCGCTGAGTACCATCAGGAGTGGGCTGACTGCGTAAGGTGTCCATCTCCTCCTGTAATGAAAACATATGAATTTTCATAATAAATGACATTATTATAATTTAATGTAATTAAATTTTACAATGTAATGATTTTTACCCAAATCTCGCTGGCTTTAGGATGTACCCAAGATCCACTCGCTTGCCGACAGTGAGTCCCTTTGTAGAAGTCTACTGGTCCGGGCTCCTGGCTAGTGACGGAATCTCGCTGCGCAAACGAAAGGAAAATAGAGTTAATATAAATGCATGGAAAGAATATAAAAATTATCAGTAATTTCTTACCATGTTGTGACGAAGTCGTACAAATGATTTTGAACTAGCTACGTGGTTCACTTCTAACTTTCTCCTGTTGTCAGAATTTATTTTGCTCCTCTTCTGAACACATTATACATAATGCATTGTTATTAATTACGAATTTAATTATTATGTTAAGATATCGTAAATATGTAAATATTACCTGAAAAGAATCAGACGAAAACCTATCATAGAGTATCCGCCAGTCCTCATGGGTCACGTGAGGCGGTGCGAACTGTGCAGGCTCCTCGTGGCTCACGGACCGCTTGTACTGCTGGTATAACTTACCGCGGTAAGCCTTGAACCGCTCCTTCATCATGTCATCGATGGCATAAGAGATGTGCGGAACACTCAAATCCAAGTGAAATTTATCCTGTAGTTTCGTAAATAATAGATTAAGGCAATAACTTATTAAGAAAATAACTTAGTCATAAATAAACTTTTATAAAATAAATTAGAATTCATAAGTATAGGTTAAGGTTAAGGTTAAGGTTTAGGTTTAGGATAAGGTTTAGGTTAAGGTTATGATTTAGGTTTAGGTTATAGGTTATAGCTATAGGGAATTGAGAATAGGTTAAGGTTTTCGGTTTATGAAATCGAGTTCGGGTTAGGGTTTAGGTTTGGGTTTTCAAGTTTAGATTTAGGTTTAGGTTAGGGAGTTGAGATTAGGATTGGGTGTAGGTTTAGGTTTAGGGATTTGAAAATAGGTTAAGGTTTAGGTTTAGGAAATCGGGTTCAGGTTCGGGATCAGGTTTAGGCTTGGGTTTTCAAGTTTAGGTTTAGGTTTAGGTTTAGGTTAGGGAGTTGAGATTAGGTGTAGGTTTTGGTTTAGGGATTTGAGAATAAATTCAGGTTTTAGGTTTAGGTTTAGGTTATAGGTTATAAGTGTAGGTTATAGGTTTAGATTTAAGTTACGTTATAGGTTAAGGTTTAGGGAATTGAGAATAGGTTAAGGTTTAGGTTTAGGAAATCGGGTTTGGGTTTGGGATCAGGTTTAGGTTTGGGTTTTCAAGTTTAGGTTTAGGTTAAGTAGTTGAGATTAGGATTCTATGTAGGTTTAGGTTTAGGAATTTGAGAATACATTTAGGTCTTAGGTTTAGGTTTAGGTTTTGGTTTTGGTTTAGGTTATAGGTTTTGGTTTAGGTTATAGGATATAGGTTTAGGATAAGGTTTAGGTTTAGGTTTAGGTTATAGGTTTTGAGATTTGGGAATAGTTTTAGGTTACAAGTATAGGTTTAGGTTAGGTTATAGGTTTTGGGATTTGATAATGGGTTCGGGTTTAGGTTATAGGTTTTGGTTTTGGTTTAGGTTATAGGTTTTGGTTTATGTTATAGGTTATAGGTTTAGGATAAGGTTTAGGTTTAGGTTTAGGTTATAGGTTTTGGGATTTGAGAATGGGTTCGGGTTTAGGTTATAGGTTTTGATTTTGGTTTAGGTTATAGGTTTTTGGGATTTGAGAATGGGTTCGAGTTTAGGTTATAGGTTTTGGTTAAGGTTATAGGTTATAGGTTTAGGTTTAGGTTAAGGTTAGGTTTAGGTTATAGGTTTTGAGATTTGGGAATAGTTTTAGATTATAAGTATAGGTTTAGGTTAGGTTATAGGTTAAGGTTTAGGGATAGGTTACAAGTTTTGGGATTTGAGATTGGGTTCGGGTTTTGGTCATTGGTTTTGGTATTGGTTTAGGTTATAGGTTTTAGGATTTGAGAATGGGTTCGGGTTTAGGTTATAGGTTTTGGTTTTGGTTTAGGTTATAGGTTTTGGGATTTGGGAATGGGTTCGTGTTTAGGTTATAGGTTTTGGTTAAGGTTATAGGTTATAGGTTTTGGTTTTGGTTAAGGTTAGGTTTAGGTTATAGGTTTTAGGATTTGAGAATAGTTTTAGGTTATAAGTATAGGTTTAGGTTAGGTTCTAGGTTTTGGGATTTGAGAATGGGTTTGGGTTTATGTTATAAGTTTTGGTTTTCGTTTATGTTATAAGTTTTGTTTTAGGTTATAGGTTATAGGTTTAGGATAAGGTTTAGGTTTAGGTTTAGGTTATAGGTTTTGGGATTTGAGAATGGGTTCGGGTTTAGGTTATAGGTTTTAGTTTTGGTATAGGTTATAGGTTTTGGGATTTGAGAATGGGTTCGGGTTTAGATTATAGGTTTTGGTTTTGGTTTAGGTTATAGGTTTTGGTTAAGGTTATAGGTTATAGGTTTAGGTTTAGGTTAAGGTTAGGTTTAGGTTATAGGTTTTGGGATTTGACAATAGTTTTAGGTTATAAGTATAGGGTTTGGTTAGCTTATAGGTTTTAGGATTTGAGAATGGGTTTGGGTTTAGGTTATAGGTTTTGGTTTTGGTTTAGGTTATAGGTATAGGTTGAGGTTATAGGTTATAGGTTAAGATTAGGTTTAGGTTATAGGTATTGGGATTTGGGAATAGTCTTAGGTTAAGTATAGGTTTAGATTAGGTTATAGGTTTTAGGATTTGATAATAGGTTCGTGTTTAGGTTATACGTTTTGGTTTTGGTTTAGGTTTTAGGTTTTAGTTAAGGTTATAGGTTATAAGTTTAGGTTTAGGTTAAGGTTAGGTTTAGCTTATAGGTTTTAGGATTTGAGAATAGTTTTAGGTTATAAGTATAGGTTTAGGTTAGGGTATAGGTTTTGGGATTTGTTAATGTGTTCAAGTTTAGGTTATAGGTTTTGGTTTTGGTTTAGGTTATAGGTTTTGGTTTTGGTTATAGGTTATAGGTTTAGGATAAGGTTTAGGTTATAGGTTTTGGGATTTGAGAATGGTTTCGGGTTTAGGTTATAGGTTTTGGTTTTCGTTTAGGTTATAGGTTTTATTTTAGGTTAGAGGTTATAGGTTTAGGATAATTAAGGTTTAGGTTTAGGTTTTGGTTATAGGTTTTGGGATTTGAGAATGGGTTTGGGTTTAGGTTATAAGTTTTGGTTTTGGATTAGGTTATAAGTTTTAGGATTTGAGAATGGGTTCGGGTTTAGGTTATAGGTTTTGGTTAATGTTATAGGTTATAGGTTTAGGTTTGGATTACAGTTAGGTTTAGGTTATAGGTTTTGGGATTTGCAATAGTTTTAGGTTATAAGTATAGGTTTAGGTTAGGTTATAGGTTTTGGGATTTGAGAATGGGTTCGGGTTTAGGTTATAGGTTTTGGTTTTAGTTTAGGTTATAGGTTTTGGTTAAGGTTATAGGTTATAGGTTTAGGTTTATGTTTTGGTTTAGGTTATAGGTTTTGGTTTAGGTTTAGGTTATAGTTTTTGAGATTTGAGAATGGGTTCGGGTTTAGGTTATAGGTTTTAGTTTTGGTTTAGGTTATAGGTTTTGGGATTTGAGAATGGGTTCGGGTTTAGGTTATAGGTTTTGGTTTTGGTTATAGGTTATAGGTTTAGGATAAGGTTTAGGTTATAGGTTTTGGGATTTGGGAATGGGTTCGGGTTTAGGTTATAGGTTTTGGTTTTGGTTTAAGTTATAGGTTTTGGGATTTGAGAATGGGTTCGAGTTTAGGTTATAGGTTTAGTTTTAAGTTAAGGTTAGGTTTAGGTTATAGGTTTTAGGACTTGGCAATAGTTTTAGGTTATAAGTATAGGTTTGGGTTAGGTTATAGGTTTTGAGACTTGAGAATGGGTTCGGGTTTAGGTTATAGGTTTTGGTTAAGGTTATAGGTTATAGGTTTAGGTTTAGGTTAAGGTTAGGTTTAGGTTATAGGTTTTGGGATTTGGGAATAGTTTTAGGTTAAAAGTATAAGTTTAAGTTAAGTTATATGTTAAGGTTTAGGGATAGGTTATAGGTTTTAGGATTTGGGAATAGTTTTCGGTTATAAGTGTAGGTTTAGGTTAGGTTATAGGTTAAGGTTTAGGGATAGGTTATAGGTTTTGGGATTTGGGAATAGTTTTAGGTTATAAGTATAGGTTTAGGTTAGGTTATCGGTTAAGGTTTAGGGATAGGTTATAGGTTTTGGGATTTGAGAATGGGTTTGGGTTTAGGTTATAGTTTTTAGTTTTGGTTTAGGTTATAGCTTTTGGTTAAGGTTATAGGTTTAGGTTATGGTTTAGGTTTAGGTTATAGGTTTTGGGATTTGGGAATAGTTTTAGGTTATAAGTATAGGTTTAGGTTAGGTTATAGGTTTTGATATTTGATAATGGGTTCGGGTTTAGGTTATAGGTTTTGGTTTTGGTTTTGGTTATAGGTTATAAGTTTAGGTTTAGGTTAAGGTTAGGTTTAGGTTATAGGTTTTGGGATTTGAGAATAGTTATAAGTTAGAAGTATAGGTTTAGGTTAGGTTATAGGTTTTGGGATTTGATAATGGGTTTTGGTTTAGGTTATAGGTTTTGGTTTTGGTTTAGGTTATAGGTTTTGGTTTTGGTTATAGGTTATAGGTTTAAGATAAGGTTTAGGTTATAGGTTTTGGGATTTGAGAGTGGGTTCGGGTTTAGGTTATAGGTTTTAGTTTAGGTTATAGGTTATAGGTTTAGGCTAAGGTTTAGGTTATAGGTTTTGAGATTTGAGAATGGGTTCGGGTTTAGGTATAGGTTTTGGTTTTTGTTTAGTTTATAGGTTTTGTTTTAGGTTATAGGTTATAGGTTTAGGATAAGGTTTAGGTTATAGGTTTTGGGATTTGAGAATGGGTTCGGGTTTAGGTTATATGTTTTGGTTTTGGATTCGGTTATAGGTTTTGGGATTTGAGTATGGGTTCGGGTTTAGGTTAACGGTTTTGGTTTTGGTTTAGGTTATAGGTTTTGGTTAAGGTTATAGGTTATAGGTTTAAGTTTAGGTTAAGGTTAAGTTTAGGTTATAGGTTTTGGGATTTGGCAATAGTTTTACGTTTTAAGTATAGGTTTAGGTTTGGTTATAGGTTTTGGGATTTGAGAATGGGTTCGGGTTTAGGTTATAGGTTTTGGTTTTGGTTTAGGTTATAGGTTTTTGTTAAGGTTATATGTTATAGGTTTAGGTTTAGGTTAAGGTTAGGTTTGGGTTATAGGTTTTGGGATTTGGGAATAGTTTTAGGTTATAAGTATAGGTTTAGGTTAGGTTATAGGTTTTAGGATTTGATAATGGGTTCGGGTTTAGGTTAGGTTATATGTTAAGGTTTTGGTTTTGGTTTAGGTTAGAGGTTTTGGTTTTGGTTATAGGTTATTAGTTTAGGTTTAGGTTAAGGTTAGGTTTAGGTTATAGGTTAAGGTTTTGGTTTTGGTTTAGGTTATAGGTTTTGGTTTTGGTTATAGGTTATTAGTTTAGGTTTAGGTTAATGTTAGGTTTAGTTTATAGGTTTTGGGATTTAGGAATGGTTATAGGTTATAAGTATAGGTTTAGGTTAGGTTATAGGTTTTGGGATTTAATATTGGGTTTGGGTTTAGGTTATAAGTTTTGATTTTGGTTTTGGTTATAGGTTTTGGTTAAGGTTATAGGTTATAGGTTTAGGTTTAGGTTAAGGTTAGGTTTAGGTTATAGGTTTTGGGATTTGAGAATAGTTTTAGGTTATAAGTATAGGTTTAGGTTAGGTTATAGGTTTTGGTATTTGATTATGGGTTCGGGTTTAGGTTATAGGTTTTTATTTTGGTTTAGGTTATAGGTTTTGGTTAAGGTTATAGGTTATAGGTTTAGGTTTAGGTTAAGGTTAGGTTTAGGTTATAGGTTTTGGGATTTGAGAATGGTTCGGGTTTAGGTTATAAGTTTTGGTTTTGGTTTAGGTTATAGGTTTTGGTTAAGGTTATAGGTTATAGGTTTAGGTTTAGGTTTAGGGTAAGGTTAGGTTTAGGTTATAGGTTTTGGGATTTGGGAATAGTTTTAGGTTATAAGTATAGGTTTAGGTTAGGTTATAGGTTTTGGGATTTGATAATTGGTTCGGGTTTAGGTTATATGTTAAGGTTTTGGTTTTGGTTTAGGTTATAGGTTTTGGTTTTGGTTATAAGTTATTAGTTTAGGTTTAGGTTAAGGTTAGGTTTAGGTTATAGGTTAAGGTTTTGGTTTTGGTTTAGGTTATAGGTTTTTGTTTTAGTTATAGGTTATTAGTTTAGGTTTAGGTTAAGGTTAGGTTTAGGTTATAGGTTTTGGGATTTGGGAATGGTTATAGGTTATAAGTATAGGTTTAGGTTAGGTTATAGGTTTTGGGATTTAATATTGAGTTTGGGTTTAGGTTATAGGTTTTGATTTTGGTTTTGGTTATAGGTTTTGGTTAAGGTTATAGGTTATAGGTTTAGGTTTAAGTTGTTATAGGTTTTGGGATTTAGGAATAGTTTTAGGTTATAAGTATAGGTTTAGGTTAGGTTATAGGTTTTGGTATTTGATTATGGGTTCGGGTTTAGGTTATAGGTTTTTGTTTTGGTTTAGGTTATAGGTTTTGGTTAAGGTTATAGGTTATAGGTTTAGGTTTAGGTTAAGGTTAGGTTTAGGTTATAGGTTTTGGGATTTGAGAATGGTTCGGGTTTAGGTTATAGGTTTTGGTTTTGGTTTAGGTTATAGGTTTTGGTTTTGGTTTAGGTTATAGGTTTTGGGATTTGAGAATGGGTTCAGGTTTAGGTTATAGGTTTTGGTTTTGGTTATAGGTTATAGTTTTGGTTATAGGTTATATTTTTTAGGATTTGAGAATGGGTTCGGGTTTAGGTTATAGGTTTTGGTTTTGGTTTAAGTTATAGGTTTTTGGATTTGAGAATCGGTTCGGGTTTAAGTTAAGGGTGTGGTCTCTACAAATACAAATATAAACACGGCCTGTCCAAATGTCTAATCCCTTCCAATGCCGTATATAGGAAATGAACAGCTTCATCATGGTCATAACAACGGTTCCCACCTTCCAGGGAGCCCCGCTCTTCCGGATAGCTCCGACGTACATCCGGATCTGCTCCATAATTTCGAGTAAATATATAAACACGGCTTGTCCAAATGGTCAGGCCCCTTCAATGCTGTCCATAGGAAATGGACAGCTTCATCATGGTCATAACAGCGGTTTTCACCTTCCAGGGACCCTCGCTCAACATCCGGATAGCTCCGACGCACATCCGGGTCTACTCCATTAATTTCGAACTATATGTATATAAATAAAACACATAACATATGAATTTACCTAAATGCGCTGACGGATGAGCTGTCGCACTTCATCTGTCATGTCTGCCCAATGGGAGGTGATGGCGAGGATCATAGATCGGCATAAGACACCGACCTCCGACGTAAACAATCTGGCATTGTTTCCAACAGGTCTAATACAGTCCTGTGGGAACTCTACCGTCACCCTACCCTCACGTGTAAGTCGATAAAAAAGTAACCCACGCGTGGGTCCACATCCTCGTCGGCTGGTCGACGACGCTGCTGCAAAAGAAATATGTAAGTCTGTAGCACCCTGAAAATCGGGGGTCGTGTATAAACTCAACTCCCG
Organism: Magnolia kwangsiensis; assembly: GCA_037074715.1. Taxonomy (NCBI): domain Eukaryota; kingdom Viridiplantae; phylum Streptophyta; class Magnoliopsida; order Magnoliales; family Magnoliaceae; genus Magnolia; species Magnolia kwangsiensis. The sequence goes on along the minus strand of CM073578.1, from coordinate 127,841,905 downwards.
AGTTCCAGACCGTCACTTATGCAACAAAATGATCATGATTCAATGTTGTCTGAGTTAAAGCATTCACATGAGTAAAAGTATACCAAAACTGTAATTCATACTCCAGATCCAGTGATAAAAGCAAGCGGAAGACTAAAGAATATATATATCACTGTATGGAAAAACAAAGTAGATCTCAACTGTCACTAAAGTATGAATACATCTCTGAGTCTCATATACATGTAAATAATAGGAATAAATGTCCAAAATAGTCCCACTGAGGAGTCCCGTCGATCCAGGCCACCTACGCAAAGCCGTCGTGATACTGCATGTATGAGAACTCGTCCTGGTCCTTATCGAAGTCCGGCTCTACCTCCTGGATCTCAGCATCACCTGCATCTAAAACAGGGTCTGGTGGGTGTTGCAAACACCATCCCGTAACGTGAGAATGAGTGATCAACTCAGTGAAATCATAGAGCAAAGATTAGCATGTTCACAAATCAATCATGTGATAATAGTAAAGCAATAAATCAGACAATCCTAATACTGTTGTTATTGCAATATGACATGACGTGATGTATGCCCTCACCGATGATCTCCCTCATACGGCACCATCTTACGATCGCGGCATGCAATCGACCCTCAAGTGGTCCACATCTTCCAGGCACATGCAATGGTATGGTGATATGATTTTTGAGTTGTTATTAGTCCATTCAAACAGCAAGATTGGGAAACTAAGGTACTTCCCTTATATCAATCCCAACACAGATCCTGTCTAGGGTCGTCACTCCTAGTAATCTCATACGATGTATATTTTGTAGGTCGCTGCAAGGGCTGCCAGGGCTGTTGCTCGCACTCGTTGCACCGCTCCCCCATCACCTTATCAATACATGCCTACTGTACTCTACTGCTTCTGAAGGGTCGTCGCCTCCCGTAGACTCAGAATACGCTCGCGGTCACTATAAAGGACTCGTCGCCTGATCAGTGTAGGCCGACAGCAAGAATATAGTGTCCCATACCACCATAATCTGCTCACGAGACTAGGTGCTCACTGGTCACTACAGGGAGGTTTGTGGCCCCAGCGTAGGCCGACAGCTCGACCACGGTATCCCATACCACTATGCCCGGCTCATGAGTCTTTGTGGATCAAGGTACCATGGTTAACAGGGTTTACAATGGTAAGTTCAGTACCCTAGGTTCAAGCAGTTATGACTCATGCAGGGTGAACATACAACGGCCTGTCAGGTTACTTGACGGGCTCGACTAGCACGATCGCATCTCAAGTCGAATGACATAAAGTGCGTAAAATACTTCGTGTGGCCTAACCACTGCCGCCAACTCCAGAACACGGCTCGCGTTCATCGACGCGTCGTTCGTGGCCAAGATAAGCCAACCACGAATTCGCTCGGTTACCGACTGCCTGGACTAAGTATAGTCCCAAACAATTATGGAATCACATCAGCAAATCATATGAGAGTATTGGAAATGAAATACAACCACGTGAGCATATTAACACATGTTATAACATACAACTTAAGCAAATCTTCAAGCACATACATTTCATGCATATAATGAAATCATGCATATAGTCAACATGTAGGAAATCATTTACGTCAACATATTAATTGAGAAATCAGTCTCAAACTAATTCATAACACCATTTAATTCAATACATACTAATACAAGCATTTATACAAACACATACACTACACACTTAAGTCTACATATAGTATGTCGACCCAAAGTGCGCAATTAGGTGAATCTCTTCGCCAAACTAATTATGCACGTATTCCTAGCATTCTAATGCGACAATAAACTATGTCAATCACATCAGCAAAATATGAATGAAATCAGTACTTCCTACAAATGACTAAAATGCCCTAAATCTCATATTCTTCGCCGGTTTACGAAACAGGAAACAGACAGCATGTTGTACATGTCAAACGGCGATGCCGTCGATAATCTACTATTAAACGACATTGAAAGCGTTGAAAACAGTCAATTAAAGCGTCTAAAATCCGCACCTTTTCCCTTATAGGTGTGTGAATTTGAACGGAGCGTATACGCTTCGTCTACAGCGAATAGAGAACCTAATTTACGAGTTCTATCAATTTACATGCTATGGAACGGAAAGAATCCCAAATCAGAAACTTATTAGGGTTATTTCTTACCTGAAAACGTGGAGAAATCACCGGCGAAGTGATCGGAGCGTGTTGTTAAAGCATGTGCAACAGGTTGCACAACGGCAGAAAAATCCTCTCCTACTCTCTCTCACAAACTCTCACCTTTTCTCTCTCCCAATCTAGGGTTTTTCTCAAATTCGGATGGGAGAGAGGAGTGAGGGTTTCAACTCCTTTTATAAGCCTAAAAATGCCCAAAATAGGCTCAGGAACAAAGTTTACTTAGGGCATATCCAATTCGGGGCTGTTTCGATCCAAAAGATCATTTTTGGTGGTCCCCTGGCCGAACGTGATCGGACTTAAGTTCATGCTTACAGGATCTAGTACGCATCAAGTTTTCAGTCTGGCAGGGTTCGCAGATCGCAAGTAGCGGTCCAGTTTCAGTTCAGCGGTCACCACAAGTAGATCAGGCCTGCAAGTCTCATGATATGAAATAGAAATTTTTCCTGATCCGAGGGTGTAATCTGGCTGAATTCTGATGGTCAGAACGCTTAATACTGACGCGTCAGGTCATGTGCCAGATTTGAATTTTAAATTCTAAATCTGTCCCTATTCGCACTCTCTTCAGTCCGGGCTCAATGAAATAGCCTGTGGTTATCGGTTGGACTTGATTTTCGAAATGATTGTCAAGTCCAGCAAGGCGGTTCTAATGGTCTAAGATAGTACGTATCGGACTTTTGACGCGCGGTCTAGATCCAATACAATGTTTCAAAGTGGTCCAAAGAACAAACCTGCTTAGAGTTTGATCTGAGGTTATATAGTTTTATAGAGTCATTGGTTCTACTCGATTTAGGACTTGTAGAACGTATTTAAAGTGATCAGGGACTATTTCTCAGCTACTCTAGCGTTGCGCTAGCTAACTTACTCTTATTTTCTAAAGGAATTAATCCTACGCGATTTCTGGTCGAGTTGGTACTTGAGTCCAAGTACGAATTTTTCCTGGGCATTACAAAGTCTAAACATAAACCAAAGTCATTAAAAGAAATATATATCTATACTTACATGCAGCGCTCGGTGTATGCGTGACTGAGGGATTTGACGACTGCGATGCAACATGTGGCGGCGATGCTGGCTCCGTCCCATCATGGGTAGAAGGGGTAGATTCAGTGCGTGAACGACGTACTCTCCCACCTAGTGCCATCACTAAATGTGTGCGAGATACGAACTTATAAATTTAAACAATGTCAATTCCATTACATATTGTCATTCTATATTAAATATACATATTCGACCATTACACTACAATGCAAGTAGAATATATTAAAACTGTAAACTTTAATATATAACCCTGTTAAATTTCATTACACATTGTCATTCTACATTAAATATATATATTCGAATTGAAAAATGACATGTAAATCATGTGTACATTTAATAATCGTCGTCTATATCACTATCATTTAGGACTATTTCTTCTTCACCATCACCATCGCTGAACAGTATTTCCTCTTCATCATCTATAATGGATCCCTCAATGAAACCGCTATCATCTCTAATAATGTCACATACTATTGAGACATCAACATGATCCGGTGGCACATCATCTCTGTCCAATTACACCACATCAATATCAACACTTGAATAAGTCCCTGTATCCGCAGATGGCACGTCTTCTTGATATGCTTGTTCAACACTAGACATGTCATTTCTCCCGTCCTCGCTATCGTTAACTTCTACTTCGTGAACGTCAAATACGTTTCTAGGCTTTATTTTCTACACCATGTGTCAAGAGCTGTCTAACTTGGTGTCAGCGAGGTAAAATACTTGTTCGGCTTGGCTGACGAGGACAAATGGGTCGTCCTTAAACCACTTTCGAGATAAATTTACTCTCGTAAAGTAGTTATCAGTCCATATTCCCAACTTCTTATTTCCAACGGCCCACCAATTTCATCTAAATAAGTACACCCGCTTTCTCATATACTAATTCAACTCAATAATATCTGTCAAAATGCCATAAAAGTCAATTTCATCCTCCTCATTCATTCCCTTCACAACCACCCCGCTATTTTGTGTGGTCCTATACTTGTCACGTTCTTCAGTGTAGAACCGAATCCCATTTACAATACAACCTGTATATCTAGATACACATCTATCAGGGCCACACGCCAGCAAGTATAGTGCATCAGACGCATCCTCAGAGTTGCTTGTGTGCAACGTCTTCATCTATTATCATGTACAGAATGTAATTATTTAGGAATTTTCTTAGGTTCAAATAATGTGCGGTTCAATAAAAATTCTAAGTGTGGAGAGATACAATGTGAAATCTTAAACATTTTTTGGACCATTGTGGAAACTAATCCTGATGCATTCAATTATAACTTGTGGGGAATTTGGACTTCATCTCATCTATGTGTTCGCTACACATAAATGGTACGTCATCAACAAGAAACATTAAGGTTCTGAGTTTAAATGAAAAAATAATAATCAGGTGGAAGACTTACTCCAAGTACGACTCTATTTCTTCACAATTATGCAACACATACCACCTCACCTTTGCTAGATCTCCAAAGTCCATATCTTGAAATGTCAGGGATCCTAAAGGATGAATGTTATGTGCAAACACAGATATGAGTCCTTGTTCATGCTCCTGCCCTTCATCAGCATTCTGATCTTCTCGGTTGAATCTAGTCTCTATGTTACGAAGATACAAGGAGCAAAATGTAAGGTACTCATTATCAATGTACGCCTCAACTATGGATCCCTCCGGGCGTGCCCTGTTCCTCACAAATTGTTTGAGTGTGTGAAGGTATCTGTACACAAAACCAATATGTTAAGAGCATGAAAACATGGATATATGTAGTTTACGGAATGACTAAAATTTTTAATAGGTTCTACCACCTTTCGATCGGATACATCCAACGATATTGTACTGGGCCTGCAAGCTTTGCCTCGTGTGGTAAGTGAATAGCTAAGTGTACCATGACATCGAAAAATGCAGGTGGAAATATTCTTTCAAGTTTGCAAAGGATTACGGCAATGTCCCTCTCCAGTTATTTAATAACATCTACGTTTAACGATTTCGAACACAAATCCTTAAAGAATATCTCCAACTCAATCAACGCCGCACTGATATTCTTACTCAGGAATCCACGAATTGCAACCGGCAGTAGGTGTTGCAAAAGGACGTGACAATCATGACTTTTCAGGCCTGTTACCTTACAGTCCGTAACGTTTACGCGCCGAGATATGTTTGACGCATACCTATCGGGAAACTTCACCGATCTCAACCATTCACATAAATGCTTTCTCTCTAGTTTTGTCAATGTATAGTAGGCTGTTGGTATAGTATATGAATTTTCATGTGATTGAAAGTGCAACTCTTTCCTTAAACCCATTTCTTGTAAATCCAATTGAGCCTTGACACTGTCGTTTATTTTCTTCTCTATGTTCATCAATGTTCCGAAGACATTGTCACATATATTTTTCTCAATATGCATGACATCCAAGTTATGTCGCAATTTCAGATCACTCCAATAGGGCAACTCAAAAAAGATGTACTTCTTCCTCCAGTTATAGTCCAATACTGTACGTTTCCTCTTCTTCAAGTGCGATGCCTTACCAAATGTAACTTCTCTAATGTTACTCAGTTGTTGTATCACATCTTCTCCAGATAGCTCTTTCGGGGGTGGCCTATGATCTTATTTACCATCAAAGATCATCGTATTCCTATGCCAACTATGATCACTTGGAAGGAAGCGACGATGGCCCATATAACACATTTTTCTACCATGCTTCAATGACAATGAACAAGTCTTAATATCACATGTAGGACAAGCCAACTTACCTTTCATGCTCCACCTAGACAAATTTTCATGTGCGGGAAAGTCATTTATTGTCCACAAGACCATTGCGTGCAATCGAAATGTCTGTCCTGCAAATGTGTCATACGTTTCTACACCTTGACTCCACAACTCGTTTAACTCATCTACTAACGGTCACAAATACACATCGATGTCATTCCCAGGTGACCTGAGTCCAGGAATAAGCAATGACATCATGAAAAATGACTCCTTCATACACCACCAAGGAGGTAAATTGTAAAGCATAAGTACCACTGGCCACATACTGTACGAGCTACTCATATTACCAAATGGATTAAAATCATCACTTGCAAGACCTAGTCGAACATTGCGAGAATCCTCTGCAAACTAGTCATATTGCTTGTCAAAATTTTACCAGGCTTCAGAGTCCGCAGGGTGCCTCAGGGTACTATCATCATGAACGCGTTTCTCCTTATGCCACCTTATATCTTCAGCCGTCTTACGAGACATAAACAATCTTTACAATCTGGGTTTCAATGGGAAGTACCTTAACACCTTTTGCGGGATTTTCTTATGACCGGCTTTGTCATACTTCCACCTAGACTCTCCACATTTTTTACACTGTTCAGCCTTATTATACTCTTCCCTATACAATAAACAATCATTTATACAAGCATGTATGAGTTTATAACCAAGGCCCAAGTCTCGCATCAAGGATTTTTCCTCGTAATGAGACTTGAGCAATGTCTCACCAGCCGGTAATGCTTCTTTCCGCAACTCAAGCAACATGTCAAACAATTTGTTACTCCAACAATTTATTGTCTTCAAATGAAGTAACTTTATAAGAAAATTCAACTTGGAGAAGTTCTCACACCCCGGATAAAGTGGACGTTACGCATCCCTCAACAACCTACTAAACTTATCTGATTCGACATCACCCATTGGAGGAATATCTTGGCTACTGCTTGTCGCTGCAAAATCAGTATCCGCAATTATTTCCCTGAACACATCACCTATGATATCTTGCATTTTGTCAACGTCTTCACCCTCATCATCCGGAACAATTGGGTCTTCGTTGAATTCAGTAGCCTTAACTCTATGGGTCATATCTTCACCATGATGGACCCACCAAGTGTAACCCGGGTCAATCCTAACTATGAACAAATCATCCTCTACTTTGTTTAAAGTCTTGTATATTAAGTTCATGCATTTTCGATATGGACACCTAATCCTATTCCCTGAATCTGCCCCATTTCGCGCAAATTCCATGAACTCTTGAACCCCTTGTTTATACTCTGGGCCAAACCTGTTCTTAGCTCGCATCCAACTCTTATCCATCTCTATAGTGAAAAGACTAGAGTCAGTCTGGAGATAGCTTTAAGATTAGGCTATGTTATAGGTTTAACTTATATGTTTAGGTTTAGATTAAGGTATGAGTTTAGGTTAAGGTTATAAGTTTAGGTTTAGTTTATAATTCTAGGTTTTGGGTATGGGAATAGGTTATAGGTTATGGGATAAGGTTTAGGTTAAGGTTCGAGTTCGGGATCGGGTTTAGGTTATAGGTTTAGGTTATAAGTTTAGGTTTAGGTTTTTAAGTTTAGGCTTAGGTTTTTAAGTTTAGACTTAGGTTTTTAAGTTTAGGTTTAGGTTTTGGTTAATGTTTAGGTTTAGGTTATAAGTATAGGTTTAGGTTAAGGTTAAGGTTATAAGTTTTGGTTAAGGTTATAAGTATAGGTTTAGGTTACAGGTTTAGGTTTATGTTATAAGTTTAGGTTTAGGTCATAGGTTTAGGTTTAGGTTATAGGTTTAGATCATAGGTTTAGGTTTAGGTTTAGGTTATAGGTTTAAGTCTATGTTTAGGGAATCAGGTTCAGTTTTGGGTTCAGATCAGGTTTAGGTGTTCTCTAGTATTATCTACTATTGTACCTAGTATTATCTACTACATACTAGTAACATACAACTTATATTGGGGCACCATACCATAAGCTACAAGAATTTCATGTCCCCCTAACCAAGGTATCCTCCATTGATAATATATATATATATATATATATATATATATATATATATATATATATATATATATATATATATATATATCATAAGTTGTTTATTTTCATTTACATTTGCAAATACATTCATCATCCATCCAAGAAAATTGAAACAAGTACTGTCAGTTTATGACGAACAGTTGAAAAGGAAAATCATGCATCTTATCTTATCCGAACATAAACAGCGGTTCCCACTTTCCAGGGACCCCTGCTCAACATCCGAATAGCTCCGACACACATCCGAGTCAGCTCCAACATTTTCTAAGCTAATACAATGAAATCCTAAATTAGTTACTCATCTAAGGTTTGATAGATTATAATACTTTCATATTCTCATTTAAACGTCCACGCCGAAAATCCGACAGCATCTCCCCATGCTTCTCCAGATAAGTTTATCTTACGTTACATTCTGATGTCAAATATCTAAAGCAATATAAAGATATTTGGCATTGGATACGGAACGGAAGAAACATATCCAGAGAGAAATGAGGAGATGGACCGCGGATCGGGCATGAACATTGAAATAGATTATATGAAAGGATATTATCCATCTAACCTTGAACTGTCCAAAATGAGACAATTTGAGCGATTTTTATGTCACCAAAAATACACCATATTTATGTATGTCCCCATAGAAATCCTCAAACGAGTAACTGTAAGACTCGTATCTTAATTCATACCGTTCCGTAGACCTTCGCGGTCTTACTGGTCGAATTCCGACAACCTTCGACCCTTAACCGATATCGACGCGCAATCTTGATTCATATGCCGTCAACCTGTATCGACTCAACCCAAGACAAATACCATAGCGACCGTGCCGTCACCGCGGTTCCAATGCCGCGACTCGCGCGCCAAGGGGATACCCTGGTCGAGAGTTGTAGGCCGACGTTCGGTGCGAGGAAACGCCACGCGTTGTGAAACCCAAGGGAATCTCTACGATGTGTCACATCAATCCCATCAATCCCATCAATCAATCAATCCATCAATCCATCACATGTCAAGTACATGTCAAGTACACATCACTTTCACCTTCTCCCAAGCAAGCCACAAAAGTCTTCTATGCCCATACCTTTCTTACACAAATGCCTCAAAAGTCTTCCAATGTCATACCTCTCTTACACAAAAGTCAAGGTTTTCTTACACAACCATCACTCACCACATCCATCCATCACACACTCTCTCTCCCTTTACAACTCTCTCTTTCTCTTTCTCATTTCAAACTCAAAAAAATCTCAAAACACCTCCATATGTATGAGCTCTCCAAGCTCTTCCCAAGCAACAAAGGTGGCCCACTTTCCTACCCCATCATCTCCCATCCTAGCCATCCATTCCTCATCTCATCCATTGAAATCCAAGCTAAGGTGCTAAGGAACCCCTAGGAGCAAGAAGATTGGACGGTGGGTGCTTGATTATAGTATTTTCCCTTATTTTTCTGATGGGCCAAGTGAGGCCAACCGATCAATGGTTTAGATCTCACTTGGGACCCTAAGATGTAGCCGATGGCCCACTAGGATCATTATGATCATTCCATGATGGGGCCATTCTCCATGGACCCCATCATGATGTTTATTTCTTTAGAAAGGTCATCTAGACCATCCATATTGGTGGGGAAAGGATCCCCACCGTTGATTTTAAATTTGATGGTCCCATGTGCTAAAGGACCCATTTGATTGTATGATTCATTGCAAGGGAGGGCCCATAATGTCAGGGTCCCTCCATCACAAGTGTGTCCCACCTTCTATCTCTCTATCTCTCTCTCCCTTTCTATTTCTTTTTATATGGTTACGTGGCCACTTGGATGGACCCCACTAGGATGCATGTATCGGATCCAATCCATTTTTAGATGGGGCCCACCTTGTATGTGTATGGGGTAGCCATGTGATGGCCCACCTAATCAAGGCCCACCTCAATGTATTTTTCAAAAATCCCATCGTCCAGCGTCTGAGACGCTGGACGTCTCTGCCAAAAGAAAGGAAAATGGGAGATTTTTGGTGGCCGGCTCCTGTAGGCCCCACCTTGATACATGTGTTCAATCCAAGCCGTCCATCCTCTTACCCATCTCTTTTTAGGCGTTGAGCCAAGAGTTGGGGTTGATTAGAAGATCTGGTGGACCATAGCGTCGAAGATTGCATCATCACCATTTAAATATCATTTTCTTATTTTATTTTATTTCCTAAACATATAAAAATTCAAACTTTAGACTCATTTGGTCAGCCTCGAGCCACTGAACGCAATGGCCGGGGTGGATTTCTGTAAAGTGGACCTTGCGTGCGAAAAACCCCGAAAAAATGGAGTTTCCCTGATTTTTTGAAAGAGGCAGAGCCTCTGCCTCTCTCCCTCTGTCAGCGGCAGCACGCTGCACGCTGCTGCGTGCAGCGTCCGGGCGGGCGTCCAGCAGGGGACCCACAGCTCCAGCCGTGGGCCCCACCATGATGTTTGTTTGTCATCCAACCTGTTCATGAGGTGGGTCCCATCCTCGGGTGGGCCCCCTCCAAGTTTCAGCTGGATCCAGAACTCAGGTGGCCCACACCACACAAAACAGTGTGAATGAACATCTAACATTGAAACCAATTCTAGGGTCCACAGAAGTTTTGAATCAAGCTGAAATTTGTATTTTTCCTTTAACCAGGTCTGTTTGACCTTATCAACGGGTTGGATGCCAAATAAATATTACAGTGGGCCCCACATGGGACCCACAGTGATGTAAGCGTTTTATCCACCGTCCAGGCGGACGGTGGGAGCCCACCGTGATATTTATGTTTTACTTCCACTGTCCAGCGGACAGTGGGGCCCACCTTGCGCATGTGTTGGCTCACGCCACCCCCCTCCCCTGGTTGATCAGAAAATAAACATTACAGTGGGCCCTAGGCCCAAGTGGCTTATGAGTAGTTTGGATGGCAAAAAAAATAAAAAATTAACATTTGCAGTGGGCCCTTTGCCCTTTTTGGGTAGAAAATAAACATTTCAGTGGGCCTCTGAGCCCATGGGATTAGGCCCATTTATCGTATCTTGAGGCCCATTTGATAGAAATATGGGGCCCAATTGGTGTAGCCCATTTGTTACATCTAAGGCCCACGATATTAGGCCCATTTAAAGTATTTTAAGGCCCATGGAATTAAGCCTTTAGATGTATTCTAAGGCCCACGGGTATGACCCATTGCAAAGCACATAAGGCCCATTGGTGTGGACCATTTATGTGGCCCACTTGATGAATAAAAGGCCCATATGACATGGCCCATTTAATGTAGTTAAGGCTCAATGGGATATACCTAAGGTCCATTGCAATGTGTGATCCTAACACAGATTATGTGTGATATTTACGACGATCGTGCCTTGGGAGCAATGCTGGTTTGACGTCCACATTGTAAGTGTAATGTTGGTTGGATGTCCACATTACGACTCTCCTTAGGGCCTATTATTAGGCCCGTACTTATTGTGTATAGGCAGTCCAGGCCTATCTGCATTGTAAGGATAGTTCATCTCATTATAACATATTTAGTATAGCTTCATGACTCATGATCATACGCATCATATGTATGCTTGATATGAGAGTAACTGATCATAGCATATGCCTTCGGGCAGGTTGTTTATGAGCTCCCGATTAGGCAGTTTTGCCCTACATGAGTGCACGTTACCTGCAAGGATGTGTTGCATGATTGGATAGCGTGATTCATGCATTTCGCATTTGTGTGATATGGTTACTGTATGCCCTAGTAACATTAGGGCCGTAGCCTTCACAGACAGATCGTGGTTGGCAGGATGGGATACCGAAAATCTTATTCTACATGAGGTGCTATAGATATCTCTAGGTGAAAGTCCCTAAACTCTTATGGTACCAAGAGGTTGCTCCAACGTCTAGACCGAGTGGGTAGATGAGCGTTGAGTGCCGATTACTAGACGGTTGCGCTCTTCACTGTGTCGTGGTCAGTTGGAAGGGGGTGCGGCCTTACCCGTCCTAGAGTAGGGGGCAATACTAGGCTGAGTTTGACCAGCTCGAGGAATGGGTCCGCTATCGATGAGTCGTGCCCAATATTGACAGACGGATAGTGAGGTCTCTTCCACTTACCTTATTGTGCGCGATGTGGAGGCGATCTGGTTTAGAGTGTACTAGACCCCGGTGATATCGCAGAGTTAAGCTGTATTGATATGTGGACTTAGATGAGGATTGTATGCTTGACTTGCATCTTGCATCACATAGCCTTGGTACGGCTCATAATATTTATGGATCCATCGGCATATTCCGCATTACTCTGATATTGTATGATCATATTACTACCTTGCGCACACACTTTCACCACCCTCTAAGCTTTCTATAAGCTTATGCACGACCGTTGCGTGCAGGTGACGTTGGGGCGCAGCAGCGCTGAGGCAGGAGCGTATGCAGATCGCTTTGGAGATTTTGATTTATCATCATTATATTTCCCTTTATGCTCATTGTACTTGGAAAGTTTTTGATCATAGTGGAAATGTAATGGAATTCTTGGTTGTTGTTTGTGGGTCATGCCTTTGGTTATGCTTATTATGAATCAAACTGACGTTGAAATCCTCCTCGTAGCATCCCAGGATCGGAACCTGGCGAATGGGAGCTGGGAGCCGAGAATGGGGTTCTATGGAGGCTGTCGCGCTAGATTCGGCGATCGGAAATTTTGTGAGCCCGGTCTCCGAGTTTGGGGCGTGACAGTAACTAATTATCTAACTTACAAAACTACAAATTACAAGTCACAACTATAAACTAACTAATCACAATAATAATTTAAGGCAAGAAAATGTAATATACAAGCTCATTAAGGTTTGCAAGGACAATTATTTGCAACAGAAGGAAATGGAACAATATAAGCTGCATTAGTAACAGAGGGAGATCATTCATGTTAAGGGACGAACCTAAAAATGAGATTGATCCAAAGCCCAAGTTATCCTTTCCAAAAAAAAAAGGGAAACGTTCACCATTGAGATCTTTCTAGAGCTGGCCATGATGTTTATATGCATCCAAACCATTTTAGAAGGTTATTACCACTCAAATAAATTATAGCCACAAATATCATACTGATACAAAACTTCCCTCACCCAAGGCTATACTTCTCAATTACACCTACACGATGAACAGTATGCTTCTGATAGTTCCATGCTATGTCCTCCTCTGCCCAAGCTATTTCTGAAGGCTAGCAAAGAGGTATCCGGTTTACTTGTCCGGTATATTGTTGCAGGGAGTATTACTCGTTCCGCACTAAGACCAACATTGTCTGTGAGAAATGTATTTGGTGAGGTTGGATTTGGTCGGTTTCATCCTTGGGATTTTTATTTATAGGATGTTATGTGCTCAATGGGGAGTTTAAGACCTCTTTTAAAGCTTTATGGTTCTGGCTTCCTCACAAAAGATATCACTGTGAAAAGCTTTATTGTTCTTGATATTCTTAAATATTGTGTGTGCTTTGCTTCAGCATGGTCTCAGGGGAATTGGAAAACATTATTTCTTATGATACAGCCCATCTTGACTGCATCCAGAGGTGGACATTCTCCTTCTGAAATTAAAATGGCAGACCTGAAGAGATCTTTACATCAAGCTGCAGAGTCGATGGTCCATGATACATCCAGTGATTCTGAAGGAAACATTCCAGCTGCTAACTCCCAACGACAGCAACACACACAAAGTGAATCAGTAATGCTTTCAATACCGAAAGATGAAAAATGGCAACTCATCGGGGTTTGTTTGTGGCGACACCTATCCAACCTCTGCAACAGTCATTTAAACACATTGATGGCCGATCTTGAAAATGGTTTTTCTTCTAGTGTTCCTCTGTGTGAAGGTTCTTCTTTGCAATCTAGTTTTGTAAATTATCAATCTGATATTACCAGCATGCTGGGATCGATCAAGTTGTTCCCTGCACTCTTAGCTAAGTTGATAAAGGACACAGTTGGGTACGTTTCCTCCTCTCTTGTTAAACAACTTGCATCATTCCTGGGACAGAAAGTAGAGAAGGGTTTGCCTGCACCTACTCTTATGTTGTTAGAGGCATCTAGTCAATCAGAACATAGGCCACCCCATGATTGCATAAAACAGGGTATTGCACCTCTACCAGTTTGATTTTGAGCCATGGCTCAAGTAATGAGTTGACCAGCCTGCCTCTTGCATCAAGTGATCTTTATGGTGGGTACTCATGGACATACTTGGATTGCCTCTAACCTAAAAATTTTGAGTTCTGAGTTCTAGGATCCAGATATGTGGGCCCACCATTACATTTACCACCCAAACAGAAAACACTACTCAGTTCCATTAGCTCATTTCATATTTTCATACAAAATTCAGCATTTTCTACGCACGATTCAGATTTTTCCCTCAAAACAAACGGAATCTAAAATAGAAAATCCAACCCCGCCCCCCCCCCCCCACCATTTAATCCAAAAATTGCACCAATTCAACCAAAACAACACAGATCAGAACCTAGAAATCACCAACAAACACTTAGAAATATGAATCCAGAAATCAACAAGAAATGCTAGGAAATCCAATACGATCGAAAATCAGACAGAACCGAGGAGAAATCAACCTCAAATCAAAGAGATCTGTTTTGCCTTGTCCGAGGAGATGCAAGAATTTCAGAGCGTCTATTAGGGAGAGAGAGAGAGAGAGAGAGAGAGAGAGAGAGGGAGAGAGAGAGATTGGGTGATAAGGTTAGGGAAAGGAGCACGCACGCGCACGTGAGAGAGAGAGAGAGAGAGAGAGAGAGAGAGAGAGAGAGATTTTGGGCGGGCCTCTCTTTTGAGAGCACGCCGAAATTTTGGGTGGGCCTCCCTGATTTTTTAGTATGGCTCAGTAGGCCCCACCATGATGCGTGTCAAAAATCTACCCCATCAGTCAGATGCTTCATCCCATGGTGGGCCCAGGGATTAAAAATCAATTCAATCTATGACTTGTGTGGGCCACACCACATACAAAAGTTGAGAGGAGTTACCCTCCATTAAAACATGAGTTTTATTTTTTGGGCCCATAGAGACGTGGTCCACAAATCCAGCCCATCCATTATATGTGTGCTAATTGGATGAGGGGTCATACCAAGTTTCAGACGCATCCAAATTTTAGGTGGGGCCCACCAAGTGCTTTTATATGTTTTAGGGCCCACCAAGTGCTTTTATATGGCTACTGGCGTGTCTTCACGTAATTTTAGATGGTATGGCCCAACGGAGTTCCGTATACGGCTGATTTTTGGGATATCCCATAATTTAAAGGGGACTCATCAAATGCATGGTGTTGATGTTTGACGCACATCATTGGGATTTAAAAATGAAATTAAGACTAATAATATCAAATATTCTTAGGAATTTGGAGGATCTTGTAAGGTCTGGATATATCACATAGCAATACAAATTTAAGGTGGACCACCCCATTAAAAACTTCCTACGGTCCAATGTAAGGTTTATTTGCCACCATTAATGAATGGATCAAGCTGGTTTTTGTTTTTTTCTCATCATCTGGGCCTGTATGACCAAATCAACATATTGGATGTCAAATAAAAAGTACAGTGGGCCTTAGAAGGGTTTTAATGGTGGATATGAATCATTTAATTAATTTTTGGATATGAATCATTTTTCAGATATGAATTAAGGTCGGATAATTCTCTAAAATGATCTCGAAAAATGGATGAACAATGTGGGTTGATCCCGAATTTTTTTTTTAATCTCCACATCTGGAGACCTGCCACACCTGACCTGACTCGACTCGAATTGGTACCTGTGACCGGGTCAGACTCAATCTGGATTAGTCCAGCCCAGACCTAAACTCAGATCGGGCCAGGCATGCTGGACTTGGTACCGAGTTGGGTCAAGTTCAGACAAGGTCTATTTCAAAACCGGGTCAAGTCAGGTCAACCCTAACTTGGTCTGACTCGACTCGTTGCTCTGTTTAACATGCTATGTATCAGGGCAGGTTTTTGCTTTTAATTATCACATCTCAATATTCCTAAAATTTTAACCCTCCATGCGGATTTTTGGATGCTTGATCCTACTCCTATAGGCATGTGCTTATGATGCTTAACGACCGAGTTTAATTCCCTCCATGTGAATTTTTGGATGCACGTGGTTTTTATGCATCTGCAGGGAATGGTCTCACCTTAAAGGGATGGGGACACCCTGTCATTATATATATAAAAAAAACCTTATAAAAAATTCACCTTTGGTCGTGGGTTTGCCCCTTATAGACAAGAGTGTGATTCCTCTCCTTGTGGATTACCTATCATGAGTTGGGGCGAACGACTTTTGTCGTGGGTTTGCTCCTCATAGACACGAGTTTAATTCCCCTCCCCGTGGATTACATGAAGGGGCAGGAGGAAATGGTAATACACTAGAGGGTATGTTACTCCATGGATTCACAGATAAAGGGTTGACATCATCTTCCAATGAAGGATTCCAAGTGGATTCGGTGGGCCACCATTTGCCTAACAAGGAGCCCGATTTATATACAAATAGGGGTGCAGGAGATGTTAATGAACGAGAGAGTGCATCATTCAATACATCAAATGGGAAAGGATCACAACCGTTGCCTAGTACAGGAAGTGAAGTTGACAAGGTGGTTCATCATCTGCAGATCGAAGAACTTGGGTCACAAGGAGAAACCATAAACGGTGTGGTAGCACAGCCAAGGAAATGTTCCCAATCTGGCCAACAAAGGCATTGGATGAAAGGGGGTAGTCGATCTCGAAACTCGATTTATTTCAAGTATGGGAAGGTTGGACACTCGAAGAAAGACTGCACCAACTAGATAAATATGGACTTTCACATACATCCCCATAAGTAAAAGGTGGGCCACCTATGAAAATCACCTGTGGCAAATCAGGTTGGTCCCCTCAATGGATGGGCCGCATCGTTGAAATCAATTGAAAGCTAATGGTCCTACTCAATGCAGGTGTGTTACTCACCTAGTGAGTCAATGGACCAAATTCTGATGATATGAAATGATCATGGTGCGACCCATATTTTGTGCGGCTGGGATGTCTTACCAGCATGATGTATTGGCATGAAAGGTGGTGGGCCCTTATGTGATCTTTTCTCATGTTCATGGTCTATATCTATGTGTGAAAGATGACTAAGCATGTTGTTAGTTTATTTACATGTATGTGTATAGATCAATAGGCATTTTACCTGTTCAAAAAAAATAAATATATATAAATAAAAAGCTCCAAACCCAAAAAAATAAGGGAAGTTCAAAGAGAAAAATGGCATATATGTAGTTTCTGAAACATGAAAATCATGCCCAAATGTTAGACTGAAAAAAGAGCTTAAGTTTTTAGTTCGTAACTTATGATTGATTTAACAAGGAATCAAGGCATAGTTTATTAGTCAAAATGCTCCTTATACAAAAGTGTTGCTTTTAACCAGAGATGCAGCCAGATCATAAATTGGCCTTAAGCTACCATGACGAAAGAAACTAAGTTTAGGATTTTCATATCTAAAATATGAATTGGCACCAAATTATTTGAACATGTTATTGAGAACTACCGACTTGACGATATCTGTGCTAAGCTTAAAATGAAGAAAATCTAAAGGATTCATGGAATGCTTACCCTTGAAAACTTCTAAAGGATGCCAAATAAACAGTATTGCCTTACGTCTATTTCGTTTAATAGGATTGGAAGCCAAGTAAACGGTACAGCCATATGAGGATTTTAATGATGGATATCTAATCACTATTGTTTTCATGTGGTGTGGTCCACTTGATATTTTATATACTCTCATTTTTGGGCCCCACCTCGATGTATGTTTTATATCCACACCTTCCATCTTTGTAGAGATCATTTTAGGGCAATATCTAAAGAACGAGTTAAATCCAAAGCTCCAGTGGGCCCCAACACAAAAAATAATGGGATAGTGACGCCCACCATTAAAAACTTTTAAAGGCAACAAAAGTTTTATATCAAGATGATATTTGTGTTTTACCTTATTTAAGGTATTTTTTAACGTTTGAACAAGTTTGATTTTAAATAAACATCACGATGGGCCTTAACATAGTTTCAACGGTGGGAATCACTCTCCCCACTGTTTTCTGTGGTGGCATCCACTACAGATTTTTATCTGCCTTAGGTTTAGGCTCCTGACTTAAAATGATATCTCAAAATGGATGGACGGTGTGGATATAACAAATACATCATAGTGGGACCCACAGAACTTGGGGACGTCAGTTAAAGTAGGGCGTTCAAGAGACGCCCTACACCCAAACGACACAACCTCCCTCTCTCTCTCTCTCGCTGCTCTCTCTTCCTCCAGCACTCTCTCCCTCTTCTCTCTCGTTGACTCTCTCTTCCTCTCTCTTTGATCTCTCCTCCTTGTCCCCTCTCTGTTTCTCTCGCATCCTCTACCTCCTCTGTCTCTCTGTATCTCTCTTCCTCTCTCTCGCGAACCGTTGCTGGACACCCTACCCACGCACGCCCGGACTTCCTCTCTCTCTCTCTCTAAAGCTCGGTTGACCGTGAGGTATCTCTCTCTCTCTCTATCAATCTCTCTCAATCTCAATACTGATTTAGGGATTTGGGGATTTACGGATTTAGCCTGATTTTCTTGTTTCCAAGTACTTAATTGAACTATTATTATTAGATAGAGCCTCTTCACAGTTCAGAAAAAAAATTTTCTGACCAGCTATGAACTATTATTATCTATTGAGGATTCTTGAAGCTGTCTGAGAATTAGAGGCCTTCGGTGAATGGGAGTTCTAACTTGCGCCTCACAGATAAAGATTTGCTGCTATATCATCATCATTACAATCTTATCCCAGCTATTTGGGATTGGCTTCATTGTCATGGTAGTTGAGCAAAAAATTCAAGATCAGCTTGGGACCAGCATTTGCAAATACTACCATTAAGTGCAGTTGCTACTAGGCAGAATAAAAGATTTTCTGTGATAGATGGATCCAGGTCAGACTTGTATGTTGGTTTTGCACCATTTGACAAATGGTGGTGACTCATCCTCACGTGCTGCACTGATGTACAGCTATCAGACCCATCCAAACTGTGGTCGCACTGTGGATGGAGCATGTAACAAAAAATATACTGATCGAGTAAAACTAAGCATCTAATTAATGGTTATCAAATCCATGGTTAAAAGTAAAATAGTGAGTGTTCCCATTTAGAGGGAAAGATCAGATGGTTAATATTATTTTCTCAGTGCAACTTTTCAATTTTTCTCCATCTATGGTTGGGTCAGCAATTTGGACAGTCTGATTACTGTACTACTATGCCATGTGTATGTTTGAAGAGTCACCACCATTTTTTAAATGGTCCAAAACTAACATAGGAATCTAGCCATGGTGATGGGCACATGACAAGGTGTTGGATATTGTGACTTCAAGATGCTCGGCATACTAATCCATCCATATTTTAAAATAAACTCAAGATATGGGATGGATGTGGGCTAAATGTGGCCTGTTTTTGAGGTAGGCCCCACCTTATATGTGTCATGGTTCAATAAGCAGGCCTTTTTCCAGTATTCGTTAGTTGAGACTTGTTTGGATGTCAAATTTGGAGTATTGACCAATGCTTTAACCATCCATTTTCTTCATACATGCAAGGGCATTCTGATAGACCAGCCTATTTTCTGGGCCATATGGATCTTTGCATGAAGGCACCACATTGGTGCTTTTGGAGAGAGTTGGGTTTGATATCCTACTCTACTAACTAGCCATCACATTTCTCATATTTTATTCATCGCCAGTATGATCATTGCATCATACCTACCATTGAAGGAGAAGAAAAAAAAAGAAGAGAAAAGAAAAAAACCATTTTGGCATCATACCTTCAGAGTAAGTTTGAGAAGATGATCTATGATATATATATACCAAACATATTGAAAACACAACAAAGACATACACAGACTTATGCACTAAACACAACAAAGACATGGATGCTTACCTTTGTGCGAAATATTCAATACACCCAAATCGAAGTACATCAAAACAGTGCCTTATGCTGTCATTGTTTTCTAGGTAGGGATGAACATCAGGCAAATTCTCACTCCATTATGAATTTCCTTGCGCTCTTATACTTATTTTTTACATTATTAGACAGGATGAAGTGTTGCATCAGTAAACATACAGTTTGAAAGGATTCATTTGATATGCTTTTGGCAGCTATTCACGTCCATGCATATGTATGATTATGTGAAAGCACAATTTGAAACAATTCATTCCATACGCTTACAGGGTGTTAAAATCCATGCATGTGTATATGTGTAACTAGGCATTTATGTTTCTCAATTGAAACCATCCAGATAAATAAGGCCCATTATAAGTCAGCGCCAACTTGAAAATCATACCAACTGAATGATCCTAGGTGTCAAAATGTGGAAATCAAAAGGAATGGTAAATGAAAAAGAATAAGTGATCTAAATTAGACAAACAAATGTCCAATATTGGTGAGTATCTGAAGAGATGGTGAGTATCTGCCATCCAAAATGAGGATTGCTATGGTAAGGAGAGGGTTTCCTGTCATAATAGGCGGGAAGCAAAGGGGGCACCGTGCTGTTTGTGAGAAATCAACGGATTGGGTTAAGACATGGATTAAAAAATGATGCCTTATTTTTTTTCCTTATCTTATTTCTTTATGACCTGTATGAATGTACTTTGATGGTTCTTATAGTTTGTGAGGTTGTTTGGCTAGGGGTAGATCTTCTTTATGGGTTTTGCTTCCCCTATGTGCTGGTTCAGGATCACCATCATGGGCCTACATGTACAGATGATCCAAAGATTTCAACCGTTCATCATATGTGTAACTACCATATATGAGCTAATAGTGCAATGACAACACCCCAAGACTGACCCTGACATTTGATTTTGTCGAGTTAATGTGATCCATTGAAATTTAGCTTCACCAATCTCACAGACGTATGTCTTAGCATGTGTGTCCATATATAGTCAGGACATGTTCTTGTATAAATGATAGTACACAACTACACATTATCCACAAATACTACACAAGGGATTTATATATATATCTTACTACATATAGATTGTCACACCATTTTAATCATTGGTTTTCAATGACAGGTGGGGTCCATAGTCTAATAATCCAAACCCATGCGTGTTTGTCCCAACAGCAGATGGACTATGCCCAAGAATCTCCTCGATAGGACAATCCCAACCTATCAATTTCTGACTTCTATATAAAAGGTTATGTTGTCTTCTCTCACTCATGTACTATTTCATGTTATAAAATTTTCAAGTAAATTGTACGAGATTTACAGTAATCTTGGAGATTAGAAAATTTTCAAGTATGTGCATTTCAGTCTGAGTTATTTTTCTAATGACGATAGCCTTGGGAGGGTTGATACGAGGGATGGGTTGATTGCAAGAGGCCGATTAAAACTATATTGGGTTATCTTGCTAGTCCAGAAATGATTATGTCCAGCAAGATAACCCCATACAGTTTTAATCAGGCCTATTGTAATTAACCCATCTCTCGTATCAACCCTCCCAAGGCTATCATGATTAGAAAAATAACTCAGATTAAAATGCACATACTTTAAAAAATTTTAATCTCCATGATTACTATAAACCTCGTACAATTTACTTGAAATTTTCATCAGCTGTAGGTCATATGGTATAAAGAGCTTGTTCGTCTCTACTAACCGAACATAAAACACGAACTCAATGACAATTTTTCAGCCTATGAATCTTGTGTATATGCAGAAAAGCAACAGAAGTGGTTAATGCTTTTAATCATTCAATGTCCAACTACTATCCATTATAGGGATTGCCTGATGAATAGTCTTCAAGATTGGTTTTCATCCATAAAAAAATAGATGTCTACTTTGTTTTTAAATGTATTTGCTCGAAATTGATGGAGCAGACCCGGATGTGCGTCGGAGCTATCCGGATGTTGAGGGGGGGTCCCTGGAAGGTGGGAACCATTGTTATGAAAATGATGAAGCTGTCCATTTTCTATGGACAGCATTGGAGGGGCCTGACCATTTGGATAGGCCATGTTTATGTATTTACTCGAAATTAATGGAGCAGACCCGAATGTGCGTCGGAGCTATGCGGATGAGCGGGGGTCCCTAGAAGGTGGGAACCGCTGTTATGACCATGATGAAACTGTCCATTTCCTATGGACTGCATTGGAGGGGCCTGCCCATTTGGACAGGCCGTATTTATGTATTTACTCGAAATTAATGGAGCAGACCCGGATGTGCGTCGGAGCTATCCGGAAGAGCGGGGGTCCCTGGAAGGTGGGAACCACTATTATGACCATAATGAAGCTGTACATTTTCTATGGACGGTATTGGAAAGGCCTGGCCATTTGGACAGACCGTGTTTATATTTATATTTGTATTTGCAGGGACTACACCCTTAACTTAAAGCAATAACTTAAACCTAAACCTAAACCTTATCCTAAACTCATAACCTATAACCTAAACCAAAACCAAAATGTATAACCTAAACCCAAACCCATTCTCAAATCCCAAAACCTATAACCTAAACCAATACCAAAACCTATGACCTAAACCAGAATCCATTCTCAAATCCCAAAACCTATAACCTAAACTTAACCTTAACCAATAACCTAAACCAAAACCAAAACCTATAACCTAATCCCGAACCTATTCTCAAATCCCAAAACCTATAACTTAAACCAAAACCAAAACCTATGACCGAAACCCGAACCCATTCTCAAATCCCAAAACCTATAACCTATCCCTAAACCTTAACCTATAACCTAACCTAAACCTATACCTATAACCTAAAACTATTCCCAAATCCCAAAACCTTAACCTAAACCTAAACCTATAACCTACAACCTTAACCAAAACCTATAACCTAATCCAAAACCAAAACCTATAACCTAAACCCGAACCCATTCTGAAATCCCAAAACCTATAACCTAAACCAATACCAAAACCTATGACCTAAACTCGAACCCATTCTCAAATCCCAAAACCTATAACCTAAACCTAACCCTAACCAATAACCTAAACCAAAACCAAAACCTATAACCTAAACCCGAACCCATTCTTAGATCCCAAAATCTATAACCTAAACCAAAACCAAAACCTATGACCTAAACTCGAACCCATTCTCAAATCCCCAAACCTATAACCTATCCCAAAACCTTAACCTATAACCTAACCTAAAACTATTCTCAAATCCAAAAACCTATAACCTAAACCAAAACTTAACATAAACCTAAACCTATAACCTATAACCTTAACCAAAACCTATAATCTAAACTAAAACCAAAACCTATAACC
Source organism: Magnolia kwangsiensis (assembly GCA_037074715.1). NCBI lineage: Eukaryota > Viridiplantae > Streptophyta > Magnoliopsida > Magnoliales > Magnoliaceae > Magnolia > Magnolia kwangsiensis. The sequence continues at coordinate 127,818,709 of CM073578.1, read as the reverse complement.
TAAACCCAAACCCATTCTCAAATCCCAAAACCTATAACTTAAACCTAAACCTTATCCTAAACCTATAACCTATAACCTAAACCAAAACCAAAACCTATAACCTAAACCCGAACCCATTCTCAAATCCCAAAACCTATAACCTAAACCTAACCTTAACCAAAACCAAAACCTATAACATATAACCTAAACCAAAACCTATAACCTAAACCAAAACCAAAACCTATAACCTAAACCCGAACCCATTCCCCAATCCCAAAACCTATAACCTTAACCAATACCAAAACCTATGACCCAAACCCGAACCATTCTCAAATCCCAAAACCTATAACCTAAACCTGACCTTAACCTATAACCTAAACCAAAACCAAAACCTATAACCTAAACCCGAACCTAGTCTCAAATCCCAAAACCTATAACCTAAACCAATACCAAAACCTATGACCTAAACCCGAACCCATTCTCAAATCCCAAAACCTATAACCTATCCCAAAACCTTAACCTATAACCTAACTTAAACCTATACCTATAACCTAAAACTATTCCCAAATCCAAAAACCTATAACCTAAACCTAACCTTAACATAAACCTAAACCTATAACCTATAACCTTAACCAAAACCTAAAACCTAAACCAAAACCAAAACCTATAACCTAAACCCGAACCCATTCTCAAATCCCAAAACCTATAACCTAAACCAAAACCAAAACCTATAACCTAAACCCGAACCCATTCTCAAATCCCAAAACCTATAACCTAAACCAAAACCAAAACCTATAACCTAAACCTGAACCCATTCTCAAATCCTAAAACCTATAACCTAAACCAAAACCTATAACCTAAACCTGAACCCATTCTCAAATCCCATAACCTATAACCTAAACCTAAACCTAAACCTTATTCTAAACCTATAACCCATAACCTAAACCAAAACAAAAACCTATAAACCCGAACCCATTCTCAAATCCCAAAACCTATAACCTAAACCTAAACTTAATAAAAACCAAAACCTATAACCTAAACCCGAACCCATTCTCAAATCCCAAAACCAATAACCTAAACCAATACCAAAACCTATGACCTAAATCCGAACCCATTCTCAAATCCCAAAATCTATATCCTAAACCTAAACTTAACCTACAACCTAAACCAAAACCGATAAACTAAACCAAAACTAAAACCTATAACCTAAACCCAAACCCATTCTCAAATCTCAAAACCTATAATCGAAACCAATACCAAAACCTATGACCTAAACCCGAACCCATTCTCAAATCCCAAAACCTATAACCTATCCCCAAACCTTAACCTATAACTTAACCTAAACCTATACCTATTACCTAAAACTATTCCCAAATCCCAAAACTTATAACCTACCTATTACCTAAAACTATTGCCAAATCCCAAAACTTATAACCTAAACCTAACCTTAACCTAAACCTAAACCTATAACCTATAACCTTAACCAAAACCAATAACCAAAACCTATAACCTAAACCGGAACCCATTCTCAAATTCTAAAACCTATAACCTAAACGAAAACTAAAACCTATAACCTAAACCCGAACCCATTCTCAAATCCTAAAACCTATAACCTAAACCTAAACCTAAACCATATCCTAAACCTATAACCTATAACCTATAACCTAAACCAAAACTAAAACCTATAACCTAAATCTGAACCCATTATCAAATCCCAAAACCTATAAGCTAACCTAAACCTATACTTATAACCTAAAACTATTCCCAAATCGCAAAACCTATAACCTAAACCTAACCTTATCCTAAACCTAAACCTATAACCTTAACCAAAACCTATAACCTAAACCAAAACCAAAACCTATAACATAAACCCGAACCTATTCTCAAATCCCAAAACCCATAACCTAACCTAAACCTATACCTATAACCTAAAACTATTCCCAAATCCCAAAACCTATAACCTAAACCTAACCTTAACCTAAACCTAAACCTATAACCTATAACCTTAACCAAAACCTATAACCTAAACCAAAACCAAAACCTATAACCTAAACCCGAACCCATTCCCAAATCCCAAAACCTATAACCTAAACCAAAACCAAAACCTATAACCTAAACCCGAACCCATTCTCAAATCCAAAAACCTATAACCTAAACCAATACCAAAACCTATGACCAAAACCTAAACCCATTTTCAAATCCCAAAACCAATAACCTATCTCTAATCCTTAACCTATAACCTAACCTAAACCTATACATATAACCTAAAACTATTCCCAAATCCCAAAACCTATAACCTAAACCTAACCTTAACCTAAACCTAAACTTATAACCTATAACCATAACCAAAACCTATTACCTAAACCAAAACTAAAACTTATAACATAAACCTAAACCCATTATCAAATCCCAAAACCTATAACATAAACCTGACCTTAACCTATAACCTACACTAAAACCAAAACCTATAACCTAAACCCGAACACATTCTCAAATCCCAAAACCTATAACCCAAACCAATTCCAAAACCTATGACCTAAACCCGAACCTATTCTCAAATCCCAAAACCTATAACCTATCCCTAAACCTTAACCTATAACTTAACCTAAACCTATACCTATAACCTAAAACTATTCACAAATCCCAAAACCTATAACCTAAACCTAACCTTAACATAAACCTAAACCTATAACCTATAACCTTAACCAAAACCTAGAACCTAAACCAAAACCAAAACCTATAACCTAAACACGAACCCACTCTCAAATCCCAAAACCTATAACCAAAACCAAAACCAAAACCTATAACCTAAACCCGAACCCATTCTCAAATCCCAAAACGTATAACCTAAACTAAAACCAAAACCTATAACCTATACCTGAACCCATTCTAAAATCCCAAAACCCATAACCTAAACCTTATCCTAAACCTATAACCTATAACCTAAACAAAAACCAAAACCTATAACTTAAACCCGAACCCATTCTCAAATCTTAAAACCTATAACCTAAACCCGAACACATTCTTAAATCCCATAAGCAATAACCTAAACCTAAACCTAATCCTTGTCCTAAACCTATAACCTATAACCAAAACCAAAACCAAAACCTATAAACCTAAACCCATTCTCAAATCCCAAAACTTATAACCTAAACCTAACCTTAACAAAAACCAAAACCTTTAACCTATAACCTACACCAAAACCAAAACATATAACCTAAACCCGAACCCATTCTCAAATCCCAAAACCTATAACTTAAACCAATACCAAAACCTATGACCTAAATCCGAACCCATTCTCAAATCCCAAAACCTATATCCTAAACCTAACCTTAACCTATAACCTAAACAAAAACCGATAAACTAAACCAAAACTAAAACCTATAACCTAAACCCAAACCCATTCTCAAATCTCAAAACCTATAACCGAAACCAATACCAAAACCTATGACCTAAACCCGAACCCATTCTCAAATCCAAAAACCTATAACCTATCCCTAAACCTTAACCTATAACTTAACCTAAACCTATACCTATTACCAAAAACTATTCCCAAATCCCAAAACTTATAACCTAAACCTAACCTTAACCTAAACCTAAACCTATAACCTATAACCTTAACCCAAACCTATAACCAAAACCAAAACCAAAACATATAACCTAAACCCGAACCCATTCTCAAATCCCAAAACCTATAACCTAAACGAAAACCAAAACCTATAACCTAAACCCAAACCCATTCTTAAATTCTAAAACCTATAACCTAAACCTAAACCTAAACCATATCCTAAACCTATAACCTATAACCCAAACCTATAACCTAAACCCGAACCCATTATCAAATCCCAAAACCTATAAGCTAACCTAAACCTATACTTATAACCTAAAACTATTCCCAAATCCCAAAACCTATAACCTAAACCTAACCTTAACCTAAACCTAAACCTATAACCTTAACCAAAACCTATAAACTAAACCAAAACCAAAACCTATAACCTAAACCCGAACCTATTCTCAAATCCCAAAACCCATAACCTAACCTAAACCTATACTTATAACCTAAAACTATTCCCAAATCTCAAAACCTATAACCTAAACCTAACCTTAACATAAACCTAAACCTATAACCTATAACCTTAACCAAAACCTATAACCTAAACCAAAACCAAAACCTATAACCTAAACCCGAACCCATTCCCAAATCCTAAAACCTATAACCTAAACCAAAACTAAAACCTATAACTTAAACCCAAACCCATTCTCAAATCCCAAAACCTATAACCTAAACCAATACCAAAACCTATGACTTAAATCCAAACCCATTCTTAAATCCCAAAACCAATAACCTATCCCTAAACCTCAACCTATAACCTAACCTAAACCTATACCTATAACCTAAAACTATTCCCAAATCCCAAAACTTATAACCTAAACCTAACCTTAACCTAAACCTAAACCTATAACCTATAGCCTTAACCTAAACCTATAACCAAAACCAAAACCTATGACTTAAACCCAAACCCATTGTCAAATCCCAAAACCAATAACCTATCCCTAAACCTTAACCTATAACCTAACCTAAACCTATACCTATAACCTAAAGCTATTCCCAAATCCCAAAACCTATAACCTAAACCTAACCTTAACCTAAACTTAAACCTATAACCTATAACCTTAACCTAAACCTATAACCAAAACCAAAACCTATAACCTAAACCCGAACCCATTCTCAAATCCCAAAACCTATAACCTAAACCTAACCTTAACCTATAACCTAAACAAAAACCAAAACCTATAACCTAAACCCGAACCCATTCTCAAATCCCAAAACATATAACCTAAACCAATACCAAAACCTATGACCTAAACCCGAACCCATTCTCAAATCTCAAAACCTATAACCTATCCCTAAACCTTAACCTATAACCTAACCTAAACCTATACCTATAACCTAAAACTATTCCCGAATCCCAAAACCTATAACCTAAACCTAACCTTAACATAAACCTAAACCTATAACTTATAACCTTAACCAAAACCTATAATCTAAACCAAAACCAAACCTATAACCTAAACCCGAACCCATTCCCAAATCCCAAAACCTAGAACCTAAACCAAAACCAAAACCTATAACCTAAACCCGAATCCATTCTCAAATCCAAAAACCTATAACATAAACCAATATCAAAACCTAAACCCATTCTCAAATCCCAAAACCAATAACCTATCCCTAATCCTTAACCTATAACCTAACCTAAACCTATACCTATAACCTAAAACTATTTCCAAATCCCAAAACCTATAACCTAAACCTAACCTTAACCTAAACCAAAACCTATAACCTATAACCTTAACCAATACCTATAACCTAAACCAAAACCAAAACCTATAACCTAAACCTGAACCCATTCCCAAATCCCAAAACCTATAACCAAAACCAAAACCAAAACCTATAACCTAAACCCGAACCCATTCTCAAATCCAAAAACCTATAACCTAAACCAATACCAAAACCTATGACCAAAACCTAAACCCATTCTCAAATCCCAAAACCAATAACCTATCCTTAATCCTTAACCTATAATCTAACCTAAACATATACCTATAACCTAAAACTATTCCCAAATCCCAAAACCTATAACCTAAACCTAACCTTAGCCTAAACCTAAACCTATAACCTATAACCTTAACCAAAACCTATAACCTAAACCAAAACCAATACTTATAACCTAAACCTGAACCCATTCTCAAATCCTAAAACCTATAACCTAAACCAAAACCAAAACCTATAACCTAAACCCGAACCCATTCTCAAATCCCAAAACCTATAACCCAAACCAATACCAAAACCTATGACCTAAACCTGAACTCATTCTCAAATCCCAAAACCTATAACCTATCCCTAAACCTTAACCAATAACATAACCTAAACCTATACCTATAACCTAAAACTATTCCCAAATCCTAAAACCTATAACCTAAACCTAACCTTAACATAAACATAAACCTATAACCTATAACCTTAACCAAAACCTAGAACCTAAACCAAAACCAAAACCTATTACCTAAACTCGAACCCATTCTCAAATCCTAAAACCTATAACCTAAACCAAAACCAAAACCTATAACCTAAACCCGAACCCATTCTCAAATCCCAAAACCTATAACCTAAACCAAAATAAAAACCTATAACCTATACCTAAACCCATTCTTAAATCTCAAAACCTATAACCTAAACCTAAACCTAAACCTTATCCTAAACCTATAACCTATAACCTAAACGAAAACCAAAATCTATAACCTAAACCCGAACCCAATCCCAAATCCTAAAACCTATAACCTAAACCAAAACCTATAACCTAAACCCGAACCCATTCTCAAATCTCATAACCTATAACCTAAACCTAAACCTAAATCTTATCCTAAACCTATAACCTATAACCTAAACCAAAATCAAAACCTATAAACCCGAACCCATTCTCAAATCCCAAAACCTATAACCTAAACCTAACCTTAACCAAAACCAAAACCTTTAACCTATAACCTAAACCAAAACCTTTAACCTAAACCAAAACCAAAACCTATAACCTAAACCCGAACCCATTCTCAAATCCCAAAACCTAAAACCTAAACCAATACCAAAACCTATGACCTAAACCCGAACCCATTCTCAAATCCCAAAACCTATATCCTAAACCTAACCTTAACCTATAACCTAAACCAAAACCGATAACCTAAACCAAAACTAAAACCTATAACCTAAACCCGAACCCATTCTCAAATCCCAAAACCTATAACCTAAACTAATACCAAAACCTATGACCTAAACCTGAACTCATTCTCAAATCCCAAAACCTATAACCTATCACTAAACCTTAACCTATAACTTAACCTAAACCTATACCTATTACCCAAAACTATTCCCAAATCCCAAAACTTATAACCTAAACCTAACCTTAACCTAAACATAAACCTATAACCTATAACCTTAACCAAAACCTATAACCTAAACCCGAACCCATTCTCAAATCCCAAAACCTATAACCTAAACAAAAATCAAAACCTATAACCTAAACCCGAACCCATTCTCAAATCTTAAAACCTATAACCTAAACCTAAACCTAAACCATATACTAAACCTATAACCTATAACCTATAACCTAAACCTAAACCTATAACCTAAACCAAAACCAAAACCTATAACCTAAACCCGAACCCATTATCAAATCCCAAAACCTATAAGCTAACCTAAACCTATACTTATAGCCTAAAACTATTCCCAAATCCCAAAACCTATAACCTAAACGTAACCTTAACCTAAACCTAAACCTATAACCTTAACCAAAACCTTTAACCTAAACCAAAACTAAAACCTATAACGTAAACCCGAACCTATTCTCAAATCCTAAAACCCATAACCTAACCTAAACCTATACCTATAACCTAAAACTATTCCCAAATCCCAAAACCTATAACCTACACCTAACCTTAACCTAAACCTATAACCTTAACCAAAACCTATAACCTAAACCAAAACCAAAACCCATAACCTAAACCCGAACCCATTCCCAAATTTCAAAACATATAACCTAAACCAAAACCAAAACCTATAACCTAAACCCGAACCCATTCTCAAATCCCAAAACCTATAACCTAAACCAATACCAAAACCTATGACCTAAACCTGAACCCATTCTCAAATCCCAAAACCAATAACCTATCCTTAAACCTTAACGTATAACCTAACCTAAACCTATACCTATAACCTAAAACTATTCCCAAATCCCAAAACCTATAACCTAAACCTAACCTTAACCTAAACCTAAACCTAAACCTATAACCTATAACCTTAACCAAAACCTTTAACCTAAACCAAAACCAAAACCAAAACCTATAACCTAAACCCGAACCCATTCTCAAATCCCAAAACCTATAACCTAAACCAAAACCAAAACCTATAACCTAAACCCCAACCCATTCTCAAATCCCAAAACCTATAACCTAAACCTAAACCTAAACCTTATCCTAAACCTATAACCTATAACCTAAACCAAAGCCTATAACCTAGACCAAAACCAAAACCTATAACCTAAACCCGAACCCATTATCAAATCTCAAAACCTATAACCTAACCTAAACCTATACTTATAACCTAAAACTATTCTCAAATCCCAAAACCTATAACCTAAACCTTATCCTAAACCCATAACCTATAACCTAAACCAAAACCAAAACCAAAACCTAAACCTAAACATAAGACCTAAATGTATTCTCAAATTCCTAAACTTAAACCTACACCTAATCTTAATCTCAACTACTTAACCTAAACCTAAACTTGAAAACCCACACCTAAACCCGATCCCAATTTCCTAAACCTAAACCTTAACCTATTCTCAATTCCCTAAAACTATAACCTATAACCTATAACCTAAACCTAATCCAAACCTATAACCTAAACCTAAACCTAAAACCTAAATATATTCTCAAATTTCTAAACCTAAATGTACACCTAATCCTAATCTCAACTACTTAACCTAAACCTAAACTTGAAAACCTAAACCTAAACCCGATCTCGAACCCGAACCCGATTTCCTAAACCAAAACCTTAACCTATTCTCAATTCCCTAAAGCTATAACCTATAACCTATAACCTAAACCTAAGCTAAACCTATAACCTTAACTTAAACCTAAAACCTAAATGTATTTTCAAACTCTTAAACCTAAACTTACACCTAACCCTAATCTCAACTCCCTAACCTAAACCTAAACCTAAACTTGAAAACCCAAGCCTAAACCCGATCCCGAACCCGAACCCGATTTACTAAACCGAAACCTTAACCTATTCTCAAATCCCTAAACCTAAACCTACACAAAATCCCAATCTCAACTCCCTAACCTAAACCTAAACCTAAACTTGAAAACCCAAGCCTAAACCCGATCCCGAACCCGACCCGAATTCCTAAACCTAAACCTTAACATATTCTCAAATTCCAAAGCTATAACCTATAACCTAAACCTATAACCTTAACCTAAACCCAAAACCTAAATCTTAACCTAAACCAAAACCTATATCCTAAACCTTAACCTAGGTTAAGGTTGTTTTTCTTTTCATTTGTCTGGATCATCTCCCATATGTTCTCTCTCTTTTCATTTATTTTTTTCCATAGGATTGCTTATGTTTGGATGTATGCAGTTTATGTTTGGATGAATGTAGTTTATGTCTGGATGGACGCAGTTTATGTTTGGATGAATGTAGCTTATGTCTGGATGAATGTAGCTCATGTCTGGATGGATTTACATAGTTTCGGTTTAGATGGATGTGAATATGAATATGATGAAATATTTTATATAACAGGTGTATATCAGGAAAAATACGATGAAAGGAAATTTGAGATGAAATTTTTAAAAAAAAAAGACTTTAGCGACGAAACTTTTTGTCGCTAAAAGCTGCACATGTTTTTTAGCTAAAAAAATATTCGTAGCTAAAAGCAGACCTTTGGATTTTATTTCAAGAACTCTGCACACATTTAGCGAGGAAATTTTCGTTGCTAAAAGTCCCAGCCATGTTTTTTTAGCTACGAAAATTTTCGTAGCTAAAAGTAAACCTTTAGATTTTATATCAAAAACTGTTTACAGATTAGCGATGATAATTTTCATCGCTAAAAGTCCCAGCCACGTTTTTCAGCTATGAAAAGTTTCGTAGCTAAAAGTCAAAAGTGTTCAAACATTTAGCGACGGAAAGTTTCATCGCTAAAAGTCCCAGCCAAGTTTTTGGCTAGGAAAATGTTCGTTGCTAAAAGTAAACCTTTGGATTCGTTTTGGTATTTTTAAAAAAAATGTTCACAACACTTAGCGACGAAAATTTTCTTTGCTAAAAGTGACTTTTAGCTATGAATTTACTATTTCGCAGCTAAAAGTCACTTTTAGCAACGAAAAATATTTCGTCGCTAAAAGTTTCGTCGTTAAAAATTCCTTTTCTTGTAGTGACCCAAACCTAAACCCAATCCCGAACCCGAACCCGATTTCCTAAACCTAAACCTTAACCTATTCTCAATTCCCTAAAGTTATAACCTATAACCTATAACCTATAACCTATAACCTATAACTTAATCTAAACCTATAACCTAAACCTATAACCTTAACCTAAACCTAAAACCTAAACCTAAACCTATAACCTTAACCTAAACCTATAACCTTAACCTAAACCTAAAACCTAAACCTATTCTCAAATCCCAAAACCTATACTTATAGCCGAAACCTTAACCTTAACCTTAACCTATAACCCAAACCTAAACCTACACCTAATCCTAATCTCAACTCCCTAACCTAAACCTAAACCTAAACTTGAAAATAACAAACTTAAACCTAATCCCGAACCCGAACCCAATTTAATAAACCTATACTTATAACCTTAACCTAAACCTAAACCTATTCTCAAATCTCAAAACCTATAACCTAAACCTAAACCTAGACCTTAACCTAAACATAAACCTATACTTATAACCTATAACCTAAACCTAAACCTAAACCTATAACCTAAACTTATAACCTTAACCTAAACCTATTCTCAAATCCCAAAACCTATACTTATAGCTGAAACCTAAACCTTAACCTTAACCTATAACCCAAACCTAAACCTACACCTAATCCTAATCTCAACTCCCTAACCTAAACCTAAACCTAAACTTGAAAACAATAAACTTAAACCTGATCCCGAACCCGAACCCAATTTAATAAACCTATACTTATAACCTTAACCTAAACCTAAACCTATTCTCAAATCGCAACACATATAGCCTAAACCTAAACCTAGACCTTAACCTAAACATAAACCTATACTTATAACCTATAACCTAAACCTAAACCTAAACCTATAACCTAAACTTATAACCTAAATCTAAACCTATACTTATAGCCGAAACCTAAACCTTAACCTTAACCTATAACCCAAACCTAAACCTACGCCTCATCCTAATCTCAACTCTCTAACCTAAACCTAAACTTGAAAACCCAAACCTAAACCTGATCCCGAACCCAAACCCAATTTCATAAACCTATACTTATAACCTTAACCTAAACCTATTCTCAAATCCCAAAACCTATAACCTAAACCTAGACCTAGACCTTAACCTAAACATAAACCTATACTTAAAACCTATAACCTAAACTTATAACCTTAACGTAAACCTATTCCCAAATCCCAAAACCTATACCTATAACCTAAACCTAGACCTTAACCTAAACATAAACCCGATCTTGAACCCGAAACCGATTTCATAAACCTAAACCTTAACCTAAACCTATAACCTATAACCTAAACCTAAACCTAAACCTAAACCTTAACCTAAACCTATAACCTTAACCTAAACCTAAAACCTAAATGTATTATCAAATTCATAAACCTAAACCTACACCTAATCCTAATCTCAACTACTTAACCTAAACCTAAACTTGAAAATCTAAACTTAAACCTGATCCCAAACCCGAACCTGATTTCCTAAACCTAAACCTTAACCTATTCTCAATTCCCTAAAGCTATAACCTATAACCTATAACCTATAACCTACACCTAAACCTAACCTAAACTTAAACCTAAAACCTAAATGTATTCTCAAATCCTTAAACCTAAACCTACACATAATCCTAATTTCAACTCCTTAACCTAAAACTAAACTTGAAAACCCAAACTACACCTGATCTCAAACCTAAACCCGATTTCCTAAACTTAAACCTTAACCTAGACCTAAACCTATAACCTTAACCTAAACCAAAACCTATAACCTAAACCTAAACCAAAATCTATAACCTAAACCTTAACCTATAACCTAAACTTATAACTTATAACATAACCTTAACCTAAATCTAAAACCTAAACCTAAACCTATAACCTAAACCTAAAACCTAAAACCTAAACCTAAACGTAAAACCTAAATGTATTCTCAAATCCTTAAACCTAAACCTACACCTAATCTTAATCTCAACTCCCTAACTTAAACCTAAACATACACCTAATCCTAATCTCAACTCCCTAACCTAAACCTAAATCTAAACTTGAAAACCCAAACCTAAACCCGATCCTGAACCCGAACCTGATTTCGTAAACCTAAACCTTAACCTATTTTTAATTCTCTAAAGCTATAACTTATAACCTATAACCTAAACCTAACCTAAACCTAAAACCTAAACCTAAACCTAAACCTAAACCTAAACCTATAACCTTAACCTAAACCTAGGTTTTGAGTTTAAAAGTTCATCCTAGGTTTGAACACATTACTCATGTTGGATTTTGCCATAGTTTAGAAGATTTGTAGGTACATTTTTTATTTCTTCTTATATAAGTATATTTTTTTTTATCTTTCTTCCTTTTGAGATGTGTACAAAGGCATGCTTGTTTGATTGTGTCTACAAATGCTGTTTTATACAGGCTGACAAGCTAAAGAAGTCAGTGGTGGATGAAATTCATTTTCTCAAGGGAAGGGTTTCAGAACTTGAAAGTGATTTATGTCGAAGTCAACAAAAGTTACATCTGCGGTTTCAAGAAAAGAAGAAACTCTATCTTCTGCATTTGCTGAAATTGACTGTTTGAAGGAAGAAAATTTTGTAAAAATGTGAGCATTATTGAATGCATATGGAGGGTGTTTACTGTGCTGGAGTGTATTTGTTTATTGCACATGAGGGCACGCCTTAGTTATAATTCTTATGATAGGTTGAGCAAAGTGAAGTATTGTTTATTTAAAAATGTGAATGTAGAATGCATTGTATGATTTGATTGCTATTTGTAATAAATGCATCAATTTTTTTTTCTGATTGCATTTTATGTATTATTTCTATCAACATTAAGCTTAGATGAGTTATCAATCACAACAGGTTCTTGTAATGAAAATAGGTCATATTATTATAATTTTTTTTAAAAAATAGCTATGATTATAATCGTAGCTATAACTATGGCTTTCGTCCGTAGCTATTCGTACCTATTGCTACGGATATTATTGGTGCTATTAGTATCTATTGCTATGGATAAAATTCCTTTTGCTATGGATATCAGTTGTAGCACGTCCGTCGCTATTGGTGGGGTAGCTAAAGGTATTGTTACGGATATTATCCGTAACTATTGGTATCTATTACTATGAATATAATCCATAGCTATTGGTATCTATTGCTACGGATTAAATCCGTAGCTATTGGTATCTGTTGCTACGGATTTAATCCGTAGCTAGACCTTTAGCTACCCCACCAATAGCAACGGACATGCTATGGATCATATCCGTAGCAAAAGGTTTTTTGCTACGGTTTTTGGCCGTAGCCTTTGCCCATTTTTTTGTAGTGTAACCTATAACCTAAACCTAAACGTACACCCAATCTCAAACCCGAACCTGATTTCCTAAACCTAAACCTTGACATATTCTCAAATCCCTAAACCTAAACCTACACCTAATCCTAATCTCAACTCCCTAACCTAAACCTGAACCTAAACTTGAAAACCCAAACCTAAACCCGATCTTGAACCTGAACCCGATTTTCTAAACCTAAACCTTAACCTATTCTCAATTCCCTAAAGTTATAACCTAAACCTAAACCTAAAACCTAAACCTTAACCTAAAACCTAAAACCTAAATATATTCTCAAATCCCTAAACATAAACCTACACCTAATCCTAATCTCAACTCCTTAACCTAAACCTAAACTTGAAAACTCAAACCTAAACCCGAACTTGAACCCGATTTCCTAAACCTAAACCTTAATCTATTCTCAATTCCCTAAACCTTAACCTATAACCTAACCTATAACCTAAACCTAAACCTAAAACCTAAATGTATTCTCAAATCTTTAAACCTAAACCTACACCTAATCCTAATCTCAACTCCTTAGCCTAAACTTGAAAACCCAAACCTAAACCCAATCCTGAACCTGATTTCCTAAACCTAAACCTTAACCTATTCTCAATTCCCTAAAGTTATAACCTATAACCTAAACCTAAACCTATAACCTACACTTATAACCTAAACCTAAACCTAAACCTAAACCTAAAACGTAAATGTATTCTCAAATCCCTGAACCTAAACCTAAAACATAAATGTATTCTCAAATCCCTGAACCTAAACCTAAACCTAAACCTATAACCTAAAACTGTAACCTACAGCATTAACATAAACTTATAACCTAAACCTATAACCTACAACATTAACTTAAACCTATACTTATAACTTAAACCTATTCTCAAATCCCAAAACCTATAACCTAACCCAGACCTTAACCTATAACGTATAACCTATAACCTATAACCTAAACTCAATTCCCTAAACCTATAACCTACACTTATAACCTAAACCTAAACCTAAATCCTAAATGTATTCTCAAATCCCTAAACCTAAACCTACACCTAATCCTAATCTCAACTCCCTAACCTAAACTTGAAAACCCAAACCTAAACCCAATCCCGAACCTGAACCCGAACCCGATTTGGATTTAGTATGCACTAGAATAGGCACCAGTCTCCTTTTTATTTATTTATTCTTTATTTCAACGTACACAAGCAAAAACGTTTTAAAAAGAGAGAGAGAGAGAGAGAGAGAGAGAGAGAGAGAGGATGCATGATTCGATAGGATCATAGGAGTGGGTGAGGGAGTGGGTCTTCCCCTCCGACAGTGATATCTCCGAAACATGGGACCAAAGAAACGACAACTTTCTCAGTGGCTTCAGCATTAATATCTTCCAGCAAGTTGGTGATCCCTAACTTAAGATCGGCCTCGTGGCTCTTGCTCTCACTTTATCTTTGACATGGTGGGGCACATGATGGAAGTAGCCGGCCAACTCCTAAAGGTCGAGGCCCGCCATATCATCTCCATAGGGCTTACTGACATAAACATCGAACCTGGATGAACCATTCGCTAGAACCTAAATGCCGGAGACGACCAACACCTCTACAGCTTCCTCCTTCTCAAACTTGGTTCGAGACTTCTTGGGCCTAGAGATAAGGACTCGAATGGTAGTAGTGAGGGACTTTGATGTGGATCCGAATTCAGTGACTGGGACTAAAGCCAAATCTGCACACTTCTTTTTGGCCTTATAAGATTGTTTGTGTTTGGATGAATGTAGTTTACGTTTGGATGGATTTACGTATAAGTGTACCTACTAGTGCTCTTGTTTGTCAATTACGGTGTAAGTTAAGTCAGTCAAACAACAGCGCCTAACAGGAAGATCAATTCAAGTGTCTGCCTCAACTGGATGTGTCGAAGCTCGCCATAGGTAAATCATAGCCTCACATCCCATGTCTCAAAACACCAGGTGATTAAAACCCTTAAAACTAAGTAGAACACCTTAGGATTTTATTGTAAGAAAACTTTTTTACTAAACAGAAAAATCTGCAAGTTTTCTTACCCTGTCGATTGTATCGATTCACATTTCGATATGCTCTATCGATGTCCTCGGCATCTCAATCGATACAATCGAGTGAGGACAAAAAGCATCCAGCAACCGCACATTCATCTAGACGATTTATCGATATATCAAAGTTTCAATCGATATCATCGATATTCAAATATCGAGCCCATCGAAAGTGGATCGATAATATCGACAGGCAGTTTTTCGGCGCCCCTGTTTTTCTAGAGAAATCTATTATAAGCTTCGATATGTCGATGTCTGTTCCGATTCAATCTAAATTTAAACATCGATCATATCGGCAGTCATTCGATTATATCGACAATGAGCGCGTGTTTTCTCTAGCAAATATTTCAGGATGTTCTAAAAGTTGATCAGGGGCCACTCGAGGAAATCGATATTCTTATATCGATAGTATCGAGTCCCGGTCGATAGGATCGAGTCTGGGCACTAATTGTCCAGCGTGCTTATAGGTAAATCTATACGATTTATCGATCCTATCGAGAAGGTCTCGATATCATCGGCATTCAAATTCTGATGACATCGGTTGACCCTCGATCATATCCTGTAAACCCTGAAATATTTCGGCTAGTCTCTCTCATTCTTCAAATGCCGATAAATCGATCCCAGTTTCGATGGTATCAGAGTTTGAAATTCGATAACATCAATGCCAATATCGATCCCATCGGCCAGCTGGCAAAAGGTTTCAAAAGTGAATGACATTTGAGTTTATGTTATCGAGCGGACAGTCGATCTCATCGAGAGTATACGCTCGATGATATAGACCATGCTCGATGATATCGAACTCTGTCATAAATATGACCGTTTTATATCCGTTGGAATCTTTTGCTTATATAAAGAGAGACTTGTTCATTTTGCTAGTAGAGAAAGAAGAGAGTGCTTTTGTGTGTCTTACCGTCAGATCATATACCCAAAGTCCTTTCTCTTACAGGAGTTCATCTTCCAATCCACTCTTACCATTGATATTCAATAAAGTGAATTGGGAAATGAACTTCCGCATTCAAGGATCCTCCAGCAACTATCTTAATAGCATATCATTAAGCTGGGATACCTTGAATGAATACATGATGGGAATCACTATATCTTCCTTGTAGGAAAATTCCAAGAGAGTGGATTTTCGTCGTAACCTTGACCCGACATGAAGCCTAGTACTGGTACATCTTTTATGTTGCGGATCAAGGGAGTTGAAGACTCTTCATCAACAAGAAGGAGATCTTCATCACTGCGCTAAAAGGGACTCATCAACTTATCTATAAGTACCTAGAGTCCAGAGGACACTTGTAATCATTCTTTTCTAGGTTTGGGTCTTAAGTGTTGCTCACCATTTGAAGTCCTCAAATGAGGCCTCTTGCGGGAGTGTATGTTGTGGGTGCGTTGTGTGGACCCTTGCTCTATGGAGAGCATAAACATCCGAGTGCATTGTGTGGACCCTGAAAGGGCCTAGCTATATGCCCTAGAGGGGGGTGAATAGGGCAATGCCAAATAAAAACTTAAAACAGCGGAATAATAAAATATATAAAGCACAATGCTGAATCAATCTCAAATCTATGAGAAATAAAAAGCAAAGCAATCAAAATAACTTGCAAAAATAAATTCTAAGTTATTACAACATTCATCCACACTTGCTTGAAGTGATTACAACATTCATCCACAAACACTCTCCACAAAACAGAATGAATAAAAGAATGAAAGAGTAAAACACATCCACAACACAACGATATATAGTGGTTCGCCTGTGTGTACACCAACTGTTATCTAACAGCCACACAGATTGCTACTCCACTCCTAATATCCTCACACAGGGGATATTAGCATGCACTATCAAAATAGGTTTCACAGGTTCACCTAAAACCTTCACAATTGTGTCTTTGATCTCGGGCTTAGACAATCCACAAACCCCACAATCTGAGTTTTTTGGCTCTTCTCGGATAACCAAAACAATGAGATTTTTCTGGCGAATCTCAAATAAAAATCAGAGAAAGTAAATTACAAAACATGTAAAATACCTGAATCACCTTTCGAAGAAGCCCGGTAGAACCAATCAGAGTAGAAGTTCGATTCGACGTTCAAAGTCCAATACTTACTTTAAGAATGGTTCTAAGTCTAATTGATTTTAAATCAAACGGGCTAGATCTATTTGATTTTGAATCCAAGAAGAAGGAATATCAGAAATTCCCCTTTTCTAATAAGATTGGAATGTATATCAAAATCAAATAAGAATAAGCTAGCAAAAGGAATATTAAATAAGCACAAAGCAGCTTAAAATAATCACAAACTTATCTCAGAGAATAGCCTAAAGAATGCTTGAATAGAATTGAATTGAAGTACAAAAACTCTGAAGTTCGTGCACTATTTAAAGCCTGAAAAATCCCGTCTACGACTGGTCTTAGGATCCTAGGACTGGTCGTAGCTTCAAAGATTTTCAAAAGATTTCCGCGGGATAAGATTTTCTGTTCCACGACCGGTCCTGGGTGGTCTACGACCGGTCGTGGGTCACCTACGACCGGTCGCAGGTCCCCAAAAATGGTTGCTGGAGTTTGAGTCGTAGGTCTACGACTGGTCGAAGGATGAGTCGTAGAACTCACAGGACTGGTTGTAGGATGTCCAGGATTGGTCGTAGGACAGCCAGAAAGATCTGAAAATCTTTAACTACCTAGGACTGGTCCTGAAAAACTTAAGACTGGTCGTAGCAAAGCTAGGACTGGTCTTGAAGTCCCTAGGACTGGTCTTAGAACACTCCAAACAAGCATATTAAAATATATGACTTATTTATCCAGAATGACCTACAGTAAAGCCCATCCTAAGGTCAATCTAAGGTCAAACAAACCTTAAAAGTGAGATGGACATTGAAAGTCTGTACACTCAGATGACCCTTAAGAGAAGCTTGAGAATATACAAATCTTATAGAAGGCCTTCTTGAGCTTGATCTTGACTTGACAAAGTCTTCTACTAAACTTGCACTTGATCGAATCTTTGAACAAGCAATCTTGAAAACTTCTATTCTTGAATACTTCATTCATATCTTGAAAACTTTCTTCATTTAAGATCTTGTCTTGAAATGCGATGACTTGATATGTCTTGATTGCAATGAATAGTCTTCAAACATAAAACACAAGACATACAAGGCAGATATAGGTTTTGACACCACAAAATTTGACAATCAAAGGGATATGAAATCATAGCACTTACAATCTCCCCCTTTATCAAATTTGTGACAAAACACATAGCTAAGAAGATAATAAGGAATGATGAACCATGAAATCACAAAATACTCTACTCCCCCTGAGTAATACGAATACTGCTCATATAAACAGTACACAACATGAGAATTTCAAAACTTCAATCCACATATCCTTCTCAATCAATCAATTCAAACAAATTTACTCCCCCTTTCCATATTACTCCCCTTTTAGCGTTTAGCTCTTACTACTCCCCCTTTTTATCACAAAATGACAAGGGAAAGGCACAATAGGAAAGAGAACATAGAAAGTAAAAAGTAGAAAATGAGAAAGAGATATGAGAGGACATAATATAAACCTGAAGAATCAAGCCAAAATCTATAATTCAAAATACAATATCCAAAAGATAATGTTATCAAACCAGAATCCATAATACATATCCAAAATATAATGCTATCCAAAAGATAATTCACCTAATCTGATCCAGAGGAAGGAGCAGGGATAGTCGGATCAATCTGGTGTAAGCCCCTATTTATGCGACGAAGATATTTTCACATGTACTTAAATTGCATATCATGGGCTATACTCATGTTATCAACCTTTTCCTCCAATGCACGAAGGCGTGCATCATTTCTAGGTGGATCATAATCTGGATCATTAGGTGAATCAGTTTCTATATCATCAAATAAGTCATCCATATTAACATCTTGTTGTGGAAGATCGCCAGCTTCC
The DNA here is from genome assembly GCA_037074715.1 of Magnolia kwangsiensis. NCBI lineage: Eukaryota > Viridiplantae > Streptophyta > Magnoliopsida > Magnoliales > Magnoliaceae > Magnolia > Magnolia kwangsiensis. The sequence continues at coordinate 127,799,420 of CM073578.1, read as the reverse complement.
CCTTCGTTTCCAGCATCACCACCATCACCACCAATGCCACCTTCATCTACTTGGCCAGGAAGCAAATCTAGCTTCATCTTGTTAAGATTGAAATTGTTGAAGATAAGATGATGAATTGGTGCCTCATTAACAGGTTTATCGACAAGCATGTGAGTGGCTAAAACAGTCATAAGATAACCGAACGGAATATCACTATGACCCGGATGGAGACGAAACTGAATAATGAAATAACAAATCAAAGAAGGAAGGCAGACCTTGGTACCAGAAGCAATAGAATGCAACACACGAACCATGAAAGAAGTCAATTCGATTTTATTACCAGACTGAGGATATACATTTGAAATGAAGAAATGATGTAACACTCTGTAACTAGGTAACAGATACTTTGCAGGGAGCGCATTCCCTTTGTGAGTCCATTGTGCATGAATTTTACATAAATCTCTAGTTAACATGCGTTTTTCTGATTCAGATGGTTTGTCATATAAAGTATGAATCGGTATTCCTTCATCATTAACAGGTATATCCATAATAACTGATATCAAATGACGGTTTACTTCAAATTTTCTTTCTCTTGTATCAATTGAAAATGTTAAATTATCAAGAGAAAATTCAGAGATGCATGCAACCATTGATTGGGCAATAGACTGGTATGTAGGCCCACCCCAAAGTAAAATGTTAGTCCAGCCAACAGAATCAAGGAGGGGAACAACACCATATGGAGCAATGTGATTGAGATCAGCGGTATGCTCAACGATAATGTTACGGACACGTAAATCTCTTACATCTTAAGAATCATCTTCGGGTGACCGAAGGTGCCGTTTAGTTATTGGTGCAGATCTAGAAGAAGATAGACCACAGGATGTTTTCTTTTTCCCCCTAGCATCCATATTAAAAAGATATATAAAGAGCAAGAAAGATGCATAAAAGAAAGATGGGTTTTCTCTAGATCAGTAAAATGAGAGGAAATCCTTGAAAAACTCAACATGAGATGAAATCTAGCTATACTATGAACGAATCAAAGCATAGAGAGCATGAATCTTTAAGAAAAATGATGAAATAGGACTTACCTCGAAGAAAAATAGGAAATCTTATGACTGGTCGAGCCACGACTCGTCGTAGGTCGGTGTGGAAATGAGGAAGAAGAAGATTTTCCCCAAATATATCACATTCACGAGATCCACGACTGGTCGAGTGTGGTTCACGACCGGTCGTACCACGACTGGTCGTGTACAGCCACGACCGATCGAGTATCGACCAAAAATACACATTTTATGCAAAAAATTTAAAATTAAAACAAATATAATATGAAATATAATACACTATGATACATGCAAGCAAGAATATTCAATATAAAATGCACATACTAAGATCAAATTTCAGTTTATTAAACCTGCTTTTGTCCAGCGATTTAGTAAATATATCAGCAAGTTGATTTTCGGTTGATATATATTACAAAGAAATAACTTTTTCTTCAACCAACTCACGTATGTAATGATACCTAATGTCAATGTGCTCAGTACGTGAATGCTGGATTGGATTTTTGGAAAGGTTTATAGCACTGGAATTATCACAATGTAAGATCATTAAATCTTAATTAATTCCATAATCGCTAAGCATGCGTTTCATCCAAACAAGTTGAGTACATGCATATCCAACTGCAATATACTCAGCCTCAGCAGTGGAGAGCGATATTGAACTTTGCTTCTTGCTGAACCAAGAAACTAAGTAATTTCCAATGTAAAAACAACCACCACTAGTTGATTTTCTATCATCAATATTTCCGGCCCAATCAGCATCTGAGTACCCAGCTAATTGAACACTAGTATCAAAAGGATATCAAAGTCCCAAATTTATAGAACTTGCGACATATCTAATAATCCGTTTAACAGCAGTAAGATGTGATTCCTTAGGATTAGACTGATATCTCGCATAAATTTCAACACTAAATGCAATATCAGGTCTACTTGCAATAAGATACAACAAACTACCAATCATACTGCGATATAGTTTAGGATCTATATCTTTACCTGTAGAGTCTTTTGAGAGTCTTAATGTTGTACTCATAGGAGTATCAAAGTTCTTACCATTCTCAAATCCAAACCTTTTAACCAAATTTGAAGCATATTTGGTCTGGGAAATGAAAATTTCATCAGGTTGTTGTTTTACTTGCAACCCTATAAAATAATTAAGTTCGCCAACCATGCTCATTTCGAACCTTGATTTTATTAACTTTGTAAACTCAATAGACATGTTAGAATAAGTAGATCCATAAATAATATCATCAACATATATTTGAACCATCAAAATATCATTGTTATTCTTCTTAACAAAAAGCGTCTTATCGACACTTCCTACTTGAAAGCTATGACTAAGTAAGAATTTAGTCAATTTCTCACACCATGCCCTAGGTGCTTGTTTAAGACCATAGAGAGCCTTTTTGAGATGAAATACATGGTCAGATAGCTTTAGGTCTTCAAACCCTGAAGGTTGTTCAACATACACTTCTTCATGTAAATCGCCATTCAAGAAAGAACTCTTTACATCTATCTGATATATTTTAAATTTTCTAAAGCATGCGATAGAAATAAAAAGTCTGATTGACTCAAGGCGAGCGACTGGAGCAAAGGTTTCATCATAATCGATACCTTTAATCTGAGTGTACCCTTGTACAACCAGTCTAGCCTTGTTTCGTATAATATTTCCAAGCTCATCAGACTTATTTTTAAAGATCCATTTTGTTCCAATAATGTGTTTATCTTTAGGTCTAGGAACAAGATACCAGACATCATTACGAACAAATTGATTAAGTTCATCCTGCATAGCAACTATCCAATTTTCGTCAGATAGTGCCTCTTTCACATTGATCGGTTCAATTTGGGATGTAAAACAAACATAATTACATATGTTCTCAAGTTTTTTGTGGGTACGAACTCCAGTGAGAGGGTTTTCAAGTATTTGATTGGTTGGATGATCTTTAATAGTCCTTGGTTCAGATTCTTTTTGACTTGATGAGGTATCTTGATTGTTGATAATAAGAGCTTCCTCATCATCTGAACTCGGAGCTGGTGTATTCAAATGATCATCAATGACCACATTGATGGACTCTTGTATCACACCTGTTCTTTTATTTAGAACCCTATAAGCTCGACTGTTTAAAGAATAATCGAGAAAAATACCTTCATCACTCTTCGTATCAAACTTTCTCAAATTTTCTCGATCACGCAAAATATAACACTTGCTGTCGAAAACCCTAAAGTATTTAACAGTAGGTTTCTTTTCAAACCATAATTCATAAGCAGTCTTATTATCAGATTTACTGGTATAAACCCGATTAATAATATAACATGCGGTACTAACTCCTTCGGCCCAAAGATTTCTAGAGAGCTTCATGCTATTCAACATAACATTAGCCATATCCTGAAGCACTCTATTTTTTCTTTCAACTATACCATTTTGTTGCGGTGTTTGGGGCGCAGAGAATTCATGTGATATTCCCTGATCACTACAGAATTTTTTAAAACTACTGTTTTCGAATTCGGATCCATGATCACTACGGATCTTACTAACTTGAGAACCTTTCTCATTTTGGATTCGTTTGATGACCTTTTTCACTTCATTCAGGGTTTCAGTTTTATCTTTTAAGAACGATACCCAAGTGAATCTGGTATAGTCATCTATGATAACCAAGATGTATTTTTTACCTCCTCGACTCTCCGATCTGGTTGGTCCAATAAGATCCATGTGAAGAAGCTCGAGTGGTCTAGATGTGGTATTGGAGTTCACTTTCTTGTGAGAGCTCCTAATCTGTTTGCCCAACTGGCATTCACCATATATTTTGTCTACTTTTTGTAATTTTGGTAGACCTCTAATTAGTTTTCTTTTGCTCAATCTAAATAAGTTCCGATAGTGTACATGTCCAAGGCGTTTATGCCATAATTCAGTCTCATCGGTTTGGACCATGTAACATGATTGAATAGATGAGCTTGCATCACTAACGATGTAGCAGTTTTCAGAAGTTCTGCGACCAGTTAATATTACAGAACCCTTTTTATTAAGTATCTCACAACCTTGATTAGAAAACTTTACACTATGGTTATTATCACATATCTGAGAAATACTTAGAAGGTTGTGTTTCAAGCCCTCAACATATAAAACATTCTCAAATAAAGGAAGGTTATAAAGCTGAACCGTACCTTGGCCAATGATCTTGCAATTGCTTCCATCACCAAATGTGACTGACCCTTCAGTCATATCTTTAAGGTCGGTGAATAAAGCTTTGTCACCTGTCATATGCCTGGAGCAACCACTATCTAGGTACCACTTTGAATGGCTTGTAGCTTTGAAAGCAGTGTGGGCAACCAAACTGGCAACTTTAGGAACCCATTTCATAACTGTTTTGGGTTTAGGAGTATAGATGGTCTTTTTCTGTCTGTTGTTATAGGAGTGACCTATAGAGTTAGATTTTAATAGCTCTTTGAGAAGATCAATTATTTTTTCAGCCAATGGATTTCGGTTTTGAAAATTAAAGTTGACATGGCTACTTTTAAGTTTTTGAAAAGTCCTTAAATTTTTGAAAAAACCTTGAAAAGTATTCTTTTCTTTTGAGTTTGAAGACTCTCCTATTACAAATTTAAGAGCAATGATCTTTTGTTTAGGAGATGTATTCTTATCATAGCCCAACCCGGATCGATCGCCACATTTTCTTGATCCGAACAATAATTTTTCCAATTTAGGATCACCATGGGCATATCTCCATGTGTCTTTCAAACTCTGAAGAGAAGATACCTCATTTTTGAGTTTCTCACTTTCGGATCTCAGATCATCAATTTTGAAGGTTTTGAAATCTAGATCACATTTGGTCTTTTCAAAAGAGTCAGAAATATGAGATTTTTCTAAAACAAGAGCCTCATAATCTTCCTTAAGCTTAGAAAATTTTTCTTTTTGTAATTTAAGCTTGACAGCAATTTTACAACTCTCTTTATAAAGGGCATTATAAGCATCCTGAAGATCATCTTCATTATCACAATCACTATTCAGATTTTCTTCACTAGATATATCATCATTATATGAAAGGGTGATCTTGGATATAGTCATAAGGGCTTTAACATCTTCGCCTGACTCGGATTCAGAATCTTCTGATTTAGAAGAGGATTCAGAATCAGACGATTCATCCCAAGTAGCCATCATGCTTTTTTTTTTTGATTTGTCCTTTTTAGGACATTTGTTAGCTAAGTGCCCATACTCTTGACAGTTGTAACATTGACTATCTTTCAAGGATTTTCGAGTTCTAGGTTTAGATCGTCTCTTATCATTTGATTTTTGAAAATCAACTTTTTTCTTATTTTTGAAGATTTTGTAAAACTTTTTTTCTAAAAGTGTCATATCATCTTCGGAATTTTTCATATCCGAAGTGCTCTCTTGAGAAATATTTTTAGATGATTTGAGAGCAATTGATTTTCCTTTAGGAGCCTTAAAGGATAACTCATAGGTTTGAAGTGAACCAACTAATTTCTCAACCCTCATGGTATCCGTATCACGAAGTTCCTGAATTGCGGTCACTTTAAAATTGAACCGTTCAGAAAGTGAACGTAGTATTTTTGCGCACACTTTACTTTCTGAGATTCTATCACCAAGACCCCACATAGAGTTCATAATGTCATTCAATCTAGTGTAGAAGTCCATAAACATCTCATTCTCCTCCATATGAATTTCTTCAAATTTAGTTGTGAGGAGTTGGACTTTAGATTTCTTGACAATAGTTGTACCCTCGTGTGTCATTTCTAATACATCTCATGCTTGTTTTGCATTTTCACAAGAAATAATTCTTTTAAATTCATCTGGTGATAATGCACAAGTAATTGCATTTAGTGCTTTTGCATTAGCACTACTTTCACTTTTCTGAAGTGTGGTCCAAAGAGAATTAGCCGTTATTTTCGTAGTTTTTGAACCATCATCATTAGCAACTTCAGTGATAGGAGGATTCCATTCATTCACTGTGGCCATCCACACACTTCATCCAAGGATTTAAGGAAGATCCTCATCCTGGCTTTCCAATAAGCATAGTTTGTGCCATTAAAAGGTGGTGGCCTAATGACTGATAGACTTTCAAAATTTGACATCTTAATATAGCTTAGATCGTTAGCTCAGGAAATAAATCCAATAAATAAACAATAAGCACAAGCTATTAGGCTCTGATACCACTTGAAAGGGCCTAGATATATGCCTTAGAGGGGGGTGAATAGGGCAATGCCAAATAAAAACTTAAAACAGTGGAATAATAAAATATATAAAGCACAATGTTGAATCAATCTCAAATCTATGAGAAATAAAAAGCAAAGCAATCAAAATAACTTGTAGAAATAAATCCTAAGTTATTATAACATTCATCCACACTTACTTGAAGTGATTACAACATTCATCCACAAACACTCTCCACAAAATAGAATGAATAAAAGAATGAAAGAATAAAACACATCCACAACACAACGATATATAGTGGTTCACCTGTGTGTACACCAACTGTTATCCAACAGCCACACAGATTGCTACTCCACTCCTAATATCCTCACACAGGGGATATTAGCATGCACTATCAAAATAGGTTTCACAGGTTCACCTAAAACCTTCACAATTGTGTCTTTGATCTCGGGCTTAGACAATCCAAAAACCCCACAATCTGAGTTTTTTGGCTCTCCTCAGATAACCAAAACAATGAGATTTTTCTGGCGAATCTCAAACAAAAATCAGAAAAAGTAAATTACAAAACATGTAAAATACCTGAATCACCTTTCGAAGAAGCTCGGTAGAACCAATCGGAGTAGAAGTTCGATTCGACGTTCAAAGTCCAATACTCACTTTAAGAATGGTTCTAAGTCTAATTGATTTTAAATCAAACGGGCTAGATCTATTTGATTTTGAATCCAAGAAGAAGGAATATCAGAAATTCCCCTTTTCTAATAAGATTGGAATGTATATCAAAATCAAATAAGAATAAGCTAGCAAAAGGAATATTAAATAAGCACAAAGCAGCTTAAAATAATCACAAACTTATCTCAGAGCATAGCCTAAAGAATACTTGAATAGAATTGAATTGAAGTACAAAAACTCTGAAGTTCGTGCACTATTTAGAGCCTGAAAAATCTCGTCTACGACTGGTCTTAGGATCCTAGGACTGGTCGTAGCTTCAAAGATTTTCGAAAGATTTTCGCGGGATAAGATTTTCTGTTCCACGACCGGTCGTGAGTCACCTACGACTGGTCGTGGGTCACCTACGACCGGTCGTAAAACTCCAAAAATGGTTGCTGGAGTTTGAGTCGTAGGTCTACGACTGGTCGAAGGATGAGTCGTAGAACTCACAAGACTGGTCGTAAGATGTTCAGGACTGGTCGTAGGACAGCCAGAAAGATCTGAAAATCTTCAACTACCTAGGACTAGTCCTGAAAAACTTAAGACTGGTCGTAGCAAAGCTAGGACTGGTCTTAGAACACTCCAAACAAGCATATTAAAATATATGAGTTATGTATCCAGAATGACCTACAGTAAATCCCATCCTAAGGTCAATCTAAGGTCAAACAAACCTTAAAAGTGAGATGGACATTGAAAGTCTGTACACTCAAATGACCCTTAAGAGAAGCTTGAGAATATACAAATCTTATAGAAGGCCTTCTTGAGCTTGATCTTGACTTGACAAAGTCTTCTACTAAACTTGAACTTGATCGAATCTTTGAACAAGCAATCTTGAAAACTTCTATTCTTGAATACTTCATTCATATCTTGAAAACTTTCTTCATTTAAGATCTTGTCTTGAAATGCGATGACTTGATATGTCTTGATTGCAATGAATAGTCTTCAAACATAAAACACAAGACATACAAGGCAGATATAGGTTTTGACACCACAAAATTTGACAATCAAAGGGATATGAAATCATAGCACTTACAGACCCTTGCTCTGTGTGGGCATAAACATCTAGTTAGGAGTGCACCAGCAAAACTCCAGGGTTAGAGATGAACCGAGTAGAAGCCTCTGTGTAAAGGTTGAAGGTGAACCGTGAGAAACCTCCTTAGTGAAATCCGGTACACTCAAGGGTTGAGTGCGGCAATCGAGAGTGGAGTAGACAAGTAGTCGAACCACTATAAAAATGGTTGTGTTTGCGATTGCCTTGTTTGTGTGATTTACTTTACTATTTCAATATCTGAATGTTTGAGATCACACCTCACACACATACACAGTCATATCCAGCATGAACTAAGTTCTATATTGCTATCTTTTGAATAGTTTGTGATTGGACCCTCTGCTATGCTTGGAAGCCAGTAGAGTTACATTTGAGTAATCTTGATAATTGTATATCTGATAGGATTAGTGCAATAGGATTTTTAAATACATTGTAAAACTTTAAATATTCCTATTCACCCCCTCTAGGATATATTAGCATATTCCTACTTCAACTCAAGTAGTCTTCACCTCTATTTCAATCGGTATCAGAGCGGGTCTCTCTTTAAGGGCTTCACCGCCTAGAGAGTGATCTTGACTGAAGTTGAGAAATATGGCCAATGGAAAGGGCTCATCAGTCATTAGACCTCCAGTATTTGATGGTTCAATTTATGCATACTGGAAGGCTAGAATGCATTACTTCCTGAGATCCTTGGATCATGATGTTTGAGATGTAGTTGAAAAGGGATATGTGGTACCATCTGAACAAATCGTACTTGAAGATGAAACTACCATCACTAAGCCCAAACCCAAAGAAAAGTGGACAGCATTCAACAAAGAACAGCGAATTGCTGAAGGAAAAGCAATGAACGTCATCTACTGTGCCATGTCTCAAGATATATTTAATCAGATAAGTATGTGTGAGACATCTAAGAAAGCATGGGATCTACTGGAAACAACCCATGAAGGCACAAGCACTGTGAAGAGATTAAACTACAAATTTTGACTTCACAGTTCGAAAATCTCAAGATGGAAGAGCATGAGACATTTATGGAGTTCTTCACCAAATTGAATATTATTTGTAACTCCATGGGTGGATTGGGAGAAAAAGTTCCAGTACTTAAAATATGTAGAAAAATCTTAAGATCCCTACCGGAATGGTTTAATCCCAAGGTAACAACAATTGAGGAGTGTAGAAACATTGATGAAATGAAAGTAGAAGAACTGGTAGGTTCCCTACAGACTTTTGAACTACACTTCACTCAATCCCAAAAATCTAAAAACGCTGTCCTAAAAACTTTCAAGAAAACAAAACAATAGGACAGTGAAAGTGAAAAAGAAGATGAAGATGAGGAAGTGGCTCTGCTGGCACAAAGATTCAGAAGGTTCTTTCAAAGGAATCGCGGCCGCCCCTCTAGAGGTAGAAAGGTGGATGACAAACCTTCTGCAGGAAAATTTGGGAAAAAGACCAAAGAACCACAATGCTACGCCTGTCGGGAGTATGGACACCTATCTACTGAATGCCCAAACAGAAAAACCAAGGGCAAGGCAATGACTACCACATGGGATGATACAGAAGAGTCAAACTCTGAAAATAGTGACTCAGAAAGCGATAGAGATCAAAAATCATTGAAAATACTTATAATCTCCACTGCTTCAACCATTCGAACAGAATCTGAAGAAGAACAACAAGCTACTGAATCATTTTCATCTGACAATGAGGAATTTGAAGAAGAAGAAGAAATTGAAAAGGATAAACTACAGGATGCTTATAATCAACTATACATTCATAGCATCCATATCCTTAAAAAACTCGGTATGTCTGAAAATAAAAAGAAATTGTTGCAGAAAGACTTGGACAGAACCTTGAAAATAAACAAACATTTAGCCAATGATTTGTGACAACATCACACAAACAATGATAAATTAGAAAGAGAAAACCTATCCCTAAAAATAGAATTATCAAAACTTATGAACCAGGCTGAATTGCTAAGAGATGATAATGCATAACTCAAAAATGAGAACCACTCACTTTGTATTGACTTAGAAAAATTCAGGAAATTTGCCGAGATAAACTACAAATTTTCTCAGAGTGGTGAGAAATTAAAAAAATTGTTAGGGATAGGAAGATTAGGAAGAGACAAGAGTGGACTAGGATATGAGAAAAGTAAAAAGAAAATTGGAAATAAAGCCCAAACAAAACTTACTGCTTCTAGTAGCAATATGGGAATTTCTCCAGTTTGCCACTTATGTGGTGATGTGGGTCATTATAAGTTTGAATGCTTAGCACCAAAGTGGACCTCACATAACTCTGATCAGAAAAACATTGGAATCAAACCTATCAGGGAAACACTGAATGATAAAGGTCTGCTTAAGAAAAACACTTATTCACCACCACCTGAAGATAAGGACAAAATGAAGAAATCTGTCCCACAACGAGTAGTTAAAGAAAAACTGAACTATCTGATGATTAATTCTCATATGCATCTAGATCTAGATATTTGCTGAAATGATCCAATTTTGTTAAGCCTTCAATATTACATCTGAGGTTGGAGACCTCGAACTTTTGTATATAAACATTATCATGATTATAATTGTACAGAACTGGTACAAATTTTTGTGACATATATTGATCAAGTTAAGAAATATACAATAGTGTGTCGAAATTGTGAAAATTCTAAATAGTATCTACTTTCGATACGAGTGTCGGCCTTTTTCGACTTCATCGACCGAGGGTCGATACAATCGACGGCTCCTCAGAATATGAAAAGTCGTATGACCATGGATGACATCGTGGACAGACTCGATAGAATCGATTGGCAACGTCTTGATACCATCGATACATTAGTCAATATGATTGACAGATGACGCCCGATAAAAGTCAGCAGGACAAAAAAAAAAAAAAAAAGAGGGATTTATTCTTCAAGGGTTTCTCGGTCCTCCTCTCTGGTCGATCCTCTCGACAAATCACTAGGAGCCACGTCGGACTACCCAAATCCTTCTAAAAATCAGGTAATATTCCTCTAAAAATGTCATCTTTTGGATATTCTTGGTTTGACGGGAGTTTTGTCATTTTTTCCAATATTTTAAAAAGCTTATTGGTCCACATGGGAAAAGATAAAGGTGTAGCATCCGGTCCAGGGGAGTCTTCAAGAACTACCTAATAAAAAATCCTTGCCTCAAGGGGAAGAGTGAGGATTCCGGACCGTGGGACACCCACAGGGCAAAGATCACGACACAGTGGGTCACAGACTGAAGTTCTTGCACCGTCTCAACCAGCGTTACCTCCTCCGGCTATCCAACGTCCTACAAAATACACCGGAAGGAAGCTGATCCATGAGAGAAAAGTTGACAAGGGCTATTTGGCACCATATAATTTGGAACCTCTATTCGTTGCAATTGGATGGCTACCTATTGTAGATTTCGGAGGACCCTGTCAACTAGAACAAATACGCAACTTTCTTGCAGTGTGCCATTCTCCAGTATCTGATCCTCCTTCATTCATGGTATCCCTGGATGGTGATGATGCATTTATCACTCCCGCCACTGTAGCTCACATTCTCAATCTACAGTTGGCTCCAGAAGGCCTTCCAAATTGGGATCTCGATCTTCCAGATGTCCGATCAAAGATAACCAAATACCTATGTCACAACAGAGATATTTCATGGCATCAAGGGAATGCCTTAAAAGTCAGGTATATGGAGCCTCGGTTTCGAGTCATGCATGAGATCTTCACTACAAATTTGTACCCAAGAAGTACAAATCGATCTGATCTCACAGGTCTCATGGTCATGATAATATACTCCGTTGCAACTGGGACAAAGATTTGCCTTCCAACACTGATTGTCAATCAGTTTGTCAATGTCATACAAACATCTAGAGATCTGCATCTGCCATATCCTTGGATTATTAGAAAAATCTGTCAAAGCATTGGCTTTCCTTCTACAAATGATCCTGTACTTCCACTTCATGTTTTTAATTTTAAAAACATTTGCAAGATGGATCTGATTTATCACGAGTACAAGGAAGGAGGAATTCAAGAAGAAGAAGGAGGCGAAGGTACTAGTGTCCCTCAGGCTGAGGAAACTGAGATAGAAAGTGGTGAATTTGCCAGAGTTGATCAAGTCCCATCTATGTCAATCCCTAGGCATACTAAACGATACAAGCTAGACAAGATCGGGGCAATTCAGCAAGACATTCAATCAGTGCAAGAGCGACTTACAGTCTTAGAGCGTATTGTCCACAAGGTACAACAGTCTGTGCAACAGTTGGTCGATCTGATGACCTGTCGCTGAGATGACACTGCTCCTTCTCATTCTACTCCCTAGCGCTGATTTCTAAAAGTTGTCTCACACATTCACTCTTTAACTCAGCGTATGTACTATAGTATCTTTTTGAATGTTCTACGCTTCTTTAAGTACATGCGATAGCTCTCTATTTTGAATAGGTTGGAAGTTTTTTTTTTATTGTTGAGTGTGTATGCCCTCGGATGGGCTGGAATACTGGTTATAATACTTAGAGCCCCTCAAATAGGCTTTGTTTTATTTGGATAATTGATTAAATACCGCTGTCTGTGGCAGTATATATTTTTATACTGGTTGATATGGCTGAATTTCATTCCTATTTCATTGTCATTCCTGTTACTTATACAATGACTATACTGATTGCTTCATCTATTTACTTCCTGCCTTCATTGATGTATGCTTATCACTGTTGAATATCTGTATACATCTTTCTAACTATGGTTCTCCCATATACTTCAAATCTTCAGTCAATATCACTTGTTATGCCTTTGCCAATGACCGACAAAAAGGGAGAGAACAGTTAAAAACACCCCATACGGAAAATTGGATATTTGTGCTCTTCTATATTGCAGGTGTAAGAGGGAGCAGCTGCACCAAGAAAGCGGTTTTTACAGCAAGGGGGAGTAAATTGTGGTTGTGTACATGAAAGTGTTAGAATTTATAAAATTGTGTAATCACATGTACACACAATTTAGGATGTATCTGTCTAGAAATTTTTCTAGGGTATTTTGAGTATTTTGTCATGTAATTGACAAAGGGGGAGATTGTAAGTGCACCTACTAGTGCTCTTGTTTGTCAATTACGGTGTAAGTTGAGTCAGTCAAATAACAGCGCCGAATAGGAAGATCAATTCAAGTGTCTGCCTCAACTGGATGTGTCGAAGCTTGCCATAGGTAAATCATAGCCTCACATCCCATGTCCCAAAATACCAGGTGATTAAAACCCATAAAACTAAGTAGAACACCTTAGAATTTTATTGTAAGAAAACTTTTTTTACCAAACAGGAAAATCTTCAAGTTTTCTTACCATGTCGATTGTATCGATTCACATTTCGATATGATCGACCTGCTCTGTCGATGTCCTCGGCATCTCGATCGATACAATCGAGTGAAAACAAAAAGTGTCCAGTCCAGCAACCGCACATTCATCTGGATAATTTATCGATATATCGAAGTTTCAATCGATATCATCGATATTCGAATATCGAGCCCATCGAAAGTGGATCGATAATATCGACAGGCAATTTTTCGGCGCCCCTATTTTTCTAGAGAAATCTACTATAAGCTTCGATATGTCGATGTCTGTTTCGATTCAATCTAAATTTAAACATCGATCATATCGGCAGTCATTCGATTATATCGACAATGAGCGCGTGTTTTCTCTAACAAATATTTCAGGATGTTCTAAAAGTTGATCAGGGGCCACTCGAGGAAATCGATATTCTTATATCGATAGTATCGAGTCCCGGTCGATAGGATCGAGTCTGGGCACTAACTGTCCAGCGTGCTTAGAGGTAAATCTATACGATTTATCGATCCTATCGAGAAGGTCTCGATATCATCGGCATTCAAATTCTGATGACATCGGTTGACCCTCGATCATATCCTGTAAAACCTGAAATATTTCGGCTAGTCTCTCTCATTCTTCAAATGCTGATAAATCGATCCCAGTTTCGATGGTATCAGAGTTTGAAATTCGATAACATCAATACCAGTATCGATCCCATCGTCCAGCTGGCAAAAGGTTTCAAAAGCGAATGACATTTGAGTTTATGTTATCGAGCGGACAGTCGATCTCATCGAGAGTATACGCTCGATGATATAGACCATGCTCGATGATATCGAACTCTGTCATAAATATGACCGTTTTATATCCGTTGGAATCTTTTGCTTATATAAAGAGAGACTTGTTCATTTTGCTAGTAGAGAAAGAAGAGAGTGCTTTTGTGTGTCTTACCGTCAGATCATATACCCAAAGTCCTTTCTCTTACAGGAGTTCATCTTCCAATCCACTCTTACCATTGATATTCAATAAAGTAAATTGGGAAATGAACTTCCGCATTCAAGGATCCTCCAGCAACTATCTTAATAGCATATCATTAAGCTGGGATACCTTGAATGAATACATGATGGGAATCACTATATCTTCCTTGTAGGAAAATTCCAAGAGAGTGGATTTTCGTCGTAACCTTGACCCGACATGAAGCCTAGTACTGGTACATCTTTTATGTTGCGGATCAAGGGAGTTGAAGACTCTTCATCAACAAGAAGCAGATCTTCATCACTACGCTAAAAGGGACTCATCAACTTATCTGTAAGTACCAAGAGTTCAGAGGACACTTGTAATCATTCTTTTCTAGGTTTGGGTCTTAAGTGTTGCTCACCATTTGAAGTCCTCAAATGAGGCCTCTTGCGGGAGTGTACGTTGTGGGTGCGTTGTGTGGACCCTTGCTCTATGGAGAGCATAAACATCCGAGTGCATTGTGTGGACCCTGAAAGGGCCTAGCTATATGCCCTAGAGGGGGGTGAATAGGGCAATGCCAAATAAAAACTTAAAACAGCGGAATAATAAAATATATAAAGCACAATGCTGAATCAATCTCAAATCTATGAGAAATAAAAAGCAAAGCAATTAAAATAACTTGCAAAAATAAATCCTAAGTTATTACAACATTCATCCACACTTGCTTGAAGTGATTACAACATTCATCCACAAACACTCTCCACAAAACAGAATGAATAAAAGAATGAAAGAGTAAAACACATCCACAACACAACGATATATAGTGGTTCGCCTGTGTGTACACCAACTGTTATCTAACAGCCACACAGATTGCTACTCCACTCCTAATATCCTCACACAGGGGATATTAGCATGCACTATCAAAATAGGTTTCACAGGTTCACCTAAAACCTTCACAATTGTGTCTTTGATCTCGGGCTTAGACAATCCAAAAACCCCACAATCTGAGTTTTTTGGCTCTTCTCGGATAACCAAAACAATGAGATTTTTCTGGCGAATCTCAAACAAAAACCAGAGAAAGTAAATTACAAAACATATAAAATACCTGAATCACCTTTCGAAGAAGCCCGGTAGAACCAATCAGAGTAGAAGTTCGATTCGACGTTCAAAGTCCAATACTCACTTTAAGAATGGTTCTAAGTTTAATTGATTTTAAATCAAATGGGCTAGATCTATTTGATTTTGAATCCAAGAAGAAGGAATATCAGAAATTTCCCTTTTCTAATAAGATTGGAATGTATATCAAAATCAAATAAGAATAAGCTAGCAAAAGGAATATTAAATAAGCACAAAGCAGCTTAAAATAATCACAAACTTATCTCAGAGAATAGCCTAAAGAATGCTTGAATAGAATTGAATTGAAGTCCAAAAACTCTGAAGTTCGTGCACTATTTAAAGCCTGAAAAATCCCGTCTACGACTAGTCTTAGGATCCTAGGACTGGTCGTAGCTTCAAAGATTTTTAAAAGATTTTCACGGGATAAGATTTTCTATTCCACGACCGGTCCTGGGTGGTCTACGACCGGTCGTGGGTCACCTACGACCAGTCGCAGGTCCCCAAAAATGGTTGCTGGAGTTTGAGTCGTAGGTCTACGACTGGTCGAAGGATGAGTCGTAGAACTCACAGGACTGGTTGTAGGATGTCCAGGATTGGTCGTAGGACAGCCAAAAAGATCTGAAAATCTTTAACTACCTAGGACTGGTCCTGAAAAACTTAAGACTGGTCGTAGCAAAGCTAGGACTGGTCTTGAAGTCTCTATGACTGGTCTTAGAACACTCCAAACAAGCATATTAAAATATATGACTTATTTATCCAGAATGACCTACAGTAAAGCCCATCCTAAGGTCAATCTAAGGTCAAACAAACCTTAAAAGTGAGATGGACATTGAAAGTCTGTACACTCAAATGACCCTTAAGAGAAGCTTGAGAATATACAAATCTTGTAGAAGGCCTTCTTGAGCTTGATCTTGACTTGACAAAGTCTTCTACTAAACTTGAACTTGATCGAATCTTTGAACAAGCAATCTTGAAAACTTCTATTCTTGAATACTTCATTCATATCTTGAAAACTTTCTTCATTTAAGAACTTGTCTTGAAATGCGATGACTTGATATGTCTTGATTGCAATGTATAGTCTTCAAACATAAAACACAAGACATACAAGGCAGATATAGGTTTTGACACCACAAAATTTGACAATCAAAGGGATATGAAATCATAGCACTTACAATCTCCCCCGACTCGAAGCCAAGTACTGGTACATCTTTCGTGTTTCGGATCAAGGGAGCTGAAGACTCTTTATCAACAAGAAGGAGATCTTCATCACTGTGCTAAAAGGGACTCGTCAACTTATCTGTAAGTACCTAGAGTCCAGAGGACACTTGTGATCATTCCTTTTTTGGTTTGAGTCTTAAGTGTTGCTCACCATTTGAAGTCCTCAAAGGAGGCCTCCGGTAGGAGTGTACGTTGTGGGTGCATTGTGTGGACCCTTGCTCTGTAGAGAGCATAAACATCCGGGTGTATTGTGTGGACCCTTGCTCTGTGTGGGCATAAACATCTGGTTAGGAGTGCACCAGCAAAACTCCAAGGTTAGAGGTGAACCGAGTAGAAAACTGTGTAAAGGTTGAAGGTGAACCTGATTTAAAACCTTAGGTTTGAGGTGAACCCTGGAAAACCTCCTTAGTGAAATTTGGTACACTCAAGGGTTGAGTGCGGCAGCCGGGAGTGGAGTAGACAAGTAGTCGAACCACTATAAAAATGGTTGTGTTTGCGATTGCCTTGTTTGTGTGATTTTCTTTACTATTTCAATATCTGAATGTTTGAGATCACACCTCATACACATACACAGTCATATCCAGTATGAACTAAGTTTTATATTGCTATCTTCTGAATAGTTTGTGATTGGACCCTCTACTAGGCTTGGAAGCCAGTAGAGTTACATTTGAGTAATCCTGATAATTGCATATCTGATAGGATTAGTGCAATAGGATTTTTAAATACATTGTAAAACTTTAAATAGTCCTATTCACCCCCCTCTAGGACATATTAGCATATTCCTACTTCAACTCAAGCGGTCTTCACCGCTATTTCATTACGTAGTTTGGGTTTAGATGGATGTGAATGTGAATATGATGAAATATATTATATAACAGGTGTATATCAGGATGAATATGATGAAATATATTGTAACAGGTGTATATTAGGAATTTTGTGCTGAAATTTTTTTTAAAAAAAAAAAGAGAGACTTTTGCCTACGAAAATTTTCGTAGGTAAAAGTTTTGTAAATATTTTTACCTATGAAACTTTTCGTCGGTAAAAGTTTTTTACGTATTTTTTGGTGATGAAAATGTTTGTCGCTAAAAGTTTTGTACTTATTTTTAGCAACGACAACTATCGTCACTAAAAGTTTAACATTTATCTTTTACCGACGAATATATTCGTTGCTAAAAGTTTTTTACATGTTTTTTAGCGACGAAAATGTTCGTCGCTAACAGATTTGTAATTATTTTTAGCGACTACGTATTTTTTAGTGACAAAAATGTTCGTCGGTAAAAGTTGTGTAAATTTTTTTAGCTACGAATAAATTTTCGTCTATAGAAGTTTTTTTCTCTGTAAAAGTTTTTTTAGCGATGAAAAAATTCATCACTAAAAAGCTTGCCTTTACTGACGATTCAAGTTTTTCGTCGATAAAAACCTTTTGTGTCGGTGTTTTAGTGACGAAAATTTTCATCGCTAAAACTCTTTAACTATGCAAATTTCGCTTTTAGCGACGAAAATTTTCATCGCTAAAGGTGGGATTTCTTGTAGTGACTTCTCTGCTTATTGGATGAAGATAGGAGTGACCAGGAAAATCGCGTCTGGTTAACGGTCAACATCGAAAAAGAAAATTCTTCTCCGATAGCCGCCGGTATTGTGGATTCATTCATGTGTGCCATCTACATGGTAATCACAGCTGCTAGTTAAATTACACTCTATTTTTAAGAAATTGTAATCATACAATACTTAATATTATTTGCACCAACCTTGTGGCAAGCCTGTTACCCTGCAAGTACCTCTTAGGATAAGCTTATTCGATGAAAGTTATGCATGTGGCCTATTTTAGTGTTTGTCTGGCCTCCAACCTGTCCAGCAGGTTCTCCCACATTGAAAGTTGGACACCTTAATAATCTGGCTGATCCAACCAATTATGAGTGAGCTAGCTACCACGTGAGTCTGGGTTTTTGGGGTGGATGTTCTTTTTTTTTATTTTTTTTTCTTCAGCGTGGCCAACGTAAACATGGGATGGGCCTATTTTTTGGTACAATTGATTATTCTGGTGGGGCCTACTTAATGCATATGTTGGATGAGATATATATATACACCACTGTAGGGCCCAACAGGGAACTGCGTATGAGCAAGTGAATAATTAATTGCACAAAGGAGAATAACTTGTAGTATGGGCTTATTTTACAAGGACCTGTAGAGGGGACGAGGATTTCCTGGGAAAGGCTTCCTGAGCTTGGAATCTAGGTGGGGCCACTGTGATGTTTGTGAGCAATCAACCCTGTCCATTAGTTGTGAGAGCTCATTTTAGAACAAGATACCAAAAATCAATTGATCGAAGACTCAAGGGAGTAACGCAAGAGGGAAAATTGGGGAAAGAAATCATGTCTATCATTAAAACCTTTTTGGACTCCACCTTGATGTTTATATGCCATCCAAACCGTATATAAGGTCATTCCCACTAGGATGAAGTGAAAACTTTTGTGTTTTCAACTGTGTGATAAAATGAGCCTGATAAAAAATCTTTTGTGGCCATGCAAATGTTTCAACGGTATCCCACCGTTCCCTTTTGTGTGGCCCATCCAGTCTTGGATCCGGCTGATTTTTTGTGGCTTGTCCTAAAATGAGTTCCCCAACAGATGAACATGTGAATTTCTACAAACATCGTGGTGGGACCCACCTAGATTCCCAGTGCATGAACTTTCCTGCGTCCCTGTTAGAGTTGTACACGAACTGAGTAAGCTCGATTAACTCACTCGACTCGACTTGAAAAAGCTCAATTCAACCCGGTAGTTCGTGGAATGATGTCGCAAATTGAAGGAACTGAACCTGAAACTTGAAGAGATTTGAATGTGCATCACCTTTAGGAATCAAATCCTCCAATTATATGCCACAAAATTGGTATGTCCCAACTAATGGACTGGGGAGAATCCCAGTAGACTTCAAGTCTAATGCTAGAATTCACTAAAGGGAGACTCATTTATAAGAAAAAATAACTCTAAACTCCAAACTATCATTCAATCACCAAAATTGCATAGTTACATCCACGTGGCCCAATTATGCATATAAAGGACTAATACAATTTCAAAAAAGCTCCTGGCACAAAGCTCAATATCAAAACATATATAGGTCGACCTATTTGCTAATTTTACTGGAAAGAAAGAATAACTAGACATTGGAAACCAATTCAAGAGTCCAAAACATACAATAAATCATCAATATACACAATCGTATGGGGGAGTCGTGACCTTGTGCGATTGTACAACCTTTTATATCTCATATGGTTTGTGTAATGCCCAAAAAATAAAAATAAAAATAAAAACAAAAATGACCAGTTAGACTTGTGAGTCCGTAGCCATAGGTCATTAGCTTACGGCCTTTGACCCTTTTTAGTATTGGACGGTGTCACTGTGGAAAAGATAGAGTTCCACAGTGGCACCTTGGATATCACAGTGCCACCATGAATGCAAGGTTATTTTCATCTGCAAATAGCATATATGGTTTAATTTTAAAGAGTAAGTTTGGGAGCATTCAGAAAAGACGGTGAGTAAAAGGTAGGATTTATAGGCGGGAAAAACGCATATATATATATATATATATATAGAGAGAGAGAGAGAGAGAGAGAGAGAGAGTAATGGTCTCCTGCGAACCATACCGCAAGGAATTTTTGTATCATATAAGTCGTAAGATGAGGAGAGCAGTTGGGATTCAACTGCATTGAGAGAGAGGGAGAGTCTTAAAAAAAGGAATTTCTCCTACACTCACGAAGACACTCTTGGAATTGATTTCACGCAAAAGCCTTTGGTTGTAAGATCCTGTGCAAGGTTTTTGTGTGGGGCCTACTATGATGTTTGTGATAAATCCAACCCGTTCATTCATTTTTTTTGAAATCATTTTAGTACATGCGACCAAAAATGAGGAGGATACAAAAATTAAATGGGGCACATGAGAGGAAACAATGAGGATTTAGTGACCACCGTTGAAACATTCATATGCCTACAAAAGTTTTGCATCGGTTTATGTTCCTGGTGTTTTCATTTCATCTCAGTGAAAATGACATTATAAACAATTTGGATGGAATATAAAACCTCCGAAGGTTTCAACTATAAGCATTCCTTTCCCCACTACTTCATCTCGTATGGCTCACTTGAATTTTGCATCCTCCTCATTTTTGGTATGATGTCCTAAAATGATATCTAAAAATGAATGGACGGGTTGGATTTGACACAAAGGTCACAGTGGGCCCCACAAAAAATTCTTATGCAGATATTCGTGTGAAAGGCTTTAGCAGGAAATACGCGTCCCGGGTTTGGGAAACGAAGTGGCTACTCCCCCACCACCGGCCAATGGGAGGTGATCGGTGCTATGTGGGCCCACCATGATGTATGTGTTTCATCTATGTCATCCATCTATTTTTCCTTCTAATTTAAGGGGTCAAGCACAAAATTGAAGCATATCCAAATATCAAGTGGATCATGCAAGGGGAAAAAGTGAAGATAATGATTTCCACTGTTGAAACCTTGTTAGGCCCATAGTGATGTTTATTTGTCATCCAACTTGTTCATAAGATCATACAGACATGGATGAACGGAAAACAAAAATATAAGCTTGATCCAAAACTTATGTGGCCCCCATGAAATTTTCAACAGTATATATAAGTTCAATTTAATTGTTTCATGTGGTGTGGTCCATTTGAACATTGTATATACTTTATTTTTGGGATAAGCCATAAAATTATCCAGGAAAATGGATGGACGGAGAAGATAAAATGCATAAATCATGGTAGACCTCACACAGTTTACTGAGTAAGCTAAGCAATCCCCTTCCGTCCAGGATACGAAAGTGGATTGGCTGGTGTACGACACACCAACTATATAGTGTGTAGATACGTGTCGCGCGAAGACAAGCGCCGACCCTCCTCGAGCTCTGAGTTTTTGTAACGGTTCAAAGGAGATCAAAGTTACATGGCCCACAATGATTTATTTATTATATCCACACCGTTCATGCATTTTTCAAGATCAATTTTGACAATTAAACAAAAAATGAATCATATCCAAAGCTCAAACAGATCACACCAAAAATAGTAGCAAGGTTAATGATTTTCACGATTAAAAAATTCTTAGGCCCTACCATAACTTTATTTTCCATCCATCTGTTAATAAGATCACAAATACATAGATGAAGAGGAAAAACAAATTTCATATTGATCAAAAACTTCTGTGATCCCAAAAGGGTTTCAATGGTAGACGTTCAATCCCCAACTACTTTTTACAGTGTGGTCCACTTGATCTTTATATTTGTCTTATCTTTCGGCTCATGCCTTAAGACTAGCTTGCCAAATGGATAGACGTTTGGGATATAACACATACCTCCTGATGGGACCTACAAAACTTGTTGACATTAATACACCAACTATATAGCTGGTGTGTGGTACACCATCCAATCCACTTCCATCTCGGAGTGGGACGCGGATTACCTAATGAGAGGTTGAGTAGTTGAAGTGACATCACCAAGTTCGGTGGGTCCCACCATAATGTATGTATTATATCCACACTGTCCATCCATTTTGAGAGATTATATTATGGCATTATCCAAAGAATGAGGCAGATCAAAAGCTCTACTGGACCACACCACATAAAAAAGTGGGGAGAGTGATGCCACGGTTAAAATCATCCTAAGGCCCACTGTACTGTTTATTTGAAATCCAATTTGTTGATTAGGTCATACAAACCCATATGAAGGGAAAAAAATAAAGATCAGCTTGATCCAAAATTTTTATGGCCCCCCAAAAAAATTTAATGGTTGATGTCCATTCAAAATTATTTTTTGTAATGTGGTCCACTTGAGATTGGCGTATACCCCATTTTTGGTCTCATACCATAAAATGATCTTAAAAAATGGATATGCAGCATAGAATGCGGCATAGATGAAACATATACATCATGGTGGGGCCCACATAGCACCGGCCGGTGGCGGGGGAGTACTCAGTCTGTTTCCCACATCTAGGGGACACAGATTTCCTGCTAAAGCCTTTCCCATGAAGATCCCGCGGAAGGATTCTGTGTGGGGCCAACTATGATCTTTGTGTGAAATCCAACCCATCCATTCATTTTTAGATATCATTTTAAGACATTATACCAAAAATGAGGAGGATCCAAAATTCAAGTGGGCCACATAAGATGAAACATTTGGGAAAGGAATGCTTACCGTTGAAACCTTCGTAGGCTCCACCTTAGTGTTTATATTCCATCCAAACCGTTTATAAGGTCAATTTCACTGAGATGAAATGAAAACACCAGGAACATAAACCGATATAAGATTTTTGTAGCCATATGAATGTTTCAACAGTGGTCACTAAATCCCCACTATTTCCTCTCATGTGGCCCATTTAATTTTTGGATCCTCATCATTTTTGGTCACATGTCCTAAAATGATTTCGAAAAATGGATGGATGGGTTAGATTTATCACAAACATCATAGTGGGCCCCACACAGAATCCTTGCACAGGATTTTCCGACGAAAGGCTTTGGCGTGAAATCAATTCCAAAAGGGTTTCCATGAGTGTAGGAGAGAGTCTTTTTTTGGGAGACTCTCCCTCTCTCGATGCGCTCTCCTCATAAGGCTCGCACATAAATTCCTTACAGTATGGTTCGTAGGAGATCATTACTCTCTCTCTCTCTCTCTCTCTCTCTCTCTCTCTCTCTCTCTCTCTCTCTCTCTCTCTCTCTCTCTCTCTCTCTCTCTCTCTCTCTCTCTCTCTCTCTATATATATATATATATATATATATATATATATATATATATATATATATATATATATATATATATATATATATATATATATATATATATATATATATATGGAACTAGTACTATGAGGTCGAGCCGGGTGGACTCCACCGTGATGTGAGTCAAACATGTACCCCAAAACCAGATGTACCATTTCATAGTGGGCCACAAGCTTAAAAATCAAGTCAATTCAAGACTTGGGTGGGCCACACCACATACAAAAGTTTTTTTTTTCTACACACTCGCACACACACCACACACTCATGCTAGTGGAATTTCACCACATATGGATACCTGAACCCTTGACCGGGTGTTGAAACTCCCGAAAGTCTACCACATACCAAAGTTGAAAAGGGATACCCTCCTATTAAAACATTCATAACCAGTTATTGGGCCCATTGAGATGTGGTTCACAAATCCAGGCCATCTAATGTGTGTGTCCCACTTGGATGAGGGGTCGGACCAAGTTCCAAGTGCATCCAAAACTCAAGTGGGCCCCACCAAGTGCTTTTATATATTTTGAGCATGTCTTCACATGGTTTTATACGGTATGGCCCACCTGAGTTCCGTACACGGCTAATTTTTGAAATATCCTATAACCTAAATGGAGCTCATCAAATGCACGGTGTTGATTTTCAACACTCATCATGGTGGAGCGCACACAACTCAACCTCATGGGAAGTTCCCATGAGTTGGACCTCATAGTACCATTTCCAATATATACATATATATATATATATATATATATATATATATATATATATATATATATATATATATATAAAATCTCCCTGAATGAACAAATTAAACGAGGTTCTTATGAAATCGTTGATATGTAATTTGCATCACATGCATGCACCTGCACAGTTAACCCGTAAGCAGGAAGGAGTCACATCTATGCAAAAAAGTCTAGAGTACGGTACTCACCTCCATATATGTAATTTGCATTACATGCATGCACTGGTGCAAATTGTTGAGAAAAGTCTTAAATCTAAAGTTTTTGAGGTCGTTTGACCGGTCGTAAGATAGCTTCGACTGGTCGTGGGAGACGCTCGACCGGTCGTAGGTTCGAGCCCTGGCACGACTCAAAGTCCAGTGAGTTTTTGCTGTTTTTCTCCGCGGTCTTCGACCAGTCGTAGGTAAGCTTCGACCGGTCGAAGGTGAGCTTCAACCAGTCGAAGGAGGCTAAGACCAGTCCTAGAATTTTCAGGACTAGTCGTAAGTTATGCAGTTTGTTCCGCAATTTTGCACGAAACTGCGAATTGAGTCCTTTTGCAATCGGGATGCGGAAGGGAAGTTGTCTAAACTATAAATAGGTGTTCCTAGGGCTTTTCTAGGGCATGGGAAAGCTTTCTAAAGGGGTTCCATGGAAATTAAGGGTGTAGCAAGGGTGAGATTCGAGGTTGTTCGAATCGAGTAAGTCCTCTCTCTTTGTAATTTCTGTTTTCAAAGTGGAGATCTGTCGCTTTGTGCCGTGGTTTTTTCCCGTAAGAGTTTTCCACGTTAAATTTGGGTGTTCTTAGTGTTCTCTTGTGTGCTTAGTGCCATTGGATTGCTATCTTAGATCTAGATCTGTATTATTCCGCAGGTTAAAACCCCCAACAAGTGGTATCAGAGCTATCATTGGGGCATAGATCTGAATCTGAGGGATTAGTACTAATGGCAAGCACCAAGTATAAGATTGAGAAGTACTCAGGAAAAAATAATTTTGAGTTATGGAAGGTTAAGATGATTAACCTGTTAACCAAGCAAGGCGAAGATGGTACTCTTGAGGAGTGGAAGTCTACTATGACTGATGCTGATTGGAATACTCTTGATAAGAAAGCTTTATCATCGATCCGTTTATGTCTCACGGATGAGGTTCTCTACAACGTCATGAGGGAGAAAATTGCGACTAGTTTGTGGGCGAAGTTAGAGAATGTCTATGCGAAGAAATCCTCAGAAAATTGCCTACACTTGAAGCGGCAGTGGTATAACTTCAAGATGACAGAGGGTGGAGATCTGGAGGCTCACATCAACAACTTTAATAAATTGGTTTGTAAATTATTGAATATGGAGGAAGTGATGAAAGATGAAGAACAAGCATGTATGTTGATGAATTCTCTCCCAGTGTCCTATGAGGCATTCAAGGACACTATGTGCAGCATTAATAAAACCCTGAGTATCGACACAGTTATCTCAGCCCTTTAAGGAAAGGTTATGAGATAACTGAACAGCGACATGGGGACGTCTTCTGATGCACTATTTACAGTGGGTAGGAATTTTGGACAAGGTACAGGTTCTTCTAGTTTTAGATCCAAATCCAGGGGCAAGGGCAAAGGAAAGGTAAAGTGCTGGAATTGTGGGAAGGAAGGACATGTGAAGAGGGATTATGAAAATCCTAAATCGAAGAGAAAAGATTCTGAGGCTTCATGCAGGGAGGCCAACGTTACCACGTCAGATGGAAGTGATAGTGATGTTTTATCTGTGTATTCGCTCAAACAGTCATGCGATGATCGTAAGGACGAGTGGATGCTAGACACAGGGTCATCTTTTCACGTGACTCCTCATCGGAGTTGGTTCACCAGCTACAGGGAATGCGCTGGTGGACAGGTATTTATGGGCAATGGCATTGCCTGTAATGTTATGACTATTGGTTTTGTGCGCATTAAGATGTTTGATGGGGTGGAGCGTATCTTAACAGATGTGAGGCACGTTCCTAATTTGAAGAGGAATCTGATTTCTCTTGGTGTGCTTGAGACAAAAGGATGCAAGTACACAAGTATTGATAGTGCTCTTAAAGTATCCAAGGGGGCACGGGTAATCATGAAAGTGCAACGACTTGGTAACTTGTATAAGTTGATCGAGAGCACTTCAAAAGGTGAAGCTACGGTGGATGTAGCGGATTCCACCTCTGCACATGTGTAGCATGTTGGGCATGACCACATGAGCGGGCAGGGTAGGAAGGCTGAGACGCGCGGACAGGGATACAGAGCAGGTGGAGCAGCCACCTGTGAGAAGAAACACACGGCATGATCACGGGGTATCAGCGAGGTACATGAACGACTCCAATATCGCAAGAGTATTCATCTTCTATTCAGATGGCTCTAGGTGAGCCTGGTGCTGAGAAGTGAAAGGTGACTATGGGCGATGTAATGGATTCGTTGTACCAGACCGACATATGGGAGCGGGTGAAACTTCCAGTGGGCCGAAAAGCGGTTGGATGCAGGTGGATCTTCAGGAGGATACGGCATAGATACAGAGCGAGATTGGTGGCGATGGATTATGCTCAGGGAGAAGGGATTGGCTTCTCAGAGATATTCGTACCGACGGTATAGCAGGTGTTTATTAGCAGTGATTGGCGCTGGTTGGCCAATGTGATCTTGAGCTGGAAGGAAGGATGTGGAGTCTGCACTTCTACAAGGAAAAGTGAATAACAGATCTACATGAAGCAACCAGGGCGGTTCGAAGTGAAAGGGGCTTAGAAAAGACTTTACGGGAGATCGTTGTTCGGCCTATCTCCTAGGCAGTGGTTTGATTCCTTCATGGTGGGTCAGGTATTATATGTTGATGACGTGTGGATCGCTAATTGTGACATGTCTGAAATCAATGTACTAAAGACTCGGTCAATTAAAACATTCAGGATGAAGGATCAGGGGGTTACAAAGATGTTTCTCGACGTTGAAACTGAAGGAGGAGTAGGCTTTGGTAATCACAGGAGGAATACCTTATGTGTAGGTATTGATCCAGGATGTGATGAGCCAGGTAAAGCTGGAGAGCATTCCCTATGTATCTCTCCTCAAGTTTTTCTCAGGATTTGTCGCAAAACAGATGAGGAAAAGAAGGATATCTCATGAGCCTTATTCGAATGCGCTGGGCAGTGTATGCCATGGTCTGGATTAGACCAGTTATTTCACAGGTTATCAGTGTTGTGAGCAAATACCCCGGCAAGCAATACTGGGTAGCGGTGAGATGGTAAGAAGACTATGTCTTTTCTTTTGAGAAGACAGGAGCAAAGGTGGTTGGGCATGTGGATTTAGATCCGGCAGACATGATCAACAAGATTGTTCCTGTAGAGAAGTTCAAGTTCTGTGAAACTTCTCTGGGCTTAGCGATGGCGTAAAAGAAGGACAGATTGTGCACAAGAAGCTATGATGTGATACAGAAATAAGAAAAGAGGTCAAGGAGCTACACGGTTGAAGATTGAAGACTTAGTGGAGATTGTTGAGAAAAGTCTTAAATCTGAAGTTTTTGAGGTCGTTCGACCGATTGTGGGACAGCTTCGACTGGTCGTGGGAGGCATTCGACCGGTCGTAGGTTCGAACCCTGGCACGACTCAAAGTCCACCGAGTTTTTACTGTTTTTCTCCGTGGTCTTCGACTAGTTGTAGGTGAGCTTCGACGGGTCGAAGGTGGGCTTCGACCAGTCGAAGGTGATCTTTGACCAGTCGAAGGAGGCTAAGACCAGTCCTAGAATTTCCAGGACTAGTCGTAAGTTACACAGTTCGTTCCGCAATTTTGTGTGAAACTGCGAATTTGAGTCCTTTCGCAACCAGGATGCGGAAGGGAAGTTGCCTAAACTATAAATAGGTGTTCCTAAGGCTTTTCTAGGGCATGGGAAAGCTTTCTAAAAGAGTTCCAAAGAAATTAAAGGGTGTAGCAAGGGTGAGATTCGAGGTTGTTCAAATCGAGTAAGTCCTCTCTCTTTGTAATTTCTGTTTTCATGGTGGAGATCTGTCGCTTTGTGCCATGATTTTTTCCCGCAAGGGTTTTTCACGTTAAATTTGGGTGTTCTCAGCGTTCTCTTGTGTGCTTGGTGCCATTGGATTTCTATCCTAGATCTAGATCTGTGTGATTCTGCCGGTCAAAACCCCCAACACAATTAACTAGTTAGCAGGAAGAAGTCACCTCTATGCACATAAGTTTAGAGCACAGCGCTGCCTATAGGACGCGCTAAGGACGTGTCTTGGTTAGTGACCGCAACGCCAACCAGCTGGTTGGCATTAAAGCAATGTGGGCCCACCAGGATGTATGCGTTTTTATCACATGGACTATTCATTATGCCCACTCATTTTAGGTCATGAAGCCCATATCACTAGCCATGAATGGGCAGCTTTGTGAGTGTGCCCACCATGATGTATCAGTTTATCCATGTCGTCCATCCCTTCTCTTATAAAATTTGAAGATATGTGCACAAAAATGATGTAGATCTAACGCTCAAGTGGACCACAACAAATAATAAGCCCACGTTGCATCAAATGCACAAGTTGCATTAAATGCATGAGTCATCTATGGTGTGGTCTACTTTAGCGTTGGATCTGCTTCATTTTTGAGCTTATACATTAAAATGAACTGAAAAAAGGTATGGACTGTGTGGATATATATATATATATATATATATATATATATATATATATATATATATATATATATCACGGTGAGCCTGCCCACAGAATTACCCGTTCATGGCTATAGACGGGGTAGGACACAAAAGACTCCATCCAAAAGTCACTTCCGTCTCCATCCAACGCAAAAGAGATGCGAGTCTACCGAGAAAAACTGATGAGTTATCCTACCATGCACATGGCACACATGAATGATCCACAATTTTCTTCAACTGAGGGCCTCAGTGGAGAATAATTTTCTCATTGGATGCTGAATATTGAAAGTGATGTTTAAATGACATCTATACCGTTCATATCGTCATTACTACTAGAATGAACTGAGAACACAAGTATTACCCTGATTCAAAACTTCTGTGGCCCCACGAATATTTCAATTGTGGACGTTTAATCCTCACATTTTTTGCCCACTTGAGTATTGGATCCGGTTCATTTTTAGTCTCATATCTTAAAATGATATCAAAAAACTGATGGGCGGGGTGGATTGTGCATAAACATCATGGTGGCCCCACCTAGGTTTGCAGTGCAAGAACATCATGACAATTTGTGTCCCTGGCCCTGATCCCGTAGATGCGGATTTGACACCGTCAGTTTGAGTAATGAGACTCATTACTGAAGTTAGGTCACCATGTTCCGTGGCCCTACCACGACGTATGTGTTGTATCCACGCTGACGTATGTGTTGTATCCACGCTATCGATACATTTGGAGAGATTATTTTAGGGCATGGTCCAAAGAACGAGACAAATTTAAGGCTGGTGGACCCACTACAGAAAACATTGGTGAAAGTATTTTAGTCTTAGTCTATCTTCTATCATTAGACAAATATCATGTTTTAGTCTGATACATGCCATCAACTATTAGGAAATAATAATAATAATAATAATAATAATAATAATAATAATAATTTTACTCAACAATAAACTTAAAGAGGCACCTCAAATTCTGTCGAAAACCAGTGGTTTTTAAAAATAATAAAAAAAGCAAAAAAAATTGAATTTTTTAAAATTTTAAAAATTTCCTGCCAAAATGCTTTTTTAATTTTTTGAATTAAAAAGTACAATGTGTGTGCTTTGTCCCACATCGGAAATGCAAAGAATGGTTGTGTGGCTTATATGAGATGTTGTGTAGAGTATTCTTACTTGGAGTTTTTAGAGGAGGTGATACTCAAGTTACGTACGCACTGGAACACACGCACGCACGCGTGCGCATGCTCGGGCACAGGCACGGGCAAGGGTGAGGGTGGTGTGGCTGTAGTGGCACTGGACACGTGCGCATCGTTCTTTAGACCATGCCTTAAAATGATCCATGGTGAACGCAGTAGAACGGTCATCCCAAAATAATTCCTATGAGAAAGTTGATTCCCTTAAACCTAACAAAGATCAAGGGAAATTCAAGAAAATTCAAAAGAAGAAAAACGGCAAACCTAAGGGAGCTTGTTATATCTGCGACAAGACCGGACATTTCTCCCGAGTATGTAGGGACCGAAAAAGGCCTAAGAAAGAGGCTAATGCAGTAGATGATGAAATTGCAGCCATGGTCACAGAAGTGAACCTAGTTCAAGAGAAAATTCTTGGTTGGTGATATGATACAGATGTCACAGTCAATGTATGTAACGATCGATCTGCCTTCAAAACCTATGAAAACGAGACCAATGGTCAGGAGGTTCAAATGGGAAATGAAGGACGATCGAAAGTTGTAGGAAAAGGAGCCGTGGAATTACTCTTTACCTCTGTAAAGAAGGTAATTCTGACCAACGTACTGCATATTCCAAACATAAGGAGGAATCTTGTCTCAGGGGATTTCTTAAGCAAACATGGGATTATGGTTGTGTTTGATTCAGGCAAGCTGATCTTGTCTAAGAATGGAAACTTTGTGGGTAAGGGTTATGCTTGTAATGGGATGATCAAACTTTCTTTAAATGAAAAGAATTATTCTGCTTACATGATTGAGTCTGTACGCTATGACATGGTAGACTAACCCATATTGGCTACAGTACCATAAAACTCATGGTTAAAAATGGCCTAATATCATACATGATGGTGACAAAGATAAATGTGAAGTATACATACGGTCTAAAATAATAATAAAAACCATTCTCTAGCGTTGAGAGATCATCTCAAATATTAGACCTAGTGCATACTGACATATGTGAACTAAATGACGTTCTTACCCGTAGAGGTAAAAGGTACTTTATAACGTTTATAGATGATTGGTCAAGACATGTATATGTATATCTGTTAAAATCAAAAGATGAAACATTTAATGCATTTAAGATATAAATCTGAAGTAGAAAATCAATTAGATAAAAATATTAAAATCCTTCGTAGTGACCGAGGAGGAGAATATTTCTCTAATGAATTTTCTAACTATTGTGAAGAACATAGCATAATACATTAGTGCACAACACCTTATACACTACAACAAAATGGTGTAGCAGAGAGAAAAAATAGGACATTAGTAGAAATGGTTAACTCAATGCTAATACAAGCACAATTGTCATTAAGCCTATGAGGAGAAGCATTGTTAGCTGCATGTCATGTTTTAAACCGAATTCCATCTAAGAAAACCAAGACCTCTTCATACAAAATACGAAAAGGAAGCTAAACATAGGGTATCTTAGAGTGTGGGGGTGTCTTGCATACTGCAAAACTCCAGAACCTAAAAGAACGAAGTTAGGACCAAGAGCTATCAAGTGCGTCCTTGTACGATATGCACAACATAGTAAGGCCTATAGACTTCTACACTTAGACTCCAATGTAATCATAGAGTCTAGAGATGTAAAGTTCTTTGAGAATTCTGTATTCACGGAGAAAAAGAATGCTGAGATTTAATCTCATAATGAAACTATAAAAGAAACGCAAATGGAAGAGAAAACTCCTAGTGAACTTCGTACGAGTCAAAGAGTGAGAGTAGAAAAGAGTCTTGATCCTGATTAAATAGACTCTCAGCGATTCTCTTTTCATCTAGTTGAGGGTAATAGAGAGAAGGTAATTAGGAAAATACCTATGGTTTCGACTATATAAGATGAACCTAAAACCTTTAGTGAAGCTATGACTTCAAGAGACTCCGCTTTTTGGAAAGAAGTCATTAATGATGAAATAGATTCCAAAATATCTAACCAAACATGGAAATTGATAAATCTACCTCTAAGTTATAAACCAATAGGTTGTAAGTGGGTATTTAAGAAAAAATATCACACAGATGGTACAATTCAAACCTTTAAGGCAAGGTTAATTGTTAAGGGTTTCCGACAGAAAGAAGGAATCGATTATTTTGACACTTATTCACCAATAGCTCGAGTAACATCGATTAGGATCTTATTCGCTCTAGCATCCATACATCATCTTCATATCCATCAAATGGACCTGAAGACAACATTCCTGAATGGTGATCTCGATAAGGAGGTTTACATGGAGCAACCAGAAGGGTTTGTTCTACCAGGAAATGAAAGAAAAGTGTGTAGACTTGTTAAGTCTTTGTATGGATTAAAACAAGCACCAAAACAGTGGTATGATAAATTTGATTCTAAAGTTCTGTCTTATGATTTTGAACATAATATTGTTGATAAATGCATATATTCAAAAGTATGTAATGATTTTGTTGTAATTATATGCTTGTATGTAAATGATATGTTAATAATCAGTAATAAAATGAAAGGTGTAACTGAAACAAAAAAGTTTCTCTCTTCAATTTTCAAAATGAAGGATCTTGGACAAGTGGATACCATATTAGGTTTCAAAGTTAAAAAATATAGTGAGGGTTTTGCATTATGTCAGTCTCATTATATTGAGAAAATAATAAACAAGTTTAATCACTTGAAAATTAAAGAGGCAAAGACTCCGTTTGATCCAAGTATCAAGTTAAAAGAAAACAGTGGAAGAGCAGTTGCACAAGTAGAGTATGCTAGTGCTATAGGCAGTCTTATGTATCCAATGTAATGTATAAGACCGAATATAGCATACGCTGTGAGTAAACTAAGCAGGTTTACGAGTAATCCAAGTGTTGAACACTGGAAAGCAGTAAGTAGAGTTCTAAGTTATCTTTAAAAAACCAAAGAACTAGGGATATTTTACTCAGAATTTCCAGCAGTATTGGAAGGATATACCGATGCAAGTTGGATATCGAGTGCAGGGGGCAACAAGTCCACTACAGGGTGGATATTCACCCTAGGAGGTGCAGCTGTATCTTAGGGATCCAAAAAACAAACTTGCATAACGCACTCAACTTAAGTTCATAGCTTTAGGTGCTATAGAGAAAGAGGCTGAGTGGTTAAGGGATCTTCTATTAGAAATCTAATTTTATGCGAAGCCTAAACCTGTTATTTCACTTCATTGTGATAGTGAAGTCACTCTAGCAAGAGCCTATAGTGGTACCTATAATGAGAAGTCCAGATACATAAGTTTGAGACATGACTATGTAAGGCAATTAATTCAATATGGAATCATTGCGATCTCATATGTAAAGTCAAGTAATAACTTAACTGATTCTTTTACTAAACCTCTAACGAGAGAGTTAGTAAGGACAACATCTAGAGGGATGGGGCTGAAACTTTTTACTCAAAGTTTTACCAATGAAAGAAACCCAATCCAAAATTATAAAATATCTAAATATTGGGTTTAATAGGTAACAACAATTCACTGATAAGTGAAAAGTTTCAGCACTAAATAAATTAATAACCTCATCTAGGAAGATAGTGCTGGCCATTATAAAAGAGAGATGAGTATTAAACTCTTAATGAAATTCAGTCAAACAGGACAAGTGTTTTAAACGAAAACACTGGAAGGATTTCGCCTATGTGAACGTAGAAGTGGTGCTATTTCTCATGAGAGTTAGAGTTATCTCGGGATCGTTCATGAAACAGGATAAGCACATGGCCATTAAAAGTGCTAAGTGAGATTAAGAAGGAACACGTAACGCAGGAACTATTATGTGTGTGGTATTTTTTGTTATATCATATAAGAATAACCGGTTCAATACTGTGGCAACTAGAAATTTTAAAATAACTTTAAAATACTTACACTAAGGAAAGATTCAAATCGCAAGATATTTTTCTTTATGCATAATAACTGTTATTATTCTAGCAGAGTTTTTTTTTTTTTTTAAAAAAAAACTAATGGGGGATTGTTAAAAATCAGTGGTTTTTAAAAATAATAAAAAAAGAAAAATTTGAATTTTTCAAAATTTCAGGAATTTCCTGCCAAAACGCTTTTTGAATTTTTTGAATTAAAAAGTGCGGTGTGTGTTCTTTGTCCCACATCGAAAATGCAAAGAATGGTTGTGTGGTTTTTATGAGATGTTGTGTAGAATATTCTTACTTGGAGTTTTTGGAGGAGGTGATACTCGAGTTGCGTACGCACTAGAACACACGCATGCACGCACGCACGAGCGCGCTCGGGCACGGGCACGGGCATGGGCGAGGGCATGGGCAGTAGGCAATGAGGCAGTGTGGCAGTGTGGCTGTAGTAGCGCTAGATGGTGTACTTTGCACTTCGTGACCTTACACGAACCGGTGCAACCTCAGTGCGATAAGTCTGGTCTATGCCTATGTGTAATGGGGTCTGAAATGGTCTGAGTTTTATAGAAGACTGAGAACGGTCGGATCGTAAATCTAAAACGTTCAGTAGTTTCTGAAAATAGCTCTCTACCTTGAAAGTCAAACGGTCTGAAAACGGACGGACCATGATGATCCAACGGTCAAATCCTTTAATCCGATGATCAGAAATGTCTGGGATTAATTGATAACAGCCAGAAACATTTTCAAACGTTCTGGACCATTGAATACGACACAACAACGATGTTATACCTGATGCCTATACAAACTGGACCATTCTAGTCCGATTTTATCATCTAAATACACCATCTCTCCCATCAAATCAAATACAATCCATATCTCCATCATAGAATACTTTGATCATCTTTACTGTCTAAGTCTGCCAGAAGAGATCTGCTACGTTAAAACTGTTCCATAGTGGACGTATCGTGATTGCTGCATGCTGGATCCTAATAAGACTTGTCTTATCCGGGAAGCAATTCGACTTTAACCCATCAACAGTTGATAAGGGGGCGAATCACGCTTTAAGGATAGGGTATTTTATATGTGATTCGGCCTAGTGAAATATTTTTTTGATTTATTTTTTATATTTTCAGTGTATCCAAACATCGATTTTTAACAAATTATGTACGTAAATCGCATTTAAAAACAAATGTGGAAAAAAACATGGGAAACAAAAATATCATTTTCCACGATTTTATAGAAATAAGGTTTTTTTGAGAAATACCTTCTCCTTTCTAATGATTTTCACAAATCCAAACAAACCTTAAGGGTAATTTGGTCATTTGTTCTCTGCATCATCATCCTTTCATCCTGGGCCTATGGTTAGATGAGGTTGACTACGATAGCCAAACTTTTCCACACGACACATTTTCATCACAAAGAGCCTGCCTTCTCCACGCGACACGGTTTTCATCGTCAACCGCTTACATGTTAAGCTATGGTTAGATTAGGAGATTGTGGGCCCCACATGAAGGTCCCACGCGCCAAGCACTTCTATACCTCCCTTTCTTCGTTTAATAGTTTAATAGTGCCCGAGTGACTATCAAGGAATTATGAAATCCTTGACCAAGGATAAACACGGATCCTTAATTGAGAACCATCAGTTGCGCGCTATTACTTGGAACAAAAAAGAAAGCAATAAATAAAAGTCCTCAACAGCTCAAAAGCAGGTTCCAGGAGTGCTTGGCAATCAAAATCAGTTTATTTTTCTTGGTGGAATTGGTAGGACCCGCAATTTGTATCTGCTTCATTTTTTAGACTATGCCTTACAATAAGTTGTCAAAATAGATGGATGGTGTGGATGTACAACGCATACATTTTGATCGGCTCCACAGTCAGGTTCGCGCTCACCTGGTTGGATCCGGGGTCCCGACTAATCTGCCTCCTGTCCGCGACTCAGATCCAGCCAAGTGGGTGTGACACTGGCCATGGGGCCTACCTTGATGTACATCCATGCCATCCATCCACTTTAATAATTTATTTTAAGACCTGGTCCAAAAATAAAGTAGATAAAATAACTCAATTGAACACCACTACAGAAAATAGTGGTCATGGGACGTCTGTCATTAAAAACTCTATGAAGTTGACCGTAATATTTATTTTCCATCCAACCACTTGATAAAGTCATGCATACAAGAAAAAAAGGAAAACACAAATATCAGCATGATTCAAAACTTTTGTCACCTTCAAATGCTGGGAATTCAATCCAATTGTGTGGTCCACCTGAGATTTATACCTGATTCATTTTTGGGACTATGGCCTAAAAGAAAAAAAAAAGTTGTGAAAAAGAATGGACGGTGTGGATGTACAACACATATGGTTTGCCATACGGTCAAGAACATACTGATGTGTCTAGATCCAGCCGGGACGCAGCTAAACCGCTTCCCTCTAGATCCGGTTCCCATCACAAAGAGCCCATGTGTGATCAAGCTATAGTTGTACATTGAGACAATGGGGGAGTCTAAATTCTCCACAGGGTTTCAATCACAGTTTGCTTATGCGTCAAGCTTATTAGCACACGTCATAGCTCAGCAACTACGGCCTCAATCGGTGGATGTGATGAGGCCTTAATCAATGGAGGTGATAAGGTTAGTGATAAGGCCTCAATCAGTGGAGGTGATAAGGTTGGAGATACAGCAGCAAATGTTATGGAGATTTGTAGGCCTCAATCAATGGAGAGACGTTGAAGGATATCGACAGCAGCAGATTTTATGGAGATTTGTATTCATGTTTTCATGTTTAAATTCATTGTCTCTATAAATGCCTAATACAGAGTGTTCACGTTGCAATCAATTGAAATAATAATAATAATAAAAGGTATTTTTTCTTTATGGTTTCAAAGCCATTGTGAACACTTGACATCATTACCACGTCAAAGCTTCTTTCTCTTATCTTTTTCTCTCTTCTTCCATCATGGCTACTCTATCTCTCAATGTTGGCAACTTCATTACACTCAGACTCACCTCAAATAATTATCCCTTGTGGCGTGAACAAGCCTTGGCCCTTGCAAAGAGTCAAGAATTGGTCGGCCATCTCACAAATGAAGATCCTGTTCCCATTAAATACACCATACCAAATTCAAATAGTTCCACAAATGTGAAAAATTTTATTCTACAGTTAACAAATGCTTTCATAGCCTGGCGAAAGTCTGATCGTCTCCTTCGTGGGTGGATCATCGGAACACTCTTAGAGGCAACTCTTGGACTCGTCGTTGGCCTCGATACAACTCATGCCCTATGGGAAGCACTCAAGAATGCATATGCCCAATACTCGCAAGAACGCGAATTTTCTCTATGGCAACAGGTAACTTATCTTCGAAAAGAAGATGACAAAACCATTAAAGACCACATTCGTACCTTCAAAGGCTTATGCGACAATCTAGCAACTATTGGAAAACCTATTCCAGACCAAGAAAAAGTCTTCTATCTTCTCACCAGTCTTGGTCCTCAATATGAAACTTTCACAACAACCATGTTGTAGCCCCCACGACCAACATACTCTGAGTTGGTTTCTCAACTACAAAATTTTGATCAAAGGCGCAATTGGTTTTCTAGTCATACAGATGTACCAGCCTCATCTCTCACTCATCAAATGACATTCTATGGTTAGCAGTAGCAACAATCTCAGCAAACTTCCTCAGGCTATCGTGGAACCCCACAGGAGTTCACATCCAGTGGGAGTGGATTCCAGGCACAACAACAACAACATAAGGACTCCAATCGGAGCTACACAAACAACCCTCCTTTTGCCAATTCACAGCACCATCCTCTACCACCAGGTGAGCGTCGCATGACTCGTGCAGAGACGGACAAATACCGTGACCAACAGTGTCAATACTATGGGATAATTGAAAATGGCCTAGCTATATGCCCTAGAGGGGGGTGAATAGGGCTATGTTAAATAAAAGATATAACAACGGAATAATAAAAGAAATAAAGCACAATGCTGAATTAAAAGTAATCTCAATAAACTAGAATTAAGATAATGATACTATATCAGTTCTAAGGACAACCTTACACCAAAAACCAAAGGTTTAAAGTAGGACAACCTTATTTCTAGAACGTCCTTTGTATCTCAAACCAATGAGAAATAAAAAGTAAGGAAACCAAAATAACTTGCAGAAATAAATTCTAAGTTATTACAACATTCCCCACACTTGCTTGAAATAAAATGATTACAACATTCAACCACAGATACAATCCACGAAACTGAATGAATAAAGGAATGAAGGAATAAAGCACATCCACAACACAAATATATATAGTGGTTCGCCTGTGGGTACACCAACTGTTATCCAACAGCCACAAAAAATGCTACTCCACTCCTAATATCCTCACACAGGGAATATTAGCATGCACTATCAAAATAGGTTTCACAGGTTCACCTAAAACCTTCACAATTGTGTCTTTTTATCCCGAGCTTACACATTCCAAAAACCCACACAATCTGAGCTTTCTGGCTCTCCTCAGATAACCAAAACAATGAGATTTTTCTGACAAATCTCAAACAAAACCAAAGAATGTAAATTACACAAATGTAAAATACCTGAATCTCCTTTTGAAGTAGCCCGGTAGAACCAATCGGAGTGGAAGTTCGATTCAACGTTCAAAGTCCAATACTCACTTTATGAATGGTTCTAAGTCTAATTGATTTTAAATCAAAAGGGCTAGTTCTATTTGATTTTGAATCCAAGAAGGAATATCAAAAATTCCTCTTTTCTAATAAGATTGGAATGTAGATTAAAATCAAATACAAAATAAGCTAACAAAAGGAATATTAAATGAGCACAAAGTAGCTTAAAAATAAACACGAACTTATCTCAGAGTATAGCCTTAAAATTGCTTGAATTGAATTGAAATGAATTGAAAAAATCTGAAATTCGTGCTCTATTTATAGCCTGAAAAATCCCGTCTACGACTGGTCTTAGGATCCCTAAGACTGGTCGTAGCTTCACAGATTTTCAAAGATTTTCACGGGATAAGAATTAGTTGTTCCACGACTAGTCTTGGGTAGCCTACGACCGGTCTTGGGCCACCTACGACTAGTCGTGGGTCACCTACGACTGGTCATAGGACCCCCAGATTAGTTGCTGGAGTTTGAGTCGTAGGGCTAAGACCGGTCGAAGGATGAGTCGTATAGCTCATAGGACTGGTCATAGGATGTAAGACCCGTATCCTAGACCGTATCGTTCAGTAGACTTCCGTGGTCTTCCCGGTCGAATCCCAGCAACCTCGACCCTTAACCAGCATTTACGCGCGACCCTGATTCACACACCGTTAACCCGAGTCGACTCAACCCGAGATTTGTACCTTAGCGACCGCGTCGTCGCCGCAGTTCCGATGCCGTGTCTCGCGCGCCGAGGCGATACCCAAGCCAGGAGATGTGGGCCGGCGTTCAGTTCAAGAAAACGCCGCGCATTTGCAAACCCAAGATAATCTTTCAAATCAATCACATCACATCACATCAATCAAGTACCACATCACATCTCATGTCAAAGTACAACCCTATCCCCAAGCAACTCCAAAGTCAAACTCTCTCTTACACAAAGTACACTCATCACATCACTCACCCATCTCTCTCTTTCAATCTCTCTCTCTCACTCCCTCTCCCTCATTCTCTCCAAGCAACCATCCATGGCTTCCATGGGAGAGAAATTAGTGTGGCCTACCTTCCTACCTTCCATTTCCACCGTCCAAGTCCGATCTCTACAGTTGAAGTCCATCCATTCGAGCTCTAGATCGCATTGGCGGAAGAAGGAAGAAGAGATCTTGAGGTGGGTGCTTCTTTCTTTCTTTATTCTCTCTTTTTCTTTTATTTTATGGGTGCTTCTTTCTTTCTTTATTCTCTCTTTTTCTTTTATTTTGTGGGTGTTCATCTGTCGATATTTTTTTAGCTTGATGGCCCACTTGTGATGGGACCCAATGGATGTATGCATTGTATCTTGCGTGGAGGAGCTCATAGTGGTGGAGTTCCTCCCATCTTCACCATTCGTTTCTCTCTCTCTCTCTCTCTCTCTCTCTCTCTCTCTCTCTCTCTCTCTCTCTCTCTCTCTCTCTCTCTCTCTCTCTCTCTCTCTCTCTCTCTCTCTCGATGTGTGGCCCACCATGATCTTATCCACACTGTCACATTTGAGGGGCCCACCTTACCAATGTCCAGCAACAGGCCTCTTGCCTGTCCGCTTGGACAGACTTGGATGGAGGAGAAAATACAAATGTCAACTCGATTCAAATAGTGGTGGGCCACCACGTGGACCCACCATGTTATATGTATTTTTTTACCGTCCATTATCCAGACAGTGCTGAATGTGGACCCCAGAGTGATGTATGTGTATGATCTACACCGTTCGTCCGTACATGGGGCATGGGACCCATGATATATGGTCTGCATCTTCCCCATCCAGCAGCAGGCGCTGTTGGAGAGACAGATCAAATATCTACTTGGACCAACAGTAGTGGGCCACCACATGGCCCCACCTTAATTTATATGTTGTATATGCTGCCGTCCAGCAGATAGAGATGTGGGATCCATCGTGCTGTGTATGTTTCATCCTCACCGTCCAATCCCGTATAGTGGAAAACGGGTTGGTTGGGTATCTCACACCAATCGCTGGTGTATTAACACCACCAACTCTATGGGTCCCATTGCTGTGACGTCAGCAAGGTATGTGGGACCCATACATTCATACCATCCATCCACGTGTGTGGACATCACATGATGCATGTGACGTGGCGTGTGGACCCCACCTTGACGTTGTACAATATTCAGGTCGTCCG
Organism: Magnolia kwangsiensis; assembly: GCA_037074715.1. Taxonomy (NCBI): domain Eukaryota; kingdom Viridiplantae; phylum Streptophyta; class Magnoliopsida; order Magnoliales; family Magnoliaceae; genus Magnolia; species Magnolia kwangsiensis. The sequence continues at coordinate 127,758,903 of CM073578.1, read as the reverse complement.
TCAATGCTCTGGACGCTGCCTTCCATTATAAAATATAATATATATTATGAAATGAAATAAAATAATAACATATAATAAGTGGGCTATGTGGGACCCACACACATGTGGACATCACGTGGTGCACCTGTTTGAATCAGACCGTTGATCTGCTTTCCACCAATGCTGTCCACCTATTTTGCAATCCCCACCTAATATATGTGTTTCATCCCTGCTGCCCAGTAGTGTGGCCCCACACACGTGTGGACTCCACTGTGATGTGCGAGCTGTGGGGCCCACCTCTGACGTGAGGTATATCCAGACCGTCCATCTGATGGACGAGCAATAGCAAGGTGCTGCTGTGCACGGACGTCAGCACATGGGCCTCACTACGAGGTTTTTGTGTTATATCGCACTGTCCATCCATGTATGCCAACCCTGCACGTGTCGCACGTGCAGGTGGTGAGACCCACCTTGTATGCATGAAATTAATAATCCAAACTGTCCGTCCAGGGGACGGTGGAACCTCCAAATGTATGTGTTTTCTATACCTCACGTAAACGTGAGTTGGCTGGTATACCTCACACGTGTGTAGATGGGCTAGTATGCCTCACACGTGTGTGAATTGGTGGGTATACCTCACACAGTAGCAGCACGTGGGACCACCTTAGTTTGATTTCATCCACACCATCCAATCCACGGACAGTTGATGCTGATTGGCTGGAGTACCTCACACCAGTAGTTTTGCTGCTGCTTGTGACGTCGATGATTCATGTAGGTCCCCTTTAATGTGTATATTTTAAATCGAGACCGTCCATGCTATGCACGTGTGGCCCACACATACATGGGATCACGTGATGTACGTATTTAAGGCCTAGACGGTGAGGCTCGATGTAATGAAATGAGGCCTATTGATGTGGCCCACCTTGATGTATTTTTTGGCCCATCTGTGAGGCCCACCTTGATGTGTATGAGGCCCGTTGTTAAGGCCCACCTTATGTGTACAAGGCCATTGTTGAGGCCCACCTTGATGTACTTTGTGGCCTATTCGAGAGGCCCATTTTGATATACTTGTGGCCCATCATGATATATCCATGAGCAGGGCCCACCCGTTACGTGATGTATCTGAGGCCCATGGGCGTGGTCCATTGTGATACATTTAAGGCCCTTTTTGAAAGCCCAACGCCATGTATGAGAGGCCCATGAATGAGGCCCAATGTGATGTATGTGTGGCCGTTACATTGTGTATGAATCCCTTATGTAGGCCACTCCTTGGGACCAATATTGGTTAGATGTCCACATTGATGTGCAATGTTGGTTAGATGTCCTCATTGTGACCTTCCCGTAGGCCTTGTTAGGCCCATTCGCTTCATGGGTTAACCCAAATAAGTGGGCCCCATTCGCCGTAGATGGATGGCTCTGTGCTATTGGATTTAATATAACCACGGGTGAGTGTCGATCTTTATACTATGGCTGATTGGCTGATCATCTATGGACCCCGCTTTATTTATCTACTGATTATCGGTGTCAATTTTCGACGCCGATTATCGACCCTGATTTTTAGTGCTGATTATTGACCCTGATTATCAGTGCCGACTGTCAATGCTGATTATCGATTACGATTATCGTAACCGATTTACCGATTCCGATTAGCGATCGATTTTGATTGTCATGGTAGATTGTTAATTTCGATTGACTTGACCGATTGACCGATTACCGTTCGAGGCCAATTATCGTGACCGATTATCGATCATGGCCGATTATCGATTGACGTGGCCGATTGACCGATTACCAATTGTTGAGGCCGATTATCGTGACCGATTACCGACCGTGGCTGAGTGTCGATTGATGTGACCGATTGCCGATTTCGATCAATGTGACCGACTTGTCGATTCTAATTATCGATCGATTTTGATTGTCATGACCAATTGCCAATTCTGATTGTCATGACCGATTGCTGATTCCAATTGACGTGACCGATTTTCCGAGTTTGATTATCGATCAATTTTAATTGTCATGACCGATTGCCGATTCTGATTGTCATGACTGATTGCTAATTTCAATTGACGTGACCGATTTGCCGAGTTTGATTATCGATCGATTTTGATTATCGTGATCGATTGTCGATTGACATGACCGATTTGTCGATTCTGACTATCAATCGATCATGATTATCGTGACCGATTGTTGATTCTGAGTGACATGACCGATTTGCCAATTCTGAGTATTGATTGATTTTGGTTGTCGTGACAGATTCTGATTACTAAGGCCTACTCCGATTCCAATTTCGATTACCAAGGCCGATTGCCGAGACCTATATGATGTACATGTGACCTGTAGTTGAGGTTCATTGTGAATCGTATTAGGCCCATGATGCGTGGCTCATTTGATGTATTCAAGACCCATGTGTAGGGCCCACATGTCATGTATTTGGGGCCCATGGGCAAGGCCCATTGTGATGTATTCATGGCCCATGGGCAAGGCCCATTGTGATGTATTCATGGCCTATGGGCAAGGCCCATTGTGATCTATGTTAGGCCCATGTGAAAGGCCCATCGTGATGTGTGTTAAACCCTTGAGTAAGGCCCATCGTGTTGTATATTAGGCCTTTGTATGAGGCCATGGGCCCATTGTGTGTTTGGCTCTATGTGGGTCATCCCTTGGGGCAATGTTGGTTAGATGTCCACATTGTCGAGGCCGATTGTGATACCGATTATGAGTATGTGACTGCACAACATCATGGTATATGCCCATACGCATCATCTGCATGTTTGTTATGAGATGAGATTCATCATTGCATATGTCATTGGGCAGGATGATATGAGGCTCCCTAATAAGCGGAGGTTCTCCACATGAGCACACGACATGTGTAGGATTGATGCATGATTAGATTGTATGACTCATGCATCTTGGATTGTGTTGTGATTACTATACGCCCCAGTGACATCAGGGTCGTAGCCTCCACAGGCATATCGTGGATGGCCAGATGGGACACCGAAAATTTGTTCGAGCATCGGGCTGCTATAGATGGCCCTGAGTGAAAATCTCTAAACACCCTCTTGGTACCGGAGGATGCCCCAACATCTAGACCGAGTGGGTAGATGAGCATTAAGTGCCGATTCCAGATGGTTGCGCTCTCCACTGTGTCGTGATCAGTTGGAAAGAGGTGCGACCTTACCCGCCCGAGCGCAGGGGGCAAAGCTAGGCTGAGTTTAACCAGCTCGCGGAATGGGTCCGCTATCGACGTGCTGGATAGGTAATGGCAGACTATTGGCCAGGCGGATAGTGAGGTTTTTTATGCTCACTTGGACTGTACGGCTAGGGAGAGCGGCAGTTCCATTTAGAGTGTAATAGACCCCGGTGATTTCTCAGAGAGGAACCGTACTGATATGTGGACTTATTGGATAGGAGTTGCATGCCCATTCATTCATTCATTCACTATCCACTCGGGCTGGTGGTGCGCAACTAATTATTGTGTACTTTCGTTATGGCAAGAATTTCGGTTGGGCGTGCGACTAACCTGAGATCAGGAGTTTACCACGTTGAGTCTAACTATCCAAATTTAGGTATGGGACTGGTTTGGATAGAAGTTCATAGTGGTGGACCTCGTAGCCTGCGATACTACGTACTATCATCCCGACTTCACACTCCAAGCATGGTCATTTCATTCGCATCGCATATTGCATTACATCCGCAGGCATATGACATTTTGGGTTGTTATGTTCTACACTTATATGGCATAGATAGACTTAGTAGAATTTTTGTATTGCATTGCATCCTCGGCATCTGATATTTGGTTCTTTATGACTCCTTATCGCATAGTTGTTCTATATTGTGTATGCTGATATTGATTAACTTATAGACTTGTCCATACTTCCACTTACTCTATTATCGTATGATTTATATCTTGTCAGTATTTCTGCTTACTCTGATTAGTCCTTCTCTTGTCAGTGTTTTTTTTTTATTCAAACACTGTATGATTGTAGCATTGTATTGAATACTTGGCACTTACCTTGCACACACACTTACACCACCCTCTAAGCTTTCTATAAGCTTATGCACGATAGATGTGTGCAGGTGATGTTAGGTTGCAGCAGTGTTGAGCTTGGAGCGTGCAGTGGCCTTCTAGAGCTTGAATTTTTATTTATGTATTCCCCTTTCAGTGTTGTAATCAAATGATTATATTAGTGGATATGTGGTTATGATGTTGCCTTTGTGAATTAGGTAATCTTGTGGTTATGCTTATTACTAGTTAAATGTACATTGATAAAAAAAAATCCTCCTTGTAGAAATTTCAAGATCGGAATCTGGCATATGAATGCTAGAAGCCGAGAATGGGGTACTATGGAGGCTGTCGGCACCGGATTCGGCGATCGGGATTCCTATGAATCCGATTTCCGGGTTTGGGGCGTAACATAGGATGTCCAAGACTGGTCGTAGGACAACGAGAAAAATTTAAAAATCTTCAACAACCTAGGACTGGTCGTGAAAAACTTAAGACTAGTCGTAGCAGAGCTAGGACTGGTCTCGAAGTCCTAGGACTGGTCTTTGAACAGCCCGTACAAGCATATTTAAAATATACGAATTATGTATCCAAAATGACCTACAATAAAGCCCAACCTAAGGTCAATATAAGGTCAAACAAACCTTGAAAGTGAGATGAACATTGATAGTCTGTACTCTCAGATGACCCTTAAGAGAAGCTTGAGAATTTACGAATCTTGTTGTAGGCCTTCTCGAGCTTGAACCTTTCTTGACTTGATAAAGTCTTCTTCTATTCTTGTACTTATTAGAATCTTGAACATACATACTTGAAGTCTTCTATTCTTGTATACTTCATCCATGACTAGCTTGCAACTTTCTTCATTTAAGTTCTTGTCTTAAAGCACGATGACTTGAAGCAATGTAAAGTCTCAAACACGAAACACAAGATGTACAAGACATATATATATATATATATATATATATATATATATATATATAGGTTTTGTCACCGCGAAATTTGACAACCAAAGGGATATGAAATCATAACACTTACAATCTCCCCCTTTGTCAAAATTGTGACAAAACACACATCATACATATAAGAGCAAAATATGCTCCCCTGAGAGAAAAAAACATGGAAACATTACGCAAAGCGCAAGGTATCCACATTTCATATTATCAATCCACATATACTCCTCAATCAATCAATCCATACAAATTACTCCCCCTTTCCATACTACTCCCCTTTACCATACTACTCCCCCTTTTTGTCACAAAATGACAAGAAAAAGTCACAATAGGAAAGAGAACAACAACATAGAGAGTAATAAAAAGAAGATAATGAGAAAGGAATGTAGAAGGAAATATCATATCTCAAAATATAAATCAAGAATCATCAAGCCATAACCAATATAATACAATATCCAAAATAAAAGATAAGATAATGTTATACAATCTAAAAGATAATCCGCCTAATCAGATCCAGAGGAGGGAGCAGGGATAATAGGATCAATCTGGTGTAAGCCCCTATTAATGCGACGAAGATATTTTTACTTATATCTAAACTGCATATCGTGGGCTACACTCATGTTATCAACCTTCTCTTCCAATGCACGAAGGCGTGCATCATAACTAGATGGATCGTAATCAGGATCATTTGGCAAATCAGTTTCTATATCATCAAATATCTCATCCATATTAATATCCAAATATAATACACTATGACACATGCAAGCAAGAATACTCAATGTAAAATGCACATACCAAGATCAAATTTCAATTTATTAAACCTGCTTTTGTCGAGCGGTTTAGCAAATATATCAGCAAGTTGAGTTTCGGTTGGTATATATTTCAAGGAGATAACTTTTTCTTCAACCAACTCACGAATGTAATGATACCTAATGTCAATGTGATTTGTACGTGAATGCTGGATTGGATTTTGAGAAATATTTATAGCACTGGAATTATCACAATGTAAGATCATTGAATCTTGATTAATTCCATAATCGCTTAGCATGCATTTCATCTAAACTAGTTGAGTAGATGCATATCCAGCTGCAATATACTCAGCCTCAGCAGTGGAGAGTGATATTGAGCTTTGCTTCTTGCTGAACCAAGAAACTAAGCAATTTTCAATGTAAAAACAACCACCACTGGTTGATTTTCTATCATCGATATTACCGGCCCAATCAGCATCTGAGTACCTGGCTAATTGAACACTAGTATCGAAAGGATACCAAAGACCCAGATTTATAGTACTTACGACATATCTAATAATCTGTTTAACAGCAGTAAGATGTGATTCCTTGGGATTAGACTGATATCTCGCACAAATACCAACACTAAACACGATATCAGGTTTACTTGCAGTTAGATACAACAAACTACCAATCATACTATTATACAGTTTAGGATCTATATCTTTACCCGTAGAGTCTTTTGAGAGTCTTAACATTGTACTCATAGGAGTATCAAAGTTCTTACCATTCTCAAATCCAAACCTTTAACCAAGTTTGAAGCATATTTGGTCTGAAAATTGAAAATTCCATCAGGTTGTTATTTTACTTGCAACCCTAGGAAATAGTTTAGTTCACCAACCATGCTCATTTCAAACCTTGATTTCATAAGATCTGCAAACTCAATAGACATGTTAGTACAAGTTGATCCATAAATAATTTCGTCAACATAAATTTGAACCATCAAAATATCATTGTTATGCTTCTTAACAAAGAGCATCTTATCGACACTTCCTACTTGAAAGCCATGACTAAGTAAGAATTTAGTCAATTTCTCATACCATGCCCTGGGCGCTTGTTTTAGACCATAGAGAGCCTTTTTGAGATGAAATACATGGTCAGATAACTTGGGTTCTTCAAACCCTAAAGGTTATTCAACATACACCTCTTCATGTAAATCACCATTCAAGAAGGCACTCTTTACATCCATCTGATAAATCTTAAATTTTTTAAAGCATGCGATGGAAATAAAAAGTCTGATTGATTCAAGGCGAGCGACTGGAGCAAAGGTTTGATCGTAATCGATACCTTCAATCTGAGTGTACCCTTATACAATCAGTCTAGCCTTGTTTCGTATTATATTTCCAAGTTCATCAGACTTATTTTTAAAGATCCATTTTGTTTCGATAATGTGTTTATCTTTAGGTCTAGGAACAAGATACCAGACATCATTACGAATAAATTGATTAAGTTCATCATGCAAAACAACTATCCAATTTTCGTCAAAAAGTGCTTCTTTCACATTAACCGGTTCTATTTGGGATGTAAAACAAACATAATTACATATGTTCTCAAGTTGTTTGCGAGTACGAACTCCAGTGAAAGGGTTTCCAAGAATTTAATTGGTTGGATGATCTTTGACAGTCCTTGGATCAGATTCTTTTTTACTTGATGAGGTATCTTGATTGTCAATAATAAGAACTTCATCATCATCTGAGCTCGAGGCTGGTGTATTCAAATGATCATCAATGACAATATTGATGGACTCTTGAATCACACCAGTTCTCTTATTTAAAACCCTATAAGCTCGACTGTTCAAAGAATAACCAAGAAAAATACCTTCATCACTCTTCGTATCAAACTTTTCCAAATTTTCACGATCTCATAAAATATAACACTTGCTGCCAAAAATCCGAAAGTATTTGACAGTAGGTTTCTTTTCAAACCATAATTCATAGACAGTCTTATTATCAGATTTACTGGTATAAACCTGATTAATAATATAGCATGCGGTATTAATTGCTTCAGCCCAAAGATTTTTAGAGAGCTTCATGCTATTCAACATAACATTAGCCATATCCTGAAGCACTCTGTTTTTTCTTTCAACTATACCATTTTGTTGCGGTCTTTTGGGCGTAGAGAATTCATGCGATATTCCCTAATCGCTACAGAATTTCTCAAAACTACTATTTTCAAATTCGGATCCATGATCACTACGGATCTTACTAACATGAGAACCTTTCTCATTTTGGATTCGTTTAATGACCTTTTTCACTTCATCCAGGGTTTCAGTTTTATCTTTTAAGAATGATACCCAAGTGAATCTGGTATAGTCATCTACGATAACCAAGATGTATTTTTTGCCTCCTCGACTCTCCATTCTGGTTGGTCCAATAAGATCCATGTGGAGAAGCTCGAGTGGTCTAGATGTGGTATTGGAGTTCACTTTCTTGTGAGAGCTCCTAGTCTATTTGCCCAACTGGCATTCACCACATATTTTGTCTACTTTTTGTAATTTAGGTAGACCTCTAATTAGTTCTCTTTTGCTCAATCTAAATAAGTTCCGGTAGTGTATATATCCAAGGCGTTTATGCCATAATTCAGTCTCATCGGTATGGACCATGTAACACGATTGAGTAGATGAGCTTGCATCACTAACGATGGAGAAGTTTTCAGAAGTTCTGCGACCAATTAATATAACAGAACCCTTTTTATTAACTATCTCACAACCTTAATTAGAAAACTTCACACTATGGTTGTTATCGCATATCTGAGAAATGCTTAGAAGGTTGTGTTTCAAACCCTCAACATATAAAACATTCTTAAATAAGGGAAGGTTATAAAGCTGAACCGTACCTTGGCCAATGATCTTGCGATTGCTTCCATCACCAAATGTGACTGACCCGTCAGCCATATCTTTTAGATCGGTGAATAAAGCTTTGTCGCTTGTCATATGCCTAGAGCAACCACTATCTAGGTACCACTTTAAATAGATTGTAGCTTTGAAAGCAGTGTGGGCAACCAAGCAGGCAACTTTAGGAACCCATTTCAGAACTGTTTTGGGTTTAGGAGTATAGATGGTCTTTTTTTGTCTGTTGTTATAGGAGTGACCTATAGAGTTAGACTTTAATAACTCCTTGAGTAGATCAATTATTTTTTCAGCCAATAAATTTTGATTTTGAAAATCAAAGTTGACATGGCTACCTTTAGGTTTTTGAAAAGTCCTTGAATTTTTAGAAAAGCCTTGATAAGTATTCTTTTCTTTTGAGGTTGAAGCCTCTCCTTTTACAAATTTAGGAGTAATATTCTTTTGTTTAGAAGATGTATTCTTATCATAGCCCAACTCGGATAGATCGCCACATTTTCTTGATCCGGACAATAATTTTTCCAATTTAGGATCACCTTGGGCATATCTCCATATGTCTTTCAAACTCAGAAGAGAAGCTACCTCATTTTTGAGTTTCTCATTTTCGGATCTCAAATCTTCAATGTTAGAGGTTTTGAAATATAAATCACATTTGGTCTTTTCAAAAGAATCAGAAATATGAGACTTTTCTAAAACGAGAGACTCATAATCTTCTTTAAGCTTAGAAAATTTTTCTTTTTGTAACTTAAGCTTGACGGTAATTTTACAACTCTCCTTATAAAGGGCATTATAAGCATTCTGAAGATCATCTTCATTATCGCAATCACTTTTCAGATTTTCTTCACTAGATATATCATCATTATCTGAAAAAGTGATCTTGGCTAGAGTCATAAGGGCTTTAACATCGTCGCCCGACTCGGTTTCAGAATCTTCTGATTTAGAAGAGGATTCAGAATCAAACGATTCATCCCAAGTAGCCAACATGTTTTTCCTTTTTTATTTGTCCTTTTTAGGACATTTGTTAGCTAAGTGCACATACTCTTGACAGTTGTAACATTGACTATCTTTCAAAGATTTTCGAGCTCTAGGTTTAGATCGTCTCTTATCATTTGACTTTTGAAAATCAACTTTTTTCTTGCTTTTGAAAATTTTGTAAAACTTTTTTGCTAAAAGTGCCATATCATCTTCGGAATTTTCTAAATCTAAAGTGCTCTCTTGTGAAACATTTTTAGATGATTTGAGTGCAATCAATTTTCCTTTAGGAGCTTTAAAGGACAACTCGTAGGTTTGTAGTGAACCAACTAGTTCCTCAACCCTCATGGTATCTGTATCACGAAGTTCTTGAATCGCGGTTACTTTAGAATTGAACCGTTCAGGAAGTGAGCGTAGTATCCACACTTTACTTTCTGGGATTCTTTCACCAAGACCCCACATAAAGTTCACAATGTCATTCAATCTAGTGTAGAAGTCCATAAACATCTCATTCTCCTCCATATGAATTTCTTCAAATTTAGTTGTGAGGAGTTGGACTTTAGATTTCTTGACAATTGATGTATCCTCGTGTGTCATTTCTAATACATCCCATGCTTGTTTTGCATTTTCACAAGAGATGCTTCTTTTGAATTCATCTGGTAATAATGCACAAGTAATTGCATTTAGTGTTTTTGCATTGGCACTACTCTCACTTTTCTGAAGTGTGGTCCAAAGAAAATAATCCATTACTTTCATTAATTTTGAACCATCGTCATTAGTTACTTCAGTGATAGGAGGGTTCCATTCATTCATTGTGGCCAGCCACACACTTTCATCCATGGATTTGAGGAAGATCCTCATCCTGGCTTTCCAATAAGCATAGTTTGTGTCATTAAAGGGTGGTGGCCTAGTGACTGATAGGCTATCAAAATTTGACATCTTAATATAGCTTAGATTGTTAGCTCAGGAAATAAATCCAATAAACAATAAGCACGAACTATTAGGCTCTGATACCACTTGAAAAGGGCCTATCTATATGCCCTAGAGGGGGGTGAATAGGGCTATGCCAAATAAAAGATATAACAACGGAATAATAAAAGAAATAAAGCACAATGCTGAATTAAAAGCAATCTCAATAAACTAGAATTAAGATAATGATACTATATCAATTCTAAGGACAACCTTACACCAAAAACCAAAGGTTTAAAGTAGGACAATTATATTTCTAGAACATCCTTTGTATCTCAAACCAATGAGGAATAAAAAGCAAGGAAACCAAAATAACTTGTAGAAATAAATTCTAAGTTATTACAACATTCCCCACACTTGCTTGAAATAAAATGATTACAACATTCAACCACAGATATAATCCACAAAACTGAATGAATAAAGGAATGAAGGAATAAAGCACATCCACAACATAAAGATATATAGTAGTTCGCCTGTGTGTACACCAACTGTTATCCAACAGCCACACAGAATGCCACTTCACTCCTAATATCCTCACACAGGGAATATTAGCATGCACTATCAAAATAGGTTTCACAGGTTCACCTAAAACCTTCACAATTGTGTCTTTTTATCTCAGACTTACACAATCCAAAAACCCACACAATCTGAGTTTTCTGGCTCTCCTCAGATAACCAAAACAATGAGATTTTTCTGGCAAATCTCAAACAAAATCAAAGAATGTAAATTACACAAATGTAAAATACCTAAATCTCCTTTTGAAGTAGCCCGGTAGAACCAATCAGAGTAGAAGTTCGATTCAACGTTCAAAGTCCAATACTCACAATATGAATGGTTCTAAGTCTAATTGATTTTAAATCAAAAGGGCTAGTTCTATTTGATTTTGAATCCAAGAAGAAGGAATATCAAAAATTTTCCTTTTCTAATAAGATTGGAATGTAGATCAAAATCAAATACAAAACAAGCTAGCAAAAGGAATATTAAATGAGCACAAAGTAGCTTAAAAACAAACACGAACTTATCTCAGAGTATAGCCTTAAATTTACTTGAATTGAATTGAAAAACTCTGAAATTTGTGTTCTATTTATAGCCTGAAAAATCCCGTCTACAACTGGTCTTAGGATCCCTAAGACTGGTCGTAGCTTCACAGATTTTCAAAGATTTCCGCGGGATAAGGATTAGCTGTTCCACGACTAGTCCTGGGTAGCCTACGACTGGTCGTGGGTCACCTACGACTGGTCGTAAGGCCCCCAGATTAGTTGCTAGAGTTTGAGTCGTAGGGCTAAGACCGGTCGAAGAACGAGTCGTACAGCTCATAGGACTGGTCGTAGGATGTCCAGGACTGGTTGTAGGACAACCAGAAAAATTCAAAAATCTTCAATAACCTAGGACTGGTCCTGAAAAACTTAAGACTGGTCGTAGCAGAGCTAGGACTGGTCTTGAAGTCCCTAAGACTGGTCTTAGAACAGCCCGTACAAGCATATTTAAAATATACAAATTATGTATCCAGAATAACCTACAATAAAACCTAACCTAAGGTCAATCTAAGGTCAAACAAACCTTGAAAGTGAGATGAACATTGATAGTCTGTACTCTCAGATGACCCTTAGGAGAAGCTTGAGAATTTACGAATCTTGTTGTAGGCCTTCTCGAGCTTGAACCTTTCTTGACTTGATAAAGTCTTTTTCTATTCTTGTACTTGTTAGAATTTTGAACATGCATGCTTGAATTCTTCTATTCTTGTATACTTCATCCATGACTAGACTTGCAACTTTGTTTATTTAAGTTCTTGTCTTGAAGTACGATGACTTGAAGCAATGTAAAGTCTCAAACATGAAACACAAGATGTATAAGACATATATATATATATATATATATATATATATATATATATATATATATATATATATATATATATATATATGTATATATATATATAGGTTTTGTTACCACAAAATTTGACAACCAAAGGGATATGAAATCATAGCACTTACAATAATGGGTCATGTTACAAAGATCTGTTGGTGGGTACCCAAAAAATCTACTCATCATGATGAAATTCCACAAGCATTTGCAGCACTTACCTTGGACAACACCATCGCAGATACAGAATGGACAACAGACACTGGAGCTTCCAATCATATGACAAGTAAGCCAGGTATGTTAACCAATATTCGTAAATATTCTGGTATTGACATAGTTCTAATTGGCGAAGGATCTTCCTTGCCAATTCTTGCAATTGGTGACTCGTGTATAAAATTTTTTAAAAAAAAATTGCTTTGCCTCTACATGATGTCTTGCTAGTTCCAGATTTAAAAAACAATTTACTCTCTGTAAGCCAGTTAACTAATCAAATTTCTGTTAATTGTGAATTTTCTAACGCTGATTTTTGTGTTAAGGATCAGGAAACAGGACAACCAGTGATAACAGAGATATGCAGGGGTGATCTTTATGTTCTACCATCTTCGCTAGAACTATATTTTTTCTCATCGCTTCAAATCCGGCACTGCAGAAGTTTGGCACCAACACTTAGGCCATCCTCAGTCTTCGGCTTTACAGTTATTAAAAAATAAGGGGCTAATTAATCTTTTAGGGGCAAAAAAATATCAACATCTTTGTGATAGTTGTCAATTAGGGAAGCTTAGTCGTTTATCTTTCTCTTGTTCTAAACATTCAAGTTCTAGTATTTTTGAAAAAATTCATTGTGATTTATGGGGACCCGCTCCTGTTTTATCTATTGCAAAATTCAAATATTATGCTTGTTTGGTTGATGACTTCTCTATATATACATGGATTATTCCCTTATATCATAAATCTGATTTTTTTAATGCAAACTTGGCCTTTGAAAAATACGTTGTCAGGCAGTTTAACAAACAAATTAAAATTTTCCATTCAGATGGAGGCGGTGAGTTCATCAACTCCAAATTTTCAACTCACTTTCTTTCCACGGGCATTGTTCATCAGATATCTTCCCCGTATACACTTGAGCAAACTGGTATGGTTGAAAGATGACACATGACTATAAGAGAGTTAGGTATAACTATGTTATTTCATTGTGGTGCTCCTTTATTTCTATAGGTAGAAGCTTTCATTACAGTTGTCTACCTTATGAATCGACTGCCTACATCTAACTTTAATTTTGAAACCCCATATTTTGCGCTACATGGAGCTCATCCTATTTACTCTTCACTTCATACCTTTGGCTCTAAATGTTTTCCTTACACTTGGGACACACGACGTCACAAGTTTGATCCAAAAACACTTCTCTGTATTTTTGTAGGCTACAATGATAAACACAAGGGATATAAGTGCTTTCATCCTTCAAGCAAATTTTTTTTTTATCTCTCGGCATGTTGTTTTTGATAAGTTAGTCTTTCCTTATAAGACTGCTAACACTTCTCGCATCACATCTATTAAGCCACAGGTTTAACATCTTTGATTCTTGGTTACCACACACTGACATGTGCTTCCCTGTTGGACCTTCTTTAGCATATTCAACACGACCTTGTTTGAGTCCCTTCCTAGGAATAGACATCCATCATCCAACCTCACCTTCCCACCATCCCAGTTCCACTAACCTACCAAATTTTCCATCCTCCCTTTCAGAGACTTCCGATATGCTTACCCACAATCATAGCTCGATACTACCTAAAACACCTCCATCGCACGAATCTCAACCAGCGCCGCTTCCACAACTCATGTCTAAACCATCAGAGTTATCTCACCTTACTCCAATTTCTTCAACACCAACATCCCATTCTATGGTCACTCGGTCTAAACTGGGTGTGGAAAAATCCAATCCAAAGTATGCGTTGATTACAACCACATCTATCAATGTACCTCGCGAGCCACACAATATTAGATCTGCCTTGGCACATCCCGGGTAGAAAGCTATCATGCATGAGGAACTTGCGGCATTACATCAAAACCAGACCAGAAAACTTGTTCCTTGCACATCTAACATGCACGTTATTGGATCTAAATGGGTATTCAAATCAAAACTCAAACCCGACGGTTCTCTAGATCGACTCAAGGCTCGTCTTGTTGCAAAAGGCTATCATCAAATTGATGGTGTAGACTACACTGAAACATTTTCTCCAGCTATCAAACCGGGAACCATTCGCATGATCATTACTGTAGCTCTTGTTCAGCGGTGGCCTATTCATCAGCTAGACGTAAAAAAATGCATTCCTGCATGGTCTAATCTCTGAAGATATATATATGCAACAACCTCTAGGACTGACGGATTCTCAACACTCGACATATGTTTACAAACTCCAAAGAACTCTCTACGGTTTAAAACAAGCACCTTGTGCTTGGTTTGATCGATTCAGTACCTTTCTCCTTAAATACGGGTTCTTTTGCAGTTTTGCAGATCCTTCCTTATTTATTTTTCATTCTGATTATGGAACACTAATTTTGCTTTTTTATGTAGATGATATACTGCTCACAGGATCCGCTCCATTACTTGTTACAAATTTCATTCATCTACTGAGCAATGAATTCGCAATGAAAGACTTGGGACCAATTCATCATTTTCTTGGCATAGAAATCTCCCCAACTTCCAATGGTCTTCATCTGTCTCAGTCACACTATGCTCTTACCATACTTGAACGATCCAACATGGTAGATTACAAGCCCATGAGTACACTTCTCGAAGCTAAGACAAAAACCTCATCAAATGACACTCTTATGGAAGACCCTGATTACTATCGCGGACTTGTTGAAGCATTACAGTACCTCACACTAACACGCCCTGATCTTTCATTTAGTGTTAACTATGTATCTCAATTCATGCATGCTCCTACCTTGGCACATTTGAAAATGGTTCGACGTATCCTACGATATGTCAAAGGAACTATTGATACAGGACTACATTTTTCTTCAAACACTACACTTAATCTGTTTGCTTTTTCAGATGCAGATTGGGTAGGGTGTCCTACTACAAGACGTTCCACTACTGGCTAATACCTACCTTAGAGGAAATCTCATCTCTTAGTGTGCAAAGAAGCAACATGCAATTTCTCGATCAAGCACAAAAGCAGAGTACCGAGCCATGGCTAACACAACAGCTGAACTCACATGGATGACCTTCGTTCTCAAAGATCTTCGCATTACAATGGCATCTCCTCCCATACTCTACTGTGACAACCTTAGTGCTCTTCATATGACAAATAATCATGTGTTCCATGCACGAAGTAAATACATCGAGTTGGATTATCATTTTTCACTTGGTCTACTTATCACTCGACATATCTCCACTGCTAACCAAGTTGCAGACCTCTTCACTAAGCCAATGTCAAAGGTCGCCCTTCATTATTTCCGAACCAAACTTTGCCTCCAACTCCGACATAGTTTGCGGGAGGATATTAGCACACGACACAGCTCAGTAACTACGGCCTCAATCAGTGGAGGTGATAAGGCCTTAATCAGTAGAGGTGATAAGGTTGGTGATAAGGCCTCAATCAGTGGAGGTGATAAGGTTGGTGATAAGGCCTTAATCAGCGTAGGTGATAAGGCCTTAATCAGTGGAGGTGATAAGGTTGGTGATAAGGCCTCAATCAGTGGAGGTGATAAGGTTGGAGATACGGTAACAACTGTTATGGAGATTTGTAGGCCTCAATCAATGGAGAGACGTTGAAGGATACCGACAATAGCAAATTTTATGGAGATTTGTATTCATGTTTTCATGTTTAAATTCATTGTCTCTATAAACGCCTAATGCAGAGTGTTCACGTTGCAATCAATTGAAATAAAAAAGAGTATTTTTTCTTTAAAACTATGGTTGGATAGTAAGACCTTAGATTTTTATTTTTATTTTTTTTAAAAAAAAAAAAAGGAAAAAAAATGACAACCTCTTTGGTCAAAGACGTGGGAGGGGGGAAGACGCAAAAAGAGAAAGTATGAGATCTGACTGAGGACTTATTTTTCAGTGGTAATTGCTTTTCTCAATAGACATGTGCTTTCTTCTTCTTCTTCTTCTTCTTCTTCTTCTTCTTCTTCGACTAAAAGATGGTGGACCATAAATTAATCGTAACTTTTGATCCGAATATCATTATGGGACGCACAACCTATCAATCATTACTGAAACGGGTCATCCGAGGTGAACTGACTCATAAAGTGGGTCGCATATGTCTATTTCTTCATAAAACACACGCATTTAGATAGAAACAAAATTTTAAGGAAAGTTAATATTTTTAGTAATTCTGAATTTTTTAATATTTTCTTATTTTTAAAGTTTTAGATTTTTTTCGTCTTTTTTTAGAATTAACTTGTAATCATGCTAGGACTCTTCTAGCTAGCAAAAGTTTATTTAGAATTTTTATTTTTAGAAATTAAGCTTTAGAAGAGTTTTATTAGAATTAAAATTTTTATTAGACTTAGAATGTTGCTATTTTTAGTAATTAGGAATTTTATTTTATTTTTTCTATATTAATGGTGTAATGGGGACATACATGTCAGACAATCAATCAATTTATTACGAATTTCATTATTCTCTTTTTCCTTGTGGGTTCGAGGCATATTGATGAGGAGTCCAGAGAAGTTCAGTAAATTCGGAATAATTATCTCCTCGAGGAAGACCGTGCTCGACCTCAACACGTTGCGTCATTTTCACACTCGATGAAGACGGCAAGCGACTTAGAAAAGTCAGTTTGGCGAACAGTCAACATCTAATGAGAAAATTCTTCTTGAATGTATCCACACTATAAGAAAATTGTGTATCCACTCATGTATACCACATCTATGGTGGTCAGTGCTAGTTAATTTATATTCTATTTCTCAGAAATTTTACAACACTGGTATAATTATCTGCACCCACCTTGTGAGAGGATTGTTCTCCTGCAAGTCCCTGATACTAGAATAAGCTTATTTGATAAGGGTTATGCAGGCAGCCGGTTGTCTTGTCTGTGGGGCCTTTAGCTTGTCCGGCAGGGTCTCTTTACGTTGAAAGTTGGACGCCACAAAAACCTGGCTAATCCAACCATTGAGTGAGCCATAGGTGAGTTTGGGGTT
Source organism: Magnolia kwangsiensis (assembly GCA_037074715.1). Lineage (NCBI taxonomy): Eukaryota > Viridiplantae > Streptophyta > Magnoliopsida > Magnoliales > Magnoliaceae > Magnolia > Magnolia kwangsiensis. The sequence goes on along the minus strand of CM073578.1, from coordinate 127,741,386 downwards.
TTAGGTTTTGAGGGGTGGTTCATTTATTTATATTTATATTTTTTTCGTGTGGCTCACATATAGGCCTATTTTTTGTGCATCTGATAATTCTGGTGGGGCCCACTTAATGCATACATTGGATGGGATATATGTATATATATACACCCTTGTGAGCCCCTAACAGGCAATAGTATATAAGCAAGTGAATAACTAATTGTACATAGGAGAAAAACTTGTGGAATGAGTTTATTTTACGAGGACCTGTAGAGGCATTTGCATCAACAAATGTGTAGACCATTGTACAACTGTTTGTACGTGGTCATCCAAAGATTTTATGTATATGCGTCAATGATGCTCTGATGGACTGCACAAACTCTAACAAGACCATCTGATCAAATGTAGTTTTCAACCCTTTTACCATTCAAAGTGGTGTAGACAAGTTCAATGGTCTCATGGATCCATCATCATTCCACATATTCCAGGGAGGGACGGCTATAGCATGAGCTATACCATATGATCTTAGGATTCTCAAATTTGAGCAGATTGGTCTTAAAACTATTAAATTTAGTTAAGGAAGCATCCCACTGATTTATGAAGGAGATTGGGCATATGGTAGAGCCATCTCTCTGCAGTACACATGAAAGAGTGATTTACCACTAGTGCCCGTCCATATGCAGGCCCAAGCATGGATAGTTCATGTCTCAAAAGTCACACCAGTTAGACAATCCTATTCGTTTGTTCAGTGGTCATTATACACTCGTTTGATTAGTGGCCATTAAATGTTGTAGATGTCTTAAATATGTAAGCAACAAGGTGTTCGATGCCATCTAGTAGCTATCGATGCCATTGACAGATGTTCGATGCCATAGGAAAAATCCAGAAAATTCAATGTTTGTTGTTGGAACATTTTAGTGTTTTACTCCATGTCATCGAAGGTGTTCGATGCCATTGATAGATCGTCAATGCCATTGAAGTCTCATCGAAAGTGACATCGAGCACGTGCGCAAAATTGCGTAAGTGCTAGATTTGTTTCCTATTCCAATTGTGATACTATGTTAACAATGTTTTGGATGAGGGGATATGTACTTCAGCGTCAGAAGACAAAAAGATTTGGGTTAACACTACCTCAGGAGAGTTCAGTGTTGGATCCACCTAGCATATGTTTAGACCGCCCGGGGAAAACAAAGCATGGGTAACGTGGTTCTGGCACCCAAAACTTCCTCCAAAACTTTTAGCCTAAGTTCCTATGCAATTGAGGCTAAAAAGTTGACTTATAGCTTCACTTTTCTAGCAACTGAGGCTAAAAAGTAAATTTTTAACCTCCATCTTCTATCAACTGAGGTAAAATAGTAGATTTTTAGCCGCGATTCTTATGCAACTGAGGTTAAAAAGTTAATTTATATCTTCACTTTCCAGGCAACTGAGGCTAAAAGGTAAACTTTTAACCTCCATTTAAGGTAAAATAGTAAAGTTTTAGCCTCGGGAGGCTAAAAAGTTGACTTATAGCTTTACTTTCCCAACAATTGAGGCTAATAATTAAAATTTTAACCTCCTTCTCTTACTAACTGAGGCAAAATAGTAGACTTTTAGCCTCGATTCCTATGCAACTGAGGCTAAAAAGTAGACTTTTAGTCTTGGTTCCTATGTAATTGAGGTAAAATAGTAGACTTTTAGCCTCGATTCCTATGCAATTGAGGCTAAAAAGTAAACTTTTAGCCTTGGTTCCTATGTAATTGAGGTAAAATAGTAGACTTTTAGCCTTGATTCCTATATAATTGAAGTTAAAAAGTAGACTTTTAGCCTCGGTTTCTATCTAACTGAGGCTAAAAAAGTTAGACTTTTAGCTTCACTTTCCTAGCAACTGAGGCTAAAAAGCAAACTTTTAACCTTAGTTTCTTATTAACTGAGGTAAAATTGTGAACTTTTAACCTCAGTTTTTTACCAACTAAGGCAAAAGGAAAGACTTTTAGCATTGATTTTCCACCAATTGAGGTAAAAAAAAAAAAAAACACTTTTAGCCTTAGTTCGTTTACAACTAAGGAAAAAAAAAAAAAAAACAAACTACCAGCTTCAATTTCTTAATAACCGAGGCTAAAAAGTAGACTTTAACCTTGGTTTCTTATTAAATGAAGCAAAATAACATACTTTTAATTTCAATTTCTTTTCAACTGAGGTGAAATGGTAAATTTTTACCCTCTATTCTCAACAACCGAGGCAAAATAGTAAACTTTTAATCTCTATTTTATAACAACCGAAGTGAAATAACAAACTTTTAACCTTGGTTCATTAGCAATTGAAGCGAAAAATAAACTTTTAACCTCAGTTCCTTAACAATTGAAGGTAAAATGATTACATTTAGCCTCCATTTTTGCAACCGAGGCTAAAAAAATTGTAGCTAAAGGCCTATTTTCTTGTAGTGAGTTTTAGCCCTTGAAAGACCCTCAGCCGTTAATCTAACCCAACGGAACCACTTTAGATATAGGTCATCCATTATGCAAGACCTTAGATGTGGACTGTCCATTAGGTGGGGCCCACTTGATGTGGACTATCCATCACAAAGGCCCACATTTTGATGCAGGCTATCCTTCTTTTGAGGCCCACTCTGTCCATTATGTGGGCCACCTTGATGTGGACCACTCATTTTATGGGGCCCACCTTCAATACAAGTCGTTCATCATGTGGGCCCACCTTTGATGTCCATCATCTATCATGTGGATCCCACCTTTAATGTGGACCATCCATCAAGTGGGACCCACTTAATGTGGAAGGTTCATCATTTTGGGCTACACTTTGACTTGGGCCATCTATCATGTGGGGCCCACTAAACATGGATGGTCCATTATAATAAGCCACACTTTGATGTAGGTCATCCATCATATGGGGCCTACCTTTGATGTGAAACTATATATTATGTGGACTCATCTTAATGTGGACAGTTCATCAAGTGAGGGCACCTTCAATATGAGTCGTTCATCATATAGGCCCACCTTTATGTCTACCATCCATTATATGGGTCCCACCTTTGCTATAGACCATCCATCATGTGGAGCACACTTGATGCAAATAGTCTATCATAAAGGTCACATTTTGACGTGGTCTATCAATCACACCGGACTCATGCAGCGTGCAGATAACACATGCATCATGGTGGTGCCCACCTAACTTTTCCACGTCAACATGTGAAGGAGGGAAACGGATTGGCTACTCTCCCTGACACCAGCCAATGGTTGATGGTTGGTGCTCTGTGGGCCTCACCATGATGTATGTGTTTCATCCATGCTGTCCATTTATTTTTACAGATCATTTTACAATATGAGACCAAAAATGAGGTATATCCCAATCTCAACTGGACCACATGACAGGAAACAGTGTTGAATGAGAGTCGACCATTAAAAACATTTTAGGGGCCACAAAAGATTTGGATCAAGCTGATTTTTGTTTTATCCCTTCATCTGGGCCTGTATGACCTAATCAACAGATTGGATATCAAATAAACAGTACAGTGGGCCTTAGGAGGATTTTAATGGTGGATATCCAATCACTATTGTTTTCATGTGGTGTGGACTACATGAGATTTATATACCCCTAATATTTTGAAAATATTTTGGATCAAGCCCTAAAATGATCTTTAAAAATGGATGAACGGAATGGATGAAACACATACATCATGATAGGGCCCACAGAGCACCGACCATCAGCCACAGGGCTGGTGGCAGGGGGAGTAGCCAATCCGTCCCCGTGAAGGAGGTCGCGCAATCCGCGTCCGTCTCAGCACGGTTTACATTACTAAGAGCCTTTGTGCCAAGTCGACGTTCTCCACACGGTTTCCAACGCAGAGAGCTTACGTGTCAAGCAATGGTTGGATAAGGAAACTGTAGACCCCACGTTGGTCCCATGCGCCAAGCACATCTATGCCTCCATTTCTTTCATCTTAAATTTCTTTATTTTGATTTGTATATATTAAAATGTGCGATTTTAATATATATACTTAATTTCTAATATTTAAATGGAGATAATATTGTATAGTTAGACATGAAGCTATCATATCAACCTTCTGACAGTGATCTCACAAAAAAAAGAATGATGCGATAGATCAAAGGCAGGTGACCTCTTTTGGTCAAAACGCATTTGTGACTGAAGACTTGAGAGAGGAATTTTGAGATATATGGCATGGCTTTTCTTAATCGACTTCCGACCGACTTCTCTGCTCATTGGATGAAGACGAGTGACCAGGAAAATCGTGTCTAGTTAACAGTCAACATCAAATAAGAAAATCGTGTCTAGTTAATTTATACTCTGTTGTTAAGAAATTTGCACCAACCTTGTGGGAAGCCTGTTACGCTGCAAGTACCTCTTGAGGATAAGCTTATTCAATAAAAGTTATGCATGTGGCATATTTTAGTGTTTGTATGGCTTCCAACCTGTCCAACAGATTCTCCCACATTGAAAGTTAGACACCTTAATAATCTAGTTGATCCAACCAACGAGTGAGCTAGCTACCACGTGAGTTTGGGCTTTTGGGGTGGATGTTCTTTTTTCTTTTTTTTGATTTAGTGTGGCCAATGTAAACATGGGATGGGCTTGTTTATTGGTACATCTGATAATTCTGGTGGGGCCCACTTAAATGCATAAGCTGGATGGGACATATCAATATAAGCATTTTCATTGATTTTTTAGAGAATCAGTACCGGTCTAATCTTCTTATTTTTCAACCTATTGTAGGTCCCGGTCGAAAATCTCTTCTTATATATATATGTGCCATAACATGGTCACTCACCTCGAATATATTTTATCATCAATGCTTGTCCGCTTGCTCTTATATTTATCATTCGAGGCATGAAACTTGACCTGCACATTGGTACGAATGTCTGTGATTCAGTCCACCACATGTTCTACTACAATACTCATGACTGGAAGCTTGGACAAATGGACCAAGTCAAGTGTATAGTAGGTGGCCTCTTTGGTCAAAAATGCACATGGGTGACTAAAGACCAAAAGAGGAATTATGAAATCCCGAACTAAGGGCATTCACAAATCCTTGAATGATGACCATCATAGACTGCAATTACTTATACACATGAGGAAAATAATAAATAAAAGTAGTCGACGGCTCATATTTGGTGAAAAAAAGGCGCATTTAATAAATGAATAGGGTTGTTCAACCAATGCTAATTTTGTTTAACAGCCAATCGATGATGTGGCCTATAGGAGGAATGGTCTAGATTATCATACCATGTCACACATGTTAGGTGTGGAAAAGGTGGCACACTGCTCTTTTTTTTTTGGGTTAGCTTGTTAGTACACACCCATGCCAGTAAAACACCATGTTTGCCACCCCCACTGGGAATCGATACCAAGACCTCGGGTGTTGAAACAAGGTATCTCCACTCAGCCTACCAGTTGAGCTATGGATCTGGGTGTGTGGCACAACGGTTAGAAGCAAAGTAATTATCTTTTTTGGGCTAAAATACCATGGAGGATGCGTTATACACAAGGAGCAAATTAGGTGCGCCTGACTATAGAGCCCACCTTGATGTATGTATTGTATATCCACACCATCCTTTGGTTTTTCCAGCTCATTTTAGAGCATGAGCCACAAAATTAAAGCAGATTCAACTCTGAAGTGGACCACATCATAAGAAACAGCGTGGAACAAAAGTTTTGTATCAAGCTGATATTTATTTTCTGCCTTCATACAAGTTTGCGTGACATATTCAACAGATTGGACAGTAAATAAAAATTACAAAAACATTGTTGTGTGCCTAGAAAGTTTTAAATTGCTAGCATTCAATCACCACTGTTTCCTATGGTATGGTCCACCTTAGATTTAAATGTGCTTCATTTTTTTAGACTCAAATAATATGGAAAAGTACCGTCGCCTCCATCATGATGTGTCTTTTATCCACTCCTCTCAACCTTTTTCAAGATCATATCAGGGCATGAGCTTAAAAATGAGGTAGATTCTAATATTATGTAGATCAAACCACATAGTAGAAAATAGTGGGGATTGAATGCCCACATTTAGAAACTTTTCTCGTAGGCTACAAAAGTTTTGGATCTGTACGTGTGACATAATCAATAGATTGGATGGAAATTAAATATTTCATAGGCTAGTAGGAAGTTTTTAATAGTGGGCGTTCAATCACTCCTTTTCCTGTCGTGGTATGATTTGCCTTGGATATCTTCAATTTTTTGGATCACACCCGAATATGAGCTTGAGAAAGGGAGTCGATGAAACACATACATCATGGTGGGAGCTTTTTCAGCACTGACTAGTACGTGTGGCAGTGGAATCCGCTACAAATAGTGTTGGTGAATACAACTGATCGCTGCATGTGTGTTTTTTCTTCTTCATCATCCCATCTCCCATCCACGTAATTGAGTTCCCACATTCGAAACTTTGGGTATTTGGGTCATTTACCCTCTTCCGTGCAATCCTACTCTCCTCCCTCAACTCCTGCTCACCCACAGTATCCATTTCCGATCAAGCTTATATTTTTGTTTTCACTTCATATATCTCTATGTTAACTTATGAATAGGTTAGATCCAAAAAATACATCATGGTGGGCTCTATAAATGTTTCAACAATGAGTGTGACTGATCCTACAGTTTTCTGTGGTGGGTCTACTTGAACTTTAAATCAATCTCATTCATTTTCTCATGCCATAAAACGATCTCTACAAATGGTTGGACAGTATGGATGCAACTCACGCATCATGGTGGGGTCTACAGAGCTTGGTGACGTCACTTTAGTAGCAATTTGGCTACTAACCTTATAAGTAACTAATCCGGGAAACGGATGGGCTACTCCCCTACCACTGGGCACGGATTGGATACTGATAAGGTCAGTAGCCAAATGGCTATGGAAGTGTCATCACTAAGCTCTGTGAATCCCACCGTGATGCATGTGCTGTATCTATGGCGTTAAAAAGAGTATGAGACAGATCTAAATTTCAAATGGACTCACCACAGAAAACCGTGGAAGCCGTCACACCCACCGTTGAAACATTTATAGGGTCATGGTGATGTATTTTTGAAATCCATCATATTGGTAAGTTAACATAGAGATACATGAAGTGAAAACATAAATATCAGCTTCATTGGAAACTACCGTGGCCCCTAAGAAGTTTTGAATGGTGGATGTCATTGTCCCACTATTTTCAATGGTGGGGTCCACTTGAACTTTAGATCTATCTCATTCCCTTTGTAATGCCATAAAACGATCTCTAAAAATGGTTGGACGGTATGGATACAACACATGCATCATGGTGGAGTCCACAGAGCTTGGGATCCCAAGTGAGGCTCACTGTGATGTTTGTGGGAAATCCTCACCTTCCATCCATTTTGTGAGTTCATTTCAGGACCTGACGCCAAAAATGAACCGTATCCAAAGCTCAACTGGGCTGTAGCATTGGAAAATGTGGTGAGGGAAATTTCAACTGTTGAAACTTACCTAGTGTTCGAAACTGATGTTTACATGTCATCCATACCGTTAATAACTTTATTCCTGCTGGGATGAACTGAAATTACAAATATTAGCATGATTCAAAATGGCCCACAAATATTTCAACTGTGGATGTTCAATTATCGCATTTTCGGTCCACTTGAGTTTTGGAAACGGTTCATTTTTGGCATTATGTTCTAAAATAAACTCACAAAATGGATGGACGGGAAAGATTTATCACAAACATTACAGTGGGCCCCACCTCGGTCCCAGCGCAGGAACTCTCCGCGAAAGTCTTTCGAAGGAAATTGGCTTCCCGGGAATTAGGAAGCGGTATTTTGTAAATTGTTCTTTATTTTATTAAAGAGCTGTGCTGATGTCAGTATAAATGACGTGGACAATTAAATTCTAGGATACGGGGAGCCAGGGTGCTCTGGAAACAGAGGATCCGCACTCTCCCATCTCCTATCCACATAATGGAATTCCACGTTCCAATCTCAGGGTATTATGTTCATTTATCCTCTTCCATGCAATCCTTCTCTCCTACATCAACCCCTGCTCACCCTCGGTATTTACATTGAAAAATGAGACAGATCGACTCGCATTGCTCGCATTCAAATATGGTATTTCCGAAGATCCTCTTGGAATCTTGAGTTCATGGAACGATTCTCTCCATTTTTGCGAATGGAAGGGAATCGGCTGCAGTCGCCGCCATCATCAAAGGGTCACGAGCTTGAACCTCAGGGACCACAGCTTGGTGGGCCATTTATCACCTCACATTGGAAATCTCTCTTTCCTGAGAAGAATCGATCTCTCCATCAACAAATTCCAAGGCCAAATCCCTCAAGAAATAGACCGTCTATTCCGGTTGCAGCATCTCAATCTGTCCGTAAATTCACTGCAAGGAGAAATCCCATCCAATCTGAGCCACTGCTCAAAACTCATAGCCATTGAAATCAGGCAGAATCAGCTGGTAGGAGAACTTCCTGCTGAGCTTGGTTCTCTGTCAAAGCTCATTTTCCTTTCTGTCGCTTCCAATGATATGAGAGGAAGCATCCCACCTTCATTGGGGAACCTTTCGTCTCTCACGTTTCTTAATCTAGCATTGAACAATTTTGAAGGGCAAATTCCAAACCAGCTTGGTCAATTGGCAGGCATTATCTTTTTTGCCATAGGCCCAAATCAGTTATCAGGTACAATTCCACCATCGATTTATAATCTCTCATCCATCCAAGTGTTTAGCGTGGCAGTTAACGGGCTACATGGAAGCATTCCGCCCAACCTAGGCCTTTTGTTTCCACACCTGCGTCGGATTTTTGTAGATGGAAACCAATTCACTGGAACGCTGCCAATTTCATTGTCCAATGCGTCAAGTCTCGAATTTGTTGATTTTAGCTCCAACAGTTTTAGTGGACATGTGCCTTTGAATCTAGGAAGTCTTTCGCGTCTCTACCATTTCAATATCGAGAAAAATCAGCTTGGAAGCAGAGAAGGTGATGACCTGAGCTTCCTCACTTCACTTACCAACTGCACCCTTCTAAAACTTATAAGTGCAGCCCGTAATAATCTCTCTGGTGAGTTGCCCAGCTCCATTGCTAATCTCTCGACACAGCTAAACATTCTGTTTTTAGGAGGTAACAAGATATTTGGAATCATTCCCAAAGGAATCGAGAATCTCGTCAGTTTGTATGCTCTGGATCTGGGAGTGAATTTCATGAAGGGTACTCTTCCAGATGCTATTGGGAAGCTTAAAAACTTGCAAGCCTTGAGTCTCCCTGGAAATAAATTTTCAGGGCAAATCCCACCTTCAATTGGCAACATCACTCGATTGAGATATATTCAGTTGGATGAAAATGATTTCCATGGAAGCATACCATCTCGTTTTGGAAATTGGGGATTTATGGAAGAATTTTTCATTTCTGAAAATAAACTCAATGGTACCATACTCAAACAAGTCGGCGCAGCTCGAATCAACCTGTCTCATAATTCATTCACTGGGTCTCTCCTGCTGGAAGTTGATAACTTAGAAAATATTAGGGAAATGGACATCTCAGAGAACAAACTATCAGGTGACATTCCAGATACATTGGGAAAGTGTCAAAGCATGGAGTTGCTTTATATGCATGGCAATTTGTTTCAGGGAACCATTCCAGAGTCTCTAAGCAATTTAAAAGGTATTAAAGAGCTAGATCTTTCGCGCAATAACTTGTCTGGGCAGATTCCAAAGTATTTCGAAGAATTTCATTTCTTACAGTATTTGAATTTGTCATTTAATAATTTCGAGGGTGAAGTGCCCAAAGGAGGAATCTTTAGAAATGTCAGTGCAATTTCAGTTGAAGGAAATAGCAAACTCTGTGGAGGTATGCCAGAGCTACAATTGCCAGGGTGCCCTAAGCAAGCTCCTAAGAAACGAGGAACGCCTCTTGCTCCCAGAGTAAAAGTCACAGTCATTACTGTGGTTTTATCTTCGTTTCTCCTGTTGTGTATCATTGCAGCTCTTTATTGGAGAAGAAATTCTCCAAAGAAAGCTTCTTCTCCATCTTCCACAGAGAATCAGTGGTTACAAGTTTCTTATGCAGATCTCCTTCAAGCAACAGATGGGTTTTCTTCAGCTAATTTAATTGGTGTGGGAAGTTTCGGTTCTGTATATAAAGGACTTATAGAATGCTTTGAAACACTTGTTGCAGTGAAGGTACTTAACCTCCTACAGCAAGGAGCTTTTAAGAGTTTTGCAGCTGAATGCGAAGCTTTAAGAAACATCCGACATCGAAATCTTGTCAAGATCTTAACGGTTTGCTCGAGCATTGATTTTAATGGCAATGATTTCAAAGCTCTAGTGTTTGAGTACATGCCTAATGGTAGTCTGGAGAAGTGGTTGCATCCAAATGTAGATGAACAACCTCAATCGTGGAGTTTAAATCTTACTCAAAGACTAAATATAGCCATTGATGTGGCTTTGGCATTAGATTATCTTCATCATCATTACCAAACACCAATTGTTCATCGGGACCTAAAACCAAGCAATGTTCTTCTTGATGCTGATATGGTTGCCCATGTGGGTGACTTTGGTTTAGCAAGGTTCCTCTCTGAAGCTGCGGAAAGTTGCTCTCAAAATCAGACCAGCACATCTGGGATTAAGGGATCTATTGGGTATATTCCTCCAGGTAAGGTTTTCAATCCATTTTTTTTAAAATTCATTCATCTTGCAAAATGATTGGTAATTTCCATATAATAATATTATGGTGAAGCTTGTTCATAATGATATGCATAAAATAACCTAATCGATGGATAATTTTACATACATTGTGTGTGTGTGTGTATAGTTATGATTATAGTTATCTAATGTCTTAAATTTGTTTGTAATAGAGTTTGTTGATGCCAATAACATATGCTGGATCTTATTGGGAAATTTCAGAAAAATTCTTGTTGATTGTTGGACAGTTTTAGAAGTTGCTACTCGATGGTATCGAGGGTTCTTTGATGTCATCGACTGGTTATTAATGGCTGTTGATGTCATTGAATGTCCCATCGAAGAGGTGCACAGAATTGTTAAGCGCGTGATTTGTTTCCTATTTCAGTTGCATTAGTATATGTACAAGGTATAATTGGAATTAAGGTATAAATTAGGGTTCTTTAAACATGCTTAAGGGTTTGAGAGGATTTTTAAGAAAAAAGGTTTGAGCATTTCCTCTTAGGGCTTTGATTGCTAAGATTTCATCTCCTATAACTTCATTTTTTTACAATGCATTATCGCTTTGTGTTGTAGTCTTTTCCCACGTAAATTTGGATTGCTTTATGATTGAATATGTTTGTACAATCATGATTATCTTGTTAAATTTCTCTCTGTGTGCTTGATATGAGTCAAAATATAAATGGTCCATGTGATGTAACGCCTAATGAAACCCCCAGCGCGCAACTTTTACCCTGATCCAAAATTTTGGTGGGCCATGGCAATGGAAAACAGTCTCCTTTCTTGATTTACATCTCTCTTTGCTATGGCCCACCAAAGTTTTGAATCAGGGCGAAAATTGGTCCTTAGGGGTTTCATGGGGTGCCGCATCACATGGACTGTTCAGATTTTGGGCCCATGATACGTGTGTAAAGGTGTATATGTGCACAGGTGAGCATGTGATTGACAGCATGCACTTTTGTGAATCATAGTGATCATCTGGTCAAGGTGATTTGATGGGCCTCAACAATTCTTGGTAGACCGTCTTATATCCAAGGGTACACGATGGTTAAATGTTGGGTAGATTGGACCCCACATGGATTCACACTGTAATAAGGTACCAACAATTGTTACTAGACTATTTCTCTATCCGTGATACAGTGTTTGTGTATGTGTGTGAAAACAGTAGATTTTTATCTATTTATAGGATATTTTCTTAGGACTATTTATTATGACAAACCATACACTCATAATACAAAGATTGAAGAAATATGTTTAGCACAATTCCTAATTCGCATATTTTCTAAACTTTGGAAAAGGCAGAAATGTTAATCATTTAATTGAAATGTTCCCTTTCTCCCTCTCAATATCTAACCACTATTTTTATCTTTCTTTAAATAGATGCCTAACATTCAAATATGTGATATTTGTAAATCGTAGAGTATGGGATGGGCGGTAAGGCGTCCACACATGGAGATGTATACAGTTATGGGATCCTTCTACTCGAGATGATCACTGGAAAGCGACCAACTGATGACATGTTTAAGGACAATCAGGGCCTTCATCACTTTGCAAAGTCGGCTTTTCCAGAACAAGTAATGGAGGTTATAGATCCAAGATTTCTCTTTGAAGATACTGAAGCTATTCAAGACAGTGAAAATCGTTACAATTTGAGAAATAGAATGCATGATTGTTTGGTTTCATTGGTCAGCATTGGTGTATCATGTTCTGCAGAATCGCCAAAGGAACGAATGAAGATGAGAGATGTTGTCATGGAAATGCATGCAATTAGAGACTTATATCTCGAGGTTGGGATTCACCGACAGAGACAAAATAGGCCCCTATTGTTAGGTGAGAGTTCATCTTACCTCAGTAACTACTAATATTAGATTAGTAGTTACATTGAAGAAGATTCCAACATAAAATAAAACTGTTTGATATTTTTCTTAAGAAGCTCTAGATGTATATTGTTTAGTGTTTGAATCTAAGGGGAAGATGTTTTCTTCTTCTTCTTCTTCCTTTTTTTTTTTTTTTTCTTTCTTTCTTTTATATATCTTGTTGTAGACAACGGGTGATTGTATTAGAAATATAATAAGAGAAAATGCTTATTAGAATAAAGAGAATATTGGGTGCTAAGATTCTAAATCCTCACAAAATTTTATATAACCTATTCCAAAAATACCATTATAATCCTACCAAGTATTCATCAATGGCTTTGCCTGTTGATCTGGAAGGTGTGCGGTGTGCGCACGCATGAAAGAGGTGGATATTGAAAGAAAATAGTGCCAACAGCCCATAGTGTCCAACCTATTTTGGGCCTGGCCTACTTTCATGGGCTTTGAAACTTTGATTTGGGCTGGGCTTGAGCTTTTCATATACCCATTGGGCCAAATCTGGGCTAAATCTCTGGTCTGATTAGTGTATGGTTGGGCTCATGCCCAAGAATGCTGCTCGATTAAAGAACGGGCATTGATGGAGACTCTGCCCATTCCCACTTGCCCTTTCCGTATTTTCGGTCTAGGGAACATTCGTGATAGGAGAACCCTATTTATGAACTAACTCAATGGGTTTGAACCCGTAGCTTAATGGCATACAACTTGTGTTTCAACGTTGAGGTCATGAGCTCAAGTCTGGCCTATGAATTAGCTAGAGTAGTAAATGGCCCAGTGAAAGATCTAGCCCATTAGCCATATATCTGTGTAAATGCCCAAAAATACCTGAATTAAGCTTCAACAATCATTTCAGTACATGAGGTGGCTAATTCAGAACATGAGGTAGCAGGTTTAGCTGATCTTATGTGATAGAAATGTATTAAATGTTGGGAATATCGCAGAAGAAAACTCAATTCAATTAACCAAGACAATATCAAACGTAAACAAAAACATATTGAGAACACATAAATTTTACGTGGAAAATCCTTCTTAAGAAAAAATCACCGTACAAAGTGACAAACAATCAACCATGAAAGGATATTACAATAATGAGAACTCCCTTCAAATCACTCAAAACCCTAACTTTTGCTCTATATAATCATTAAGAATGTTTTAACATTCACTTATAATACTCTTAAGTCTCAATTGCACCGATATATATATTATCACAATTTGAATTGAAAGTAAATTGCTCACTTATGCAGCTCGGCACGTGTCGTCAATTTATTGACATCGATCGAGCAATCATTGATTCGATCAAAGACGCATGTTTGATAAATTGAACATGCCAAAAACATTTCAATGAAGTTGAGATATTTTTTGAATTACTATTGATCGATCGACCTGATCATCAATGAACATGTCCAAAGTGTCTAGGGAGCAATCTATCTAATTTTAGGGAGGTTTGATCGATCGAGTATTACTATCAATTGATCAATGTCTTCTACATAAATTGAAGGCATCCATTCAACATCCAACTGCTAATCTTGAAACCATGGTTTGACCATACCTCAGATTCAAAGCGGCCAACAGCATAAAAGGGCATATTATAGGGAGGCCTCCCTTTAAGAAATCCATAGAGTTAGATCCCATCTTACCAAATCTAAGTTGACTCTGACAAGTCGCATCAGACTCGGTCAAGTCTTAAACCATTGGTCAAGCCTAGCCCATAAGCCGGCATTGCAAATGGGCACTACCAAAAAAAACAGGGCAACGCCGACGGCTAAAAACCGTCGGCAATGACCTTCCCCGACGGCTTTTAGCCGTCGCAAGGCTCGTCGGTAAAGGGTACAGCAGCGTTTGCGCTGGAATCCGTCAGTGATTCTCATTGATTAAAAAAAATAACAAGAAGAATTTAGATGATATATTTGATTTTGATTTTTTACTTTTCGTATAGACTTTTCCTTCAAATAAGTTGGTTCATTAGGGCTTTGGAGAAATTGGTATATCTAGTAATGGATGTATATTAATATATCTAATTATGGATGTGTATTAATCAACGCACACATCCAAAACTAGATGGACCCATTTCTCCAAAGCTCTAAACGAACCAATATAGAAAAGGAAGAAATCAAAATCAAATATATCATCCAAATTCCAAATATTTGAATTGGATATATACTTTAAAAAAGAGAGACTACATCATTTAAGTCTCTTTTTTTTTTTTTGTTACTGGACCTGTGGAGGTTTTCTTGAAGTCCTTGGCTTTAAATCTCTAGGTTAGCAGTCCACATTCAACTATTCAGATTTGGGTTGTATTTGCACGTGATTATGCTAAAGACAAACAATCACATGATTATGCACATTACAACAGAGATAATGCAAAAAGATCAGACAAATATAGTAATGAAATTGATGAAATGAAAAGGAAAAAGATCCCCTAGCAAGATGAAATGCGAAAACAACCCCACCTGCAGAAATTGACGACTATATCCATAATATGCAAGCCTTAGATGTGAATGACAAATTGTGAGACCTAATAACCAACACAAAAATAATAAGGATACAGATATTTGCTCACAAGAAGACCAACCTTGTTTTATTGTGTAAAAGAGCACTAAAACTGTAAAAAGAAAAACAAGAACCAGCCAAGAATCTTCAATGCATTATGAAATCCAGCTCATAGATAAGAGCACTAAAACTGTAAAAGAGCACTAAAACAAGAACCAACCAATAATCTTCAATGATGACACAGTTGAAAAGGATTGAAAATTCAGGATTTTCTGCACTCCTTTTCTCTTAAATTTTAAAAGAGGCCCTTTCGAGGATTCAAAATCCAGGATTTAAAAGAGCCCTCATGATTTGGCTGGTTCAGGTTGCATGTAAGAATCTCCATATATACATTTATGCCATGTGGAGGTGGATGGGTCATGCCATGGAGGATGATGACGATTTCTGTATTTTGATTGCAGCAAACTATTTCTGTATGAACAACTACCCCTTATTTTAAAAAATGACCTACTAGTGTAAATAAATAAAACAGGAGTCCAAAAATTCACCCAAACAGGTAGATGACTGAAGTGTATAGGAAAACCGAGAAAGAGAATTTACCTGGATGACAACAATGTTATGCCTCTTATTATCATCTTTTCACCCAAACAGATGCGGTGACAAACATAGCCCGACAAGGGGCCCACTTCAAGCAAGCCGCCACACCAACAGAGGTTCCAGGATGCCACCTGTGAAAGAAATCAAATAGCAACACAACCATTGATAGCAGCATGAGCACCAATGTAGTTTAAAACAAGTTGGGTACTTGTAACAGCATCGACATAGTTTAAAACAAATCGGACCATACCAATCAATAGTGTGGTGGCCCAGATTTTTGTGAGGGAAAAAAAAAAGAAAAAGAAAAAGAAAAAGAGAGAGAGAGGTATGATAATCCAGACAGTCCATATTGCTAACCCAAATGTGGATGGAGCATGACCCAAAAATCACACTCAGCAAACTATGGAAGCCAACTTATCTGATTTTTCCCATCAAATTAGCAGAACTTACCATCTTTCTTTTAACCATACAGTTCGTAACCATGATTAGATGGTTAGGATTGCTTGATTGGTTGGATTTCAAGCTATGATTGAACCATAATTCATCCAACAATTTGGACGGCCTGGATTGCCATACATGCATCATGCATGCCACATCTAAGGAGGATGCCACCGCCATTTTAAAGGTAGTGGTTAACTGCCACCAGTCTTGTATTTGAAGAATACCTCATCGCATCTGTTGATGCTCCATGCATGCAAGTTTCCATCTCCAGAGCCTGCAATAGATGCAGACACTAGACTCAGTGCTGGTACTTTCAACAAAAGGACTTCCAACATTGAAATAATTTTTCACAGTAAAACTGTTACTCTCTACAGCTAAGATAACTGAGCTGCTGATAGAAAAGCAAAACAAAGATAAACTACAGTAAATAAGCCAAGCGGTTTGTTGGAATTACTGGGGGGTAACTTCAGAAAGCTAAGGGGTAGTTCTTTAATTTCCAGATTTAGAGGAAAAACAGTGGCACTGGACAAAAATACATTTGATGTATGACAATAGAGCCAGATTCCTTGCCAGTTTAGCACCATTTTGAAAATGGTGGTGACTCATCCTCATGTGTTGCACTGATGTACAGCTGTCCAGGCCATCCAAATTGTGGGTCTTATTGTGCATGGAGCATATCTCTAAAATGACACTAATAAATCAATCAAAACCATTTCAAATCAACGGCTATCAAATGGATTATTAAAGTAGAATAGTGAGTGGCCCAAATTTGAAGGGAAAAATCAGATGATTAATATTATCTTCTCAGTGCAAAATTTCAGGGATGATCCATCAGCAGTTGGGTCGGGGATTTAAACAGACTAGATTGCATTACAACCATTCTACGGGCCCGAGAAAGAGAAAATAGAAATTAAAGAAACGATGCTCATAATAGAGCTCCAAACTTTTCACCTGCATCTGTCAATGCATATATAGGATAAAGGTCTACAACCTGATTGCTATCAACACAGCTAGGCATCTAGGCGGCATTATTTTTCTACAAAAAAGCAGATCAATGAAAAACATATATACCCAAGAGCATGGCATCCACCATTAAAAACAGTATGAGAAATTAGACCCATTAAAAACAGTTTTTAGAGATCCTTGTGCTAATAAAGTTCCCTGTCAAACAAGAAAAGACCATCCACAAGAAAATGTATAAATTGAAGAGACGTGTCTTTCGTATGCTATCAAATGAAACTAATATAAAAAATAAATGAAATTTGCTTGAAGATTTTGAGACAAAAATTACATTTTTTTCTGTGGCAGCAAGACGGGTTACATAAGAGTGTTGGCGGAGTGTATTGGTGCATGTCTCATTAGACAAATGATAGGAAAATATATTTTGGAGCTTTGCAGACCTCAAACTTTCTCAGCTTCTCAATCGGCCATTCTTTTCTTTTAGCTTGAGATAGGAACATAAAGGAAAGTTTGGTGGGGATTAGTACTCAATTAAAGGAAAGTTTAGTGGAGAAGATGATTCAAAGAAATGTGTTAAAAAATAATACTTATCAAAAAAATGAAAATAAGAAATTGCATATGCAAGTAATAAAGAAGTCAAAGTAAAAGAAGTTGCAAATGTAAGAATATCACAGAACTTGAACTGTAAGCTTCAGATGACAAGTTAACCAAAATGAAATGTGCTAAACAATTAGAAAGAAAGAAAGAAAGAAAGAAAGAAAAAAAAAACATCTTTATATGAGCCGCATACAGGATTGTTGGGTGCACAGAAATGGAAAAGCATCAAACAGTGGTCACTGAATCCCTACTGTTTCCTCCCGTGTGGCCCACTTGAGTTTTGGATCGACCTCATTTTCAGTCTCATAACCTAAAATGATCTCTCAAAACGGATGCACCATGTGAATTTCTCATAAACATCATGGTGGGCCCCACTTAGCATCCCAGCGAAGGAACTTCCTGCTAGGCATGGGCAGGAAATCCGCATCAATTATATAAAATATTATAAATAGGTGCAGGAAAGCAGATGGATGCAGCATAAGATAACCACCACCAAAAAAAAAGAAAAAAAAAAAAAGATTGACAATGGAATGCATTCCTATTCTTAGAACTGCAAATTGACATTAAAATGAAAAAGAAAAAAGAAAGAAAAATAAACCATTCTTACCTTTATACAAAGATTGTTGATAACTGCCAGATTCTGGGAAAACAGATTACTGGTGAAAACTGAAAGCATCCATTACTACCTTACAAGATCTCGGCTTTACAACACCCATAGCTCAGATTTAGCTTGGTGTGGCATCTTGTGCTATTAAAGACGAGCAGTACGGCTCAAATTACAAATCTGAACTAAGATTGGAAAAGAAAATAGCACTAAAAAATGAATGGTCTGATAACTGGAAATTGCAAGGGAAAATAGAAACTAACTGATCAGAATAAATCCCTGGAGAAGGCTCTGGGCTCTCTCAGCCTGCTTGGAACTACCGGATATTTGGACCACCTTTTCAGTTAGCTCAAGTCTATCTTCCATGAGGCTGACAGTAGCCCCTGACATCTGTTTACATTAAATATCAATACCATAACTTCAGCGACCAGGTTATAAAATCAAGTAGGAAAATATCAGGACTCCATCCATTCTTAAGGATTCTAATATTTCAACTCTGTAATTGTTAAAATAAAATAATTTAATAAAAAATAATAATACTCTGCATGCAATGTTACGTCGCTGATCTGAGCAAGCTTGCTTCCTGATCTCATGATGAGGCTGGGAACACTATGCTCTGGTGATTAATAGTGGAAATAGCACAGAAGAAGAAGAAGCCTTCAAGTTAGTTCATCCATCAAACACAAGGAAACAACAACTAGCATTTGTAGTCTACGGCCTAATTGGCATATGTAAAAACTTCATCAATTCAGCATTTCAACTACAATAAAAATAAAAATAAAAATAAAAATAAAAATCAGCAAATATCCAATTCCATTATAAAAGAACCTCCAAAATCAACTAGTACACACGCAAGGAGCAATGAATCTGATATCCGGTTGTCATCGGAGCAATGAATCTGAAAATCAAACCATTGTGCTAGCAGATGAATCCCATCAACACCTGGAATTTACACAGTAAAAAATATTGGCGATACATGCATTAATCGAACTGTGCTCTGTTCAAAAACTCTGAATTACTCAATTTGATGTATAGTTGGGTCAGGTTGAGTCGAGGGATCAACCTGACCATTAGCAGTTAATCTCCAACAACAAAAGGGTTCTTATATTTTTATTGAATTATAACTAGAAATAGCGATTGAAGCTATTAGCTAGGCAGGAAAGCCTCTACTTCCTACACATGCAGCAAAATTCTCACGGCCATGGACAGAGTGTAAGCCCCGTATCCTAGACCATATCATTTCGTAGACTTCCGCGGTCTTCCCGGTCAAATTCCGGCAACCTTCGACGCTTAACCGGTATTTGCGTGCAACCCTTATTCACACGCCGTCAATCTGAGTCGACTCAACCCAAGACCTTTACCATAGCGACCGCGCCGTCGCCGGGGTTCCGATGCCGCGACTCGCGCGCCGAGGCGATACCCTGGTCAGGAGATGTGGGCCAGCGTTCGGTGCGAGGAAAACGTCGCACGTTGCAAAACCCAAGAGAATCTCTAAGACTTGTCACATTAATCCATCAATCTCAACATGTCAAGTACACATCACCTTTCACCCTTTCCCAAACAAGCCCCAAAAGTCAAAAAGTTCTTACACAAGCCACATTTTTTTTACAACATTTGCCACAAAAGTCAAAAATCTCTTACACATCCATCACTCACCACATCAACACATCCATCACTCATCACTCCTCTCTCTTTACAACCCTCTCTCTCATTTCATTTCTCAAAAATTCCCTTTCCAAGCAAGAGAAAGCACCATACATATGAGCCTCTCCAAGCTCTTCCAAGCTCCAAGTGTGGCCCACCTTTCCATCCCAAGATCTCCCATCTCAACCATCCAAACCTCATCTCCTCCGTTGGAATCGAAGCGAAGGAGCTAAGGAACTCAAGGGAGCAAGAAGATCGAACGGTGGGTGCTTGATAAGAGTAGTTTTTCATATTTTTAAGATGGGCCAAGTGAGGCCAACCGATCAATGGTTTGGATCTCACTCAGGACCCTAAGATGTGGCCGATGGCCCACTTTGATCATCATGATGTTTATTTTTCTTGTATACTTAGGGTCATCTAGACCATCTATTTTAGTGGAGAAGGGATCTCCACCGTTGGATTTTGGATTTAATGGGCCCATGTGTAATGGGACCCACTTGATGTATGTTTGGTTGCAAGGGAGGGCCCATAGTGTCGAGGTCCCTCCATCACGCGTGTCTCTCTCTCTCTCTCCCACTTGAATGGAACCCATCATAAAGTATTTTACCCAAGCCGTCTACGAGTGGGGCCCACCTTATGTGTGTTGTACCCACACCATTCATCCTGTGGTGGCCCACTTGAATAAAGCCCACCTCTGTTGTGAGGACCGTCCAACGTCCAGGGACGCTGGACGTCTCTGTGAAAACACAAATATTAGCTTGGTTACAAGCTCATGGGGTGGCCCACTCATATACACCCTACCTTGATATATGTATTCAATCCACGCCGTCCATCTCTTTCATTGCCTCATTTTAGGCGTTAAACTGAAAAACATAGTCAATCCGAGGTTCTGGCGGGCCATAGCATAGCAAATGATGGTTTTCACCATCGAAATCTTCCCTGAAATTTCTATACATCGAAAAATACTCAATATTGGGCTCGTTGGATTTGTTACAAGCTGTGGAATCCTATGGCTGGAGTGGATTCACTTGGAGCGGACCCCACACTCGAAAAACCTCAAAAACAAAGGTTTTCAAAAAAAAATAATTATTATTATTAGCAGCAGCTGCTACTGCTGCCAGCGCAGGCAGCGCCTGCCGCCTTGTAGGCGGGCGGACGCCAGGGAACCCACGACTCCAGCCGTGGGCCCCACCTTGATGTTTATTGTCATCTGACCTGTTCATGAGGTAGGCCCCTCCCTGAAGTGGGCCCCCTCCAAGTTTTAGCCGCATCCAAACCTCAGGCGACCCACACCACAACGAACAGTGTTGATTGATTGTCTACCATTAGAACCTTTTTGGGGCCCACAGAAGTTTTAGATTAATATGAAATTTGTTTTTCCTTTTCATACAGGTCTGTACAACCTTACCAACAGATTGGATGGAAAATAAACATTAGGGTGGGACCCACAATGATGTACGTGCCTTATTCCCACCGTCCACCCGAACGGTGGAGTCCACAAAGATGTATGTGTTTACCATGCCGTCCAGCCTTCTGTTGGCTGCTGGACGGCTGGTGGGACCCACCAATGATGCATGTGCTGCATACAAACCGTCCATCCACTTTGTAAGCTCATTTTATGGCTTGAGCTAAAAGAATGAGTCAAATCTATAGTTCAAATGTACCCCACTTTGGTACATGTATGGGGCCCATTTTGAGTTATTGTGGCCGTCCATTGAGACCCCACATTGATATATGTATGAGGCCCACCTTGTTATATGTAAGGCCCATGGGATTGAGGCCCATTTGATGTAGTAGGGGCCCATGGGTTAAGGCCCATTGAGATGTGTTAGGGCCTATGGGTTAAGGCCCATTTGATGTACATATGGGGCCCAATTGGTGTGGCCCATTTGATGCACATAAGACCCATGTGATTAGGCCCATTTGATGTATTTAAGACCCAATGGGTTATGGCCCATTACAATGCACATAAGGCCCACTGGTGCGGCCCATTGGTGCGGCCCGCTTGATGAATAAAAGGCCCATATGATATGGCTCATTTGATGTATTTAAGGACCAATGGGATGTACCTAAGGTCCATTGCAATGTGTGATCCCAACCTAGTTTATGTAATGATATTCACTACGGCCTACGCCTTGAGAGCAATGTTGGTTTGACGTCCACATTGCAAGTATAATGTTGGTTAAATGTCTGCATTACGACTCTCCCTAGGGCCCCTTGATAGGCCCGTACTTGTTGCGTGTAGGTCGTCTAGGCCCATTTGCTTTGAAAGGATAGTTTATTACTTCATTACATGTTTAGTATAGTTCCATGACTCATGATCATACGCATCATATGTATGCTTGATATGAGAAGTGACTGATCATAACATATGCTTTCGAGCAAATTACTTAAGGGCTCCCAGTTAGGCGATGTTGTCCCCCATAAGCACACGATACGCGCAAGATTGTCGCATGACTGGATAGTTTAATTCATGCATTTCACATTGTATGACATGGTTACTATACGCCCTAGCGACATCAAGGCCGTAGCCTCCACAGGCGTATCGTGGTTGGCAGGATTGGATACCGAAAATCTTATTCTACATGGGGTGCTATAGATATCCCTGGGTGAAAGTCCCTAAACCCTTATGGTACCAAGAGGTTGCTCCAACATCTAGACCGAGTGGGTACAGGAGCGTCGAGTGTCGATTACCAGACGGTCGCGCTTTCCACTGTGTCGTGGTCAATTGGAAGGGGGTGCGGCCTTACCAGCCCGAGAGTAAGGGACAGAGCTAGGCTGAGTTTGACCAGCTCAAGGAATGGGTCCGCTATCGACGAGTCGAGCCCGATATTGGCAGATGAATAGTAAGGTCTCTTCTACTTACCTTATTGCGCGCGATGGGGCAGCGATCTGATTTAGAGTGTACTAGACCCCGGTGATATCCCAGATTTGAGCTGTATTGATATGTGGACTTAGATGATGATTTGTATGCTTGAGTTGCATTTCACAACACATAGCCTTGGTATGGCCAATATCATTCATGTCTTGCATCGCATAACCTTGGTAATGCTAATAGTATTCATGGATCCATCTACATATTCCGCATTATTCTGATATTGCATAATCATGTTACTACCTTGCACACACACTTTCACCGCCTTCTAAGCTTTCTATAAGCTTATGCACGACCGTTGCGTGCAGGTGACATTGGAGCACAACAGCACTGAGGCAGGAGCGCTTTGCAGATCATTTTGGAGTTATCGTCCACTATCATTGTATTTCCCTTTATGCTTATTGTACTTGTAAAGTTTTTTATCATAGTGAAAATGTAATGAAGTTTTTGGTTGTTGTTTGTGGGTTATGCCTTTAGATATGCTTATTATGAGTCAAACTGATGTTGAAAATCCTCCTCGTAGCATCCCAGGATCAGAACCTGGCGAATGGGCGCTGGAAGCCGAGAATGGGGTTCTACGGAGGCTGTTAGCGCTAGATTCGGAGATCGGAAATTCTGTGAACCCGGTTTCTGAGTTTGGGGCGTGACACAACGATCGTCAGAGCGATTCTTGGTTAAAGCATTTCTTCAAACATGTAAGAGGCCATGGTCAGCGGCAGATATGGCTGCCACTGCCATGGTTGCTACCCAATTTCTGGCCCTTAAAAGAGCAAATGAGAGAGAGAGAGAGAGTACCTTTCACTTCGTGTGCTCTGATTTCTTCTATTCTCTTCAACTATTGGAGGGAGATCGATCAATGGCTGCTTCGAAGAGAACATACCATAATGTTTATGAGTACCTCTCCGTCTCTCTTGAAGCAAAAAAGAAGGAAAAAAAAAATCTCTTTTATATTTTTTCAATCCATCTTCCATTTTCTTCTTAACAAGAAAATCCATATTTACTAACATTCCCATTTTTCTATTTTTCAAAAGAATTGAGTTCGGACTCCGAAAGCGTCGGCTCCAACACTCGTACTTTCAGCCCAAACCCTAACCAAGGACTCCAAAGTTACCAAGTACCCCAAGTCCAAGTCCGTCGGCTTTGCCTAGTTTTTTTTTAGTGGTCATTCACCTGTCCTTTTTCTGTTGGATTTGGATTGTGTTTGAGGAAATTTGGGGCCCCTTCAATGGTGTATCCACCAGATTAATGATGTGGATCACCAAACATGCATAAGGTGTATTCAGCGGCATGTGGGGAAGATGATAAGCATTTCCCATTTGTCATCTTATTTTTTCACTCCTATTAGACAATTCCATCCAAATGATAATATTGTGGCCATTAAAGTGATGGCAGTGATGACAAAAAATCAAGCAAATAATCTACATATAATATTAACAATAAGTTGTCCATTTTGAAGTACAAATTGACCCAAATCACATGCCTACCGTTTTCAAAGAAATAAGAGGTCATTTTAATCCAATGAATACATACTGGAGACTGCCGCTTGCACATCGAAAACATTTTTAAAATTTTAAAAGAATAAGAACAATGACATGTTCTTCATGTAAAAAAATCCAATAAATTACTGCCAAACCATCTCACAGTACTTAAATGATAGCAGAGATAATAACCAACAGGTAAATATATCAACAATCCATGCATTTATAGCCATATGTTTCTAGTGCATGTTTATATCATGACCAAATTCAACTGCCTCAATGCTTTCGGGGGTACCCAAAAAAATCCAAGTAGGAATTTATCCATAACCCACCTATGTCAATAGCACCATACATGTTCTAAAGTAAAATGTCCAAACTAGCTAGCCCATACCTGAGTACTGAAGACCCAACACAACTCTCTGGACACCAAAACCCACCAACCTACAGCGTCTTTGATATCAGCACCAACTTCCAGCTTCTGAAGTTACTTTCTACATGTTCCAGCCTTTTGCTTCCCAGATTACACCCAACAGACATGATGAAACCAGGAGAGAGAGAGAGAGGCATACCTACCTGCTAAAAACCAAGGTGCTAATTGGCTCTTGGAGAAGGGGAGCTGCTGTTGCGGCTGTTGCTGGTGCTTCTTCCTCTTGCAGGCCTACACAACAAAGCCAAAAAGGAGTAAAAACTACAGAAAACCAAAGGAAGCAGTTGTTATTTGGGGCATAGAAAAAACGCTAGTGTTCCATCAACAACGACAACAACAAAAAACATTTGGTCTGAGCAAATGAATTGAACATATGAGACTTGCCTTTGGATGATAAAATGACCCATATGATGGGCCACATGGCTTATGAGTGATCCCCCACAAATGACCAATATGATGGGCAATTTTTGAGGAATGGAGAGAAGAAAAATGCAATTTTTGAGGAATGGAGTCGAACATCTTCTGTACAGAAGAAGAAGAAGAAGAAGAAGAAGAAGAAGAATTACTAGTCCTCAATTTGGTTTAAATGTCTTCATAAGTGATCTGTTGAGTAGCAGTGATGTGAAGGCAATGAGTATGCCTCTTGATGCAGGACATGAAAATTAAATATGATATGCGAGATTTCAGGCTTGAGATCACGTTAGTTCAAAAACAATTACACAAATTCCATATCCCGCATAAAAGTCCAAACATTCAATTAAGGGAAATCTATGTGGGTCCAGGCCTACACATGATAGGGCTGGATCAATAAAAATTATGAACCAAACGATACTCAAAGATAAGAAATAATCACTCACACATGCATGGTAATCAGTCCCTAATCCAAGGGATTCAAAAATTCCAATTCGGAGAACCCTAGGATAAGAAAATTGGCAAATAGCTTAAGAAAAACATAATCTAGGGCTAGGATTCATGAAAAACAGCTATGAGAGGATAAAAGAAGATTTAAACCTGAACTAAAAGATGATCCCGCGTGTGGACAGCAACAATGGCCCAGACAAACGTACGTGTGATCCCGGCCGCACGTGTGTGGAGCCCACTATTTAGAAAAAGGCCACCTTAGCCCTGGTCGGCCAGGGATGAACTCCAAAACCCTCAAATCTCAGCTCAATCAGATGTACGGTTGTGCGTGGTGCTCCGTCAAAGTTTCAGCTCGCCTGCGGGCCGATATATGAAAATCTGCTATAATGAAGAAATCTGATGCAACAAAAGGGACGAATTCGAAGTATGGATGGTGGTGGAAGATGGACAAAAAGATAATGTAGGATGGGGATGAATCGGGGCCGATGTGGCTTCGCACCACAATAGTTAGCCCTTCAAAAAGGGAGGGTTTCGCACCCACTTAGGCTTCACAACTCAGAGAGTAGGAAAACACAGAATTTTTATTAACCTTTAATTAATCAAAATAACTACATGGGATGCCTATTTATAGGAAAAACCCTATATCCCAAAAACTCACACCATGTGCGCAACCTATTACTTGGCGATGAAGTAAACTAAAATAAAAACCAAATAAAGAAATCTAAAGCGTTCATGATGTTCTAAATAATAATAATAAACAAAACATAAAATATGAAATCAATCCGATGAGTGCGCCACGATCATGAGATCTCATGATGGGCTTTTCTTGACTATCAGACCCAATCTTTTGAACCAAACTTCGTCTTCTAGGTGGGAGGCCCTCCCTAAACGTCGTCATCGAGCCAGATCGATGGTGGGGCCCTCCTACTCCATGCATACATGCGTAGGTGGGGCGGCGTGCGTGCGCGTGTGCGCGAGATGTCCCCATCACCTCTCACCTCTGAAACCAATGCTTTGCGACTCCAAACAAAGGCACCCTGTAAAGCAGCACAACAAAAGTAAATAGTTGTTATTAAAACCAGCACTGAATATAAGGCAGGCATGCTGCAGGTAATGGACAATGTAGTTACATGAGTAAAAGATAAATGACTTCATACACATACATGACATGCAACATCTCTGACAAAATCAGAGATAGAGTAACAATCATTCAATGGAAATAAAGATTCTCCCCTTGCGGATGCCTACCTTTATTTATTCCCATTTCTCACATTGTTTATACTTTTGTATAACTACTACAGAAAATACCATAAACAAAGATCTTTCTTGCTTTCATTTCTGCATTCATTTGCCAGTTAACTACAATCAAGCCATTTAAATGTCTTGAACTGAAAGAACATGCAGAGAGTCAACAGTCTTTTTTTACAAGTCAGACAAGTCTTAGTCAGTCACTGTGATCTTGGAGTGTTGGTCCTAGAAATATGGTTCTTTCCCCAGCCTTAATTGCAGCTACTAACAAAAGGAAAGGAACAACAAAATAGCACATTGACTCATGTTCTTCTAGAACACTAGTAAAATATCAAATCTCCTCCTTACATGTCCACAAGCACTCATGCATTGAATGCATGAAAAGCTCATTAGTTCTAGACCATATCATTCTTAGAAAGGGTCTAGCCAAAGTTACCTGCCACTTGTCCAAATGCCTAATCAGGAGCAAGTCTCTATAGTGAAGGCATGAAAAACTGAATTTGATAAGAAACTTTTTACACCCAAATCAAGTCATCTCATTGTAACTAACTTCAGGTCTTCCAAGATGCGTTCTAGCCTGTAACATCAATTGATGAATGCAAGTACATGTAACTCGGATACTAGGAACTACATAAGTGGCCTACATAGGGTTGAAAGATCTTCTGATTACTGGACACTTGCAATCCTAAGATAACTTATTTTATGCTTGCCTCTCCAACTTCCTACTACTTCTGGTAACCAGGGAATTCTTTGCTTCAATATTAAGCTTTAAATACATGGGAAAACCACACAAGTTAACACTGCGAGATACATGCTTTTAACAAGGTGCATTTCTCATCATATCACCATCATCATCAGACTTCAGAGCTTTGCCATAGTTATTTCAAGTCAGCTTTCTTGTGATTCCATGTCCTAGTTATCGAAGGAAAATCGTGGAAAGGAAAAGGTTTCCTTTTCTTGAAGTGGAAAAGGAAATGGCCCTTCATAGAGAAATCTGAGGAAATATGAGGAAAAGGAAATCAATTTCCTCAATCGTCTGTCTTTTGCAAACAAGGGAAACCATCACGTCTGAGGAAATTAATTTCATTTCTTTGGTTACATTTTTATCTCCACCAATCCAAACATGCCACAATAACCTCCAACCCAATCAGAGGCTGCCCCTGCAATCAGACGGAAGATTTTTAATTTTGTTTAACTTATATTGTGATTCTGCAGGGGGAAAAAACAGATTAATCACGTGAGGTACAAATATGGACATTTTTATAGGTATGAATATAGACTGATAGATGAATCTGGTTGCTGAAAACAGATGACCAGAAAAGAAAGTGGGAAGGTGATGATTTTGAAAGCCAACACAACTAATACAGAGAAGTATATGTACTGCCCCATGTGCAGCATGCTGCTGACAAAAATCCGAAGTCACAACCCAAACTTTTGGGCACCCATCTTCCTTCAAAGCTACAACCTGAGTGCATGTATGGAACAGATAGCAACCAACCAATAATCAGAAAAATAGGAAAAGAAACCACACAGAATCAAAAATACATCTTACAGATGTTAACTAATTCAGTTCCTATTGAAGGCTTGGAAAGAAAGAATATAGGTGTATTTACTATTGATAGAGTACAAAACTGTGTACGTGCAGAGCTCCATACCGAAAAAAAAAAAAACAGAACAAAACCAAAAACCAGACAACCCGCAAGACGCAGATCAGATTTTTCCACCATGTATGACATGTATGCAATTTCTAAGTGCCTGCGTATCATCCATCACACTCTGCAAGATATTTCAGACATGATGAAACCAGGAGAGAGAGAGAGAGAGAGAGAGAGTAGCATACTGCTGCGGCTGTTGGAGAAGGGGAGTTCCTGTTGCGGCTGTTGCTGGTGCTTCTTCTCTTGCGGGCCTTCTTGGACTTTGGCGTGTTCCAGCAAGGAGGGCAACGACCAAGAGATCCGCGTCTTCAACAAGCAATGGAAATGGAAGCCATATCAAGAGAGGCTGGAGTGGAAAAGAGAGATCAAGAGACGTTGGAGAGAGAAAGAGAGAGAGACTTTCGGGATTCGGGGATGGGTGCGCGATTTGGGGATAGAGCGAGGGAAGAAGGGTTTGGGAGAGAAATGGCGCGAGCGATTTGGGAAAGTGGGGGCAAATGCCGCTCGATATCCCGAATCCTCTTCTAAATCAGATAACTTTTCAAATCGGAAATAGTGTACGTTTACCATTATTTATAACAAAAATATCTGTTAACAGTCGTACATGCAAGAGGGACCAATTTATGGACGGTTAAGATTTTATTATATAATAAAATTACAAATATTAAACACCTAAAACTATAAAGATTATTTGAATGGTCTGGATAACTCTACATCATTTCCATTATTTTCATTAACAAGTCACCACTACTTAAAATCTTGTACAAAACTCACAAGCTTTTACTAAAGAAAAAAATGGTAAACCTATCTTTGGAAAGGGGAGGGCTCTATGGGCCCCACCATGATGTATATTTTTCATCCACGCCGTCCATCCATTTTCCAAGATCATTCTGGGGTCGATCCCCAAATATGAGACCTAAATAAGTCTCGAAAAAACCACAAAATGAGAAACATCTGGACGGTTGTACGTCCACCATTCAAAACTGAACTTACAGCGACGGATTGGTGAGCTTCACCGATGGATTTTCGCCGTCAATAAACCCGACGGATTTTAGCCATAGCTAAATCTACCCCAAGTCCATCCGCTCTACCCCTTTTTTTTGGTAGTAGGGCAACCTATAGCTTGTCCAAATCCAGCACATCACGAACCATTAACCCCTTTCATATCCTGCACGACCTGAATTGACTCAGGACTAGACCTGGCTTACTGGATCAAGTCGGACCAAGTTTGAGCTGAGTTGTACAAATCTCATCGGGCTCATCCAAGTCATAGAACCATGGTTTGAGCAGCCCATGTGCTAGCATCTAAAATGGGCTACCCTATGTCATATCCAAGTCTAGCCCATGAATCAAGGTCCATGCCCTGCATGACCCAAGGCAGGCTGAAGCTAGGAGCTAAAAATCTCAGTCACCAATGTTAAGCTAGTCACGCCAAGCCATGCATAACCCTCAGGCCCGCATCCAACCAACAAGCTACGAAGATCAGGCCAAACAAAACCCAAAGCTAGGTGGGCCCATTTCCGATCCAGCCAGGTAGCTAATGTCAAAGCCCTGTGGTCCCCACCATGATGTATGTGTTTTATCCAAGCCGTTCATAGCCTATTTTAGGGCATGACCAAGGCATATAAAAAGCTCAAGTGCACCCCACTACAGGAAACAGTAGGGATTAGATTCTTACATTCAAAAACTCCTTACGGCCACAGGTGTTTTGGATCAAGCTGCCGTTTGTATTTTCCCATTATCTAGGTCTTGTTTAACCTTATGAACAAGTTGGATGGCAAATAAACTTTATGGTGGACCCAGAGAAGGTTTCAACAGTGGCGTGGCCGACCCAACTATTTCTTGTGGTGTGGTCCACATGAAAGTTGGATCTGCCTCATATTCTGGGCTCATGCATTAAAATGAATATAAAAAAATGGAGGGCTAGCATGGAAAAATCACATACATCATGGTGGGCCCACGTAGCTTTGACACCAACTAATTGGCAGGTATTGAGGTTATCGGCCAAATCAAATCTTTTATCATACTGAGTAAACTCTGTTGATACTGAGTAAACTCTGTTGGGACCGTCGTGAATGTCTGTAGTTTATCCATGCCATTAGTCCGTTTTTTCAACTCATATTAGAGGTTGAGCTTAAACTTGAAGCATATCTAAACCTCAAGTGAACCACACCACAGGGAACAAAGGAAATAATGATTTCCACTGTTGAAACCTTCCCAAGGTCTTTATTTGGGACGCGGATTCCAAATGGGCAGTTCTGTAAGCTGGCCCACCGTGATGTATCTGTACATCCAAACCGTCTATCACTTTTCTCAGATTATTTTAAGGCACCAAAACAAAAATGAGGCAGATCCAACGATCAAATGGACCATACCAGAGATGACTCTTGCATTTAATGCAACCGACATTTAATGCTTTGTGTATTTTAATGCAACCACGCTTATTATTTGGTGTGGTCCAATTGAGCGTTGGATCTACCTCATTTTTGTGTTAATGCCTTAAAATAATTTGAGAAAAGGGATTGACGGTTTAGATGTACAGATACATTCCAGTGGGCCCACCAACAAAACTGCCCTTTTGGAGCTAGGGACGGGCGGGGTAGTACCCAATCCGCGTCCATTTCTTTGTCATCCAACCTTCTTGAAAGATCACACCGACATGGATGAAGGGAAAACACACTTATCAGCTTGATCCAAAACTTCTGTGGCCCCCATGAATTTTTCAACAATAGAATTTCAATTCACAATGTTTTATTGTGATGTGGTCCACTTGAGCTTTGGATATAGTTATATGGATAGACGGAGTCGATAAAATGCATAAATCACAGTGACCCCCACAGAGTTTACTCAGTACACAATCCGTTTCCCAGCCCTACCACGCTCCTTCATCCGAGCATAGCTTGCGTGCGAGTATTCTGTCTTCAGGCGGTGCAAATAGGAAAAGCTAGAAAGAAGGAAGACGAAAGAGAGATGGCGAGCAACGGCAGCAGCTCATCTCCCAAACCCAACCCTAAAAAAGCTAATTTGATGGATCCTCATTCCATCAAACACCTTCTCGACAAATCCGTCTCCGAGGTTCCAAAACCCTAGACCTCTCCCCTTTTTATCTATCTCGATCTCTCTCTTGCATTTCTAGGGTTTTCAGAGACTTTACATAAGGTTCTAACTCTTCTCTTCTTGCAGATCGTCACTGGCCGAGGATACACAGAAGACGTGCGTCTGAGCAACATCAAATTGCCTGTGGGAACGGTCATCATCGTCATTGCTCTCGTCACGCAGTTCTACCGTAATAAGTTTCCGGAAAACAAAGATTTCCTCATCAGATGCATCGCATTATATCCTTCAAAACCTAAGGGGCCGTTTGGATTCCTGTAACTTGTGTAAAATGTAAGAAAGTTACAGGTGACTTTCTTACAGTTTGTGTTTGGGGGAGAAATGTTACAAGTAACAAAGTCTCAACCAGTAACTTTCTATTAGGTAAGATTGCAAGAAATGCAACTGAGGAATTAAGTGTTTTTCGAGTCACAGGTTACTTTGTTACAAGCAACAGCTATCCATTTCGAATTTGGGAGAGGGTGGTGGAAACGCAGTTGCATTGAAAGTGCACCTACCTGCTTTGACCCAACATCTCCTTCTCCCTCTCTCAGCGTCTCTCTCTCTCTCTCTCTCTCTCTCTCTCTCTCTCTCTCTCTCTCTCTCTCTCTCTCTCTCTTTCTCTCTCTCTCTTAGCGTCTCTTTCCCTGTCTCTGCTCTGGCAAGGGAAGCCCTAACCCTTCCTGTTTTTCTTTTGCGTAAGTGCAGAACGGGCCGGTTTGGCAGGGCAGTTTCTGATGCCTAATTGTGGGGCCCACAGTGATGTACTTTCCTTACATCCACACCGTCCATCGTATTGAAAGCTCATTTTAGGATCTATGGTCCAAAAAATGAAGTTGATCCAAATCTCAAGTGGGCCACACCACAAGAAACAATCTTAACTAAATTCATATTATTAAAAATATCATGGATCCACTGAAATATTTTTTTTCCATCCAACGGAAGTGATTTGCACAGCGAGTAACTCACTATGCTAGTAAACTCTATGAAGGTCACCATAATTCATTTATTTTATTTGCTCCAACCATCCATTTTCCCAAGATAATTTTAGGACTTGAGCCCAAAAATGAAGCACATATATATAACTCTCAAATGGACCACACAACAGGAAACAGTTGACTTGAACTTCTACCATTGAAAATTTCTTAGGGCCACACACATTTTTTTTTTCAACATGTAAACTTTTTTTTTAATGCTTTTGCTTCAATCACAAAAGGCCTAAATACATTCGGGGCCTGCTAAAAGAAAAATAACTGGGCAGGCCTATCGTAAGCCAAAAGGAAGAAAAAAAAAAAAAACAACTGATTAGTCCCTGCCTGCGCTGCTTCTAACCGCCCCGAGCCCCGCTCTGTCTAAGAACACCAAGCCCCTAACATGAATCGGCAGATCTGCAGCAGAAGAGAAAAAACGAGACTGTTGAGAATCTGCCCCAATCTTGGCCAGAGCGTCAGTCGGGAAGTTGGCTTCCCTGAAAATGTGCGTCATTTGCATTTGAGCCCTCATACTCATGTTGTGAATCCTGTTAATCCAGTAAGTCCACTTCCAACTCGGACAGAAATTACCGTTCAGATTGTTCACGAGCAATTGTGAGTCAAATTCAATCACTACCTTAGCAAAGGCCCTTTGAATACAGAGGGAGAGGCCGTCAAGAATGGCCCGAATCTTCGCACGTGTTTGTGCCATGCCCATATGCATTGGAAAAGGCAAACACCAGCTCCCCTTTGTCATTTCTGCATATACCTCCACCACCCGAGGGCCCCAGGTTGCCCCTACAAGAACCATCAACATTAATCTCTGTCCATCCAAGGCGCGGCCTGATCCAGTGCACCATTCTTGACTGAGCTTGCACCTGCTTAGTGGCCACCTAGGCCGAGCTTCTGACAATGACTGGCGAGGACGGACTGAGAGAGGAGTTACCGTCACAACGAGCAACCACATGCGAAATCCACCAATTCAACTTCGCCATCATGGCAGGCAGTGCAAACTTTTTGCTGTCAAACCGAGCAGCATTTCGGGCTTTCCACAGCACCCAGCAAAGTGGGAGAGGGGCTACGCGCTGCGGCTCTGATTTCCTCCCCCATGCCACGCAAGCATGCTTCCATTACGCAATACGAAGACTGAAAGAAGGTGCCAGCAGAATATTAAAGTGGAAGATATCAGCAATGTGGCGCCAGAGAGCCTTTGCGATGCGACTATGGAGAAAGAGATGCGGAATTGTCTCAACAGAGACCGGGGTTGCAGATTCGATCCCACAACATACACATGCAGACGCCAGCTGCACTCCCCTGGACTGAAAAGCTGCATCAACCGGGACAACCCCCTGCAGGATCCTCCACGCCAACAACGACATTTTTGGCGGCAGACCTTTACTCCACAAGATACTGGCCCAGTCCATAAGGGGGGAGGGAGACCTACAAATGTTTCTAACCGACATATATATACATATACATATGCCCGTAACTTGTGCATAATGTAAACATTATAAATAGGTTGGATGACAAATAAACATTACTGTGGGGCCTAGAAAGGTTTCACAGGTGGAAGTCATTATCCTAACTGTCATGTGGTATGATCCATTACATCTTTGTATATGCTTCAATTTTAGGCTTAACCCCTTAAATTAGATGGAAAAAAGGATGGACGGTGTGGATAGACTACATACATTCAAGGTGGGCCTGACTGAGTTTACTCAGTACGATAAGAGCGTACTGAGTAACTCAATACACAATCCGATTTCCCATCCAACCTATTGACAAAGAAATCAGATCTTTTATTGTACTGAGTAAACTCAATTGGGCCCACGATGAATGTATATAATTTATCCATGCCGTCCATCCATTTTTTCAGCTTATTTAAGGGGTTGAGACAAAAATTGAAGCAAATCCAAAGCTCAAGTGGATCATACCACATGAAACAGTGGGAATAATGATTTCCACCATTGAAACCTTGCTAGGCCCCACAGTGATGTTTATTTGCCATCCAATATGTTCATAAGATCATACAAACATGGATGAAGGGAAAAATCAAATATAGGCTTGATCCAAAACTTCTATGGCCTCGAAGATTTTTTCAACAGTAGAAGTTCAATTCATTTTGCTTCATGTGGTGTGGTTTATTTGATATTTGAATATTTTTCATTTTTGGGATCAAGATTTAAAATTATATGGTAAAATGGATGGATGGATTTGATACAATACATGAATCATGGTGAGCCTTAAAGAGTTTACTCAGCATGCAATCTGCTTCCGTTGATAAAGGTCATGACTACTATAAGATGAACTAACATATATGGTTATATATATGAATGTATATGTATATATGTATATATTATATGTATGTGTATGTATATGTATATGTATGCGCGCGCGCACACACACACACATATGTATGTATATATATGTGTATGCATATGTATGTGTGTACATGTATGAGTGTATATGTATACATACATATACTTACACGCACACACACAAATACATATGCATACACATACATATACATATACGTGTATACATATATACATATATATATACACATGTATACATGTATACATACATATATATACAGATACACATACATATACATACATATATATATATACACACACACACATATACATATATACATATATATACATATACACACACATATATATACATATACGTGTATATACATATACATATATACACACATATACATATACATACTTATACACACACATATATGTATATATATACATACACACACACACACATATACCCGCTTGCGGGGAAACTAAAATCCTTCAGGTATCGCATAAAACAAATAAGTATATAAGACCCAGCATGTATGAAAAATTTTATTCAGACTTATATTATATAATAAAAATAATGTTTCTCATATAATGATTAGTTTAGCTTTAAAATCAGTCCAACTAGTCATCTAAATGGGCTCAATAAAATTATATACTTTTATTCAAACTTTTCTATGTAACGATTTGATTTTTTAACAATTTCATACTCTAAACTCCAGTTTGTGTGAATATAAAACATTTTACTTGTAACTAACTTACATGTTATCCAAACACAGAAACTAAGTTACCTGTAAGTTAGTTACAACTTACATCCAAATAGGATTACTTGTAACTTTCTTTCATGTATAAATAAGTTACCTGTAACTTACAACTTACAAAACTTACAGGCATCCAAACGCAGCATAATTCTTGTACATCTCTCAGAAAAGAAATCATCTTCTTTTCAGTGTTTTTGTAGTGTAATCTATCTAATTGGAAATTGGATTTATTATTATTATTATTTTTTTTTTGAGATCTTTGACTCCTTTTTGGCAAGTATATTGTCTTCAACGGATTGTTGCAGTTGATCATCTATAAAAAGGAGAAGAATGCGATCCTTTTCACTTATCCTCTTCCAGTGAGTTCTTCTTCTTCTTTTTTCAAATTTTAGGAATACGTCAAATTTTTTCTTCTCTGTCTGTTCTTTAAATAAAATTTTTTTAAAAAAACAATGGGAAAATATGCAATTTGAGTTTGAATTATAGTAGCATTTTCACATGGGTACACCGTTCATCTAGTGGGCCTTATCGTAGATGCTTGACGCTGCAAAGGTACCTCTATTGGATAATTTGAGCCTTTCAATAATTGACTTACAAATGGATTGGTAAAAGGAACATAAGAGAAGGCCAATGGGCAATCTACAATAGGCAATTACCATTAATGAGATGGATGTAATTGTTTGATGGGGGTTTGGTCCATCACCCATCCATGGTGGGGTCCACCAGATGGAGGCATGTTCTGCCGAGTATTGTGTGACTCCACCATTATCTTCTAATTCAATTGTGAGATTGATAGAGTAGAACTTTGTTGGATGCAACTTATACAGTATTCAGCTATTATATATAAACTAATGAAATCAACTTATTTGAGACACTTTGATTGTTATCATAGGAGTAAGATTTCTAATGCAGGTTTAAAGCTTCCAGTTGTGAAAGCTCCCATAGTTCATGCTCTAGTTAATGCAATTGGATTGGATGACTAAATTTTGTAAACAAACTGATGGCGGTGGTGTAGAAATTTACAAAAAGCAAGGCTAGGAGGGTTATTGGCATCAATCAAGAAGATGGTTGTAGTGTTCAGATCAGGGAAAGATTAACTCAAGAGATTCACAAATTTTGGCTAACCTACACATTGGATGTCCAAGCCAACCCAACTCTACTAAATCTTGTTTTCCTAGTTCTGATTGACAACAAGGCTTCTCAAGATGTGTTAAGACTAATGCAACTCCAAGAGCAACTGTATAAAGTATTAACTACTTGCCTCCAACAACAATAAAACAAACTAGATTCCTTATCATATTAACCAACCAATAACCCAATGGGAACAATTTTACCGAAATCGTCGATCTTCCTATTCTATAATCTAGACTAGAATACCTTGTGATGTCGATCTATATTCACAGAGAAGAGATTTATACATTGATTTATGAAATAGAATGCATATATAATATTATGCATGTGGGCATTGTAATAATAATATTCCTTATTTCATGTCTGAATTGCAGTATTGATTCTTGTATAAAACTATGCTATATATCGAGTTATGTGCTGGAGCCTGGAGCAACGCACATGATCCTACCCTTAGCGTACAACCATTGGAGGAAGTAGTGTACCGCTTGCTTGTTCTTGTACCATGTACCGAAATGAACTGTGGTCCACCTAAGACAGAGACACTTGAAACTAGGCCCAACAACTCAATAACTTGTAGTAACATAAACTTGGTAATGACTTTTAAAAAGGGAGGTATATTGATTGTTTCAAGTTTTGTGATTTGGAAGAAATCCATTGTATTGATATACTTTTGCGTTTCGTTGTTTGGAGTGCGTTGATTCTTGATGGAAGGTAGATGTGAAGTAATAGATTTTTCTCTAATTGCTTAATTTGATAATGGATCAAACTCATGGTTGAAATGCTCAAACTCAATTCACACTTGTGCCTAATTCCATTCTACCACGAAACTTGATTCATTACTCAATTCAATTTCTTTCAAGCTTAAGAATTGTTAGTGTGAAGTTGTTCCCTTTGCAAATTAGACAGCAGGTTTGTACTCTATCTCTATGCGAATTTGCCATGGCTAAACAAAGTCTTTAGCCTAAAGGTGATATCTTGGATCTCCGGGGTAACTTGGTTATCAAGTCAATGAGACATTGACACCTAAATCATAATGAAATGGACAAGAGTACACCCACAAGAATATTTGAATGGAGAGGGAGAAATACTTTATTAATACCAAACTTCATCTTACAATACTTAAGAAAATCTCACATATGAAAAATTTTGGAATGCCTACCTCCTATGCCACGCCCTCTTTTACAGACCCTAAATGAATCTTCATTGATAATTCCCCTAAACTAAGAGATTCATTTCAAACCAATCTAATCTACCCAAGATGGTTGGACTTGTACTACCTCTACAACAAATCTTCTTCTTTAGCGGAAGCTGGTGGTGCAACCCTATGCATCAGCTTGACACAACCTTTGTTGGGAGTCAACTGTAGATGATGTCTCTTTTGCTTGCACTTTTGTGAGTGCCAACTTATTTTTTGTAACTTAAAAGTTCTTTGTGGATCCTCAAATATTTGCCACAGTTTCATGCCACAATCATCTTTTGCAAAAGTGCTTCAATTCAAGTATTGAGGCCTATTTGCATGTTTATTAATGTGGCCGCCACTATCAATGGATCCATCTATCGATCCATTAATGAATCTATCCATCTATCGATCCATTAATGAATCTAAGTGTAGGTCTAACATTATTGCATCCTCAGACGTCAACTTTTTCTTTGACTCTATAGATCTCTTCATCATATTTTACTGCAATTATGGATTATGTAGCACATTCCAACAATTGAAGGATTCAATCATTAGTGTCTTCATTAGCTGTTGGTTGGGACCTTGGTGGGGACGTTCCCCTACGTGTCCATGTGCTCCAACTTCGGTCCTTGAATTCCCTTCACACTGGAACCCTACCACTTGAATAGTGAGATTGCCTACCGCATGCCTATCCCACATCGAAGCTCCTACCACTTTGGGTATATGTAATATTCTAGGGCTGAAAGCTTGTGTAGCATTGTTTCAGTTTTTAGTATTTGCAAGTGGGGCCCATGCGAACCCTTAGATCTGGGATCCAAACCATTTATATTAGGGACCTGGGGCCCCACTAGAGATTTTTGATACACTAAAAACTCTGAAATGGAAAAAATCCCAACCTTGCAATACGTGGCCAAAGAATAGACAATTAAGAAAGAAAAAAGAGCAATAGTTCGCATTAGATCCAAGAAAAGGCCAAATATTCTATAGGTAAGACCCTCTTGGGAGTATAGTCAATGCATTGTAGGTGTATGCCTAGGCGTTTTAGCCCTATTGCACCCTGCGTAGACCTTGGGTGAGGTGACTACCTCATGTATGAGCCTATGTGCACCTAGGCATACCTGCTGCACCGGAGTTTTTTTTTTTTAATAATAATGTGAAATACCCTTATGGGCACCTCATAAGTATGGTTTTTTACTACCCAATAAGAGTGTGATTAGAGAAAAAGAAATGACTTTTAAGCCCTTTTCCAACAACTTATCTCCTTTTATGTTAAGGTCATCGCGTTGGACTTCTTGAAAGCAGGTTGAGCTTTCGTCATTGTCGTGCAAGAGATTAAGGGCCTGTTTGATTTTTCGGCTCAAATGTAATTACCATGTAAATGGGTAATAATTATTTACCTAGGTAATTACCACGTCTTTCCCAATGCAAATGTGACAACTTACTTTTTTGACACTTAAATCGAGAAATTTACAAAATTTATGTGGAGCCCATCGTGATGTATGTGACTTATCCACACCGCTCATTTGTTATTCCAGCTGAATTTAGGGCATGAACAAAAAAATGAGTCAGATCCAAAGCTCAAGTGGACCACACCACAAAAAACCATGGGAATCGAACGCCTACTATTGAAAACTTCTTGGGGGCCTTAAAAGTCTAGAATCAAGATGATATTTGTGTTTTCCCCTTATCCATGTTTGTGTGACCCTATGAACAGCTTAAATGATGAAAAAACCTCAATATGAGCCCCAGTGAAGGAAACAACTTTCAACGGTGGACAAATTAAGGCCATTGTTTCCTTTCGTGTGGGCCATTTGAGTGTTGGATCTGCCTCATTTTTTAGCTCATGCCCCGAAATGTTCTAATAAAATAGATGGACGGTGAGGATATATCATATACATTACAGTGGAGTCCACATTTAAGTCAACACTTTTGTGTCGATTTTTGATATGGAATTACTCTCACATTTTCAAATAAGGTGAAACAGCAATAATTACTTATTTACCAGGATTTATCTGTATCATGGCCCTAAGATGAATTGGGGATTTCAGGAGAATTAGAAAACATAATATTGGACTATAGGGTTTCAAAATTTTAGGGATTTTGGCAAATTGTAGTTTTAGATTGGTGAATCTGGGTATTTGGGGAAAGTGGGAAATTTAGGTTTAGGATTTGGGGAAATTAGGATTTAAATTTTGGGAATTTGGGGGAAATCGGGAATGTTGGGTTCCATGTTAAGAGGAATTCATGGCATTGACTTTTGATTATTTCAAAAAGATTAATTTATGTCCATAAATGATTAAATATCAATGTTTTTATATAAAATTAAAAAATTCACCTGGAATCTCTGGGCATGTTCCTATGCCACTTGAACATTTCAGGTGCTATAGGGGCAGGTACTCCTGGCGCCTTCAACTATACTGCCTTCAGTTTCAGGGATTTTTGGTGCATGGGCCATCCAGAGTTCAACCCATCATATCAACAATTTGGACAACTGAACGATGGCCCTAAGGCCCCGCCTCTACAATTCGCCCATGCATTGATAATGCCTCATTCCATGAACTATAATAGAGACCTGCATGTATGTCACTTCATACGTATCTCCAGATGTGGCATTCCTATAGCTGTTTATGAGCAAACACACGTATGTGAATATGTAACATGATGCCAATACCACTCAAGGGGAGTTTCTACTACTGGGATCCACCATGTCAAGTGGGAGCCGCGGATGACGCAAACTCATTGAAATAGTTGTATAACTGTCTCCAGCGTGGAAGCCCCAGGAGGCACCATGATAAAGCTCCCTTTCATGTGTGAGCAAATGGTGGCTCCCATATAGTGACTCCAGAAAATCCCTTAAAAATTGGCAACCATAGAGTTACCTCGTGAGCATTTTGGGTGGTTTTGATAATTGATCCCTGATGATAAGATTCCAAAAAGAAAAGGAGGATAATTGTTACCAACAAATAGCTAATGAGAGCTGGGTCCAGCTCCATGGCTCAGTGGTACACAGACTGTATTTCAACATTGAGATCATGGGATTGAGTGCCCATGAGGTGTGTGTGTGTGTGTGTTAAAAAAGGATGGCGAGAGCTCAACACCCAAGAGGACTTGAAACACACTAGAACTAGGCAATAGGCAAGGTACCACTTGTAGTACTGTACCATGTTTCCGCCGTACCATGTTTCTGCCAACATGCCTCAAATGGAGGACATCAGTACCATGAAAATGGTAAACCCCACCGTGAGATCACCTGGCACAAAAATCAGGCCCAGTCGCTCAGGTGAGCCACACTATTGGAATCAATGGGCAACCAATCGTATAACTTAACATAGAGTTGTGGCCAACCTAGTGAGTGGATCAGCCTTTATTTTTGTGAAGGGCAATCTTCATGGTGGGACATAATGTTTTCATTGTACTGACTTTCTAAACAAGTGGTATGTGGCAGGAAAGATGGTACAGTGCCCCCAAGTTGTGGTATTGTTGCCTATAGATGATCAGTTCTAAAACTAATGCAAATCCAGTTAAATGATCTAGCCTGATCCATTACCTAGATATGTAGGATCCTAAGGTGGAACCATTTGATGAAGTTTCGGAGGTTCTAGGTGTCTTGGATTCTCAATGAAACTATGTTGCTGATGCTCTCCCTCCCTCCCTCTTCTTCTTCTTCTTCTTCTTCTTCTTCTTCTTCTTCTTCTTCTTCTTCTTCTTCTTCTTTTTTGAGATGTGAATTTTCAGTTGCAATTGTTGTGTGCAGGGATCATTCAACAGCATTGGACTGATAGTATCTTCCAAGCTACCAAGATTCTCTGACTTGTATACATTGTCCATCACCAGCGCAGATCCAAAATCTGTTTTTGCCAACAAACCGGTCCATTTCACAAAGAGTGTTACCAAGTGGTTAGTTTATTTGATATATTTTCAAATTTCTCCTTCTAGGGATGGACTGCCAGAATCCTCGTTTTGGCATGGAGCTATTGTACTATGCATGAGGTGTAGCTACTGTGAGCTTGGGTTTTCAATTTGTACAAGTGGGGATGCACATCAGAAAAGAAAAAAGATTATACAAGTGGTGATCACAGTCCAATAATTCCAAACTGTTGATATTATGGGTTGTATTATGAATTCCAGGCGCACCAAAAATTCTCCTAGATTGGTCATGACCGTTGAATCTTCCGTCGTTGTTCTGTTGTATTTTTGTATGTGGACCATTTCTTTTTTTACTCTCTACCTACTGGCAACCACTAAAGGTTATAGGATTTCCCTATATTTGGCGTATGGCCAACCGACATGGGATTTCCCCGTATGGGAGACTCAGTATATGGGCTATCAATACCACAAAAGGTTATAGGATTTCCCCATATTTGGCATATGGACCAGCAATATCGGATTTCCCCATATGGCAGATACTCAGTATATGATCTATCAATACCACAAAAGGCTATAGGATTTCCCGATATTTGGCATATGGACCAACAATATGGGATTTCCCCGTATAGGAGATACTCGGTATATGGTCTATCAATACCACTAAAAGTAATAGGATTTCCCAATATTTGGCGTATGGACCACCAATATGGGATTTCCCCACTTAGAAGATACTCAGTATATGGACTATCAATCACGAGCTGCCCCATGAATTTGAATCATGGGTTCATTGGTCACTTGTACAAACAGAACCTAAGCATGCCATAGATTTTCTCAAGCTGAGCATTGTTTAATGCCTCTTTTATGTTGCACGGATTGTTATCCCATTTTATACAAGAATTTGACTTAGAATGAGTTGAACAATTTGATCACGACCCATGAGTATGGACGAATTTATGCAAGAGAGTATAAATCATTGGCACTCATAGATCCAATTGGTAGAATTTGAATGTTTCTTTGATTTGCAGGTTTACTCATGATGGGATTCTGATGGAAGGTGTGTTCTGGAAAGATGTTAGCAAGTTGATTGATGATTATAGTGGAGATTCTCGAAAGAATAAATGAACTCAAACAGGACGAATAGATATGAC
Source organism: Magnolia kwangsiensis (assembly GCA_037074715.1). Classification (NCBI taxonomy): domain Eukaryota; kingdom Viridiplantae; phylum Streptophyta; class Magnoliopsida; order Magnoliales; family Magnoliaceae; genus Magnolia; species Magnolia kwangsiensis. The sequence continues at coordinate 127,698,556 of CM073578.1, read as the reverse complement.
ATGACAGGTCAGACAGCAGTTTGCGCTCATCCCTTGAAAATTTTAAGGCAATTCGAATTCTACTGGTTTTAAAGAACTCGAGTGCATAGGATTCATGGCCAACCATTTCTCTGGACATCTCTTTGAAAACAGAAATGAATATGTAACTTCTCTTTCCTACCGAGGCCATTTTAAACCTCCACACCTCTTAAATGGGGATGGCCACAGGCAGCAGCCCAGGTGGTCCACCTTGCTCCCAGGCCTGGCCTGCCATGTCCCATGTTCAGCCTTGATTTTTAGGCTTGCGCGTCCACCCACTGAATTAGGCCCCATATAAAGAGCCTGCTCAGATTCTATATCTTTCGTTCAAGCCTGGGCCAAGCTCAGAGGTGCAAGGCTGTTTATATGACTGTGATCTCTCCACATGCTAACCCATGCATAGTAAATATTTTGAATTGGCTTTTCATCTGAATATTCAAGGTCTGTTTCAAGATAGTTGTGGTAAATGTGTCTACTGGCAAGGAGCCTCATAAGCCACATTGGTCAAATGTCCTCCATGCAGTAGTCAGGAACTTGCCAAAACCATTGATCAGTTGATCATGGAATTTCGGCATGTTTATTGCAGATTGTTGAGTTGCTCGCTCCTTAAATGTGGACTGTTACTTTGCCATTGCTCACCTTTTCCACCGTCAGTTCCAGAACCATGATGGTTCTGGTTCTTTTTTAGGGACGCCAATTGGGTACTACCCCTGCCATGTTTTTTTGGGACGCTAATTGGGTACTACCCCTGCCATTCCTTATCTAGGAATGGACAGGGCTTTGAGGCCACCGTGATGTATGGGCTTTATCCACACTGTCCATCCATTTTTCCACATCATATTAGGGTACAAGCCCAAAAATGGGTGGTTCCAAGGCTCAAGTGGATCACACGTTGGCAATTAAACACCTACTATTGAAAACTTTTTGGGGGCCACAGAAGTTTTGGATTAAGCTGATATTTATGTTTTCCCTTCATCCAGGTCTATGTGACCTTATGAATAGGTTGGATGGCAATTAACCATCATGGTGGGCCCTGGGAAGGTTTCAACGGTGGTTCTCATTATCACTGCTTCTTCCTGTGGTGTGGTCTACTTGACCCTTAGATCTGCCTCATTTTTGGGCTTGTGCCCTTAAATGATATGGCAAAATGGATAGACTGTGGATAAAACTTGGGGTGTACATGAACCAAGCTAGCTCGGTTAGCTCGCTCGACTCAACTCAAAAAAGCTCAATTCGACTCGATTTGAAGCTGAATTCAAACCGAGTCGAGCTGATTTTTTGAGCTTGAAAATGAGTTCGATCTGAGTTCGAGTTGGCCCCAGCTCGACTCAAATCGGATCGAATCAATTTGGTGACTTGGTTACTTTGATATTAATGTTGCTCACCAAGTGTTTGATGAAATGACTCAAAAGTAGTGTGGTTGGTGGCAAGGAAGGTATGTATATGAAACAAATACCCTTTTTTCTTAGTTTTTTAATTGCTTAGAAGTTGTTTGATAAAATAACTGTAAAACCACTGCTATTGTTTTACCTACAGTGAGATTTTGAAGGTACAGTCCATGTGTTTGTGAAAATGTTGCACAGGAAAACTCGGCTCGATCTTGGCTCGAATTGGCCCGAGCCAAGCTGGCCAGTAGGGCTCGAAGACCGAGCCGAGCCGAGTTCGAGCTAGGGTTAGCTAGTGGTCGAGCTGAGGCCAGCTCGACTCGGTTCGACTCAATGTACACCCCTAGATAAAACCCATACATCACGGTGGCCCCTTGGAGCCCTAGTTGTTCCTAGCTAGGGTCGGGCAGGGGTCGTACCCAATCTGTGTCCATTTTTTTGTGCGCAAGTATTGGGGGTTCATGATAAGATTGATATGGAATTGGAATACAAATTGTGGTGGTGGTTCCTTTGAGTAGTTGAATCCGGGGTTTGGAATTATTTTTTTCCAGATTTTATAGGGAAACTGGAGAAATAAAACAGGTGCAACTGGTTATTAAAATACCTCTCTCTCTCTCTCTCTTATTTAATCATATCCAAATCTCAAACGGACCACACCAAAAATAGCAGCGAGAATAATGATTTTCACCGTTAAAAATTTCGTAGGGCCCACCAAAACATTTATTTTACATCTAATTTATTAATAATGTCACAAATACATGGATGAAGAGGAAGAATAAATTTCATATTGATCCGAAACTTCTGTGACCCTAAAAGGGTTTCAATGGTAGACGTTCAATATTCCACTACTTTTTGCAGTGTGGTCCAATTGAGTGTTATATCCGTCTTATTTTTCAGCTCAAGCCTTAAGACGAGCTCACAAAATGGATGGACGGTTTGGATATAACACATACCTCATATGCATCCCATAGAACTAGCTGACGTCAATACACAACTATATAGCTGGTGTGTGGTACACCAGCCAATCTGCTTCCGCATTAGATTCCATTGTACCTTTTAATGGGCACGGATTGGATACTGACAAGGGCAGTAGCCAAATCGCTACTGAAGTGATGTCACCATGCTCTGTGGACCCCACCATGATGCATGTGTTGTATCCATGCCGTCCAACCATTTTTAGAGATCATGTTATGGCATTACAAAGAGAATGAGACAAATGTAAAGTTCAAGTGGACCCCACCATAGAAAATAGTGGGGACAATGACATCCACTGTTCAAAACTTCTTAGGGGCCACGGTAGTTTTCGATGAAGCTGATATTTTTGTTTTCACTTCATCTATCTCTATTTTAACTTATGAATAGTATGGATCTCAAAAATATGCATCACTATGGGCCCTATAAATGTTTCAATGGTGAGTGTGACGACTCCCATGGTTTTCTGTGGTGGGTCCACTTGAAATTTAGATCTATCTCATTCTCTTTTTAATGCCATAAAACGATCTCTACAAATGGTTGGACAGTATGGATACAACACATGCATCATGGCGAGGTCCACAGAGCTTGGTGACATCACTTCAGTAGCCATTTGGCTACTAACCTTGTCAATATCCAATCCGATCCGTGCCCCCTTTTAATATGGAAGTGGACGTACGTGGATTAGTTATTGACAGGTTGAGTAGCGAGTCGGCTACTAAAGTTATGTCACCAAATTGTGGGGGGCCCACTATGATGTATGTGTTGTATCCATTGTCCATTTTGAGATATCGTTTTAGGGCATGAGCCAAACAATGAGGCAGATAAAAAGCTGTAGTGGACCCCACCATAGAAAATAGTTGGGAGAGTGATTCCTATAGTTGAAACTATCCCAAGACCCACCATAATGTTTATTTGAAACCCAACCTGTTCAAAAGTTAAAAATGACATGAAATAAGAGATAACACAAATATCAACTTGATCTAAAACTTTTGTGGCCTTTAGAAGTTTTCAAGGGTGGGCATCACTGTCCCCACTATTTTCTGTGCTGGGTCCACGGGAGGTTTGGATTTAACTCATTCTTTGCATATTGCCCTAAAATGATCTCTCCAAATGGATGGAAGGTGTGGATACAAAACATACATCATGGTGTGGCCCACCGAATTTGGTGAAGTCACTTCAATAGAGAGTCTTGCTACTCAACCTGTCAGCATCTAATCCACGCCCGAAGTGGATAGAAATAGTGTGAATTGAACTTCTATCATTGAGAAATTCTCGGTGTGGTCAAGGTTGCATTGTTTTCGGTAAGGGCCAACCGGAGTGTTTGTTAGAAATCCACCCTGGCCATCATTTTTTGAAGATCATTTTAGGATATAGGACCAAAAATGAGCTGGATCCAAGACTCAAGTGGGCCGCACTAAAGGAATAGGTGGGTAGGAAAATTCTTACCATTGAAACCTTCCTAGGTTGAAAGTGATGTTTCTTTGGCATCCATACCGTTCATAGCAATATTCCTACTGAGATGAACTGAAAACACAAATATTATCCTGATTTAAAACTTCTGTGGCCCCACGAATATTTCAACTGTGGACGTTCAATCCTCACATTTTCGGCCCATTTGAGTCTTCGATCCAGCTCAATTTTGGCATCTTGTGCTAAAATGATATGGAAAAACGGATGGACGGGGTGGATTTCTCAAAATAAACCACGGTAGGCCCCACCTAGGTTTCTAGAGTAAGGCAGGGTAACACACACACAAATATATATATATATATATATATATATATATATATATATATATATATATAGAGAGAGAGAGAGAGAGAGAGAGAGAGAGAGAGAGAGTAATTCCATGGTCTAAGAAATTCAGAATTTTGGGAAAGGCGGATATGTTAACTATTTAAATGAAATATAAACTCTATTTTATCTTTCTCTAAATAGCTGCCTAACATTCAAATATGAAACGTTTGTAAGTCACGGAGTATGGGATGGGTGGTAAGGCATCCACACATGGAGATGTTTATAATTATGGGATCCTTCTATTGGAGACGATCACAGGAAAGAGGCCAACAAATGACATGTTTAAGGACAATTCGAACCTTCATCACTTAGAAAAATCAGCTTTTCCAGAGCAAGTAATGGTGATTATAGATCCAAGAATTCTCCAAGAAGATGATCAAGCTATTAACTTGAGAAATATTCCGGAAGCAAAAAGCTCACAACAACTGGCTTGAAGAAGATGACCGTAACACCAAATTTTTCCACCTGTCTGCCACAGATAGATCTAGGATGACCAGAATTGGAGAGATTCAGTTAGATACAGGCACGGTCACTACAAAGCTAACGTTGATCAAGGAAGCAGCTGTGAACTTCTTCTCCAACCTATTCCAATCGGATTCTCAAGTGTAGACGGAACATTTGCTAGACGTCATTCCTCAGATTTTATGTGCTGACGACAACAGACAGCTTATGGAAATTCCATCCATTGAAGAGGTCAAGAATGCGGTAATGACTATGCCTAAGGATGGGGCCCCTGGGCCGGATGGAGTCTCTGGAGCCTTTTTTGCGAGCAGTTGGGAGATTATTGGAGCCGATATCCTCAGGGCAGTCACTCACCTATTCCAGGGAGGCAATCTGCCTAGAGCGTATATCACTACATTGATTTGTTTAATCCCGAAAGTGTTAGCCCCCAAAAGATTCTCTGATTTTAGGCCCATTAGCTTTTGTAACTGCATGCACAAGGTTTTTGCCAAAGTAATTGCGAGTAGGCTTGCCCTGTTTCTCTTGAAATTGATCTCTTTAGAATAAGGGGCGTTCGTGAAAGGAAGATCAATTGCATAAACTATTGCACTGGGCCAAGAGTTATTCAGAGATGTTGACCGTAAGGTCTGTGGCAGAAATATTATTCTCAAACTGGATATGGAAAAGGCATATGATAGAATCGAATGGGTTTTTCTAAAGCAGGTTTTACAGCGTTTCGGCTTCAGTAATTCGTGGATCAACATGGTGGAGAGATGCTGGAACAACAACTGGTTCACGATCTTGATAAATGGGGAAGGTGTGGGCTTCTTCAAATTGTCCAGAGGATTATGCCAGGGGGACCCTCTATCCCCAAACCTCTTCATCCTAGCAACAGAGGTTCTAAGTAGAGGCTTCTCGAATTTGGTGTCCAACGGTAGTTGTTCTCCCTTCAAGCTCAAGCAAGGATGCAAGCAAATTACTCACCTCCTGTAGGTTGACAACACAGTCCTATTTCTTAACGGCGGGAGTGCTTCAATTAAAGCTGCGACAAAGTTCCTCTCCTCTTATCAATCCGCATCAAGTCAAAAAATCAACCAGAGGAAAAGCTACTTCGATCACTCCTCCAATCTCCCCGCTAATAGGGTGCGGGGGATAGAAATAATTCTTGGGATTCCTAGTTCTACTACATCGTTCTCATACCTAGGAGTCCCGTTAATTAAAGGCAGGACTAAGAGTACAGTGTACCAACTGAAGATAGACAAGATAGAGGCAAAAATCCATGGCTGGACAGCGAGGCACTTATCCCAGGCTGGCAGAAGTACACTCATCAATCATGTTCTTTGCGGCATTCCTGTTCACACAATGGTGGCAGCTACTATTCCAGCTCAAGTGTTGGCGACACTAGAATCAAAATTTACAATTTCTTCTGAGGCTGGCATGATGATAAGAGGAAACTCCATGGCTAAAATGGAACAACGTCGCTTTACCTAAGGATGAAGGTGGCCTGGGTATTAGAAGATTAAAGGACGTGATGAAAGCGCTCAGGCTGAAGATGGCTTGGTCTGTTGTGCTTCGGAACGGGTCTAGTATCTGGGTTGAATTTGTTTCTTCTAAATAAGGTCTTGCCTGAACTAATCAAGCAGGCACTGTTCAGCCTACGTGCGCATCCCCCTTATGGAAGCATATAGTTAAACTGATCCCTTCACTTATAGCAACTCTCAATGGCATGTTGTGTTACGGATGTCTTAAATTTAAATGTGCACGACCGGACGTAGGAGTGGCTCAATTAGTCGTATCCTGCTTAACTCAAAATCCAGCGAGCATAAAGTTTTGTGGTCCGAGGTGCTCGACCGGTAGTGGGTGACGCTTGACCGGTTGTGTAATCCGCTCGACCAGTCGTAGGTTACGCAGATTCGTTCTGTGATTTTGTGCGGATTGCGAATTTTGAGTCCTTTCGCAGTTGGGATGCGGAAGGGAAGTTGCCTAAATTATAAATAGGTGTTCTTAGGGTTTTTTCTAGGGTACGGGAAAGATGAGAAATAATTCTAAGGCTTTCTAAAGGGGTTCTAGGGAAATAAAAGGGTGTAGCAAGGGTGAGATTCGAGGTTGTTCGAATCAGGTAAGTCCTCTCTCTTTGTAATTTCTATTTTCATAGTGGAGATCTATCGCTTTGTGCCATGGTTTTTTCCCACAAGGGTTTTTCATGTTAAATCCGAGTTCTCTTGTATGTGCTTGGTGCCATTGAATTGCTATCCTAGATCTAGATCTGTGTGATTCCGTAGGGTAAAATCTCTAACAAGTGGTATCAGAGCTATCGTTGGGGCACAGATTTGAATCTGAGGGATTAGTAATAATGGCGAGCGCTAAGTATGAGATTGAGAAATACTCAGGAAAAAATAATTTTGAGTTATGAAAGATCAAGATGATGAGTTCCTTAATCAAGTAAGGCGAAGATGGTGCTCTTGAGGAGCAGAAGTCTACTATGACTGATGCTGATTGGAATACTCTTGATAAGAAAGCCTTATCATCGATCTGTTTATGTCTCACGGATGAGGTTCTCTACAATGTCATGAGAGAGAAAACTGCAGCTAAGTTATGGGCGAAGTTAGAGGATGTTTATGCGAAAAAATCCTCTAAAAATTTCCTGCACTTGAAGCGGCAGTTGTATAACTTTAAGATAGCAGAGGGTGGAGATCTGGAGGCTCACATTAGCAACTTTAATAAATTACTTTGTAAATTTTTAGATATGGAGGAAGTAATGAAAGATGAAGAACAAGCATGTATGTTGCTGAATTCTCTTCCGGCGTCTTATGAGTCATTTAAGGATACACTATGTGTAGTATGAATAAAATCCTGAGTGTCGACACCGTTATCTCAACCCTTCAAGGGAAGGCTATGAGACAGCTAAACAACGACATGGGGACATCTTCTGATGCACTGTTTATAGTAGGTAGGAATTATGGAAAAGGTATAGGTTCTTCAGGTTTTAGATTCAAATCTAAGGGCAAGGGCAAAGGAAAGGTAAAGTGCTGAAACTGTGGGAAGAAAGGACATGTGAAGAAGGATTGTGAAAATCCTAAATCGAAGAGGGAAGATTCTGAGGCTTCATGCAGGGAGGCCAACATTGCCACGTCAGATGTATGTGATGGTGATGTTTTATCTGTGTCTTCGCTCAGACGACCATACGATGATCGTAAGGACGAGTGGATGCTAGACACATGGGCATCTTTTCACATGACTCCTCATCGGAGTTTGTTCACCAGTTACAGGAAGTGCGATGGTGAACAGGTATTTATGGGCAATGACATTGTCTGTAATGTTGTGGCTGTTGGTTCGGTGCGCATCAGGATGTTTGATGAGGTGGAGCATACCTTGACAGATGTGAGGCACGTTCCTGATCTGAAGAAGAATCTGATTTCTCTTAGTGTACTTGAGGCAAAAGGATGCAAGTACACAGGCATTGATGGTGCTCTTAAAGTATCTAAGGGGGCACGAGTAATCATGAAAGCACAACGACTTGATAACTTGTACAGGTTGATCGGGAGCACTTCAAAAGGTGGAGCAGCAGTGAATATAGCGAATTTTACCTCTGCACATATGTGACATGTTGGGCATGGCCACATGAGCGTGCGAGGCAGGAAAGCTGAGACGTGTGGATAGAGATACAGAGCAGGTGGAGCAGTCACCTGTGAGAAGAATCACACGGCATGATCGCAGGATATCGGCGAGGTACATGGACGACTCCAATATCGCAGGGGATTCATCTTCTATTCAGATGGCTCTAGGTAAGCCTGGTGTTGAGAAGTGAAAGGTGACTATGGGCGATGTGATGGATTCGTTGTACCAGACCGACATATGGGAGCGGGTGGAGCTTTCAGTGGGCCGGAGAGCGGTTGGATGCAGGTGGATCTTCAGGAGGATACAGCATAGATACAGGGCGAGGTTGGTAGCGAAGAGTTATGCTCAGAAGAAGGGATCAAATTTTCAGAGATATTCACGTCGACGGTATAACAGGTATCTATTAGATCCGTAATTGGCGCTAGTTGGCCAACGTGATCTTGAGCTGGAAAGACGGATGTGGAGTTTGCACTTCTACAAGGGAAAGTAAAGAACAGATTTACATGAAGCAACCAGAGTGGTTCAAAGTTTAAGGGGCTGAGAAAAGACTTTACAGGAGGTCGTGGTTCGACCTGTCGCCTAGCCAGTGGTTTGATTCCTTCATGGATGAAGGATCGGGGGGCTGCAAAGATGGTTCTTGGCATTAAGACTAAAGGAGGAGTAAGCTTTGGTAATCACAGGAGGAATATCTTGTGTGTAGGTATTGACTAAGGATGTGATGGGCCAGGTAAAGCCGGAGAGCGTTTCCTATGCGTCTCTCCTCAAGTTTTCCTCAGGATTTGTCCCAAAATAGATGAGGAAAAGCGGGATATCTCATGAGCCTTATTCGAATGCGGTTGGCAGTGTATGCCAGAGTCTGGATTAGACCGGTTATTTCATAGGCTACCAGTGTTGTGAGCAAGTACCCCGACAAGCAATATTGGGTAGCGGTGAGATGGTAAGAAGACTATGTCTTTTCTTTTGAGAAGACAAGAGCAAAGGTGGTTGAGCTTGTGGATTTTGATCCGGCGGACATGCTTTTCTAGATCGTTCCTGTAGAGAAGTTCAAGGTCTGTAAAACTTCTCTGGGCTTAGCGATGACGTAAAAGGACGACGGAGTGTGCACAAGAAGCTATGATGTGATATAAAATTAAGAGGTCAAGAAGCTACACAGTTTAAGATTGAAGACACGGTAGAGATTGTTATGAATGTCTTAAATTTGAACGTGCACGACCGGTCGTGGGTCAAGTTCGACCGGCCGTGGGAGCGGCTAGACTAGTCGTAGCCTGCTTGACTCAAAGTCCAGCGAACATAAAGTTTTGTGGTCCGAGGTGCTCGACCGGTCGTGGGCCGTGCTCGACCGGTTGTGGGTGACGCTCGATCAGTCGTGCAGTCCGCTCGACCAGTCATAGGTTACACAGATTCGTTTCGTGATTTTGTGCGGATTGCGGATTTTGAGTCCTTTCGCAACTGGGATGCGGAAGGAAAGTTGCATAAACTATAAATAGGTGTTCTTAGGATTTTTTCTAGGGTATGGGAAAGATGAAAAATAATTCTAAGGCTTTCTAAAGGGGTTCCAGGGAAATTAAAGGGTGTAGCAAGGGTGAGATTCAAGGTTGTTCGAATCGGATAAGTCCTCTCTCTTTGTAATTTCTATTTTCATAGTGGAGATCTGTCGCTTTGTGCCGTGGTTTTTTCCCGTAAGGGTTTTCCACGTTAAATCTGAGTTCTCTTGTGTGTGCTTGGTGACATTGAATTGCTATCCTAGATCTAGATCTGTGTGATTCCGCAGGGCAAAATCCCCAACATGTTGGGCAAGGTGAACTAAAATTTTGGAACTGCAATTGGTCAGGAATCGACCAGTTGGCAGTGTCTATTCCCCATCTAATCCCTCCTGATATCCTCTAACTCAACATCCATGAAGTGATGCACCAGGATGGTATTGACATGAACTCTCCAACGGTCTGCCTTCTTCCAGGAGAGGTGGTCGATCACATCAGAGCAGGGGGTTTCTGCACATCTTTTGAACCAGATCAGCTGTTCTGGCCGCACAATCGCTCTGCCAACTTCTCAGTTAAGTCTGGATGGGAAATCTGCAGATCGAAAGGGTTGGAGATGACGTGGGCAAAAAGGATTTGGAATGCCAAAATTCCCCTCAAGATTTCAATTTTCACCTGGAGTCTGATTCAGGGGGCTATTCTCGTTGATGAAAGGATCTAAAGGAAGGGTGCTAGCATCGCCTTTAAATGCATTTGTTATGAAACCGATCAAGATTTTTCCCCCCAACAGAATCCCTTAACCATCTTTTCATCAAAGGTGCACTAACAGATAAGGTGTGGAAAGCTTTCAACACCCTCTTCAACCTCCATATCCCCCCTCACGGGTCCATCAGCGATAGGCTCAGGTCATGGCGGAATGTCCTGCTTCCATGCGCTACTTCGTGTTGGGAATTTTGAACCTGCGGAATCACACAGATCTATATCTAGGATAGTAATTCAATGGCACCAAGCACACAAGAGAACACAGAGAAACCTAGATTTAACGTGGTAAACCCTTTCGGGAAAAAACCACGGCACAAAGCGACAGATCTCCACTATGAAAGCATCAATTACAAAGAGAAAGGACTTACCCGATTCGAACAACCTCGAATCTCACCCTTGCTACACTTTTTAGAAACCTTAGAACCCCTTTAGAAAGCTTTTTTTATACCTAGAAAAGCCCTAGGAACACCTATTTATAGTTTAGGCAACTTCCCTTCTGCATCCCAGTTGCGAAAGGACTCAAATCCGCAGTTTCGCGCAAAATCGCGGAACAGACTGCATAACCTACGACCAGTCCTAGATCTCTTATGACTGGTCGTAGCCCTCCTACGACCGGTCGTAGGGGTCTACGACCAGTCCTAGCTTTCTTACGACCAGTCCTAGACCCCGAAAAAAAATAGCACAACTCGCTGGACTTCGAGTCGTGCCAGGGCTCGAACCTACGATCAGTCGAGCACCCCCCACGACCAGTCGTGGCTCCCCCACGACTGGTCGAACAACATAAAAACTTGAAGATTGAAGGCTTCTCCTCAACAATCTTCACCAAGTCTTCATTCTTCAACCGTGTAGCTACTTGACCTCTTCTCTTATTTGTACATCTCATCATAGCTCAAGATCACATTAGCCAATCAGCGTCAATCAAGGATCTAATAGATACCTGCTATACCGTCGGTGCGAATATCTTTGAAAAGTCGATCCATTCTCCCTGAGCATAACCATCGCCACCAACCTCGCTCTGTATTTATGTTGTATCCTCCTGAAGATCCACCTGCATCCAACCGCTTTCCGGTCCACTAGAAGCTCCACCCGCTCTCAGATGTCGGTCCGGTACAACGAATCCATCACATCACCCACAGTCACCTTTCACTTTTCAGCAACAGGCTCACCTAGAGCCATCTGAATAGAAGATGAATATCCTGCAATATTGGAGTCGTTCATGTACCTCGCCGATGTCCTGCGCGCGATCATGCTGTGTGATTCTTCACACAGGTGGCTGCTCTACCTGCTTTGTATCCTTGTCCGCGCATCTCAGCCTTCCTACCCTGCCCGCTCATGTGGCCATGTCCAACATGCCACACATGTGCAGAGGTGGAATCCGCTACATCCACCGTAGCTCCACCTTTTGAAGTGCTCCTGATCAACTTGTACAAGTTACCGAGTTGTTGTGCTTTTATGATTACCCGTGCCCCCTTGGATACTTTAAGAGCACCATCAATACCTGTGTACTTGCATCCTTTTGCCTCAAGCACACCAAGAGAAATCAGATTCTGCTTCAAAACAGGAACATGCCTCACATTTGTCAAGGTACACTCCACCCCTCAAACATCCTGATGCGCACAGAACCAACAGCCACAACATTACAGGCAATATCATTGTCCATAAATACTTGTCCACCATCGCACTCCCTGTAGCTGGTGAACCAACTCCGATGAGGAGTCATGTAAAAAGATGCTCCTGTGGCTAGCATCCACTCATCCTTACGATCATCGTATGACTGTTTGAGCGTAAACACAGATAAAACTTCACCATGACATCCACTCGATCCATCTGGCGTGGCAACATTAGCCTCCCTGCATGAAGCCTCAGAATCTTCCCTCTTTGATTTAGGATTTTTACAATCCCTCTTCACATGTCCTTCCTTCCCACAATTCCAGCACTTTACCTTTCCTTTGCCCTTGCCCCTGGATTTAGATCTAGAACCAGAAGAACCTGTACCTTATCCAGAATTCCTACCCATTGTAAACAGTGCATCATAAGACGTCCCCATGTCATTATTTAATTGTCTCATAGCCTTCCCTTGAAGGGCTGAGATAACAGTATCGACACTCAAAGTTTTATTCATGCTGCACATAGTGTCCTTGATGCCTCATAGGACGCCGGGAGAGAATTCAGCAACATGCATGCTTGTTCTTTATCTTTCATCACTTCCTCCATATCCAGTAATTTGCAAACCAATTTATTAAAGTTGCTAATGTGAGCCTCCAGATCTCCACCCTCTGCCATCTTGAAGTTATACCACTGCCGCTTTAGGTATAGACGATTTTTTGAGGATTTCTTCGCATAGACATCCTCTAACTTCGCCCACAAACCAGCCGCAGTTTTCTCCCTCATGACGTTGTAGAGAACCTCATCCGTGAGACATAAATGGATCGATGATAAAGCCTTCTTATCAAGAGTATTCCATTCATCATCTTTCATAGTAGACTTCCGCTCCTCAAAAGCACCATCCTCGCCTTGCTTGGTTAACAGGCTAATCATCTTAACCTTCCATAATTCAAAATTATTTTTTCCTGAATACTTCTCAAACTCTTACCTGGCACTCGCCATTATTACTAATCCCTCAGATTTAGATCTGTGCCCCAACTTTTCTCTGATACCAGTTGTTGGGGATTTTGAACCTGCGGAATCACACAGATCTAGATCTAGGATAGCAATTCAATGGCACCAAGCACACAAGAGAACACAGAGAACACCTAGATTTAAAGTGGGAAACCCTTTCGGGAAAAAACCATGGCACAAAGCGACAGATCTCCACTATGAAAGCATCAATTACAAAGAGAAAAGACTTATCCGATTCGAACAACCTCGAATCTCACCCTTGCTACACCCTTTAGAAACCCTAGAACCCCTTTAGAAAGCTTTTGTCATACCTAGAAAAGCCCTATGAATACCTATTTATAGTTTAGGCAACTTCCCTTCCGCATCCCAGTTGCTAAAGGACTCAAATCCGGAGTTTCGTGCGGAACAAACTGCGTAACCTATGACCGGTCGTAGCCCTCCTACGACCGGTCCTAGACCTCCTACGACCGGTCGTAGCCCTCCTACGACCAGTCCTAGCTTTCCTACGATTAGTCCTAGACCTCGAAAAAAAACAGCACAACTCGCTGGACTTCGAGTCGTGCCAGGGCTCGAACCTACGACCGGTCGAGCACCTCCCACGACCAGTCGTGGCTCCCCCACGACCGGTCGAACAACATAAAAACTTGAAGATTGAAGGCTTCTCCTCAACACTTCGTCCCGCTTACGTCGTATAACTCCGCGCCTAATCCTATGAGAGATATGGAGAGCCAGAGATGCTGCAAAGTATGAAGGTATTAGCCTCAGAGCGGGCAAGGTAGTGGATTAGATCAAATGGTTAATGTCCGAGGTGAGTAGTGGTCTCCCCGGCCCTAGGCCTAACAGCCGCTCCGAGTGCTCCCTCTTCCAAAATCTGGGGATCCTTGCTCGGCCCTTCCCTGCCAAAACTGTGCAGTTTGTCAAATGGTTCAGACCTAGCGCGGGGTGGGTGAAAGTGAACGTAGATGGCTCTGCTATCGGCAACCCAGGCCCATCGGGGGGGGGGGTCCAGTTCCTTTATGTTCACATTCTCTTCCAGCTACAGTGCAAGTACAAATAATAGGGTCAAACTCCTGGCTCTATATGATGTTATGTCCCTCTATGTGGAATTTGGGTATAGTCTGGTAAAGCTTGGATCCAACTCAAAATGTGTGGTAGATGCATTCAATGGGAACTCCACTCCAGCATGGAAGTGGAGATATTAGTGGGCCAGGATCAGAAGATTGAAGATCAGGGGAGTTTTTTCGATATCCCTTATCCCTAGAGAAGGGAATGGCCTAGCCGATGGCCTGGATAAGGTTGGTGCGACAAATCAAAATCACTCGGTCTTTTAGACTACTAGAGACCTCCCGACGTACGTTAGACCAAAGCCATCTTGGAGGGGCTCACCCTGGTGATCCAAATGGGCTACTCCAAGATCCAGATGGCAAGTGACTCCTTGGCTGTAGTGAAGGCCCTTTCCGACCCTCGAAATGCCAACTGGGCATCCTGGTATTGGAAGGCGAGATTCACTCTCTTATCCTGGTCCATTCATCTTCAAATCGTCCACACCCCAAGAGAGGCAAACTCGGTCGCTGACGGCTTGGCCCACCTGGGGAGCGAGTCCCAGTCCAACACCACGTTCCTCTCTCAATACGCTCTGCCTCTGTTCCTTGACAAAGTCGGCCTTGGTTCCTTGCGAGTGGCTTAAGCCTATTCCGTTTTTCCTTCTAGCTGTCTAGATTCATTTAGTCAGTCTATATGACAGGGGGTCTATTTCCTTTTTGTAATTGGCCTTCCTGAATGTGTCCTTGTAAGCCGTTCTCGGCCTGCCCCTGTTTATATAAAGTCTATCAATTTTGAAAAAAAAAAAGAAAAAAGTTACTACTACTGTTTAATTCATGGTCAAACCTACTCGAAAAGAGGTATCCAGTGCAGCTAATATGTAACATATATACTCTAACCAATCAGGTGCATGCAGCATCCAACCCATCTAATAGGTTAGCCCACCATATGAGTATCATACCTTACGCGGAGATAAGCTATAACCACTCATGAAGTGGTCCACACTTGTATCTATCTCTTTATCAACTTGTATCTATCTTTTTATCAATGGATAGAAATTGTTTTATTCGGTGTGACCCAGTTGATAAGTAGATAGGGCTGATTTGCATGATCCTCATAGTGGGGCCAACCTAATCTTCATGGATGAGCCAACCTGTTGGAAGGGTTATATGTCTCGTGTACTTGACAGGTTGGAAGTTATCTAGACCCTAAATGTCCAAGGTGCTGCATGCAACGAGCATATGAGCACTGATCATGACGGATGCAATTGACCAACAGAGATTTGGGCCATCACCTATCAACTGTGGAGGATCGTGGAGGCAGGCACTACCCTCATCTTGTTCTATGTACAATTCCTTGTAATAAATACACCCAGTGGATCCGTGATGATGGGACCCACTATAATGTATATGATTTTGATGAAGATCAGCGGCTCTATGACACTTTCATAGCAAAGATGGAACATATAAGGCCCAATCTGAGGCAGAAGTGATCAAGACCGTCAAAACCTTAAAACAGTCGTGCTTTTCAACATATCATACATGATTTTGGGAAGGAGAAACTATTTTAGCCAACCAACCCCCTATGTTGTGTTGCTCATGTTGGATTTGTGAGATTCCATCAGATGGATGGTTAAAAGTTCATTTTATTTTTTTACTTTTACTATAAGTAGTAAGTTTTAATTTGATTATAATTTTTGATCATTTGAGCTGTAGGAGTCGTGCCCAACCTGTACAGGGTTTAGAAAAATTAGGAGAATAATGTGGTTAGGCCAAATTGGATACTTACTATTTTTTGCCAAAAACCATGAAGTCTAGTAGGTATAGTGGGTCACATTTTAAGGGTGCTTGAGTTGAGTTTGAGTCTAAAACTAGAGTCCTAGCTAGGTTTGAGTTCAATATTTAAAAGATTGTAATTTCATTTTTTATCATTAATTAATTTATTTTAAATTTATTAAAAATTATTTTTATTTTTATCATCGTAGATTCGAGGAATCTCTACGTACGAGTCCAAAGAGCTCTGTGGATTCAGAGTAGTTATTTTTTGAGGAAGACCGTGATCGAACTTATCATGTGCCTCCCTCTGTCAGTTTTATGTGTTGTCCATCGATTCTGCCATCTTATTTTAAGGCATGATCCCAAAAATGAAGCATATCTTCTTCTTCTTCTTCTCTTTTTGTTAGCTTGTTAGCACACTTCACTGTAAGCCACCCCCACTAGGGAATCCAAAATGGCCACACCACACGAAACAATGGTGATTGAATGACCAATGTTAAAAACTTTTTAGGGTCTATTGTAATGTTTATTGGCCATCCAACTTATTGATTATGTCACAAAAACGTAGATGAAAGGGAAACACAAATATAAGCTTGATTCAAAACTTTTACAGGACACCAAGACATTTTTAGTGGTGCATGTTCAATCACACTTATTTCCTATAGTGTGGTCCACCTGAGATTGGGATCTACTTCTCTTTTGGGTCAATGCCATAAAATAATCTAGAAAGATGAATTAACAGCTTAAATATTAAACACATACATTACGGTGGGCTCCACAAGTACTTCAGAATTCTTAGAATATATTCGGACGCGGATTAGCAGAGTAGAGAGTCTCAATACTGAAGTGCCGTCACCACGTTCTGTAGGTCTCACCATGATGTATGTTTTGTATCCCCACCTTCCATCCATTTGGAGAGATCATTTCACAACATGAGCCAAGAAAATGAGGCCCATCCAATAACTACTTGGATTATATTACCAGTACTTACATTACATTGAAGAAGATTCCAACATAAAATTAAACTGCATGATAATCATATATACAGTCACTACTACTGTTTAATTCATGGTCAGACCTACTTGGAGCGAGGTATCCAGTGCAGCTAATATGTAACCTATTCCAACCAATCAAGTGAATGCAGCATCCAACCCATCTAATAGGTTAGCCCACCATGAGTATTATACCTTGTGCGGAGATAAGCTATAAGCACTCATGAAGTGGTCCACACTTGTATCTATCTCTTTATCAATGGATAGAAATTGTTTTATTTGGTGTGACCCAGTTGATAAGTAGATAGGGCTGATTTGTATGATCATCATAGTGGGGCCAACCTAATCTTCATGGTGGAGCCAACCTGTTGGAAGGGTTACATGTCTTGTGTACTTGACAGGTTGGAAGTTATCTAGACCCTAAATGTCCAAGGTGCTGCATGCAACGAGCATATGAACACTGATCATCAAGACGGATGCAATTGACCAACAGAGATTTGGCCCATCACCTATCCACTATGGAGGATCGTGCAGGCAGGCACTACCCTCATCTTGTTCTATGTACAATTCCTTGTAATAAATACACCCAGTGGATCCGAGACGATAGCACCTACTATAATGTATGTGATTTTGATGAAGAGCGGCTCTATGACACTTTCATAGCAAAGATGGCACATATAAGACCCAATCAGAGGCTAAAGTGATCAAGACCATCGGAACCTTAAAACAGCTGTGTTTTTCAACATATCATACATGAATTTGGGTAGGAGAAACTACTTTAGCCAACCAACCTCCTATGTTGTGTTGCCCATGTTAGATTTGTGAGATTCCATGAGATCGATGGTCAAAAGTACATTTTATTATTTACTTTTACTATAAATAGTAAGTTTTAATTTGATTATAAATTTTGATCATTTGTATTGGAGTTGTGCCCAACATGAAAAGGGCTTAGAAAAATTAGGAGAATAATGTGGTTACGCCAAATTGGATACGTACTATTTTTTGCCCAAATCCATGAAGTCTAGTAGGTATAGTCGGTCACATTTTAAGGGTGTTTAAGTCTAAAACTAGAGTCCTTGCTAGGTTCGAGTTCACTATTTAAAAGATTGTGATTTCATTGTTTGTCATCATTTAATTTATTTAGAATTTATTAAAAATTATTTTTATTTTTATCATAGTAGATTCCGGGAATCTTTGTGATTCCAGAGAGCTTCCTGATTCAGAGTAGTTATTTTATGAGGATCGGACTCATCACGTCCCTCCCTTCATCAGTTTTATACGTATTGTCTATCTACTCCACCGTCTCATTTTAAGGCATGATCCAAAAAATGAAGCATATCTAAATCCAAAGTGGCCACACCACAATGAAATAGTGGTGATTGAATGACCAACCTTAAAAACTTTCAAGGGTCTATTGTAATGTTTATTGGCCATCCAACTTATCTATTATGTTACACAGACCTAGATGAAAGGGAAACACAAATATAAGCTTGATTTAAAACTTTTTCAGGACACGAAGAAATTTTTAGTGGTGCGAGTTCAATCACACCTATTTCCTATGGTGTGGTCCACCTGATATTGGGATCTACTTTGCTTTTTGGCCAATGCCATAAAATGATCTAGAAAGATGAATTAACAGCTTAAATGTTAAACACATACATTACCGTGGGCCCCACAATTACTCCAGAATTCTTAGAATATCTTCGGACGCAGATTAGCAGGGTAGCGAGCCTTAATACTGAAGTGACGTCACCACATTCTGCAGGCCTTACCATAATGTATGTTTTGTATCCGCACCTACCATCCATTTGGAGAGATCATTTCAGAGCATGAGCCAAAAAATGAGGTAGATCCAAATTTCAAGTGAATCTCACTATAGAAAACAGTGGGGACAATGACACCCACCATTGAAACCTTCCTAAGGCCCACCATGATGTTTATTAAAATCTAACCTGTTTATAAGTTAATATAGATATGGAATAAGGGAAATTATAAATATTAGCTTTATAGAAAACTTACGTAGCCCAAAGAATTTTTTAATTGTAAGCGTTCAATCCCTGCTGTTTCCTGTGGTGGGATACACTTGAGCATGGGATCTGCTTCGGTCATTGCTTCATGCTTTAAAATGATCTCTCCCTATGGATGGACAGTGTGGATACAACACATGCATGGTGGTGGGGCCCACGGAACATGGTGACATCACTTCAATAGCAAGATTGCTACTTTGGAATTCAGTAGCTAATCGGCGTCCAATATATTCTTACCCCCACATCGGAGTTATCATACTGTCATTATGATGCATGTTTAAAGAAAAGTCCGTGGACGCGACTCCATGACCATTACCGTTTGGGAATTTGGATTGATGCTTGAAAGTTGTCCATGGGCCGCGTAAGACACTTCTTCAAAGTAGATTTGGTAAACTCACGAGACTTTAGAACCTGTGGTTCACATGAGCCTCTATCTGCCATTTTTCTCGGCGTGGATAATACCCCCATACCCCTACATCACGGTGGGCCCCACACAGAACCTGCCTCGACCTATTGCCTTGGAGGCAGGGGCAGGACGGAATCGGCTACCCTTTGTCACACGTCTGATCTAAAAGACAAGGTCAATAAATCAACGTTAACAACGACAGCTCCAGTTGAGAAATATTTTACAAGGAGACAGATCGGATATTCCATTTTTTCAGTCCAACGTAAAGACTATCTTGCAACACATGGCAAATTGCATGATCCGAGCCCTTTATTAGGAGACCGGATTGGCTACTCCCCCTGCCACCAGCCCGTGGGTGGTGGTCGGTGCTCTGTGAGCCCACCATGATGTATGTGTTTCATCCATTCTGTTCATCCATTTTTACATATCATTTCAGGTGGACCACACCATGGGAAAACAATAGTGATTGGATATCTCCCATTAAAATCCTCCTAAGACCCACTGTACTGTTTATTTGACATCCAATATTTTTATTAGTTCATACAAACCTAGATTAATAGAAAAAACAAAGATCAGCTTGATCCAAAACTTGAATGGCCCCCAAAAAGTTTTTAATGGTCGACGTTCATTCAACACTGGTTCGTGCAATGTGGTCCACTTTACTATGGAATATAACTCATTTTTTGTCTCATGCCATAAAATGATCTATAAAAAATAGATGGACGGTATGGATGAAGCATATACATCATGGTGGGGCCCACAAAACACCGACCATCAGCCATTGGCTGGTGGCAGGGGGAGTAGCCAATCCGTTTCCCTTGATTAGGCGCCCAAATAGGTATGTCCGGTCATCAGGTTGGCCATGTGTCATATAAAAATAAAATAAAATGAACGGATTAAAAAAAAAAAAAAAGGTTCGTGAGAGGCCCATGTTGAATGTAACTATTGTGTAACCATCTGATGATTGAAGGGTGGTTTTTTTTTTTTTTTCGTTTTTTTTTTAATGTTTTTTTGTTTGTTTTAATACACGCAGTAACACCCCCACACACCCACGGACTTACACCACATTGTCTGACCACCGGGGATGCACATCTCTAGCCATGAATGGGCAGTTCCGTGGGAGGGCCCATGCATCTATTTGTTCATACCGTCCGTCCCATCTCTCTTATCATTTTAAGGTATGTGCAATAAAATCAGGCAGACCCAATGCTCACGTGGACCACACCAAATAATAAACTTGGGTTGTATTAAATGCACAAAGGATTATGTGTTCCAATCGAGCACCGGATCTAACTCGTTTTTGGCACATGGTTCAAATATATTAAATGCAGAAATATAGGCTAGGTTCAAAGGGACAAACAAATCAAGTATGTGACTGAAACATACACTAGAAAAAGAAAAACAGAATCTCATTCCTAAAAGTCTAGTGTTTGGTTTCTGCATTTCATAAGAGGGTGAGTACTAACTCTTAATAGATCTATAAGCAGACTTTGCTGAGATGAAGCAGAATCATCTTTGATAGATCTACCTATATGGGTAGAAAAGTGAGGCCGCTTTTGAAGAGATTGGGATCGTCTTTAGAATACTCATGAAATAGGGATACGCACAAGGCCAGAAATGTGCGAACTTTTAGATCTCCAGTTATATATGAATAGATGTGTGTTATGTGTCCGGCGAGTCATATAAGGTCCTTAGTTCAAGACTAATGGGTCACTAAGTACCTGGCATAACTTTGATACGTATACACTAATGTAAAGGTTCAAATCCAAAAGATACCTTTACTTATGCACCTATTTATACTGATATGCCATTCGTTTCGGAATCTGTTTTTATTTTTGAAATTGTGGGGGATTGTTGTGTTTTTTAGAATAAAAATAAATTTCAAAAATAAAGTTATTTTTAGAAAGTAAATAAATATATTAATTATTTAAAACTTTCCATAAATAGTATGAATAGCCTGTCGGTAAGAGAGGAGGGGTTTTTGCTTATGCAACCAGGGTTCAAATCTCCTCGAGGACGGTGCGAAGCACCGTCCGCGCACGCGCGCGCGTGGCGTGGGCTGTAGGGCTGCTTGGGCGCTTTTTGGCGCTTTATTAGGCGCACTTAGCACTTGGCGCGTTCGCATCGTCGCAAGGAGCTAAAAGAACTTAGTCTTTTTGGCACATGGTTCAAATTTTTTGGGTCATGGAATTGAACCCTGATGATTTATTATCTTTTGTTGATTAAGAGTAATTATGACATGATTGTACATGTGGCACCTATGCCATGTGTCGCTTATGTGGATACAGTTTTTCCTGTTGGATAACTGCTTCTGTCTGAATGGGTACAGAAATAACTGTCATAGGACAAAAGGTCATGTCCTTTCATGGAAGACAATTATTTGCTGTGAATGGGTGTGGATTTCTTGAAGAGTCTCTTTAGCACCTCTTCAGGAAGAAATCCATAACCCTTCAATTGATATAAATCCTGGATGCTATAATCCAGATGAAGTAATTCTTATCCTTAAGATTATATCATCTTCTAAGCAATTACTCTCGATCTAATCTCTTACTGAATTTTTTCTGAACGTCTTACGGCATATCAGTGTTTAAACTAGAGATCTGTTCAACACTTAAATGTGCAAATTTTCGTGTTGAAAATCGGATTGAGAGTTCATTGTATCCTGAAGACAATTTGCAGATTTCCTTCATTTGCACTTGCTGAAAATTTCAGAAAAGGGGCAGCAAATCTGTCTTGAGAAATTGACTATTCAAGTCAAGCCTTGAACCCGATAAATCCGATCGTTTCGTTATCATTTTTTTCTATCCTCCGTTGTGTACAAAGAATTACAAACTCTAACAGTTTTTACGCTTATAACTTAAAATGATATAAGGATCCCCCCTCTGTGGTCTCTTCTAATTGAGCGTTGGATCTTACTCAATTTTATGCTCATACTTTAAAATGACATAATAAAAGGGATGCCCCCTCCTAGCTAAGACTGGCGGAGTAGGAAGCAATTTTAGATGGTTGAGGGTTAATCGAAAAGAACCGGAATCGTCTGCAACACCTGTTATATGCAACGCCTGAATACTCAAGATTGTTGAACTGACCATCTTATATATGTAAAATCCACTCCGGCCCTGGTGCTTTATCTTGGATTCTAGGATTTTGAAGAAAAAACTCACTAATATAAACAACTCAAGTGGGCCACACCACAGTGAACGATGGAGATAGGATGCTAATTATAGATTTGTGTGTAGTGTCACCATGGTATCTTTTATCAAACCCATTAATCAGGTCTAAGGTCTCGTTTGACATCTCTGCTCTAATATAACAAGAACTTTTCCAAAAAAGAGCTACCTTTTCCATTCTTGTTCTTTTTTAAATAAGTTCGTCTCATAAATTATGTTTTCAAAACAATAAGAGCTTTTAAAAGATAAGTGATGTCATTTTCTTAAAATTACAGCAACTCCATTACTATAAGTAGTCGGGCCATTGTTTTGATGAATCTCATAATAAATTGATCATGCCCCAAATGGCATGAGAATGGATAGATACAACGCTCATGTTTAAGACATTTAGGGTGTCTATTATATATGTTGGATATTTGATCTAGGTCATTCATCATATGAAGCTCACCTTTGATGTGGATCGTCCATCATGTGAGCCAAATCTTCAAAGTAGGCAATCCATCATGCAAGGCTTATCTTGGAAGTAGACATACAATTCATCATTAGGGGTTGACGGTTGACATGGATCGTACATTATTTGAGGCCCACCTTAATGTAGGTTATTCATCATGTGAGGCCTACCATCAATGCTAATTATCTTTTATGTGGGCCCCGCAATGTCCACAACTCATGACGTGGAATCCACATTTGATGTATTCATCATGTGGGCCCCACCTACCTTCGAAGTGGGTTGTCCATCATTTTATTTCTTTTTTCAAAAAACCTAATGAGAGCATTTTCATTAATATTGCAAATTTACAATCTAAGCCTATTGGGTGGGAAACAGGGCACGTCACCTATCATATCCTATATAGAGGATGAATATCGACATTCTCTAATAGAGCCTAAATCAGTTCTATCCAGCATATAGCGGCCCTTAACCAAACGTGGCATAGAAGATACCTCACTAAAGTACTTATTAGATTGCACCTTACTGCCCTCCTTCTCCCATACATATGCTGGACCATTTGCTTCTCTATGGATGTGAGAGATCCTAAAGGATCCCCTTCGGCCACTTTAGATATGGGTTATTCAACATGTAAGACTTTGGATGTGAACTGTCCATTAAGTGGGGCTCACTTGATGTGGACTATCCATCACAAGGGCCCACATTTTGATGCAAGCTATTCATCTTGTGAGGCCCGCTCTATCCATTATGAGGGCCGCTTGATGTGGACTATTCATTAAGTGGCCCTACCTTCAATACGAGTCATTCATCATGTGGGTCAACCTTTGATGTCCATCATCTATCATGTGGATCCCACCTTTAATGTGGACCATCAATCAAGTGGGGCCCACTTAATGTGGAAGGTCTATCGTGTTGAGATACACTTTGACTTGGGCCATCTATCATGTGGGGCCCACTTAACGTGAGTGGTTCATTATAATGAGCCACACTTTAATGTGAGCCATCCATCATATAAGGCCTACCTTCAATATGAACCATGTATTATGTGTACCCACCTTAATGTGGACCATTCATCATGTGGAGTCACCTTCAATATGAGTCACTCATCATGTAGGCCCACCTTTGATGTTCACCATCCATCATATGGGTCTTACCTTTACTATGGACCGTCCATCATGTGGAGCCCACTTGATAAGGATAACCTATCATAAGGGCCACATTTTAACGTGGGCTATCAATCACATGAAACTCATGCTAAAACAATTTTGCAAAATGAATGGATGGCTTGCATATAACACATGCATCATGGTGGAGCCCACCTAACTATGCCACACCAACACGTCGAGGAGGTCACGCAATCCGCCTCCGTTTCAACACGGTTTTGCTTATGTGTCAAGTCGATGTTCTCTACACGGTTTCCATTGCAGGGAGCTTACGTGTCAAGAAATGCTTGGATAAGGAAACTGTAGACCCTACGTGGTGGTCCCATGCGCGCGCCGAGCACATCTTTGCCTCCATTTCTTTCATCTTAGATATCTTTATTTTGATTTGTATATATTTGAATGTGTGATTTCAATATACTTAATTTCTAAAATTTAAATGGAGATAATACTGTATAGTCAGACATGAGACAATCATATTAACCTTCTGACAGAGATCTCACAGAAAAAAGACTGATGCGATGGATCAAAGGTCGGTGACATCTTGGGTTTTAAAAGCATTTGTGACTGAAGACCTGAGAGATGAATTTTGAGATATACGGCATGGCTTTTCTCAATTGACTTCAGATCGACTTCTCTGCTCATTGGATGAAGACAGGAGCGACCAGGAAAATCCCGTCTAGTTAACAGTCAACATCAAATAAGAAAATTCTTCCCAGTAGTTGCCGGTATCGTGGATTCAGTCATGTGTGCCATCCACATGTAATCACTGCTAGTTGATTTATACTCTTTTAAAGAAATTTTAATCATACAATACTTGATATTATTTGCACCAACCTTATGGGGGAGCCTGTTACCCTGCAAGTACCTCTTAGGATAAGCTTATTCGATGAAAGTTATGCATGTGGCCTATTTTAGTGTTGGTGTGGCCTCTAACCTGCCCAGCAGGTTCTCCCACATTGAAGGTTGGATACCTTAATAATCTGGTTGATCCAACCATTGAATGAGCTAGCTACCACGTGAGTTTGGGTTTTTGGGGTGGATGTTCTTCTTCTTTTTTTTTTTTCCTTTAGTGTGGCCAACGTAAACATGGGATGGGCCTGTTTTTTTGGTACAATTGATTATTCTGGTGGGGCCTACTTAATGCATACGTTGGATGAGATATGTATACACCTACACCACTGTAGGGCCCAACAGGCAATAACCTATAAGCAAGTGAATAATTAATTGCACAAAGGAGAATAACTGGCATAACTTGTAGAATGGGCTTTATTTTACAAGGACCTGGAGAGGGGACGAGGATTTCCTGGGAAAGGCTTCCTGAGCTGGGAATCTAGGTGGGCCACTGTGATGTTTGTGAGAAATCAACCCGATCCATCGGTTGTGAGAGATCATTTTAGAACAAGATACCAAAAATCAATTGATCTAAGACTCAAGGGAGCAACCCAAGAGGGAAATTTGGGGAAAGAAATGTCTATCATTAAAACCTTTCAAGACTCCACCTAAACCGTATATAAGGTCATTTCCACTGGGATGAAGTGAAAACTTTTGTATTTACAATGGTGTGTTAAAATGAGCCTGATAAAAAATCTTTTGTGGCCATGCAAATGTTTCAATGGTGTCCCACTGTTCCCTTTTGTGTGGCCCATCCAGTCTTGGATCCGGCTGATTTTTTGTGGCCTGTCCTTAAATGAGTTCCCCAACAGATGAACAGGTGAATTTCTACAAATGTCATGATGGGACCTACCTAGATTCCCAGTGCATGAACTTTCCTGCGTCCTTGTTAGAGTTGTACACAAACCGAGTAAGCTTAGTTAACTCGGTTAACTCGCTGGACTCGACTCGAAAAAGCTCAATTTGACTTGATAGTTTGTGGAATGATGTTGCAAGTTGAAGGAACTGAACTTGAAACTTGAAGAGACTTGAACGTGTATTACCTTTAGGAATCAAATCCTCCAATTATATGCCACAAAATTGGTATATGTCCCAACTAATGGACTGGGGAGAATCCCAGTAGACTTAAAGTCTAATGCTAGAATTCACTCAAGGGAGACTCATTTATAAGAAAAAATAACTCAAAACTCGAAACTATCATTCAATCACCAAAATTGCATAGTTACATACACATGGCCCAATTATGCACATAAATGACTAATACAATTTCAAAGAAGCTCCTGGCACAAAGCTCAATATCAAAACATATAGGTGGATCTGTTTGCTAAATTTACTGGAAAGAAAGAATAACTTGTTGGGGATTTTGTCCTGCGGAATTACACAGATCTAGATCTAGGATAGCAATCCAATGGCACCAAGCACACAAGAGAACACAAAGAATACCCAGATTTAACGTAGAAAACCCTTTCGAAAAAAAATCACGGCACAAAGCGACAGATCTCCACTATGAAAATAAAAATTACAAAGAGAAAGAACTTACCCGATTAGAACAACCTCGAATCTCACCCTTGCTACACCCTTTAATTTCCCTGGAACCCCTTTAGAAAGCTTTTCCATGCCTTAGAAAAGCCCTAGGAACACGTATTTATAGTTTAGGCAACTTCCCTTTCGCATCCCAGTTGCAAAAGGACTCAAATCCGCAATTTCGCGCAAAATCACGGAACAAACCGCGTAACCTACGACCAGTCGTAGCTCTCCCACGACTGGTCGTAGACCCCTACGACTAGTCGTAGCTCTCCCACGACTGGTCGTAGACCCCTACGACTAGTCGTAACTCTCCTACGACTGGTCCTATACCTCGGAAAAAAAAACAGCACAACTCACTGGACTTTGAATCGTGCCAGGGCTCGAACCTACGACCGGTTGAGCACCTCCCACGACCAGTCATGGCTCCCCCACAACCGGTCGAGCAACATGAACACTTGAAGATTGAAGGCTTCTCCTTAACAATCTCCACCAAGTCTCCATTCTTCAACCGTGTAGCTACGTGACCTCCTCTTATTTCTACATCTCATCATAGCTCCTTGTGCACACTCCGTCTTTCTTTTCTGTCATTGTCAAGCCCAGAGAAGTTTCACAGAAAAAGATCCACGTGCTCAACCACCTTTGCTCCTGTCTTCTCAAAAAAGAAAACGTAGTCTTCTTACCATCTCCCCGCTACCCAATATTGCTTGTCGGGGTACTTGCTCACAACATTGATAGCCTATGAAATAACCGGTTTAAACCAGACCATGGCATACACTGCCCAGCGCATTCGAATGAGGCTCATGAGATATCCTGCTTTTCCTCATCTGTTTTGAGACAAATCCAGAGGAAAACTTGAGAAGAGAAACGTAGGGAACGCTCTCCAGCTTTAGCTGGCTCATCACATCCTAGATCAATACCTACACACAAGGTATTCCTCCTGTGATTACCAAAGCCTACTCCTCCTTTAGTCTTAATGCCAAGAACCATCTTTGCAGACCCCCCAATCCTTCACTGAGTCTTCAGTACATTGATTTCAGACATGTCACAATTGGGGATCCACACGTCATCAACATACAATACCTGACCCACCATGAAGGAATCAAACCACTGCCTAGGCGACAGGCCGAACAACGACCTCCTGCAAAGTCTTTTCTCAACCCCTTTCACTTCGAACCGCCCTGGTTGCTTCATGTAAATCTACTCTTCACTTTTCCTTGCAGAAGTACAGACTCCACATCCTTCCTTCCAGCTCAAGATCACATTGGCCAACCAGCGCCAATCACTAATCTAATAGATACCTGCTATACCGTCAACGCGAATATCTCTGAGAAGTCGATTCCTTCTCCGTGAGCATAACTCATCGCCACCAACCTCGCTCTGTATCTATACTGTATCTTCCTGAAGATCCACTTGCATCCAATCGCTTTCCAGCCCACTGGAAGCTCCACCCGCTCCCATATGTCAGTTTAGTACAACGAATCCATCACATCGCCTGTAGTCACTTTTCACTTCTCAGCACCAGGCTCACCTAGAGCCATCTGAATAGAAGATGAATCTCCTGCGATATTGGAGTCGTCCATGTACCTCGCCGATGTCCTGTGATCATGCCGTGTGATTCTTCAGACAGGTGGCTACTCCACCTACTCCATATCCCTGTCCGTACGGTTCAGCCTTCCTACCCTGCCCGCTCATGTAGCCATGCCCAACATGCCACACACGTGCAGAAGTGGAATCCGCTATATCTACTGTAGCTTCACCTTTTGAAGTGCTTCCTATCTGTGAGACATAAATAGATCGATGAAAAAGCTTTCTATCAAGAGTATTTCAATCATTATCAGTCATAGTAGACTTCCGCTCCTCAAGAGCACCATCATCGCCTTGCTTGGTTAATAGGCCAATCATCTTAACCTTCCATAACTCAAAATTATTTTTTCCTGAGTACTTCTCAATCTCATACTTAGTGCTCGCCATTATTACTAATCCCTCAGATTCAGATCTGTGCCCCAACGATAGCTCTGATATCACTTGTTGGGGATTTTGTCCTCCGAAATTACATAGATCTAGATCTAGGATAGAAATCCAATGGCACCAAGCACACAAGAGAACATAGAGAACACCCAGATTTAATGTGGAAAACCCTTTCGAAAAAAAATCACGGCACAAAGTGACAGATCTTCACTATGAAAACAGAAATTACAAAGAGAAAGGACTTACCCGATTCGAACAACCTCGAATCTCATCCTTGCTACACTCTTTAATTTCCCTGAAACCCCTTTAGAAAGCTTTCTCATGCCCTAGAAAATCCCTAGGAACACTTATTTATAGTTTAGGCAACTTCCTTTTCGCATCCCGGTTGCGAAAGGACTCAAATCCGCAGTTTCGCGCAAAATCGCAGAACAAACTGCGTAACCTACGACTAGTCGTAGCTCTCCTACGACTGGTCGTAGACCACTATGACTGGTCGTAGCTCTCCTACGACTAGTCCTAGACCCCGAAAAAAAAAACAGCATAACTCGCTGGACTTTGAGTCGTACAGGGCTTGAACCTACGACCGGTCGAGCACCTCCCATGACCAGTCGTGGCTCCCTCACGACCGGTCGAGCACCTTCCACGACCAGTCGTGGCTCCCCCACGACCGGTCGAGCACCTTCCACGACCAGTCGTGGCTCCCCCATGACCGGTCGTGGCTCCCCCACAACCGGTCGAGTAACATGAACACTTGAAGATTGAAGGCTTTTCCTCAACATAACTAGACATTGGAAACTAACTCAAAAGTCCAAAACATACAATAAATCATCAATATACACAATCGTATGGGAGTTGTGACCTTGTGCAATTGTACAACCTTTTCTATATCATATGGTTTGTGTAATGCCCAAAAAATAAAAATAAAAACTAGTTAGACTTGAGTCCCTTTTTTAGTATTGGATGGTGCCATTGTCGATAAGATAGTGTTCCACGGTGGTACCTAATATCGCAGTGCCAATGCAAGGTTATTTTTATCTACAAATAGTGTGTTCGTACATGATGGTTTAGTTTTGAAAAGTAAGTCTGGGAGCATTCAGAGAAGACAATGAGTAAAAGGTAAGATTTATAGGTAGATAAAACTCTCTCTCTCACACACACACACACACACATATATGGAACTGGTACTATGAGGCCGAGCTGTGTGGACCCCACCCTGAGGTAAGCTGTGTAGACCCCACCGTGATGTGGATCAAACATCTACCCCACAACCAGATGTACCATTTCATAGTGGGCCACGAGCTTAAAAATCAAGTCAATTCAAGACTTGGGTGGGCCACACCACATACAAAAATTGAAAGGGTTTACCTTCCCAGTAAAACATTCATAATCATTTATTGGGCCCATTGAGATGTGGTTCAAAATCCAGCCCATCTAATTTGTGTGTCCACTTGCATGAGGGGTCGGACCAAGTTCCAAGTGAATCCAAAATTCAAGTTGCTCCACAAAGTGCTTTTATATATTTTAAGCATGTCTGATTTTTGGAATATCCTATAACCTAGAAGGGGCTCATCAAGTGCTTTTATATATTTTGAGCATGTCTGATTTTTGGAATATCTCATGACCTAAAAGGGGCTCATCAAATGCACGGTGTCAGTTTTAAACACTCATCATGGTGGGGCCCACACAGCTCGACCTCATGGGAAGTTCCCATGAGGTTGGCCTCACAGTACATACCATTCCTCCTCCCCCCCACCCACACACACACACACACACACACATATATATAATCTCCATAAATGAACAAATTAAACAAGGTTTTCATGAAATTGTTTATACGTACGTTGCATCACGTGCATCCACCTGTACAGTTAACCAGTTAGCAGGAATAAGTCAAGTCTATGTAGAAAAGTCTAGGGTACGGCACTGCCATAGGATGCTGTCTAGGGACGTGTTTTGGCTGGTGACGGCAACGCACCAGCTGGTTGGTGTTAAAGCACTGTGGGCCCACCATGGTGTATGTGTTTTTATTATGCAGGCTATTCATTACGCCCACTCATTTTAGGTCATGAAACCCATATCACTAGTCATGAATAGGCAGATCTGTGAGTGGGCCCACCATGATGTATCGGTTTTTCCATGCCGTCCATCTATTCTCTTATAACATATTTTAAGATATGTGCACAAAAAGGATGTAGATTTAACGCTCGCGTCGACCACAACAAATGATAAACCCGGGTTGCATCAAATGTGTCACACCCCAAACTCAGTAAATGGGCTTACAAAATTCTCAATCGTCAAATCCAGCGCCGACAGCCTCCGTAGTGTCCCATTATCGGATCCCGGCACTCACATGCCAAATTTCGATCCTAAAATCCTATAAGGAGGATTTTTAGTATGATTTTATTTTTATTTTTTTGTAATGAAGCATAACCACAAGCATAACCAAGTCATAAATGCAACATTATCATCACATATCCACTAATATAATCATTGGAATATAATGTTGAAAGAGAAATTCATATATTGAAATCAAAGCTCCAGAAGACAGCTGCATGCTCCAAGCTCAACGCTGCTGCAACCTAACGCCACTTGCACGCATTTGTCGTGCATAAGCTTATAAAAAGCTTAAAGGGTGGTGAAAGTGTGTGTAAGGTAAGTGCCAAGTATACAATAATGCTCATAAATCATACATTATCGGGATAAACAGAAATACTGACAAGATAATGAATCATACGATATCAGAGTAAGCTAAAATATACTGATAAGTCCATGCATCATTCAATAGCAAGATACGCAATGCGGATCGGCTATGCAATTATGGAAGCCAAATATCAGATGTCGATGATGCAATGCAATATGCAAATCCTGCTAAGTCCGTATAGGCCATATAAGTGCAAAAGCATAGTAATCCAAAATGCTAAGTACTGCGGATGCGATGTAATATGCTGTGTGAATGAAATTACCATGCTGGAATGTGAAGTCAGGATGATAGTACATAGTATCGCAAGCTATGAGGTCCACCACAAGGGACTTCTATCCAAACCAGTCTCATACCTAAATTTGGATAGTCAGACTCAATGTGGTAAACTCCTGATCTCAGGTTAGTCGTGCACCCAACCAAAATCCTAGTCATGCGATGGTACACATAACAAATAGTTACGCACCATCAGCCCGAGTGGATAGTGAATGAATGAAGGAATGGATATGCAATTCTTGCTCAATAAGTCCACATATCAGTACGGTTGCTCTTTGGAGAAATCACTGGGGTCTATTACACTCTACATCGACTGTGGAAGAGACCTCACTATTTGCCTAGCCAGCAGTCTGCTAATACCTACTCGGCTCGTCGATAGCAGATCCATTTACGAGCTGGTCATACTTAGCCTAGCTTATAGCCTCCTCACTCGAGCGGATAAGGTCACACCCCCTCCCAACCGACCACGACACAGTCAGAGATGCGACCTACTGGTATTTAGCACTCGGGCGCTCATGTTCCACTCGGTTTAGATATTGAGGCACCTCCTGGTCTCGGAGATTCTGAGATTTTCACCCAAGGATATCCTAAGTGCCCACAATGCTAGAACCAAGTATTTTCAATGTCTCATTTAGCCATCTACAATGTGCCTGTGGAGGCCACAACCCTGTTGTCGCTAGGATATACAATGATCAAGTCACATATATGTGAGATGCATGAGTCGCACTATCCAGTCATGCAGCATTCCTGCGCGTATGGCACGATAATGTGGGCACTCCATCTCATAAGGAGTCCCGTAAATAGTCTGCCCAATGGCGTATACTATGATCAAACATTCCTCATATTAGGCATACATATGATGCGTATGGGCATGAATCATGGAGTTATACTAAGCATTTTATATGGTGATGAACTATCCTCACAACGAAGATAAGCATTGATGGCCTACATACAACAAGTATGGGCCTATCAATAGGCCTTAGGGAGATTTATAATGTGGACATTTAACCAACATTATTCTTACAATGTAGACGTCAAACCAACATTACTCCCGAGGCATGGCCCGCCATAAATGTCATTACATAGCCTATGGTGGAATCACACCATGCAATAGACCTTGTATACATCCCATTGGGCCTCGACCCATGGGCCTCAAATACATCAAATGGGCCTCATCATATGGTCCTCATATATGTCAAGGTGGGCCTCAACAACGGGCCTCATACAATTAAGGCGGGCCTCAATAATTACATCACAATGAGCCTCAACCCATGGGCTCCAAATACATCACAATGAACCTCAACCCATGGGCTCCAAATACATCACAACGGGCTTTGCCAAATGGGTCGAAAATACATCATAATGGGCCTCAACCCACGGGCCCTAATACATCACAATGGGCCTCAACCTATGGGCCCTAATACATCACAATGGGCCTTAACCCATGGGCCCCAAATACATAACAGGTGGGCCCTGCATATGGGCCTAATATACATAATAGGTGGGCCCTGCACCTGGGCCTACACCTTTCAAATGGGTCCACTAAATGAAAGACATGGATGAACAACACATAACTCATGGTATATATGGCCCACCGTCTAGATCATGGTGGACCACGTCAAATGGATGGACGGAGTAGATACAACACATACATCACGTGGGGTCCACGTCCCAACTAGGGATGGACGATGAGGATATAAATCACATATATCACAGTATGCACCACTGTCCCACCATCTAGACGGTGGATGTAAAACAGATGGATGACATTGATAAACACATGCATTATGTGGAGTCCACACGTGCTTGGGTCCCACAGCTACTGTGCAACATGAATAAAACACATACATCACATCTGCCCACCGTCCATGCCTCTGGACGGTGGGGTATAACCCATACATCACTGTGGAGTCCACACTAATGGACGGGGTGGAGTACAACACATGCATCAGTGGGTCCCATGTGGGGTGCACCATAATGTTTAGATGTCATCCAATCTGTTGATAAGGCCATGCATACCTTGATGAAAGGAAAAACAAATTTCATATGATCCAAACTTCTATCCCAATAGGGTTTTAATGGCAGCTGTTCAATCTCACTATTTCCTATGATGTGGGCCACTTAAGCCACATATACAGCTGAATTTCGGAGGGGGGCCCATTGCCCTAAAGGGCCATCAAGTGCATGGTGTAGATGTTCAAGACCCATCACAGTGGGGCCCACACATGGGACCCCTGTCCCGCCTCCAGCGTTCCAGCGCAGTTGGACGCTGCTGCACGACAGCAGCGCCTACTGCCTAAATTATTTTTTTAAAAAAAAAAAATTCTTTTCCTGTGGTTTTCACAGGTGGGGCCGTCATCAGTGGAATCCGACCTAGCCGTTGGATTCTAGGGCTCAAGATAGACCCATCAAGCCCAATATTCGGTATATTTTGGCATATAGAAACAGCAGGGTGTATTTCAATTATAAAAAATATTGTTTTCTATACTATGGCTCACCAGATAGTAGGATTGGCTTCATTTTTCGGCTCAACGCCTAAAATGAGTTGAGGATTGGAATGGACGGTGTGGATCAGATTCATATGTCAAGGTGGGGCCTGCATGAGTGGTCCACCCATTGAGTTTAAAAATCCAACTAATATTCTTGTTTTCATCCCAGCGTCAGTCATACACCACGCTGACAGTCCTCACTTCCACGTGCATGGCCACGTCCAGCATCCCTGAACACTGGACGATTTGGGTATCACACATATAAGGTGGGCCCCACCTTCAGATGGTTGCCTAGATGGGCCACCAATGGGTGGATGGTGTGGATAGGACATACATCAAGGTGTGGTCCATCCGAGTGGGCTACACGGCCACATCATCACACAAAAATAAATAAAAAAGAGAGGGAGAGAGAGAAAGAGAGAGGGACATGTGATGATGGAGGGCTCCGCCACTATGAGCCCTCCCTTGTAATTAATTATACATCAAGTGGGTCCCAATACATGTGAGCCTACCAAATTAAAATTCAACGGTGAAAATTCCTTCTCTACCAAAATGAAAGGTCTAGATGACTTCATTCAAGTTAGAAAGTAAACATAATGATGGGGTCCATGGAGATTGGTCTCATTATGGAATGATTATAAGAATCAAGGTGGGCCATCGGACACACCTAGGGTCCAAAGTGAGATCCATACCATCGATAGGTAGGCTTTACTTGGCCCTTCACAAAAAAAATGAAATCTAGGCCTATAAAAGCACCCACTGTTCGATCTTCTTGGTCCGATGGAAAGCCGAGCTGCTTGTGTCTCACTTTGATGGAGGATGATGAGAAATGAACGGCTAAGATGAAAGATTTTAGGGTGGGAAGTGGGTCACACACATCTCACTCTCTCTTGGAAAACCATAGACGTCCACCACTTTGCTTGGGATTTTTGTTGCTTGGAAAATTGTGAAGAGAAAGAGAGAGAATGGGTGGTTGTAAAGAGAGAGAGTGATGGGTGATGAATGTGAGGTGGGTGATGGGTGAGGTGAGAGATTTGTTGACTTTTGGTGGTTACTTGACTTGTGGAGAAAGAAAGCATGGGTTGGTCTTGTACTTGACATGAGGTGATTGATTGAATGATTTGAGTGATTGATTGATGAGACATGTTGTAGAGATTCTCTTGGTATTGCAAACGCACGGTGTTTTCTCGAAACAAATGCGGGCCCATATCTTTTAAGCTGGGTATCGGGTCGGTGTGCGAGTTACGGCGTTGGAACCACAGCGATGGTACGGTCGTAATGATACACGTCTCAAATTAAGATGACTCAAATCTACAGGATATGACTTAGGGTCATACGCAAATATCAATCATAAGTCGCAGGTTGTCGGAATTTGACGGGAAGAATTACGGGAGTCGACGAAACAATACAGGCTAGGATACGGGTCTTACAAAATGCACAAGTTGCATTAAATGTAAGAGTCATCTATGGTGTGGTTCACTTGAGCATTGGATCTGCTTCATTTTTGTACTCATACATTAAAATGTACTGAAAAAAGGAATGGACTGCGTGGATAAACAGATATATTACGGTGTGCCTGCCCAATGAATTCCCCGTTCGTGACTATATAGGCCGGGTAGGATACGAAAGACTCGTCTAAAAGTCACTCCCATCTCCGTCCAATGCAAAAGACATGCGAGTCTAATGAGAAAACTGATGAGATATCCCACCATGCACATGGCACACATGAACGAATCCACAATTTTCTTCAACCGAGGGCCTCCATTGGAGAGGAATTTTCTCAATGGATGTTGAATATTGAAAGTGATGCTAAAATGACATATATACCGTTCATACCGTCATTACTACCGGAATGAACCGAGAACACAAGTATTACCCTGATTCAAAACTTTTGTGGCCCCACGAATATTTCAACTGTAGACATTTAATCCTCATGTTTTTGGCCCACTTGAGTATTGGATCCCGTTCATTTTTTGTCCCATATCTTAAAATGATCTCACAAAACTGATGGACGAGGTGGATTTGGCACAACTATTATGGTAGGCCCCACATAGGTTTGCAGCGTAGGAACATCCTGCCAATCTACATCCCCTGATCCACGTGGATTTTCGGTGGACGTGGATTTCCAAGGAAGTTCCTGCGTTGGGATGCTAAGTGGGCTCCACCATGATGTTTGTGATAAATCCATCCCGTCCATCCATTTTCGAGATCATTTTAGGACATTTGACTGAAAATGATGTGGATTCAAAACTTAAGTGAGCCATACGAGAGGAAAAACTGGGGAAATAGTTTTCTACTGTTGAAACCTTTCTGCACTCCACCTTGATTTTTATATGCCATCCAAACGGTTTATAAGGTCATTCCCACTTGGATGAAATGAAAACACAAAAAAAAATAGCATGATAAGAAACTTTTGTGGCCTTAAAAATATTTCAACGGTGATGACTGAATCATAACTGTTTCCACTTGTGTGGCCCAGTTTAGTTTTGAATCCACGTCATTTTCGGTCGAATGGCTTAAAATGACCTTAGAAAATGAATGGACAGGATGGATTTATCAAAAACATCATGGTGGACCCCACTTAATATCCCAGCGTAGGAACTCACTAGTAAAGGCTTTCGCAGGAGGCCTGATCTGGTGGACGCGGATTCGATACCACAGGTTGAGTAATGAGACTCACTTCAGAAGTGACGTCACCAAGTTCCATGGCCATGTATGTGTTTGTATCCACACCATCCATGCATTTGGAGAGACCATTTTAGGGCGGGCATGGTCCAAAGAATGAGGCGGATCTAAGGCTACGGAGGAACCCACCACAGAAAACAATGGTGAGAATGTTTTAGTATGAGTCTATCTTCTATCATTCCGCAAATATCATTGGAAAAATTTACGACTGTACGACCCATTTATGGCACATTTACGAGACGAAGCCCACCTCATTTTACCTTACAAGAATAAGCCCCAGCTGTACGAACACCTTCCCAAAGGTCGAAAATGCCCCTACTTTTTCCTTCCAGCGGATCGGCCGCTACTCGGAGTTCGAGGAGCGACGAGCGCTGACGCTCCTCGAACTCTGAGTTATACGAACGGTTTAAAAAAGATCAACGTTACACGGCCCCACAATTATGTATATTATATCCACAACGTTCATCCATATTTCGAGATCATTTCGGATCATTATCCAAGAAAAAAAAATCATATCCAAAGATCAACTGGACCACACCACAAAGAGCAGCAGAAAATTGATTTTTACTGTTGAAACTTTTGTAGGGCCCGCCATAACATTTATTTTCCATCCAATATATTCATAAGGTCACAAAGACCTGGATGAAAAGGAAAAACAAATTTTGTAATGATCCAAAACTTCCGTGACCCTGGAAAGGGTTTCAACGGTATACGTTCAAAGTAGAATGGTAAATTCCTTTGCTACGGTCAGATCTATCGCTACGGATAATAACCATAGCTATAGATACCAA
This sequence comes from Magnolia kwangsiensis, assembly GCA_037074715.1. NCBI lineage: Eukaryota > Viridiplantae > Streptophyta > Magnoliopsida > Magnoliales > Magnoliaceae > Magnolia > Magnolia kwangsiensis. Next base: position 127,661,116 of record CM073578.1, on the reverse strand, counting down.
AATCGGTAGTAATAGGGTCTATTGGGGTGGGCTCACTGAACTAGCGGCCCCCCGCACCACTTGCTGGCCTGTCTGGTGGGGCCACGCCTATATGGTGGCTCCTATAGCTACAGATAATAACTGTATCTAAAATTCGTAGCTAAACATTTTGTTTTTTATTTTTTATTTTTAACACATTGAGAACTTTATTCTACGTATAATTTTCTCTAACACATATTTATATAAATATATATATAAGCATATAATTTTTTTTCTCTTTTTCCATTTCTTTCTTTAATCATTTAATAAGAATATCTTCTAAACTAAAATTAGTTACTTAATGATATGATTTTGGGGTAGGAGAAGCTAGTTTAACCAACCAACCTGGTTATTTTCCAAGATTCCATCAGATCGATGATCGAAAATCCATTTCATTCACTTAGAGGTCAATTTCATTCATTTCATTTACTTCATGATCAATTCCATGCATTTCATGGTCAATCCCAACAATTCCGTTTTGATTCACGGTCATTTCCATGCATTTCATGGTCAATTCATTTCACTTCAAGGTCATTTTTATGTATTTCATGGTCATTTCCCTACACTTCACGGTCATTTCCATGCATTTCACGGTCATTCTCGACGATTTCGTTTTGATTCATGGTCATTTTCATGCATTCACGGTCAATTCCCTTCACTTCACGGTCATTTCCACACATTTCACGGTCAATTTTCTTCACTTCACAGTCATTCCCGGGGATTCCGTGTTGATTCACGGTCATTTCAGCACATTTCAAGGTCCAATCGTCTCACTTCACGGTCATTTCCATGCATATCACAGTCATTCCTGCCTATTTCATGTTGATTCACGGTCATTTCGGCGCATTTCACGGTCATGCCCCTTCACTTCATGCTCATTTCCGTGCATTTCATGGTCCAATCACTACACTTCACAGTGAAATGCGTCGAAATGACCGTGAATCAACACGGAATAAGCGGGAATGACCGTGAAATGCATGGAAATGACCATAAAGTGAAGCGAATTAACCGTGAAATGTGCGGAAATGATTGTGAAGTGAAGGGGCATGACCGTGAAATGCGTCGAAATGACCGTGAATCAACACGGATAGGCGGGAATGACCGTGATATGCATGAAAATCACAATCATTCCCGCCTATTCCGTGGTGATTCATGGTCATTTCGGCGCATTTCACGGTCAATTCCCTTCACTTCACAGTCATTTCCATGCATTTCAAGGTCAATTCACTTCACTTGACGGTCATTTCCATGCATTTCACGGTCATTTCGACACATTTCCTGGTGAAGTGTAGCGATTGGACTGTGAAATGCGCGGAAATGATCGTGAAGTGAAGGGGCATGACTGTGAAATGCACCGAAATGACTGTGAATCAACACGGAATTGGTGGGAATGACCGTGAAGTAAAGCGAATTGACCGTGAAATCCATGGAAATGACCATGAAGTGAAGGGAATTGACCATGAAATGCGTCAAAAAGACCGTGAATCAACATGGAATAGACGGGAATGACCGTGATTTTCATGCATATCACGGTCATTCCCGCATATTCCGTGTTGATTTATGGTTACTTTGACGCATTTCACGGTCATGCCTCTTCACTTCACGGTCGTTTTCGCGCATTTTACGGTCAATTTGCTTCACTTCACGGTCATTTCCATGCATTTCACGGTCATTCCCGGCGATTTCGTGTTGATTGACGGTCATTTCAACACATTTCACGGTCCAATCGTCTCACTTCACGATCATTTCCATGCATATCATAGTCATTCCCACTTATTTCGTGTTGATTTACGGTCATTTCGGTGCATTTCATGGTCATGCCCCTTCGTTTCACGATCATTTCCGCGCATTTCACAGTCCAATCACTACACTTCACCGTGAAATGCGTTGAAATGACCGTGAATCAACACGGAATAGCTGGAAATGACTATGAAATGCATGGAAATGACCGTGAAGTGAAGCAAATTGACTATGAAATGCGTGGAAATGACCGTGAAGTGAAGGGGCATGACCGTGAAATGCGTCGAAATGACCGTGAATCAACACAGAATAGGCGGGCATGATCGTGATATGCATGGAAATCACGGTAATTCCCGCCTATTCCGTGTTGATTCATGGTCATTTTGGCACATTTCACGGTCAATTCCCTTCACTTCACAGTCATTTCCATACATTTCGTGGTCAATTCACTTCACTTCACGGTCATTTCCATGCATATCATGGTCATTCCCATCTATTCTGTGTTGATTCATGGTCATTTCGACGCATTTCATGGTCATGCCCCTTCACTTCACGGTCATTTCCACGCATTTCACGGTTAATTCACATCACTTCACGGTCATTCCCACCTATTTCGTGTTGATTCACGGTCATTTTGACACACGGTGAAGTGTATTGATTAGACTATGAAATGCATGAAAATGACCTTGAAGTGCAGGGGCATGACCGTAAAATGCGCCGAAATGACCGTGAATCAATACGGAATAGGCGGGAATGACCATGAAATGCATGGAAATGACCGTGAAGTGAAGCAAAATTGATCGTGAAATCCATGGAAATGACCATGAAGTGAAGGGAATTGACCGTGAAATGCGCCGAAATAATCGTGAATCAACAAGGAATAGACGGGAATGATCATGATTTTCATGCATATCACGGTCATTCCCGCCTATTCCGTGTTTATTCACGATCATTTTGACTCATTTCACGGTCATGCCCCTTCAGTTCACGGTCGTTTCCGCGCATTTCACGGTCAATTCACTTCAATTCACGGTCATTTCCATGCATTTCACAGTCATTCTCGCCTATTCTGTGTTGATTCACGGTCATTTCGATACACTTCACGGTGAAGTGTAGCGATTGGACCATGAAATGTGCGGAAATGACCGTGAAGTGGAGGGGCATGATCGTGAAATGCGCTGAAATGACCGTGAATCAACATGGAATAGGCGGGAAAGACCATGAAATGCATGGAAATGACTGTGAAGTGAAGCGAATTGACAGTGAAATCCATGGAAATGACCATGAAGCGAAGGGAATTGGCCGTGAAATGCGCCGAAATGATCGTGAATCAACACGGAATAGACGGGAATGACCATGATTTTCATGCATATCACGGTCATTCACGACTATTCCATGTTGATTCATGGTAATTTCGACCCATTTCATAGTCATGCCCCTTCACTTCACGGTCATTTTCACGCATTTCACGGTCAATTCGCTTCACTTCACAGTCATTTCCAGGCATTTCACAGTCATTCCCGCCTATTCCGTGTTGATTCACGGTCATTTCGATGCATTTCACAATGAAGTGTAACGATTGGACCGTGAAAAGCGCGAAAATGACTTTGAAGTGAAGGGACATGACAGTGAAATGCACCGAAATGACCGTGAATCAATATGGAATAGGCGGGAAAGACCATGAAATGCATGGAAATGATCGTGAAGTGAAGTGAATTAACCATGAAATGCACAGAAATGACCGTGAAGTGAAGGGCCATGACCGTGAAATGTGCCGAAATGAACGTGAATCAACACGGAATAGCCGGGAATGACCGTGAAATGCATGAAAATGGCCGTGAATGAAGCGAATTGATCGTGAAATCTATGGAAATGACCCTAAAGTAAAGGGAATTGATCGTGAAAAGCACCGAACTAACCGTGAATCAACACAGAATAGATGGGAATGACCACGATTTCCATGCATATCATGCCCATTCCCGCCTATTCCGTGTTGATTCACGGTCATTTCAACACATTTCACGATCATGGCCCTTCACTTCATGGTCATTTCCATGCATTTCACGGTCAATTCGCTTCACTTCAAGGTCATTTCCATGCATTTCACGGTCATTTTCGCCTATTCCGTGTTGATTTACAGTCATTTTGATGCATTTCACGGTGAAGTGTAGTGATTGGACTTTGAAATGAGAGTAAATGACCATGAAGTGAAGGGGCATGACCGTGAAATGCGCCAAAATGACCGTGAATCAATACGAAATAGGTGGGAATGACCGTGATATGCATGGAAATGACCGTGAAGTGAGGCGATTGGATTGTGAAATGCGCGGAAATGATCGTGAATCAACACGGAATCGACGGGAATGACCGTGAAATGCATGGAAATGACGGTGAAGTGAAGTGAATTGATTGCAAAGTGCGTGGAAATGGCCGTGAAGTGAAGTGAATTGACCATGAAGTGCGTCAAATTGACTGTGAAGGAACACGGAATCGCACGGAATGACCGTGAAATGCTTGGAAATAACAATGAAGTGAAGTACAATGACTGCGAAGTACGTGGAAATGGCCCTGAATTGAAGTGAATTGACCGTGAATCAACACGGAATCATCGAGAATGATCGTGAAATGCTTAGAAATGACGGTGAAGTTAAGTGAATTGACCGCGAAGTATGTTGAAATGGCCGTGAAGTGAATTGAATTGACCGTGAAGTGCGTCGAATTGACCGTGAATGAACACACAATCGCAGGGAATGACCATGAAATGCATGGAAATGGCGATGAAGTGAAGTGAAATGAACGCGAAGTGCGTGGAAATGGCCGTGAAGTGAAGTGAATTGACTGTGAAGTATGTCGAATTAACCATGAATGAACACGGAATCGCCGGGAATGACTGTGAAATGCATGGAAATGAGGGTGAAGTGAAGTGAATTGACCGCGAAGTGTGTGGAAATGGCGGTGAAGTGAAGTGAGTTGACCGTGAAGTGCATCGAATTGACCGTGAATCAACACGGAATTGCTGGGAATGACTGTGAAATGCATGGAAATGACGATGAAGTGAAGTGAATTGACCGCGAAGTGCATGAAAATGGTCGTGAAGTAAAGTGAATTGATCGTGAAGTGCGTCGAATTGACCGTGAAACACGAATTCACCGGGAAATACCGTGAAATGCATGGAAATGACGATGAAGTTAAGTGAAATGACCGCGAAATACATGGAAATGACCTTGAATTGAAGTGCATTGACCGTGAAGTGTGTCGAATTGACCGTGAATCAACATGAAATTGCTGGGAATGACCGTGAAATGCATGGAAATGGGCGTGAAGTGAAGTGAATTGACCGTGAAGTGCATGGAAATGGTCATGAAGTGAAGTGAATTCACCGTGAAGTGCGTCGAATTAACCGTAAATGAACACGGAATCGACGGGAATAACCCTGAAATGCATGGAAATGATGGTGAAGTGAAGTGAAATGGCCGCGAAGTGCATGGAAATGGCCGTGAAGTGAAGAGAGTTGACTGTGAAGTGCGTCGAATTGACTGTGAATGAACACAGAATCGGCGGGAATGACCATGAAATGCATGAAAATGACGGTGGAGTGAAGTTAATTGACAGCAAAGTGCGTGGAAATGGCCGTGAAGTGAAGCGAATTGACCGTGAGTGTGTCGAATTGACCATGAATCAACACAGAATCGCCAGGAAGGACCGTGAAATGCATGTAAATGACGTTGAAGTGAAGTGAATTGACCGTGAAGTGCGTGGAAATGGCCGTGAAGTGAAGTGAATTGACCGTGTGAAGTGCGTCGAATTGACCGTGAATCAACACTAAATCACTAGGAAAGACTGTGAAATGCATGGAAATGACGGTGAAGTGAAGTGAACTGACCGCGAAGTGCGTGTAAAGGGCCGTGAAATGAAGCGAATTGACCATGAAGTGCATCGAATTGACCGTGAATTAACACGGATTCGCTGGGAATGACCATGAAATGCAAGGAAATGATGGTGAAGTGAAGTGAAATGGTCGTGAAGTGCGTGAAAATGGCCATGAACTGAAGTGAATTGACCGTGAATCAACACAGAATCGCAGGGAATGACCGTGAAATGCATGGAAATGACGGTGAAGTTATGTGAATTGACCGCGAAGTGTGTTGAAATGGCTATAAAGTGAAGTGAATTGATCATGAAGTGTGTCAAAATGACCGTGAATGAATATGGAATCGCTGGAAATGACCGTGAAATGCATGAAAATGATGGTAAAGTGAAGTGAAGTGAAATGACTGTGACGTGCGTGGAAATGGCCATGAAGTGAAGTGAATTGATCGTGAAGTGCATCAAATTGACCATGAATCAACACATAATCGCAGGGAATGATTGCGAAATGCATGGAAATGACAGTGAAGTGAAGTGAATTGACCGCGAAGTGCATGGAAATGGCCGTGAAGTAAAGTGAATTGACCGTGAAGTGCGTCGAATTGACTGTGAATCAACAAAGGATCGTTGGGAATGACCATGAAATGCATGAAAATGACGGTGAAGTGAAGTGAATTGACCGTAAAATGCCGGAAAATGGCCGTGAAGTGAAGGAAATTGACCATGAAGCGCGTCGAATTGACCGTGAATCAACGCGGAATTGTCAGAAATGACCGTGAAATGCATGAAAATGGGAGTAAAGTGAAGTGAATTGACCATAAAGTGCGTGAAAATGGTCGTGAAGTGAAGTGAATTCACCGTGAAGTGCATGGAATTGATCGTGAATGAACACGGAATCACCAAGAATGACAGTGAAGTGCTTGGAAATTACGGTGAAGTGAAGTGAAATGACCACAAAGTGCATGGAAATGGGCGTAAAGTGAAGGGAGTTGACTGTGAAGTGCGTCGAATTGACTCTGAATTAACAAGGAATCACCGGGAATGACCATGAAATGCATGAACATGACGGTGAAGTGAAGTTAATTGACTACAAAGTGCGTGGAAATGGCCATGAAGTGAAGTGAAGTGAATTGACCGTGAAGTGCATCAAATTGACAGTGAATCAACACGGAATCACCAGGAATGATCATGAAATGCATGGAAATGACGGTGAAGTGAAGTGAATTGACCACGAAGTGCATGGAAATGGCCATGAAGTGAAGTGAATTGACCATGAAGTGCATTGAATTAACCGTGAATCAACACAGAATCGACGGGAATGATAGTGAAATGCATGGAAATGACGGTGAAGTGAAGTGAATTGACCATGAAGGGAAGGGAATTCGATGCACTTCACGGTTAATTCACTTCTCTTCACGGCCATTTCCATGCACTTCACTTCACCATCATTTCCATGCATTTCACGGTCATTCCCGGCAATTTCGTGTTCATTCACGGTCAATTCAATGCACTTCACAGTCAATTCACTTCACTTCACGGCCATTTCCATGCAATTCGCAGTCATTTCACTTCACTTTATCGTCATTTCATGCATTTCACAGTCATTCTCGACTATTCCGTGTTCATTCATGGTCAATTTGATGCACTTCACGGTCAATTCACTTCACTTCATGGCCATTTCCATGCACTTCATGGTCAATTAACTTCACTTTAAGGTCATATCCATGCATTTCACGGTCATTCCCAGTGATTTCGTGTTGATTCACGATCAATTCCATGCACTTCATGGTCATTTCCACGTACTTCGCGGTCATTTCACTTAACTTCACCGTCATTTCCCGGCATTTCACAGTCATTCCTGGGGATTCCATGTTGATTGAAGGTCAATTCGACACACTTCACAGTTAATTCACTTCACTTCACGGCCTTTTTCATGCACTTCGCGGTCAATTCACATCACTTCACTGTCATTTTCATGCATTTCACGGCCATTCTCAGCGATTCTGAGTTCATTCACAGTCAATTCGACGCACTTCACGGTCAATTCACTTCACTTCAAGGCCATTTTCATGCACTTTGTGATCAATTCACTTCACTTCACCGTCATTTTCATGCATTTCATGGTCATTCCTGGCGATTTCATGTTCATTCATGGTCAATTCGACGCACTTCACAGTCAATTCACTTCACTTCACGGCCATTTCCATGTGCTTTGCGGTCAATTCACTCCACTTCATCGTCATTTCATTCATTTACGATCATTCCCGGCAATCCGTGTTGATTCACTGTCAATTCGACGCACTTCATGCTCAACTCACTTCACTTCACGGCCATTTTCACGCACTTCGCGGTCATTTCACTTCACTTCATCATCATTTTCAGGCATTTCACGGTCATTCCTGGTGATTCCGTGTTCATTCACGGTCAATTCGACGCACTTCACGGTTAACTCACTTCACTTCACAGCCATGTTCACGCACTTCACAGTCATTTCACTTCACTACACTGTCATTTCCATGATTTCACGGTCATTCCCAGTGATTCCGTGTTCATTCAAGGTCAATTCGACACACTTCACAGACAATTCACTTCACTTCGCGACCATTTTCAGGCACTTCGCAGTCAACTCACTTCACTTCACTGTCATTTCCATGCATTTATGGTCATTCCCGGTGATTCCGTGTTGATTCACGGTCAACTCACTTCACTTCACGGCCATTTGCATGCACTTCGCGGTCATTTCACTTCACTTCACTGTCATTTCCATGCATTTCACAATCATTCACAGCGATTCCGTGTTCATTCACGGTTAATTCGACACACTTCATGGTGAATTCACTTCACTTCACGACCATTTCCACGCACTTCGCGGTCAACTCACTTCTCTTCATGCCCATTTTCGTGCATTTCAAGGTCATTCCTGGTAATTCTGTGTTAATTCACGGTCAATTCGTCGCACTTCACGGTCATTTCCACGTACTTCGCGGTCATTTCACTTAACTTCAAAGTCATTTCCATGCATTTCACGGTCATTCCTGGCAATTCCGTGTTCATTCACGGTCAATTCGACACACTTCATGGTCAATTCACTTCACTTCACGACCATTTCCACACACTTCGCGGTCAATTCACTTCACCTCACCTTCATTTTCATGGATTTCACGGTCATTCTCGGCGATTTCGTGTTGATTCACTGTCAATTCGACGCACTTCACGATCAATTCACTTCACTTCACAGCCATTTCCACGCACTTCGCAGTCATTTCACTTCACTTCACCGTCATATCCATGCATTTCACGGTCATTCCCGGCGATCCCGTGTTGATTCACGGTCAATTCGATGCACTTCACGGTCAATTCACTTCATTTCACTGCAATTTCCACGTACTTCGCGCTCATTTCACTTAACTTCACCGCCATTTCCATGCATTTCACTGTCATTCCTGGCGATTCCTTGTTCATTCAAGGTCAATTTGACGCACTTCATGGTCAATTCACTTCACTTCATGGCCATTTCCATGCATTTCGCTGTCATTTCACTTCACTTCATCATCATTTCCATGCATTTCATGGTCAATCCCAACGATTCCGTGTTGATTCACGGTCAATTCAATGCACTTCACGGTCAATTCACTTCACTTCACAGTCATTTCCACGTACTTCGCGGTCATTTGACTTAACTTCACCATCATTTCCATGCATTTCATGGTCATTCCCGGCAATTCCGTGTTCATTTATGGTCAATTCGACGCACTTCACGGTCAATTCACTTCACTTCACTGCTATTTTCATGCATTTCGCGGTCAATTCACTTTACTTCATCGTCATTTTTATGCATTTCACGATCATTCCCAGCAATTCCATGTTCATTCACGGTCAATTCGACGCACTTCACGGTCAATTCACTTCACTTCACGGCCATTTCCACGCACTTCGCAGTCAATTCCCTTCACTTCACCGTCATTTTCATACATTTCACGGTCATTTCCGATGATTCCATGTTCATTGATGGTCAATTGGACTCACTTCATGGTCAATTCACTTCACTTCAGGGCCATTTCCACGCACTTCGCAGTCAATACACTTCACTTCACCATCATTTCCACGTATTTCACTGTCATTCCCAACGATTTCGTGTTGATTCACGGTCAATTCCACGCACTTCACGGTTAATTCACTTCACTTCACAGTCATTTCCACGTACTTAGCTGTCATTTCGCTTAACTTCACCATCATTCCCGGCGATTCCATGTTCATTCGCGGTCAATTCGACGCACTTCACGGCCAATTCACTTCACTTCACGGCCATTTCCATGCACTTTATGGTCAATTCATTTCACTTCACCGTCATTTCTACGCATTTCACGGTCATTCCCGGCGATTCTGTGTTGATTTACTGTCAATTCGACGCACTTCATGGTCAATTCACTTCTCTTCACGGCCATTTCCATGCACTTCACAGTCAATTCACTTCATTTCACCCTCATTTCCATGCATTTATGGTCATTCTCGCCGATTCCGTGTTGATTCATGGTCAATTCGACGCACTTCCAAGTCAACTCACTTCACTTCACGTCCATTTCCACGCACTTCACGTTCATTTCAATTCACTTCACTGTCATTTCCATGCATTTCACGGTCATTCTAGGAGATTCCGTGTTCATTCACGGTCAATTCGATGCACTTCACGGTCAATTCACTACACTTCACGACCATTTCCACGCACTTCGTGGTCAACTCACTTCACTTCACGCCCATTTCCATGCATTTCACGGTAATTCCCGGCAATTCCATGTTGATTCGCGGTAATTCAACATATTTCATGGTCAATTCACTTCACTTCACGGTCATTTCCTTGTACTTTGCGGTCATTTCACTTAACTTCACCGTCATGCATTTCACGGTCATTTCAGGTGAGTCCGTGTTCATTCATGGTTAATTCGACGCACTTCACGATCAATTCACTTCACTTCACGGCCATTTCCAGCACTTCGTGGTCATTTCACTTCACTTCATTGTCATTTCCATACATTTCACGGTCATTCCCAGTGATTCTGTGTTGATGCACGGTCAATTCGATGCACTTTACGGTCATTTACACATACTTCACGGTCATTTGACTTAACTTCACCGTCATTTCCATGCATTTCACAGTCATTCCCAACGATTCCTTATTCATTCATGGTCAATTCTACGCACTTCACGGTCAATTCAATTCACTTCACTTCACGTCCATTTCCATGCACTTCTCGGTCGATTCACTTCACTTCATCATCATTTCCATGCATTTCACGGTCATTCCCAGCAATTCCATGTTCATTGACGATCAATTCGACGCACTTCATGGTCAATTCACTTCACTTCACCGCCATTTCCACACACTTCGTAGTCATTTCACTTCACCGTCATTTCCATGCATTTCACGGTCATTCTCGGCCATTCTGTGTTCATTCACAGTCAATTCGACGCACTTCACGGTCAATTCACTTCACTTCACGACCATTTCCATGCACTTCGCGGTCAATTCACTTCACTTCACTGTCATTTCCACGTATTTCACGATCATTTCTAGCGATTCCGTGTTGATTCACGGTCAATTCCACACACTTCATGGTCAATTCACAACGCTTCACGGTCATTTCCACGTACTTCGCAGTCATTTTACTTAACGTCACCGTCATTTCCATGCATTTCACGGTCATTTCTGGCGATTCCGTATTCATTCACGGTCAATTCGACGCACTTCATGGTCAATTCACTTCACTTTACGGCCATTTCCTTGCACTTCGCGGTCAATTCACTTCACTTCACCATCATTTTCATGCATTTCACGGTCATTCTCGGCAATTTCGTGTTCATTGACGGTCAATTCGACGCACTGACAGTCAATTCACTTCACTTCACGGCCATTTCCATGCACTTCGCAGTCATTTCAATTCACTTCACCGTCATTTCCATGCACTTCATGGTCATTCCCGGCGATTCTGTGTTCATTCGCGATCAATTCACTTCACTTCACTGCCATTTTCACGCACTTCGCGGTCAATTCACTGTCATTTCCATGCGTTTCATGGTCATTCCCAGTGATTCCGTGTTGATTCATGGTCAATTTGACGCACTTCACTTCACAGCCATTTCCACACACTTCGCGGTCATTTCACTTCACTTCACCATCATTTCCAAGCATTTCACGGTCATTCCTGGTGATTCTGTGGTGATTCACAGTCAATTCGATGCACCTCGCGGTCAATTCACTTCATTTCACGGCCATTTTTGCGCACTTCGCGTTCAATTCACTTCACTTCACGCCCATTTCCATGCATTTCACGGTCATTCCCGGCAATTTTGTGTTGATTCACGGTCAATTCAACGCACTTCACGATCAATTTACTTCACATCACTATCATTTCCATGCATTTCATGGTCAATTCGCTCCACTTCATGGTCATTTCCATGCATTTCATGGTCATTTTCATGCATTTCACGGTCATTCCCGTCGATTCCGTGTTGATTCACAGTCATTTCTATGAATTTCATGGTCAATTCCCTTCACTTCACAGTCATTTCCACGCATTTCACGGTTAATTTGCTTCACTTCATCGTCATTTTCATGCATTTCACTGTCATTCTCGACGATTCCATGTTGATTCACAGTCATTTCCAAGCATTTCATGGTCAATTCCCTTCACTTCACGGTCATTTTTACGCATTTCACGGTCATTTCGCTTCACTTCACCATCATTTTCATGCATTTCATTATCATTCCCGGTGATTCTGTGTTGATTCACGGTCATTTTCATGCATTTTATGGCCAATTCCCTTCATTTCACGGTCATTTCCATGCATTTCACGGTCAATTTGCTTCACTTCACCATCATTTTCATGCATTTCACGTTCATTTTCAGCGATTTCGTTTAGATTAACAGTCATTTCGATGCACTCCACGGTCAATTCCCTTCACTTCACGGTCATTTTCACGCATTTCACGATCAATTCGCTTCACTTCACAGTCATTTTTGTGCATTTCACGGTCATTCCCTGATATTCCATGTTGATTCACAGTCATTTGCATGCATTTCACGGTCAATTCCCTTCAGTTCATGATCATTTCAACGCATTTCACGGTCAATTCGATCCACTTCATGGTCATTTCCATGCATTTCATGGTCATTCCCGGTGATTCCATGTTGATTCACAGTTATTTCCAAGGATTTCATGGTCAATTCCCTTCACTTCACAGTCATTTCCACACATTTCACGGTCAATTCGCTCCACTTCATGGTCATTTCCATGCATTTCACGGTCATTCCCGTCGATTTCGTGTTGATTCACAGTCATTTCCATGCATTTTTCATGGTCAATTCCCTTCACTTCACGGTCATTTCCACGCATTTCACTGTCAATTCGCTTCGCTTCACCGTCATTTTCATGCATTTCACGGTCATCTCCAGCGATTCTGTTTAGATTAACGGTCATTTCGATGCACTTCATGATCAATTCCCTTCACTTCACGGTCATTTCCACGCATTTCACGGTCAATTCGCTTTACTTCATGGTCATTTCCATGCATTTCACGGTCATTCCTGGCAATTCCGTGTTCATTCACGATCATTTCCATGCATTTCACGACCAATTCCCTTCACTTCATGGTCATTTCCACGCATTTCACGGTCCTTTGCATTCATTTCATGATCAATTCGCTTTACAGAAAAATGTATGTATAATAAAGTTATCCATGGAAAAAAAAAGTACATAGGTGGATGTGAGGCCCACCAAAATCATAAACATTGAGTGTGAGGCCATTTAAAATTACGTGAGGCCCATGATGGGACCCACCCAATTAAAAAAAAAAAACTAGGCAGCAATACCGCACCCGGGCGGCACTACTGCACAGAGTCTAGAGGTTGGCAGTATTGCTGCCTAGATTTTTTTTCAATGGCTACGGTTTTAATCCGTAGCCATTAGGCCACAGCCTTTGACACCAACCGATCCGCTTGAAGCAGAAAAGCAGGGGCATTTTCGACCTTTGCCCAGTCATCTGTACAGCTGGGGCTTATTCTTGAAAGGTAAAATGAGGTGGGCTTTGTCTCGAAAATGGGCCATAAATGGGTCGTACAGTTGGAAATTTCTCTATGTTCCGTTCGGTTGGTTGGGGAGAAATTGACCACTGTAGATGCCACCTTTTACTAGCGTCTTTTCAAACCATCCCAAATTTTACTTTTTCAAAGTAGACTATTCCGTACGAACACAATATTTACGGAAGAAAATGCCCTTGCATTCACGTGGCTATATACTTATAGCTGCGGTTATAATCCGTAGCTATAGGTAGTGAAAGTAATTCAAATAGCGTGTCCATACAGAATGGTCTACTTTGGAAAGGTAATGTGGAGGTGGGTATCGAGCTGAGTCGAGTCGAGGTGGGCCAAGCTTGGCTTGGCTTGTCCATGATGTACTCGAGTTCGAGCTCGAGCTCGAGCTCAACATTGAAGCTTGGCTTGTTTGCCAAAGCTATCGAGTCGAGTTTGAGTCGAGCTAGTGGTTCAAGTCGAGTCGAGTTTGAGCTTTTTGAGTGAAAGAGTAATGGATTTTGTTCTTGATCCTCCTCCATTGATGAAAAATTTAAAAATTTTAAGAGAATCAAAGTAAAACCCGATGAAAAAATCAAACAAAGCTTCGAATTAGATGAGGAAACCTATAAGAATTGATCTGTTCTTGATCTTCTTTCACTAGCAGAAATCCAAGTAATAGAAAAGAAACAGAGTAGAACACAGATCAGAAATCCAAATAAAAAACTCTAGCTAATTAGATCATTGGATTTCCTTAAAACTCTAACAAATTTTAGAAGAACCCGTCTCGAATTTCTTAGGTTTCTCGCCTAAGAAATAGATCTCAAGATATTGAAATCATACTATTGTGGAATTGAAATGAAAACTGGTGGTGGTGGTTCGAGCAGGCGTGCGGCTGGCAGTGGGCAGAGAAAGAGAAGAAAAGGAAAGGGAAGGGGGTGCATGCAGTCGGGTCAAGACTCTAGGGTTTGTTTTTTATTTTTGAATTTTTAAGTTTAAACTTAAAACTTATATTAATATAATATAATATTTAATATATTTATTAATCAAGCCGAGTTGAGCTCGAGTTCAAGCTTCGAGTCGAGTCGAGTTGAAATACCCCATAGTCGAACTCAACTCGAACTCAACTTGAGCTTCAACTAATTAACTTGGCTCGGCTGAAATCAGCCATTCAAGCCGAGTCAATCTGAGCTGACTCTAGCTGAGTCGAGCGAGCTTTACCAGCTAGCTTGACTCGTGAATAGCCCTAACGTAATGTTTGGGTTCGCATTGGAAAGACGCAGGGCAAAAGGTGGCGTCTACGGTGGTCAATTTCTGTTAGTTGGGCATAGGCACGGAAATTATCTCGTAAAATGGATCGATAGAACCGATAAAACACATAAATCATGAGTCAGATAATTTACTCGGTACCGGAAGCGTACTAACGCAATACGCAATCCGCTTCCGCATAACATCTTCGTATGAACCCAGCAATGATGTAGATCCAAAGCTTAAGTGACCACATCGGTCGAAAGCAGTGGGAACAGTAATTCCTACCGTTGAAAGCTTCTTAGGGCCCACCGTCATTTTCATTTACCGTCCAATCTGTTCCTAACGTCGCATAGACGTGGATGAAGGGGAAAAAAACAAATATCATATTGATCCAAAACTTACGTGACTCTAATAAGTTTTGAATGGTTAACATTCAGTCCCCACTGCTCTCTACGGTGTGGTCCAATTGAGATTCGGATCGGTTTAAGTTTCAGGCTCAAGCCCTAAAACGATTTCTCAAAATGGACGGACGGTTTTGATATAACATATATACATTATGGAGGGACCCACGGAACCTAGTGACGTCAACACACTAGCATGCAATCCGATTCCGTTTCCCGTCACATATATCGTATATGAGTTACAAGAGCTACAAATATTGAAGGTGAGTACAACTCATCACTGCATTCCTGTTTTTTCTTCTTCATCATCCCATCTCCTATCCACAAAATGGAATTCCCACGTTCCAATCTCAGGGTATTATGGTCATTTATCCTATTCCATGCAATCCTTCTCTCCTCCATCAACCCCTGTTCACCCTCTGTATTTACATTGAAAAATGAGACAGATCGACTCGCATTGCTCTCATTCAAATATGGTATTTCCAAAGATCCTCTCGGAATCTTGAGTTCGTGGAACGATTCTCTCCATTTCTGCGAATGGGTGGGAGTCACCTGCAGTCGCCGCCATCATCAAAGGGTCACGAGCTTGAACCTCAGGGACCACAGCTTGGTGGGCCATTTATCACCTCACATTGGAAATCTCTCTTTCCTGAGAAGAATCGATCTCTCCACCAACAAATTCCAAGGCCAAATCCCTCAAGAAATAGACCGTCTATTCCGGTTGCAGCATCTCAATCTGTCCATAAATTCACTGCAAGGAGAAATTCCATCCAATCTGAGCCACTGTTCAGTACTTATAACCATTAGCATCAAGCAGAATCAGCTGGTAGGAGAACTTCCTGCCGATCTTGGCTCTTTGTCAAAGCTCAATTTTCTTTTCGCCGGAGGTAATGATCTGAGAGGAAGCATCCCACCTTCGTTGGGGAACCTTTCCTCTCTCACTGCTCTTGATCTAACAGATAACAATTTTGACGGGCAAATTCCAAACCAGCTTGGTCAATTGGCAGGCATTATCTTTTTTGGAATAGGTGAAAATCAGTTATCAGGTACGATTCCACCATCGATTTATAATCTTTCATCCATCCAAGTGTTTAGCGTGGTATCTAACCAGCTACATGGAAGAATTCCCCCCAACCTAGGCCTTGCTTTTCCGCGCCTGCGATGGATTTATTTAGGAGAAAACCAATTCACCGGACCGATTCCAATTTCATTGTCCAATGCTTCTAGTCTCGAAAAAGTTTGTATTCCTAACAACAGTTTTAGTGGACCTGTACCTGCAAATCTAGGAAGTCTTTCAGCTCTCTACCATTTTAATATCGAGATGAATCAGCTTGGAAGCAGGGAAGGTGATGACCTGAGCTTCCTTACTTCACTGACCAACTGCACCCGTCTAAAAGTTATGAGTGCAACCATTAATAATCTGGACGGTGAGTTGCCCAGCTCCATTGCTAATCTCTCGACACAGCTAAACCTTCTGTCTTTAGAAGGAAACAAGATATTTGGAACTATTCCCCAGGGAATCGAGAATCTTGTCAGCTTGTATGCTCTGGATCTGGGAGAGAATTCCATGAAGGGTACTCTTCCAGATGCTATTGGGAAGCTTAACAAATTGCAAGTCTTGAGTTTCGGTCAAAATAAATTTTCAGGGCAAATTCCACTTTCAATAGGCAACATCACTCGATTAAGCACTCTCAACTTGGGTTTTAATGATTTCCATGGAAGCATACCATCTAGTTTTGGAAATTGGGGATTTATGGAAAAACTTTTCATTTCTAAAAATAAACTCAATGGTACCATACTCAAACAAGTCGGCGCAGCTCGAATCAACCTGTCTCGTAATTCATTCACTGGGTCTCTCCTGCTGGAAGTTGATAACTTAGAAAATATTTGGGAAATAGACGTCTCAGAGAACAAACTATCAGGTGAAATTCCAGATACGTTGGGAAAGTGTCAAAGCATGGAGTTGCTTTATATGAATGGCAACTTGTTTCAAGGAACCATTCCAGAGTCTCTAAGGAATTTGAAAGGTATCATAGAGCTAGATCTTTCGCGCAATAACTTGTCTGGGCAGATTCCAAAGTATTTCGAAGAATTTCGTTTCTTACAGAATTTGAATTTGTCATTCAATAATTTCGAGGGTGAAGTGCCCAAACGAGGAATCTTTAGAAATGCCAGTGCAATTTCAGTGGTCGGAAACAGCAAACTCTGTGGAGGTATACCAGAACTACAATTGCCAGGGTGCCTTAAGCAAGCTTCCAAGAAACGAGGAAAACCTCTTGCTACCAGAGTAAAAGTCACAGTTATTACTGTGGTTTCATCTTCAATTCTCTTGTCGTGTATCGTTGCAGCTCTTTATTGGAGAAGAAATTCTCCGAAGAAAGCTTCTTCTCCATCTTCTACAGAGAATCAGTGGCTACGAGTTTCTTATGCGGATCTCCTTCAAGCAACAGATGGGTTTTCTTCAGCTAATTTAATTGGTGTGGGAAGTTTCGGTTCTGTATATAAAGGACTTCTAGAATGCTTTGAAACACTTGTTGCAGTGAAGGTACTCAACCTCCTACAACAAGGAGCTTTTAAGAGTTTTGCAGCTGAATGCGAAGCATTAAGAAACATCCGGCATCGAAATCTTGTCAAGATCTTAACGGTTTGCTCGAGCACTGATTTTATTGGCAATGATTTCAAAGCTCTAGTGTTTGAGTACATGCATAATGGTAGTCTGGAGAAGTGGTTGCATCCAAATGTAGATGAACAACCTCAACTGAGGAGTTTGAATCTTACCCAGAGGCTAAATATAGCCATTGATGTGGCTTCGGCATTAGATTATCTTCATCATCATTCCAAAATAGCAATTGTTCATCGAGACCTAAAACCAAGCAATGTTCTTCTCGATGATGATATGGTTGCCTACGTGGGTGACTTTGGTTTAACAAGGTTCCTCTCTGAAGCTGCAGAAGGTTTCTCCCAAAATCAAACTACCACATGTGGGATTAAGGGATCGATTGGGTATATTCCTCCAGGTAAGGTTTTCAATCCATTTTTTAAATTCATTCATCTTGCAAAATGATTGGTAATTTCCATATAATAATATTATGGCGAAGCTTGTTAATAACGATATGCATAAAATAATCTAATCAATGGATATTTTTACGTTATATATATATATATATATATATATATATATATATATATATATATATATATATATATATATATATATATAGGAAAAAGGTACTATGCGCTCGACCTCACGATAAGCTCCCGTGAGGTCGAGCTGTGTGGGCCCCACCGTGATGCGTGTCGACCATCAACACCGTGCATTTGATGGGTCCCCTTTAAGTTATGGGATATCCTAAAAATCAACCGTATACAGAACTCAAGTGGGCCATACCATCTAAAATCATGTAAAGACACCGTTAAAACATATAAAAGCACTTGGTGGGGCCCACCTGAAATTTGCATATGTCTGAAACTTGGTCTAAACCCTCATCCAAGTGGGACACACATAATGGATGGGCTGGATTTGCAAACCACATCTCAGTGGGCCCAAAAAATGATTATGAATGTTTTAATGGTGCATGGCTCCTCTCCACTTCTGTATGTGGTGTAGCCCACACAAGTCACGGATTAACTTGATTTTTGAGACCTAGGCCCACGATGGAATGGTGCATCTGACTGATGGGTAGATGTTCGAAACGCATCATGGTGGGGCCCACACAGCTCAACCTCATGGGAATGACTCATGAGGTAGAGCGCATAGTACCTTTTCCCATATATATATATATATAGTTATCTAATGTCTTAAATTTCTTTGTAATAGAGTTTGTCGATGCCAATAACATATGCCGGATCTTATTGGAAAATTTTAGAAAAATTCTTGTTGATTGTTGGACAGTTTTAAAGGTTGTTACTCGATGGCATTGAGGATTCTTCGATATCATCAACTCTTTATTGATGGTTGGTGATGTCATCGAAGGTCCCATCAAAGAGGTGCGCAGAATTACTTAAGTGTGCTCAATTGCGGTAGTATATATACAGGGTGTAATTAAAATTAGCGTATAAATTATTGTTCTTTAAACGTGTTTAAGGGTTTGAGAGGATTTTTAAGAAAAAAATGTTTGAGCATTTTTTCTTGGAGCTTTGATTGCTAAGATTTCATCTCTTGCAACTTCATTTTTTATAGTGCATTATTGCTTTGTGTCCTAGTTTTTTCCAACTTAAATTTGGATTGCTTGATGATTGAATATGTTTGTACAGTCATGATTATCTTGTTAAATTTCTCAATGTGCTTGATGTGAGTTCAAAATCTAAACGGTCCATGTGATGTAACACCCCACGAAACTCCTAGCACGCAACTTTTACCCTGATCCAAATTTTGGTGGGCCATGGCAAAAGAAAATAGTTTCCTCTTTTGATTTACATCTCTCTTTGCTATGGCCCACCAAAGTTTTGAATCAGGGTGAAAATTGGTCCTTAGGAGTTTGATGGGGTGCTGCATCACATGGACTGTTTGGATTTTGGGCCCATGATACTTGTGTAAAGGTTTATATGCGCATGCAGCATGCACATTTGTGAATGGTGGTGATCATCTGGTGAAGGTGATTTGATGGGCCTCAACGATTCTTGGTAGACCCTCTTATATCCAAGGGTACGCGATGGTTAAATGTTGGGTTGATTGGACCCCACATGGATTCACACTGTAATAAGGTACCAACAATTGTTACTAGATTATTTCTCTAGCCGTGATACACTGTTTGTGTACGTGTGTGAAAACAGTGGATTTTTTTATCTATTTATAGAATATTTTCTTAGGACTATTTGTTGTGACAAACCACACACTCACAACACAAAGATTGAAGAAATATATATGTTTAGCAGAATTCCTAATTCTCATATATTCTAAATTTTGGAAAAGGCAGAAATGCTAATTATTTAAATGAAATATTTCCTCTCTCCCTCTCAATATCTAACCACTCTTTTCATCTTTATTTAAATAGATGCCTAACATTTAAATATGTGATATTTGTAAATTGTAGAGTATGGGATGGGCGGTAAGGCGTCCACACATGGAGATGCATACAGTTATGGGATCCTGCTACTCGAGATGATCACTGGAAAGTGCCCAACTGATGACATGTTTAAGGACAATCAGAGCCTTCGTCACTTTGCAAAGTCGGCTTTTCCTGAACAAGTAATGGAGATTATAGATCCAAGACTTCTCGTAGAAGATGCTGAAGCTATTCAAGGCAATGAAAATCGTAACAATTTGAGATATAGAATGCATGATTGCTTGGTTTCATTGGTCAGCGTTGGTGTATCGTGTTCTGCAGAATCGCCAAAGGAACGAATGAAGATGAGAGATGTCGTCATGGAAATGCATGCAATTAGAGACTTATATCTGGAGGTTGGGATTCACCGACAAAGACAAAATAGGCCCCTATTGTTAGGTGAGGGTTCATCTTACCTCAGTATCTACTAATATTAGATTAGTTACATTGAAGAAGATTCCAACATAAAATAACCGTTTGATATTTTTTTTTTAAGAAGCTCTAGATATATATTGTTTAGTGTTTGAATTTAAGGGGAAGATGTTTTCTTCTTCTTCTTATTTTCTTTTTTTTTTTCTTTCCTTCTTTTATATATCTTGTTTTAGACAAAGGGTGATTGTATTAGAAATATAATAAGAGAAAATGCTTATCAGAATAAAGAGAATATTGGGTACTACGATATTGAATCCTCACAAAATTTTATATTACCTATTCCAAAAATACCATTATAATCTTATCAACACTACAAGAAAAGGGGACTTTAGCCTTAGTTCAAAACTGTGGGTAAAAAGGTTAAAAACTAAGGCTAAAGCCTTTAGCCTCAATTTTGCCTCAGTTATCCAAACGGAGGTTGAAACTCCCGTGGCTAAAGGCTTTAGCCTCAATTTTTGCAACTGAGGCTAAAATGACTTTTATAGCTTCAGTTCTTCAAGTGAAGCTAAAAGAACCTTTTTAGCTTCATTTTTCTCAAAATGAGGCTAAATCAAAATTTTAGCCTCCATTATTTCCAACCGAGACTAAATCCAAATTTAGCCTCAATTGCCTCCAACCAAAGCTAAAACTATTTTTAACCTCGGTTCTCAACAATCATGGCTAAAGCTTTTAGATACGGGAGTTGTAGTCTCTGTTTAGATAACCAAGGCAAAACCGAGACTAAAGATGGATTTGGCCTCTTTTGGTATCAACCGAGGCTAAATTCAGAATTTAGCCTCATTTCTCTATCAGCAAATGAATGAACTTGGGCATATTTCACCCATTTAACATTCATCAAGACAATAATCAACACAATATTAACAGAATAATTAATTTACCAAAACAAACTACAAATGTCTTCCTTTCCTAGCCTTCCACCCACAACATCTTTGAGAGAGTAGTATGAATTTACCAAAAAAAAAAAAGAGTACAAGCAAGTGACCTGTAGCATTTTGTCTATAAACCTTGCAACATTAGCAATCTCAGTTACTGTTCTGATTTCTTCCAATGTAGCACCTGCCTTACCATATGCAATATTCTCCTTTATATTAGTTGTGAATAAGATGGGCTCTTGGCTAACAAGACCGATCTTCTCTCTAATCCATCCAAGCAACAGCTTCTTCAAGTTGATGTCATCTATGAGCACTTCACCAGCTTGGGGTTCATAGAACCTCTCCAATAGGCTGATCGCTGTCGACTTCCCACTGTCGCTCTCTCCAACTAGAGCCACAGTCATGCCGCTTGGAACATGCAATGAGAACCCATAAAATACATAAATGTCAGGTCTTGCATTGCATTACCTCATCATTCCCATTCAGCTGCTTCTGAAACCAATTTACTTTTACCTGAAAACAAAATATTGATTGTGAAACACCCAAGATTAAGAAATTATCTGGTTCATAATCTCCCACTGAACCTGTTTTGTAATTTCGTAAGAATCCACAAAGTACAGATTGAGAGGCAACAGATATCCAAAACGCAGGGCAATCAAGAGACATCTGTTATGTATATCATCTGTTATGCACCCATGCCGACATGCATGCACACACATGAACATACCTCTAAAATTTGAAAGATTCCTAACAAACCATCTTAAGATTTCCATCTTATTTGACCCATCAACATGAGGAGCAGGAAGCCGATTTACCTGCTTTCTCGGATGAGGGAGGCAATCGAGATCGTTTCCCATGGGCCAACCGATCTTTCAAGTTCCTGATCATGGTAAGTGCAAGATGAGATAAAAGATACTCGGTAAAGGAAGAAACAGTGAAAAGAACACTAGTGACAAATCTTCCACACCACCTAAAAGAAAGATGGAATTTTATCTCACAATATGTTACTGGGTCAACTAACAAAAAGGGGGATTTCATTACATACAACAAGAAAAGCAAAAGAGGAAAAGGATTTCACAGAATGCATCTTAAAACATTAATCAGATTTACTTGGTAATTTAAGAAGGAATTCATAACAAATAGCCACCTCGCCCAAAGCAGCAAAAGGGAAAATAGAAAAAGAAAAAGAAAAAAAAAAATCCAAAGACATGTCTTCTTGCCAGAACACAAAACATGATCTGTATTCCAGCATATCTAATAATTGAAAAAAAAAAAAAAAAAAAAAAAACAATGCCCAGAAGGAAGAAAAGGAATCAGCAAGAAATGCATCCCCACACAAATTAAAACACCCAGATCCATATAGAAAAAATGATTTATCCATGGATAAGAAAAGACAGATGAAAGAGAACTCTTACAACCACCTCAAAAATAGAACAAAAGGTTAAAAAAAACAAACAAACAAACAAATGAATTGAAGAAAAATGGAAATTACAGAACAATTTCAACACCTACCCAAAAGCTCAAACTTAATAAGAAAGCAAAACAAAGAACAATTAGATTAATAAGGGGAACAAAAATAGATAATGACCCAATTTTAAAAAACCTTCTAAAGAGAATAGAAATCTGCATATGACCGGTTTGAGCGTAATCAGATATTGACACAGTTGTTTTAATCCTCCAGAAATTCCAACACACATTTATTTGTAAGAATGATGGAGGTGTTAGAGCACAGGAAAAAATAAACACTCCTAATTGTGTAAATGGTGGGAATTTTTTGTTTGTTAGTCGGCTAGATGATTGTGCAGGACTTTCCAGTGCAAATTGTATCTAGCATGGTCTGCAATTGGCATGTAGAGTCAGCGGATCAATGTTTTGATTCTGTCTGACATGGACAAGGACAAGTCAGTCATGCCTGTCATTATATATTAAAATTGGGGTGGTAGTCCCAACAAAAGACCTGTAGCGAGATTTTTTATATGGGTGAATCTTGTCACCATGTAATCTGGTTGGGTAGTGATAAGATTCATTAAACCTAATACACAGGTTGGTAAATATTTTAATTAGGAAAATGATCAAGTTTGAAGCAGCCATTAGCTAGAAAAATGGCACATTCCTCTCAGCAAGAAAACTCACTTAGCATCAATTATTTCAAGCAACTTGCTTTGGTACTTGTTCCCAAGAACCTGAAGAACAAAAAATGTCATTAGTCATGTAGATTTTTTGTTACAGGACAAATTACATAACCAAAGAAAATAAAATCCATAACGACTAAATTGCATGAAAAGAGGAGCTAAAATTTTTCAAAATGGTAAATGAAAATTTCTAAATCAAGGAAACAGAAACACATGAAAATAAGAGGTTGAAGGGTCATCTAAGCCAACCATTAAGAGTCGTTTCAGTCACCACGCCTACAAGGATCATAACTCCAGATGGAAAAAGAAAAAGAAAAAGAAGAAGAAGAAGAAGGAACATAATTCCAAACCATATATCTAACTAAGATGGTACTTGGTTTGAAACCCAATGTGCCTTTTGCATGGCTTTCCCATGACTTGAGAAACTCCAATCATTTGCATTCTAATAGTCATTATGGAATTACTTGATCAATCTAATAACATTCTGTTGGTGTGCTTCAGTTATTACCAGCTTTACTAAGTATGAAGGAGTATCTTTAATCCATTTCCAACAGACAAGTGGAAGTTCATAGAAGTTCTGTGAAAGCATAATAGACACCCTTTACAAATGTAAAGAAGATGATGTAGAACAGGTCACAGATTCGTTCATGGCGACAATGAATTGAAGAAAAGATGCCAAGAAGGACTGACAACAGTCAGGCTAATTCGACTGGTCAATCGATTGGGTTGACGGGTCGAAATTCCACCAGAACTACCAGAAAATCCAGAATTTTGCCATATGCCACATTCAATGAAGGAAGATCAACGATTTGATGGCTAGGATCTTCCAAATCTAGAGAGTTGGGGGGGGGGCTTCTAGATGAATTGCTTGGATAAACCAACCATGGATCCCACATGTACAAACTCGATGTGCAACAGGGAAGCTCTCTATTAGTCACAAAGAGGGAGTTCATCTCTACAACTATGCAACTTCCAAAAAAATTCAGCACTTGCTTTAGAGGGTGTTTGGTTGCACCAAATTTCATGAAATATCATGAAATTTTGCACCCAATTAGCCTGATTAATCATTATATTTCATGACATTTAGCACAACCAAACGCACAATTTGATACAAATGTTGGGAATCTGGTAATGGGTTGGGCTCTGGCTGACCCTAAAACAAGGTTTTAAATATCAATAACAGGCTTCAATCACTGATATGATACGGCCCCACATCCACCTATATCACCCTGTAATTGCCCCTGTTTCGTGCATGGGGTAGGCAACTATAGATACAATACATAAAACCATGCCCTGACCCGACCCGATCCCAAATCCGACTCATTGCCGCCCCTAATTGGCACCCAGCTCTGATTGGTAACTGTTTATCCTAATAAAAACAATAGCTTCCTATGAAGAAAACAAAAAACACTGCAACAAGACAAAAATAATAATAATCAAAGTAGGTTTGTCATAGAATTGGGAAATTGGGTTTCTTGAAGAGAGATGGAAACAAAAGAATGATGTATTGGATATTTGGATTGAGTGAAATACCTGGAGCTTCTGCCCTTCAACTGATGAACATGGGCATCAACCTTTTTGAAATCTACAGGCTGCTGATCTCTTCAAGAAAAGAAAAAAAAAAGAAAAAGTGAGCTTTTCAATATCCAAGAAGAGAGAGAAAGAGAGAGAGAGAGAGAGAGAGAGAGAGAGAGAGAGAGAGAGAGAGAGAGAGAAGCAGATTCCTCACAGAGCTCTTCTCAAATCATCAAGAAGCTTCTCAGAATCATCAAAGAAGAGACACCACTTCAAAAACAAAATCTGGGTTGCTCTCATCTTGCAACTGCTGCAGCTGTGTGTATTGATCATCCAAGAATCCTTTCCAAACAGGAGGAAAAAAAACAGATTAATAAATGAAAATTCAGGATTTACCTGAACAAGTTGGTCTTCATTTACCTGAACAGATTAATCAGATGATGATAACTAAATATCAAGAGCCTGCAAGTTGGAGAGAGATTTGGTATAATAATCCACTAGGGATTGGGAACAGAAAAATGAGAAATCCTGATATGGAAGCAAGATATTCAAACACACGTTGGAACCTACATTTCATGAATAGTTTCTAAAATCTTACATCAGAAAGTCATTCAGGCTGCATTTGGCTCATGAGCATTTCACGGGCATAGAAAAACAAATTTATGACTATGGAATTTCTACTCATAGGCTCTTAGTAGGTTTCTGTAAATTGTGAAATATGAAGAAAAATCTCTTTAGTGGCAACCAAATGTACTCTAAAACTAATAACCAATCCATAATAAACTGCAATTCCAATCATTTAAAACAAAGTTTTCCCGAAATGTGGCAACCGATATCCACAACTTCACATGTATCTCAATTATTGCAGCTCAGACATTCCAATCAGACATTGGTTCCATCCTTAAAAAAGACTACATATAGTGGTGGCAATAATGAAATGGGCAATCTTCTACAATCCTCGCTACTTCTGAAATGTTCATATCAACACTAAAGACTTGCCATAATAAATAGAGTTAGAACTATTTACAAGTCACAAATACTCAACTCTATGTCAGAAAATTACCAAAACTAGAATATTTCTGTCTTTTAACTACAGCACAAAGTGCATAATCCCACAGACATTGAATAGAAATGATAGAAAACAGAGATAGCCTGGAACTTTTTGAAGTGTCAAAGTCAATGATCACCCTTCAAATTGATGAAGGCGTTAATTAGATTGGTTTGTCAACATACTAGAAACTTAGAAGTTGGGACTATTGAAGAAAGCTTCCTTAACTATTCTTTTCTCTTAACTTCGTCTCACGAAAGAAGATACAATCACATACAGAAAAATCAGCAGCCAAATCTCTCTTTTTCTTTCCTCAAGGTGGTAGTCCTCGGAATAGAGCAAAGCAGCAAAACAGTCCTTGTAAGTTGATGGAGATAACAGCTTCCTCAGAACTGCAAGTACATTGTCCTTCTTTATCAGATCCTCAAACTTCTCAGGAATTTCATAGGTAGGAAGCGGACTCTTCTGCCTACCTATCGTGTTCGACGATTCAGGTGGCTTTTTTGGTGGATCCAACCCGGGCAATGATGTTGGTGACCTTTTCAGTTGATCCGATCCAAAGAGTGATCCCAGTAGCTTTTTTGGCTGATCCAACTTAGATAGCCCGCTAGATAGATCTACTAAATTCCTTTCAGGAATTCGGAGAGAATGCGAGGAAGGTGTGCTTAGACCCCTGCGAAACCCTAATTCTCCCAATCCTCAAAAAATCCGTGCAATACTCCCCTAAATCACCACCTTCTTCCACATTCCTGCCAAACGTGGCCCTACTCTTCGATCTGTGCCCACGCATCTCTGCTTCCTTCACATCCTCCTCATCATCCGCATTCCTGACATGAACACCGGATCATCTCATCCCGTTCCTCAACGTTCTGCCACAGCTTCTTGACACTGATCCGCAATTCGGCCTCCGATTTCTCCATATCCTCGATTCGGGGTGTCGGATCACCGATTTTAACGATACTTACCTCAATCGAGAGAGATGTTCCAAACGGAAGGTAAAAATCTTAGGAAGAGAGACGATTCGGTGGGGATGAATCGAGGTTGAGTGAGAAAAGCTAGCAGTGATGGGGTTTCACGAAGTGAGAGAGAGCTGTTAAATTCGATCAACGCTGAGAAATGAAATTGGGATTTCAAATATATAGGGTTTTAAACCGTTCTTAAATGCGGCATCGCAGAAAAACAGGAACGGTTCAGAACCGTTTTGGGTACCGTTTCAAAATTTAGAGACAATTTTAGGAACGGTTTTAAACCGTTCTAGTGCCGACAGTCGGATTTTTGGACATGTTCAGGAACAATTTTAAGACCTTTGAATGATTACTTGTATTATATGATAATTTGTATGAGAGAGAGTGGGGTATGTAATCTACTTGTATTATATGCCAAATAATTACACAGTGGGATATGTAATCTAGTACACTTAAATTTCCAATTTCAATCCAACCTCATTTCATTGCCAAGCTTCCATAATCCAACAATTCCTATCTTGAGTCCTAGGAATCCACTACAGCTACAATCCTTGCTCTTTTGCAAACCCAAGCTACATGCAAAGCAAAGGCTCCTTCCTCTCTTCAATGGCTTAGTTGGCTGCTCGTACAAGGTGGGCTGATGCAAAACTCCAAGTTGAGGTACGGGCACCGGTGCGATTGCTCTTGGCTCATGGATCAGTTGGCGGGTGGAGGGATCAACTCCACGGCTAAACAACTTCCTCTTAATATGCGTGTTCCATCCTCCCTGGAAGCCTTCCTACTATCAGTGACCACCTATTCCAACGGACCATAATCAATCTCCAGCTGGGCCTTAATGGATAAAAGAAGAAGATATCTACAGCTATAGTACCACTACAAGCATACATATATTTATGGATGGTTACCAATTGATAGATCATGGTGATTTTAGATATATGCTTCATTCACAATTGGACCCACAATTTGAATGGTTTAGATATATGCTTCCATAATTTGTCATGCTTGGGTTAAGAGATTGGATCGTGCCTCCTGTTTCTAAGCTCACACGTGGGGGCCTATGGTTCATTGATCACCATTCAGTCAATTAAAAATTCCTATTCGTGCTTCCTGTTCCATCTCATTATAAGGAATCACCTACGTTCAAAGGAAAATCTTTTGATAAATCACTCTTAAACAAGATAAATTTAGGAAAAGATGGCAACATACCTCAAAGTAAATTTGTTTTTGTAGTCAAACTTTTCCAACTCTATAGAGGATTTTCCAGTATGTTCAGTGTATCTATCTATTTCAGCCTTTAAGGTATGCACCTTTAAGGTCTGCACTTGTGCTTGTTGGAGATTGTGATTCTCTCTTACTAGATGCAACTCTCCTCTGAATAAGCATAAATGAAACATTGATGCCTGCAACAGAAAATGGGTATTCCCACATGGGTATTCTCTCTTACTAATAGTTCATGTTGCAGAATTTAAAAAGATGATGATGATGATGATGCATACTAAAAGAACATGAAGTAGAGATGTATGGACATACCTGAGGCTTGACTTCTACAATGAACTGACCACTCTTCACGGCAACTAGTATGAAGCACAATTCAAAGCAGGAGCTTCGCCTGGTTAGAAGGATTGTGCAACTAAGGAAACAGATCAGGGGTGACAAAATGTTTGTATGTTCATTACTCATAAATAAGACTTACATCTGGTATCCGATTAATTACCTTTCTATTGAAATAATCAAAATCATTCGCAATATAAGTACTGGAAAGCGCACCTATCCTCACCCCATTTCCTGAATTGCCTTGTGGAAGATTTGCTTGCTGTTTCCAGTCTCTATCAAGAGATCAATCATCTAAACAGGATGCGACAATCATCAACAAGATGGAAGGAAATCACAACTCATTTCAGTACAACTTACAATTTTTAAAATTAACACTTCAGCCTACCATTTCATCTGGTTTGGTACCCGTAACAGCTCGAACCAAACATTTAAAATCATCAACAAGAAAGGAAAGAATAGAAAAAAATAATAACGAAAAAAAAAACTATCCATTTTCTGATAGTTTGCTGAAATAATAGAACCTGTAAACACCCGTCTCTCAACGACTTCACGATATTCATCTTGGGAATTTTTCCTGAGAGTAAAGAAAATGGATCCACAGATGAGAAGAGAAAAAAAAAACAATTACTACTAGGAAATACAGCATTGTGATGCATGCCTAATTAAAATTTGTGTCACACGGGTCCCAGTTTGTAGCTGTTCTGGTGCAATAAAAGGATGATTTGAGAAGTATGGAAAACTGTCCACATTCAACGGATACGCCTACTTGATGAGTTAACTGGCCTATTTATGGGCTACAATGCACACATAATGGGCCAACCAATTAATGGCTTGGATGTTCTATACAATCATTACCTGAAAATCAGTCATTCTATCCTTTAACTTCTTCTTCAAGGAGCTGCAATTCAGGAAAAAGAATCAAAACAACTTGTTTAGCTCTGATTCCTTTTGCAATAAATATCAAAGAGCGGAATTCAAGCAGCAAATATATACTTGTACAATGCTCGAAATGGTATATGCGACATGTATTAATTCAAACACTATAGCTGACTATTTGGTTTTGGAAAAAAAGAAAAAAAAGAAAAAAAAAGGCATCAGGTTTTCTTGAAATGCAACTGAATAAAAAATATTTGAAAAAACTAAATTTAATATTAATTAACTTAAAGATTTCCATTTTGGTGTCACCAATATCTAGAAATCAAATATTCAAATCACCTTGTCAACCTGGTCTACGTAAATCTCCTCATCATCTCCAAATCAGTGTGATTCTAGTTCAAGGGCATCCTTAGTTCAAGGGCATCCTGTCAAAACTGACTAGTTTAATTTTCCACATTTGAATTTACAGTCTATTGTACATTGGAAAACAATGAACATTTCCAGCCATTCAAAACCTTAGAAAGTGGATCCTTTTCTCAGAAGTGTCTTTTAGTAATCGTTTTAGATCCATAATTTCCATTCATTCATCCAACAATAAATGAAATAAATGCAATAATAAAAAATAAAAGACAAAAGTCTCAAACACCGACTATTTCATTAGTGGAGTGACAAAATTAATATAAGTAAATGCCTGTAATATATATAGGATTTGATATCCAATAGGTAAAAGACTTGCTATTGAAACATTGTGAAGATCAAGATAGAGTTTCCATGACCAATCTTTCAAGAAAAGTTGAATAATCAAATCACAAAATCAGATCATAGATCACAGGGCACTATTCTTTTTCTTTTTTACAATCAGGGATGATAGTGTAACACCCCATACTTTCCAGTACTCAGGTGTTACCGCATAACCAAATTTAGAAATAAATGCAAGCCTAGCTTAAGCAAACAGTCACGTGCATTTCAGTCTAAATCCAACCATTGAAAGTAATCCCTACCCACATATTAAACTATCCATTTAAATGATTCTCAAAATGGTCCATCACGACCTTAGGGGCACCGACTCTAATACTTCAATCACTCGGATGGACCAATCAAACCGTCCATCATGCCCATAACATCCCATAGAGCGATCTGCCACTTGATTGACAATCTAAGTGGTAAATCAAGCGTCAAATCCCCTTTAGATGGCTCATAGGACTACCAGGACCGTTGATCAGTGGTTTTGAATCAATCCGCCCGTTGGATTAGAGGGCGAACATTGCAGTTGACTACGAAGATACGTGTTTGCGTAAAATAGCTTAATTGAATGGTTTGATCTGACGATTGTGAACTAAGCAACTTAAGAATCATGTGGGGTCGTTCGGATTAACACCTGAACTAGTTTAGGAACTTTTAGATAAGGGTGGACCCACAAATTATAGAGGAGTGGAAGGAATGACACAAAATAATAATAATAATAATAATAAATGATAAATGATAATAAGGTTATTAATATATACTAGGACATCTAATCCCTAATCCAACCATCTGATTAGGATAATAACTGTAAATTTCTCCTAGGATCAACTAAGGACCACTAGGAACCATGAAGGTCAGATCTGAAAATGATCTGACAGTTAGATCTTCATAAATCGTAGAATAATCTATGTACTTAGAAAGTATGGCTCACCTAGGCTTTGGATATCCTTGATCTATGGTCAGGGATCCCACTTGGGCTCATGGAAGCTGATGAATAGATCAGATTTTGTGAGATCGAATCATCCATATGGACCCCACAATAATAATATTCAACATTCCAAATGCGTGTTAGGTCACCTATTCCATAACCATTGACTCTCAACTAAGTCGTCCCTAGGACCATTTTAACTGCTGATACTCAAATTCAAGATGGTCCAGCCATTAGATCGACAAAAATCCATCATTAGAAGTAGAAACTTATGAATATGGTCCGCCCGAGTTCAAGATCTGCCTCATCCTTTAGATTGGGCCCTAATGCGGGCTGACAAAGAGGATGGATGGTGTGGATTTCTCCCAAATAGCACGGTGGGTCGCACATTGGTGTGCATGTACACCATTGAGAGAGCACCCACGGTGCACTAGACAACACAGCTTGGTCAAGATGCTTTGACCCGAGCCTTCCCAAAGTGGAAGGATTCTCCCTCCTTTCCTGCCTTCAGTAACGTTTGAAAAACGCCGTCCATGCGTTGATCTGTGGCCCACCATCAAGGACCACCGTGATGATCCAAGTCATCCATCTTGTAGAGCCCTCAGGTGCGACCAAACTCCAACTAATCCCACACCTTGGAGCTCGCGTGCATGCGCACAATCTCTGCTGCAAGCAGGTCCTACAAACACAAGCTTCCAAAAATGAAAACCTGCTGCAACCAGCTTAGCAACCCGCGTGCGCTAGCTCCTGCACCATCTCAGCCCTCCATTCTCAAGCGATCCCAGCCGTCCGTCATTAGGCCTTTACAAAGGGAAAACAAAAAGATCCAAGAATCGGCCGTTTCCTCCTACCAGCAAACCCACCACCCAAACCTCCTTAGAGCTTCAAAAGAGCCCATCTATAAGCCTTCTAGGACCGCCTGAAGGTAGCAGATTGAAGGAAGAATTGGTGCTTTCCAATACGCCATTAATGGCGTGTCTTCTTCTCCACCGAGAGACAATCCTCTGTGGGTGGTTTTGGCCTTTGTCCAGCCTCGTCTAGGCCTTGTGGGACAGGTCTAAAGAGAAAAGAAAAAGTGAGAAAGAGAGGAGTGAGGAAGATGTTGTAAAAATATTGATTTTATAAAAAAAAAAATTTAAAATAAAAAATATATAATATAATATATAAAAAAGTGTTTGGAAAACACCTTTTTTGTGGGTTTTTGGGAGTAGTCCCACATTGGAAAAAGAGAAGAAGAAAAATGGTTTAAATGATAATGGTGGAGTACTATAATATTTGCTTATCTAGTTCGTGGACTATGAGACTTGCGTGTTCCAGTGCGAAGCATTGGAACACTGCGCACACGCTCGCGCTTGGGCACAGGCTCGGGCTCGGGCTCGGTGCGAGGGCATAGGCATGTGAGGCAGTGTGGCTTTTGGGATTTTTTCATTCATTGTATTTCTACCAGACTGTGTAACAGAGTTCCATTAGTGGGCCTTCGTGTTTGCTGAACGCAGACCCACATCAGGCTCGTCGTATCCTAGAAGCTATTTGCTTGTAACCTATCAGCATACTCAACTTACCTGAGTAGGGGCAAATAACGCTTTAAGGATAGCGTTTCAGATGTGCTTCAGCCTGTCCAACTTTTTATACCATTTGCGATTTTCAGTTTCCATATTATACAAAATTATATTACTCTGGATAAAATTCCCAACAGAAGATGGAGAGATGACGAAAGAAAGGGTGTGAGTGAGTGCAACAGTTGCACTCGGGCCGAGCTTGAGTTAGGCCAAGTTTGACAATCTTGTTGCGCGTTTCCAGCAGCAGGAAGGGAGAAGAAAGAAGAGAAGAAAAGGAAGAAGGAAAGAGAGAAGAGAAAAGGAATGGCAGAGCCATTGCCACACCTCCACCACCTTAACTCGAACCAAGTTCGGTCCATGGCCCTGTTGGTTCGAGTGTTGCTGGAGTTCCAGCACACACACACACACGGAGAGAAGGAAAATAGGGAGAAGGCAGAGAGAAGGAGAGAAAAGGAGAGAGATTCAGGTGGTGTTGCACTCCCGACTGAGCTTGGGACGATTCAGCTAGCCGCGGTTGACTCATTGCTGAGTCAGGGGATGACCCATGCGAGCTGGATCGATTTGGGCTTGAGTTCAGGCCCGACTAGAGTTCCAGCAAATGGAAAGAGAGAGAGAGAGAGAGAGAGAGAGAGAGAGAGAGAGAGAGAGAGAGAGAGAGAGAGAAGGAGTGAGTCAACTCGGGATGGTAGCCTAGCTAAATTGACTTAGCTGATGACTCAAGGTTAGGGTTGTTGTTGGGTTGATGGACATGAGAGAGAGAAGGAAGAAGAAGAGAGTGGAGCAAGTGATGGTGAGCCGAGTTGACTCAACCGAGTCGACTCGGTTTGAGTGCAATCAAGGCTGGCGTCATTGATGCAGCAACACCTAAAAACCTCTGTTAGAGACCAACATGTTGGTAAATCTAACTCTATCACTTTGTGAATTTTATCAGATTATTGATTTGCAACTAGATTTTGATAATGCGAGTCAGCTTGTGTATACCAACTTCCAACTCTCGCACAATAGAGTTTTAAAAATTAAGTTATTATTATTTTTAATTTAATTGTTGATGGTAATATTGGCCAGTGTCATTAACGTTTCTATGCTTATAACAATTATCGTTAGGAATTATTATCATTGATGTTAATTTCATTGTTATTATTATTATTATCATTGCATGATTATTATTATTATTATTAGATATTGTTAAATTATTAATTATGATTTTACTAGTTAAGTTTCATGCTACAATTAACTTACAATTATTAATTATTTCATTCGTTATCATTAAGGATTTATGATACAAGTGAAACATTATCATTAGTTATCATTAAGAAGTGATGGTACAAGTGAAACATTAAAATCTAAAATCAAAGTCTAGAAATGGATTATAGGACGAAGCTAAAAATCTACGTAATCTAAACCATGGGTTATGATCTTAACCGTAGATAGTGTATAAGCTCGAATCTGACCATTCGAGTTAAGTTCTATTGTTGATGGGTTTATTCTCTATGATATTATGATAGGTTCCTTTTACGGTTGTCATTACTATTATGAGTCACTACTAGTATTATTGAGGGTTACTATTAAATAATGTAAATTACTATTAGATATTGTAATATTCCTAAAATTAATAAGTAATTCATTTTATTAATTTTATTCATCTATTAGTCCCATTAACAATATCATTAATAGCCACACAAATTTGAGTCCAAATTCCATAATCAAAACCTAGAATCTAAGTATAGGACTAAACTCTAGGATAAAACCCTAAGTTTTACATCAAAACCCTAAAAACAGATAATACAAACCCTAGGTTATATTAATCTTGACCATAAATACGTTGTAAAAACCTGATCTCACGTATAATTTCACAATTAATGGTAGGATTCAATTCTAAGGGTGCACGCGCTTCCTAGCAACATCAGTTGCCGATTCAAAGTATAAAGTGGTGATTTCTTCCCCTTAAGCTTTCCATTTCCAAATTAGTTTAAGTATTAGTTTTTATTAGAATCAAAACTATTATCCCATAGCAGGCGACCTCTTACGCTAGTCATAACCTCTTAAGACATGATTTATATCTGATTTATGGTTGGTAGTTGGGAACCATGCTTGCATGCGATATTTACTTATATGATGACTCTCGTTTTGATCGCTAGTTCACAACATGACCTATTGTGATTATTTTGCTTAATTTATGTTTGGCATGTCTTAACTATATGCTTTATCGTGGATTGTTGTGAGTTGTTAGGGATCTCTATTCACTAAACTTATTAGTGGGTAAACCCTCTTGTGTATGTGAACCCATACTTGGGATGTAACAAGATGGAGTGTGGGAAGAAATGAGCCTTCGATTGGAGGTTATGTGAGACATGTTAATGTGAAATTTACCATTCAGGGGTCACACGACCTGAGTGGCTTAGAAATGATCTCTTTAACCGCTCTGATTTAATCTTGCTTGACCATTTGCCGTTTCAATTTAATGTTCCAAGCCCTCTTTTACTGTTGTGATTTAACATTTGTCTCATGTTTTTATGATTGCCTTGCGCGCCTTCGATGGCCTATAACTATGCGATGGAAATCCCTACTTATGGAATTTAATTGCCCCTTGGTCGACGGGCACCCATTAAGCATCCTAAGATGGAGAACCTCATGCGCCGGGGATGGTGGTCATGGGACATCATGCTCGAGCTGTCAGCCTACGCTGGGTGACGAGCCCCCCGTAGTGACTATTGAGATATTAAACCGGCTGATTGTAATTAGAATAATAAGGGTCTAGCTAATCATGCATTCATAGCATATTGACGATGGTGGGTAGCTAATTCTGGATGCTGTAGTACGTGCTCTTAGGCTTCTAGCTCCCAAATTATAAACTATCGGCCTATTTTGATGACTTGGCACTATGTTGTACGAGATATGCTACACTGGTGACCAATCTTATGCATGGGTGACGAACCCAAGTCCAAGTGGATGAGCATTCCCAGGTCGATGATTGCATGGGTGATGAGCCCAAGTCCGACTGGATGAGCATCTCCAGGTTGATGTGCATTCACACATCCATGCATTTAAAAAGGCTACGTTATGTATTGTTTTGATTGACTTATTGTTTTAACTATGCTTAGCAAAGGCGGCGGTGTGTAATCTTAAGGGAAATTCATACTGAGTTGGTCACTCATCCATCAAATATATAACCGTACAGGTAGCACAGGTGGCTTAGATAATATTCATGTTTAGACTGATGAGAAGCCAGGTGTAACTGTTAAGGATGCATGGTTGTACCTGCCAAGAGAAGCTGCGCGACTTTGCAGCTTATGTTTAAATGCATTTTAAATATTTCTCATGTATGGAATTTTGTAAGTCTTGTATTGTTAATATCGAGACATTGATTTATATAAGTCATTATGGGCAGCCTCTTATATATTCTAAATGAAATTGCAAATTCCCTTTATGTTGATTTGTCCATTCGACACTAACCTGCAAACTCTGACTGAAAGATTTTTATTATTATTATTTTTTTAAATGTATGGAATTTGGTTTTCTATAGGTTAACACTTGAGTTTTTGGGAAACGAGTCATATACTCAGGTCCTAAAAACACGGGGCGTTACAGGTAGCTAGTCTTGATTTGTGACCGTTCATCATCCAACAAACTGAAAGGAACAATGAACAATCTGGATATGATATCTTGTGGGCAAAAGACTACTGCAATTGAGATAGGTATGGCATGGAGCTGTTGTCAAACTCAAAACAGAGTTTATATGACCAATGTTCCGAAAAAATATTTAATAGTCAAATCGAAAATCAAATCATAAATCGTAAGAAACTATCGTTGTTTGGCAATAAGGGATGATGACTACTCCTAATTTGCGACCCACGTGGCTCTTAGTGCACAAGGTACCTAGCACCAGTTAAGCTAGCTTGGCTCAAAATAAACAGCACCAAAAGCCACAAGGAAATAAGAAATGCATACACAGTAATAGAAATTTAATACAAATACATAGAGATCTAAATGAAGCAGATTCAATAGATTTTTGGGTTCAAGTGAGTGGAATTTCAAAGATGATTTTGAACAGACCTGGATCGGTTTTGGATCAAATGAAAGAACAACTCCAACAATTTCTATAGAAATTCACCACTGGCAGATACCTCAAGGATGTAGCAGGCCACCCACAACTCAGCACTGGCAGAAATTCCGACAAAAGGGCCAACCTGGAATTCCCACTATTCAAACCATATGTCACAATCATTAAGAAATTTTGTGGAAAAATAGAAAACGTTGGAAATTTAAGGAAAACATGATCTTTATTTATTTTGAAATATGAAATATCACGTCCGCCCCTTGGTAGAGTGGGGTGGCAGAAAAGGCTTCAAATGAAAATGATGACATTAGCCCCTTGGGCAATACAATACATTGATACTACCATTGCATCCCTTATGTTGCTTCAAATATGGTTAGAAAACTTGAAAACATGGACTCGAATCAGTTGGATAAAAAATCTAACTTGTGAGAGATTGGACATCTAGATAGTTGTTTCTGGGTTGCCATGTGGCTATTGGTTGTTGTACTTCTAGTTTCTTGAAAACATGAACACGAATTCAACATTCAATCTGATCTACCAAGAAACAAACAACCATAAAACAAACCTTACCCGGCCTACTGAAACAGTTGAAACCGAACAGAACTGATCCACCATTGATGTTGCTGGCATTCTGCACTCCACTAGTTTGTAGATTCCCATGCCAATAACAGGACATCTGTGAATACACATAAAAACATATGGTTTGTAGATAAACACATGATTAATTCATTGTCATTGCAAAATACCCACATTCCACTAGTTTTTCACAACTTCCATTACCAGTTGCTCGAAAATTACAAAAATGCCGATAGTTTTTCACAACTGATAAGATGATGGTGACCATCTGATCAATGGCTTTCCAACAAAAAAAAAAAAAGAGTTCCACAGTCCACATTTAACAAGGAAACTCACTGATCAAACGATTAAAGTTGTCAATTCCATGTGAATTTATACAATGGTCCATCAAAGAAGGGTCAACTAGATAGATGTACAGTGGTTTTCATCCAACCATACAGCGGCTTGTGTGGGTCAAACTGGACCACTGCTAGCATGGTTTCTCCAAAAACTTGGTTAAGCATTTCTTCAAACGGTTGGTGTGCAGAGTACTCAATAAAATACTATCTTCCTTTACATATACAAACCACAAAAGGAATGGAGTAGCTAAGCAGTAAATTTTCATAGCAAGAATTTAAAGCATTTAAAAAAAATAAGTGACAAATAATTTCATATTTTACCTTTTTTTATGAGAAGAACATGGAAGAAAAAGAGCTGAATAAGTGGTAGAGTAGCAATCATTGCCAATAAGGATATGATGCCATACTTTCATCTGATCCTTTACCAAGCTATCACTTTTTTTCAGGTAGGTAGACAACTGAAGTTATCTTCTAAACAATCTAGAATGAATAGTATTGATGGGAATCCTACCATTACTAAATGCATACTGAGGATATATGGGCTTACATACAGGAAGAAAGAATTGGTCAAAACTTCATAAAGAGCCTGTGTAATGCACGAATGGGACCAAATGACAGATTCAGACAAACCTATTAAGAAACAGAATGCTGGAATACTTGAATATGCAGCATGAAAGATCATGTTAGAAATCCATCCTTTAGCTCAACAAGGGGCTCCCAAGAATCATATTTATCATTGAATGATCTTGCAGTCAATGAGAAGTTCCCAGTTGAATTCAAATAGTCAGGTCTTCCATGTAAACCGAATCCAATGCCAGTTAAAGAGATGCTAAACAATGAGACCATCTGCCAAAATCAAGCTGAACAGTCATCGAAATAATTAACCAACATAATTCACATATTTCATATCTCAGTCTGCAGACTAATGAGAAAGGATGTGTAATCATCATTCAGAAACTAATGTTCAAGCTGATTTAAGAGTCCTCACCAGTCCTCCATAATCATCAAATAGTGCTGCAGAGAATGTTCTAATCTCTGCATCAATGACCGTATTATCTGAGCGACTGGATGCATTTGGATCTGCAACCTTTAAAGAAAATCTTTTTGGTGGCTTTCTGAATCCACTGCAGACAATAAATGTACCCACCTCATTACCAACTGGCCATATGCTGAATGGTTCTGATGTAAACCTGGCATCAGATGCATCCCAAATAGTTTCTTCAGGAAATTGATCGCCAGTGACCATATCAAATCTTTTCCCCTTTTTCTTCTTAGGGTATGCTCCCTATTAGAGAATGATTCAAGTTGTCCTTGTGTTCAATAGTAAAAGTACAATTCAAGTTGTGAATCTTAGATTTTTTGTTTTAGTATTAAAAATTAAAATGAATAAATGAATAAAGCTACTTATACCTAATAAGATACAACAGCAATGGCCATCCAAAAATATACATATCATGCATACACATGAATGTGATATCCATATACATAGCCTACACCAAATATACTGAAACCAATTAAAATTCTGGCTTTTTTTCACACTTGAATTCTACTTGCTAGAAGTTTAAAAGTATACATACAAGGAATGGAATCTGATGATGAAGAGTGCGGTTGGAGGGAGATTCGTCTGGTTTCCCTTTGCCTCCTGTCAAAGAAGATGCCACATTAGCATTAAGAGATGAAGCGGCCTCAACAATAGTGTGTTGAACGATAATTTTTAGTTAGCCTAATCTGAAATCAATAAGACATAATTTATGGATCTATATGCCAAAATGACCAAAAAAATGGCTTTTTTAGTATATATGCCAATGAAAATCAACAATTGGGTCTAGATGGACAAAAAAAAAAAAAAAAGCAAATTCAGCTTAGCTTGCTTTAGTATATATGCCAGAAGAAAAACATAAAATTTATATAAATCAATAAATATCTAGGCAAGGAGAGAGCAGAATGAGACAAATAATCAACAGATCTCCAAGTGAATTCCTATGAAGCTCTGTTGCAAAAGCAGCAATTACATATATAAAAGTTCAGGTAAGTAGAAGTAGAAACAAAAATCTAGCAAGAAAAGAGGACAGATGAGTATATGGTTAGAGGGCCACTCACAGAACCTCTAGAGTTTGCACAAGCCCTAGAGTGCATGGGATCTCCCCAGTTAGTTGATTTCCATCAAATAGTCTGCCAGCATAGAAGCACAAGCAGTTGGTAGAAGCAGGTAATTGAGAGAGAGAGAGAGAGAGAGAGAGAGAGAGAGAGAGAGAGAGAGAGAGAGAGAGAGAGAGAGAGAGAGAGAGAGAAGTATGAATTGATTGCTAGCTCTTTCAAAAGAGCATATGAATTTCAGTGGTATTTGATGGTCATGCAGGAGACATCTCAATCTCATCCACCCAGCTTCTATTTTATCCAAAAAGTCCCTGTCTTACTTCTTTATCCTTTTGGACTATATGGAGACAAATGACGTAATCATGTAACAAACTTAATGAAATAGAACCTAATTCAATATTCAAACACATGTACCACTGCGATGATAACCACCTCTCCTCAAATGGCTACAAACTGATAAAGTCTTCACTTGCAGAAGAAAATAGAATAGAATAGAAGAAGGGAGGGATCGCTGGAGTCTCACCACCAAGAAATAACCGTAAGGAGTCTCATCTAAGGGATTTAGAAGAGTGTTACCTCTGGATAAAATTTCACATCTCAAGAAAACAAATGAACCCACTTTCACTTAATTAAGTTATCAAAATCATGCATAATAGTTCCACCCATAAGCCACATGTATAGCCTCTTTTACAGTTCCTTATTAAATGCAAAAGGCCAAGTCTTGAAGCGTATTGGTCCATGCATTGGCTTTTCTCCAGTGGAAATGTGTTAGTTAAATCAATCAGTGTAATCTTCATGGAATGACTAGTGATGATGCTGGATTATCCAATATTATCTTTTAGTATTCGAGGACATATGACATGTTGGTTGTAATTCAGGTTTCTCCAGGTACCCATGCCTCATTCCCTAGGTTCATCTTTAACACCAGCGTGTGAATCAAGTCAGACCAAGTTCCAACTGACTCGGATGAATCTCATCAGGCTCATTCAAGTCATAAAACCATGGTTCGAGCAGCCCATGTGCTAGCATCTAAAATGGGCTAACCTATATCATGTCCAAGTCTAGCCCATGAATCAAGGTCCATGCCCTGCATGACCCAAGTCAGGCTCAAGCTAGGAGCTACAAATCCCAGTAACCAATGTCAAGCTAGCCGCACTAGGCCATGCATAACCCTCAGGCCCGCATCCAACCAACAAGCCACGAAGAGCAGGCCAAACCAAACCCAAAGCTAGGTGGGCCCATTTCCGATCCAGCCAGGTAACTGATGTCAAAGCCATGTGGTCCCCACCATGATGTATGTGTTTTATCCACGCCGTTCATTCATTTTTCTAGCTTATTTTATAGAAAGAGCAAGGCAGATACAAAGCTCTAGAGCACACCACCACATGAAACAGTAGGGATTGAATTCTAACATTCAAAAACTCCATTGGGCCACAGGTGTTTTGGATCAAGCTGATGTTTTCATTTTCCCATCACCCAGGTCTTGTCTAACCATATGAACAAGACAAGTTGGATGGCAAATAAACTTTATGGTGAACCCTGTAAAGGTTTCAACGGTGGCTAACCCAACTATTTCTTGTG
The DNA here is from genome assembly GCA_037074715.1 of Magnolia kwangsiensis. Taxonomy (NCBI): domain Eukaryota; kingdom Viridiplantae; phylum Streptophyta; class Magnoliopsida; order Magnoliales; family Magnoliaceae; genus Magnolia; species Magnolia kwangsiensis. The sequence continues at coordinate 127,619,454 of CM073578.1, read as the reverse complement.
GTGTGGTCCCCATGAAGATTTGGATTTGCCTCATATATTGGGCTCATGCATTAAAATAAATATAAAAAAAAATGGATGCCAGGATGGAAAAAACACATACATCATGGTGGGCCCACATAGCTTTGACACCAAGGAATTGGCTGATCTTGAGTCTTGAGGTCACGGCCAAATTAAATCTTTTATCATTCCAAGTAAACTCTGTTGGGCCCACCGTGAATGTCTGTAATTTATCCATGCCATTCATCCGTTTTTTCAGCTCATATTAGAGGCTGATCTTAAAATTGAAGCATATTTAAACCTCAAGTGGACCACACCACAGGAAACAGGGGAACTAATGATTTCCACCGTTAAAACCTTACTAGGGTCTTTAGTTGTTATCCAACCTTTTTGAAAGATCGCACGGACATGGATGAAGGTAAAACACACTTATTAGCTTGATCCAAAACTTCCGTGGCCCCAAGAAATTTTCAATGGTAGAAGTGGTCCACTTAGCTTTGGATATAGTAAAATGGATGGACGGAGGGATAAAATGCATAAATCAGGGTGGGCACCACAGAGTTTACTCAGTACACAATCCCCTTCCCAGCCCTACCGCGCTCCTTCCTCCGAGCATTGCCTGCGTGCGAGTAATCTGTCTTCGGACAGTGGATGTAGGAAAAGCTAGAAAGAAGGAAGAAGAAAGAGAGATGGCGAGCAATGGCAGCAACTCATCTCCCAAATCCAACCCTAAAAAAGCTAATTTGATGGATCCTCATTCCATCAAACACCTTCTCGATGAATCCGTCTCCGAGGTTCCAAAACCCCAGACCTCCCCTCTATCTATCTATCTCGATCTCTCTCTTGCATTTCTAGGGTTTTCAGAGACTTTACATGAGGTTCTAACTCTTCTACTCTTCTCTACTTGCAGATCGTCACCGGCCGAGGATACACCGAAGACGTGCGTCTGAGCAACATCAGATTGCTTGTGGGAACGGTCATCATCGCCATTGCTCTCGTCGCGCAGTTCTACCGTAAGAAGTTCCCGGAAAACAAAGATTTCCTCGTCGGATGCATTGCATTATATCCTTCAAAACCTAATTCTTGTACATCTCTCGGAGAAGAAATCATCTTCTTTTCAGTGTTTTTGCAGTGTAATCTATCTATTGGAAATTGTTTTTTTTTTTTTTTTTTGAGATCTTTGACTCCTTTTTGGCAAGTATATCGTGTTCAACGGATTGTTGCAGTTGATCATCTACAAAAAGGAGAAGAATGCGATCCTTTTCACTTATCCTCTTCCAGTGAGTTCTTCTTCTTCTTCTTTTTTCAGATTTTAGGAATACGTCAAATTTTTTCTTCTGTCTGTTCTTTTAAAAAAAATAATTTATTTTTTATTATTATAACAATGGGGAAATATGCAATTTGAGTTGGAATTATAGTAGCATTTTCACATGGGTAGACCGTTCATCGGGTGGGCCTTATCGCAGATGCTTGACGCTGCAAAGGTACCTCTATTAGATAATTTTAGCTATTCAATAATTGACTTGCAATTGGATGGGTAAAAGGAACATAAGAGAAGGTCAAGGGGCGATATGCAATAGGCAATTACCATTAATGAGGTGGACGTAATTGTTTGATGGGGGTTTGGTCCATCAACCATCCATGGTGGGGCCCACCAGATGGAGGCATGTTCTGCTGAGCATTGTGTGACTCCACCATTATCTTCTAATTCAATTGCGAGATTGATAGAGTAGAACTTTGTTTGATGCAACTTATACAGTATTCAGCTATTATATAAAAACTAATGAAATCAACTTATTTTAAACACTTTGATTGTTATCATAGCAGTAAGATTTCTAACACAGGTTCAAAGCTTCTAGTTGTGAAAGCTCCCATAGTTCATGCTCTAGTTAATGCTATTGGATTGGTGAGGTATGGTGAGACAGAAAAATCATGTCGACTTGGGAAATTGGATGACGGAATTTTGTAGACAAACTGATGGTGGTGGTGTAGAAATTTACAAAAAGCAAGGCTACATAATCTTGTTGTAGTGTTCAGATTAGGGAGAGATTAATTCAAGAGATTCACAAATTTTGGCTAACCTACACATTGGATGTCCAAGCCAACCCAACTCTACACAATCTTGTTTTCCTAGTTTTGATTGACAACAAAGCTTCTCAAGATGTGTTAAAACAAATGCAACTCCAAGAGCAACTGTATAAAGTATTACCTACTTGCTTCCAACAACAACAAAACAAACTAGATTCCTAATCATATTAACCAACCAATAACCCAATGGGAACATTTTACCGAAATCGTCGATCTTCCTATCTTTTCAATTATGAATCTTGCTATCTGGATTATGGGTCCAAATTGCTATTTTGACTGATCCACAAGTATGGTTCTATAATCTAGACTGGAATACCTTGTGATGTCGATCTATATTCACAGTGAAGAGATTTATACATTGATTTATGAAATAGAATGCATATGTAATATTATGCGTGTGGGCCTTGTAATAATAATATTCCTTATTTCATGTATAAATTGCAATATTGATTCTTGTATAAAACTATGCTATATACCGAGTTATGTGCTGGAGCAATGTAAATGATCCTACCCCTAGCGTACAACCATTGGAGGAAGTAGTGTACTGCTTGCTAGTTCTTGTACCATGTACCGAAATGAACTGTGATCCAACTAACATAAAGACACTTGAAACTAGGCCCAACAACTCAATAACTTGTATTAACATAAACTTGGTAATGACTTTTCAAAAGGGAGGTATATTGATTGTTTCAAGTTTTGTGATTTGGAAGAAATCTATTGTATTGATATCCTTTTGTGTTTCATTGTTTGGAGTACGTTGATTCTTGATGGAAGGTAGATTGTGAAGTAATAGATTTTTCTTTAATTGCTCAATTTGATAATGGATCAAACTCATGGTTTAAATGCTCAAACTTGTGCCTGATTCCATGCTGCCTCAAAACTTGATTCATTACTCAATTCAATTTCTTTCAAGCGTAAGAATTGTCAGTGTGATGTTGTTGCCTTTGCAAATTAGACAGAATGTTTGTACTTTATCTCTATGTGAATTAGCCATGGGTAAACAAAGTCATTAGCCTAAAGGTGATATCTTGGAACTCTGGTGCAACTTGGTTATCAAGTCAATGAGACATTGACACCTAAATCGTAACGAAATGGACAAGATTACACCCACAAGAATATTTGAATAGAGAGGGAGATATACTTTATTGATATCAAACTCCATCTTACAATACTTAAGAAAATCTCACATATGGAAAATTTTGGAATGCCTACCTCCTACGCCACCCCCTCTTTTATAGACCCTAAATGAATCTTCATTGAGAATTCCCCCAAACTAAGAGATTCATTTCAAACCAATCTAATCTACCCAAGATGGTTGAACTTGTACTACCTCTATGATGAATCTTCTTCTTTAACAGAAGCTGGTGGTGCTTATGCATCAGCTCAACAAAACCTTTGTTGGGAGTCAATTGTAGATGATGTCTCTTTCGCTTGCACTTTTGTGGGTGCCAACTTATTTGTTGTAACTTAAAAGTTCTTTGTGGATCCTCAAATATTTGCCCTAGTTTCGTGCCCCAATCATCTTTTGCAAAAGTGCTTCAATTCAAGTACTGAGGCCGCCACTATCAATGGATCCATCCATCGATCCATTAATGAATCTATCCATCTATCGATCCATTAATGAATCTAAGTGTAGGTCCAACGGTATTGCATTTTCAATTTTCAACTTTTTCTTTGACTCTATAGATCTCTTCATCATTTTCTACTGCAATTCTGGATTATTTATCACATTTTTGGATTATTGGTTGGGACCTTGGTGGGGACGTTCCTCTACGTGTCCATGTGCTCCAACTTCGGTCCTTGAATTCCCTCCATACTGGAACTCTACCAGTTGAATAGTGAGATTGCCTACCGCATGCCTATCCCACATCGGAGCTCCTACCACTTTGGTTATATGTAATAGTCTAGGGCTGAAAGCTTGTGTAGCATTGTTCAAGCTTTTAGTCTGTGCAAGTGGGGCCCATGGGAACCCTTGGATCTAGGATCCAAACCATTGATATTAGGGACCCGAGTTTTGGTGTGGGGAGCTGCTGGTGACAATGGCAGCTAACTCAGGCATCGGAGCAGGTGATGCCATCGCAAATGTCGACGAACATCCGACAGGAGAAGGCGTTGGCCCCTCAACCGAAATCATCAGTTTGACAGATTATGGTGTCAATAGTTCAGACTCACATCCTCAATACGGTAGTTCACATCCGTGGCAGCAAGCAGAGAGCAAGAAACACAAAAGAAAGACCGGTGGGCGAAGATCTAGACCGGTTGTGAGCTACCCAACACTCTACATAAGAGGTTTCCCGAAAGGTTGGTTCCCCATTAACCTCTCGAGGGTGTTAGGTCGAGTCGGTGCAATTATGGACTTTATAATGTTGCAGGATTCCACAACCGGCCAATACAGAGGTTTTGCATTGATTCGAATGGGGTCAGAAGAGGAGCTGGCTAGGGCGGTGGAGATGTTACATGGTGAGAGGTTTGGAGGCTTTCCTTTGCTCGTCTAAAGGGCAAGATTCGGTCTTGATCATAAAGCCAAGCATATCCCTTCTAGCAAAGCTAAGCTTACACAGGCCTCCAGGAAACCAGCCCCTCCTAGTTCCTCCCTATCTTCTAGAGAAACCTTTCCTCCCTATCTTCTAGAGAAACCTCTTCTTCATGAGTCCCCCTCTCAGAACCCGCAGAAATCCGATCCCCTCTGTCCAACTGTTAACATCAGCCTCAAACAGGCCACTACGCCGGCCTCTCCAATCTCAGCCTCGGAGAATGTTTTAAGGATTAGCCAGGAATCCTTCTGTCGCATTAAAAACGGGCTGGAAGACACAGTAGTCGTCATCACTAAAGAGGGGACATCGATTTTCCAAGTCCAGAGTTGGATAGATGAATGCTGCAAGATCAAGTCATCCGCCTATGTTATGAAACCCATCGGCTACAACGAACTGTGGATTAATCCAGGTCCAGGAGTAAGGTCGGATCTCCTGATCATGGCTGGGGTTCTGCACAACGATGGTCCAGTTCTGAAGGTCCAGAGATGGAACGAGTTCTCCCTCTTTGGTACAGAGGACGTATGGATCCTCATTTGGGCCATACCGCTAGAACTCTGGTTCGAAGAGCTTTTTGTTTCAGCAACATTGATGGTGGGTTCTTTTATCGAATTGGACCCCAGATCTAAGTCCAACGAAGAAATGGCTGTCCTTAGAGTCAGAGTGAGAAGAAGCGAAGGGGACAACATACATACCCAAATCACAGTTATCGTGGACAACAGAACACTTTCTCTGCTAATCCAAAGAGAAGCCCCGAACGAATCACTTCCTAGGTGGGGGGATCTGTGGAGGCTCAGACATCTCCGACCCCTTTCTTCCGTCCCCGGCGACGTTGTAGAAGATGGAGCTACCCGGAATGTGTACTCCCGCAGAGCATGGGATCGGGCTTTCTCATATTCTGACGAACTATCATTCCTCACTCTTTTCGCCAGACGGATGGCGTGCCTACCGACGTGACACGTGCCCCCCGAATCGTCGAGTTGTCGCATCCCTCCAGTCTCTCGGTTTCTCTTCAGACACGTGGCGACGATCTTGCCCCCTCTCGAGAGATGCTCCTGCACCCCGAGATTGTCACGCGCCTAAGCGCCGATCTCAAGATCACCACGCGACTCTCCCATTTCCCGAGTGCGACACGCGTCTTGCTAACCTACCACATGTCCAGAGGCCTTTCTCGAATTCAAACTAGGGCATCCGCGTCATCCATCCAGGGTTGTGAAAGACACATGCCAAGCCGATAGCCTCGCTGCCAACAACTGGTGCTGGAGTAGCCTTCACATCGGGTACGTCCCTCGGGGCCGGATATGCTAATCAGTCTCAGTCGAGGCTCGGGTTGGGTTCGGTTCTCGAACCGGGTCCGACTATTAATCTAAATTTCTCCCCTAGCAGAGTATCATCGCAGTGCATCCTTCGTGGTCGGGTCCAAAGTCTTTCGACCTCAACATCTTGAAGAACTAGTCCTCCCCATCGAAGCAGAAGGCATCAGACTTGGATATCCCGTCTCTCTCGGGACATGCAGTTTTCAGCAAGCAGCTTAGCACTTCAGACCTCTCCATTCACCTTCTAGAGTGCAGCACTTTGGGAGAGTTCGAGCACCAGTCTTATAACTCGGAGAACTCCCTTCCTCCCTCTCCTTTAGCCTCTTTCGCCTCTTTTACCGACCAAGCTCTTATCTCCCTCTTTCAGGAAGATTAAGGCAATCGGGTCATTGACGTGAAACCTCTCCAGATTCATATCGGCGACTCTACAGAGAAAGGGATCATCTTAGACCAGAAGAGGAATGAGGCCGAATGCAGAGAATCTCTCAGCAACACCATTCACTGGAAGAAGTGGATTAGGGATGCGATAGGGCACGTCGACAGGGTAGTGGGTTTATCTTTCAGGGATTGCCCTGTGGATTACATCGCCTTGTTCCAATGCGTGGAGACTCGTGGCAGACCTTTGGTAGTCTCAAAATCCCCCAGACATCGTTTGTCTAAATCGTGCAGCAACAGAAAGCTGCAGCGGCTTGTTTCATCGATGGGACCATCGCTGGACTCGATCAACGGTGCGGACAACCAGGGTACTCAGGGCAGTTTGGTTGCCCGATGAAAATCATCCCTTGGAACGTCAGAGGAGTGGGCTCACAGCAGAAAAGGAGACTTATCAAAACTCCTGCACCTCTTGCAACCTTGATATTCTTTGCCTTCAGGAAACCAAAACTCAGACCTTTAGCGATAGGCTCATGGCCTCTCCCTGGCAGGTCCCTGATGCCAAGTGGGTCTCTTTGGATGCCATTGGCAGTGTGGGTGGGATCATAATTGCGTGGAGATCGTCCAAATGAAAGCTGGTGGATCATTGGACCAGGACTTTCTCGGTCTCAGCGATTCTCCTCAACTTATCCACGAATCAGAAGCGCCTTATCTCTTTAGTTTATGGCCCTTCTATCGATACTAGCAGGGCGGTTTTTTGGTCTGAGTTGTCCTCCTCTAGGAGCAAATTCACGAGACCTTGCTGTTTTGCTGGCGATTTCAATATGACCAAGTATGCTGAAGAAAAGTCTCACGGCAGGAAAGTTTCTCCAATGATGCGATCCTTTTCTTCCTGGATAGAAGATCACGAGCTCGTCGATATTCCTCTCCTTGGTTCCAGATTCACGTGGTCCAATGGGAGAATTATCCCCTGTCTCTCCAGATTGGATAGATTTTTACTCTCTCCGGATTGGTTGGAAGTGTCCCCGTCCGTCTCTTAGACAGCCCTGCCGAGGTCTACCTCTAATCACTGTTTGATTTTGCTTTCGTAAGAGGACTTCAACTGGGGCCTGAAGCCCTTCAGATTTGAATCGTCCTGGTTTAATTCTAATGGTTTCTTTCAGATGGTTTCATATTGGTGGAATGGCTTTCAGGTTGCAGGTTTTGCGGGCTTTAGGCTATGCAGCAAACTCAAATTGCTAAAGGTCAAGTTGCGGCAATGGAATCGGGAAATGATGTCAAATGGGGACTTGAAAATGGATTCGATTAAGGCAAAGCTGCAGGCTATTGACATTGGAGCTGAAGACAACGTCATTTCGACTGCCGTTTTATCCAAAAGAATTCAGTTGATTCAGGCATTGTCGACCAGGGTCTTCGAAAACGAAATTGCCTGGAGGCAAGGGTCGCATGCCAAGTGGCTCAAGGAAGGGGACAAAAACTCGAAAATTTTTCATTTAATGGCAAGTATGCATTCGAGGTCGAACAGAATAAGCAGTGTCACTGTTAACGACAACCGTATTGAAGATAGAGACAAGATAGCAGAGGATGCCATAGAGTACTTCAGCTTCGCTGCTTCGCAAAGACTGTTGGGACAGACCGCGGCTGGACAATCTTCGCCTAGATGGTCTTCCTTCAGAAGACGCACAGCTCTTGGAAGCCCCCTTCTCTGTGGAAGAAGTGCGGCTGGCAGTGATTTCTTTAGGCAGCGACAAAGCCTCGGGCCCTGACGGTTTCCCCATTAGTTTCTTCATCTTCTTTTAGGAGGTCATCAAAGAGGACCTCATGCTTTTCTTTAGAGAATTTTGCAACAAAGGAAAGTTATCCAAGGGTCTTGGATCCTCCTTTATCACCCTCATCCCAAAAATTCCGGGCGCATCCTCCTTCCAAGACTTTAGGCCTATAAGCCTACTAGGGGGCCCTTACAAAAATTTGGCTAAGGTTTTGGCTTCTCGTCTGAAGTCTATCATCGGAAAGATTATCTCAAGTCACTAGAGCGCTTCCATCCCGGGAAGGCAGATTATCTACTATGCACACATAACTAATGAGTGTCTAGACTCCGGCTACAAAAGCGGAGTGAAAGCTATTTTTTGCAAGCTGAATATCAAAAAAGCTTATGACCACATGGATTGGAAATTCCTCCAATATATGATGAAGCGCATGGGATTTGGAGTCAAATGGTGCGGTTGGATTGGAGAATGCTTACGTTCGGCCCATTTTTCCATTCTCCTTAATGGGACCCCGAAAGGTTTCTTTACGAGCTCTAGAGGTATCCGTCAAGGTGACTCACTGTCTCCCTTCCTTTTCATTATTGTGGGAGAAGCCCTCTCTAGGATGCTTCAGGCTGGGCAAGAGGTAGGTATCATTAGTGGCATTAGAATGAGAGGTTTGCCAATTTCAATCTCCCATACCCAATATGTAGACAACACGCTGATTTTTAACGAAGCTGATCAAGTTAAGGTTGATAATATTCGTACCACGGTTCATTGTTTTGAGGCAATCTCGGGTTCAAGGATCAACTTGGCCAAGTCCAAGATGTATGGGGTCAATCTAAAGGAAGAGGAAATAACGAATTTCGCCACCTCTTTCGAGTCCGCTTCGGCTTCGCTCCCGACTTCTTTCGTGGGTCTCCCTTTGTGTTTGGGTCCTCCTCCTCAATCCATGTGGGATAAAGTAATAAACAGGTTTGAAAGCTATCTGGTTAGATGGAATTGTCAATATCTCTCCTTCGGCGGCCGAATCACTCTCATTAAGGCTTCTCTTTCTAATCCGCCTGTGTACTTTATGTCCCTTTTCAAATGTCAAGCCACTGTTTTAGCCAAGCTTGAAAGCCTTAGAAGAGACTTCCTTTGGTTCGGGAAGGAAGATAAAAAGAAGTTCCACTTGGTCAACTGGTAGCAAGTTTGCAAGAAAACCCGAGATGGTGGAGCAGGTATAAAAGATCTCAAGAAAATGAACAGAGCCCTCCTAGGGAAATGGGATCTAGAGACTTGGTACCGAGGACGATAGTTTGTGAAATAAAATTATCAAAGGCAAATATGGCAAATCGATCAGCGGGTGGTGGACCAAGGATTCCTCTCGCTATAGGGCCTCTCCCCTTTGGAAGGGGATTATGTCCTTGAAAAAGGAGGTACTCTCAGGCATTGATTTCATCCTTGGCAATGTTACTAAGATTCAGTTTTGGGAGGATGGATGGGTGGGCGATAGCTCTCTCAAAGTCGCATTTCCCGACATCTATCGCCTGGCGCCCAACCCAGTTGTCCTTGTTGCAGATTGCTTGTTGCTTGTTGCTTGTTGCTGATAAGCCTGTTTGGAACATCATCTGTAGAAGAAACCTACAGGACTGGGAAGTTGAGGAGTTCGCTGCTCTGCTTGAGCGTATCTACAGGGCCACGCCAGCCTTCCTCTCCTCAGATAAATTAGCCTGGAAGGCTGACAAATCCAACACCTTCACCGTCAAATCGTTCTACTCCCGGTTGTGCCAAGTGTCATCCCCTCTTGAAGACCTCCCCCCCGACAAGTTTTGGAAGTATTTGGTCCCTCCCAAGCTTGTAGCGTTCGCCTGGTTGGTAGGATCCAAGAGGATCCTCACGGTGGACAATTTGAGAAAAAGAGGCATGACCATTGTTAATATATACCTTTGTTGTATGAGGAATGAGGAAACCATAGACCACCTATTGATTTTCTGCCCCTTTGTATCCCGGATTTGGTCAGTTTTTCTCACTATCTTCAACTTAAAAGTGGTGCTTTCCTAGATCCATTGACCTCCTTCTCAAAGCTTGGGGTGGGGTTAGTTTGGGCAAGAATAGGACGCGTCTATGGCGTATGACTATCATTGCCATTTGGTAGTCAGTTTGGGAAGAAAGAAATGAAAGGAGTTTCAGGGATGTCTCAAATTTAGAAGTGGTAGTGGCCAGCAAGGCTAAGCAGCTTATTGTTGAGTGGGCGGTTAATGTGGGGGGCTTAAAGGATGTTGATTTTTTGTTTTTAGGAGCTTAGTTGTAGATTTCTTTCTCGGCAATCTTTTCTTCCTTCCTTGTTTTGTTTCCTTCTCTTCTTCTCCTTTATAATATATTTCCAGTGATCTTTCAAAAAAAAAAAAAAAGGATATTAGGGAACCGGGGCCCCACTAGAGATTTCTGATACTCTAAAAACTCTGAAATGGAAAAAAAAAAATAGTAATCATAATAAAATTCCTAACCCCTGCAATATGTGGCCAAAGAATAGACAGTTAAGAAGGAAAAAATAGCAATAGTTCGTATTAGATCCAAGAAAAGGCCAAATATTCTATAGGCAAGACCCTCTTGGGAGTATAGTCGCCCTATTGCACCCTGCCTAGATCCTGGGCGAGGTGCCTACCTCATGTATGAGCCTAGGTGTGCCTAGGCATGCCTGTTGCACCAATGTTTAAAATAATAATAATAATAATGATAATAATGGGAGATACCCTTATGGGCACCTCATAAGTATGGTTTTTTACCACCTAATAAGAGTGTGAATAGAAAAAGAAATGGCTTTTAAGCCCTTTTCCAACAACTTATCTCCTTTTATGTTAAGGTCATCGCGTTGGACTTCTTGAAAGCAGGTTGAGCTTTTGTCATTGTCATACAAGAGATTAAGATGAATTGGGGATTTCAGGAGAATTGGAAAACATGGGTTATTTGGGGATTTTGAATATTCGATTATAGGGTTTCGAAATTTTAGGGATTTTGGCACATTGTAGTTTCAGATTGGTGAATCTGGGTATTTGGGGAAAGTGGGAAATTTAGGTTTAGGATTTGGGGAAATTAGGATTTAAATTTTGGGAATTTGGGGGAAATTGGGAATGTGGGGTTGCAGGTTAAGAGGAATTCATGGCATTGACTTTTGATTATTTCAAAAAGATTAATTTATGTCCATAAATGATTAAATATCAATGTTTATATATAAATAAAAAAATGTGCCTGGAATCTCTAGGCATGTGCCTAGGCCACTTGAACATTTCAGGCGCTATAGGGGCAGGTGCTCCTGGCACCTTCAACTATACTGCCTTCAGTTTCAGTGATTTTTGGTGCATGGGCCATCAACCCATCATATCAACAATTTGGACAACTGAATGATGGCCCTAAGGCCCCGCCTCTACAATTTGTCGATGCATTGATAATGCCTCATTCCATGAACTATATAATAGAGACATGCATGTATGTCACTTCATACGTATCTCCAGATATGGCATTCCTATAGCTGTTTATGAGCAAACACACGTATGTGAATATGTAACATGATGCCAATACCACTCAAGGGGATTTTCTTCTACTGGAATCCACCATGTCAAGTGGGAGCTGCAGATGACTCAAACTCAGTCGTATAACTGTCTCCAGCGTGGTAGCCCTGGGAGGCACCATGATAAAGCTCCCTTTCATGTGTGAAGCAAATGGTGGCTCCCATAGAGTGACTCCAGAAAAATGCCTTAAAAATTGGCAACCATGGAGTTACCTTGTGAGCATTTTGGGTGGTTTTGATAATTGATCCCTAATAAGATTCCAAAAAGAAAAGGTGGATAATTGGTACCAACAAGTAGCTGGTGAGAGCTGGGTCCAGCTCCATGGCTTAGTGGTAGACAGACTGTATTTCAACACTGAGATCATGGGATTGAGTGCCCATGAGGGGTGTGTGTGTGTCTGTGTGTGTTAAAAAAAGGGATGGCGAGAGCTCAACACCCAAAAGGACTTGAAACACACTAAAACTAGAGAAATGATCACCAACAGGCAAGGTACCACTTGCAGTACTGTACCATGTTTCCGCCAACATGCCTCTAGTGGAGGACATCAGTACCATGAAAATGGTAAACCCCACCGTGAGATCACCTGGCACAAAAATTAGGCCCAGTCACTCAGGTGGGCCACTGTTGGAATCAATGGACAACCAATTGTATAACTCAACCTAGAGTTGTGGCCTACCTAATGAGTGGATCAGCCTTTATTTTTGTAAAGGGCAATCTTCATGGTGGGACATAATGTTTTCATTGTACTGACTTTCTAAACAAGTGGTATGTGGCAGGAAAGATGGTACAGTGCCCCAAGTTGTGGTATTGTTGCCTATAGATGATCAGTTCTTCTAAAACTAATGCAAATCCAGTTAAATGCTCTAGCCTGATCCATTACCTAGATATGTAGGATCCTAAGGTGGATCCATTTGATGAAGTTTCGGAGGTTCTGGGTGTCTTGGATTTTCCATGAAACTATGTTGCCGATGCTCTCCCTCCCTTCCTCTTTTTCTTCTTCTTCCTCTTCCTCTTTTTTTTTTTTTCTTTTTCTTTTTCTCTCTCTTCTTCTTCTTCTTCTTTTTTTTTTTTTTTTTTTTTTTTTTTTTTGAGATGTGAATTTTCAGTTGCAATTGTTGTGTGCAGGGATCATTCAACAGCACTGGACTGATAGTATCTTCCAAGCTGCCAAGATTCTCTGACTTGTATACACTGTCCGTCACCAGCGCAGATCCAAAATCTGTTTCCGCCAACAAACCAGTCCATTTCACAAAGAGTGTTACCAAGTGGTTAGTTCATTTGATATATTTTCAAATTTCTCCTTCTAGGGATGGAATGCCAGAATCCTTGTTTTGGCATGGAGCTGTTGTACTATGCATGAGGTGTATCTACTGTGAGCTTGGGTTTTCAGTTTGTACAAGTGGGGATGCACATCAGAAAAGAAAAAAGATTGTACAAGTTGTGATCACAGTCCAATAATTCCAAACTGTTGATATTATGGGTTGTATTATGAATTCCAGGTGCACCAAAAATTCTACCGGATTGGTCATGAGTCATGACCATTGAATCTTCCATCATTGTTCTGTTGTATTTTTGTATGTGGACCATTTCTTTTTTTACTGTCTGCCTACTGGCAACCACTAAAGGTTATGGGATTTCTCCATATTTGGTGTATGGCCAACTGATATGGGATTTCCCCGTATGGGAGACTCAGTATATGGGCTATCAATACCACAAAAGGTTATAGGATTTCCCCATATTTGACATATGGACCAACAATATGGGATTTCCCCGTATGGGAGATACTCAGTATATGGGCTATCAATACCACTAAAAGTTATAGGATTTCCCAATATTTGGCATATGGATAACCAATATGGGATCTCCCCATGTGGAAGATACTCAGTATATGGGCTATCAATCACGAGCTGCCCCATGGATTTGAATCATGGGTTCATTGGTCACTTGTACAAACAGAACCTAAGCATGCCATAGATTTTCTCAAGCTGAGCATTGTTTAATGCCTCTTTTATGTTGCACGGATTGTTTTCCCATTTTATAAAAGAATTTGACTTAGAATGAGTGGAACAATTTGATCACGATCCATGAGTATGGACGAATTTATGCAAGAGAATATAAATCATTGGCACTCATAGATCCAATTGGTAGAATTTGAATGTTTCTTTGATTTGCAGGTTTACTCGTGATGGGATTCTGGTGGAAGGTTTGTTCTGGAAGGATGTTAGCAAACTGATTGATGATTATAGTGGAGATTCTCGAAAGAATAAATGAACTCAAACAGGACGAATTGATATGACAGGACAGGTCAGACAGCAGTTTGCGCTTATCCCTTGAAATTTTTAAGGCAATTCGAATTTTACTGGTTTTAAAGAACTCAAGTTCATAGGATTCATGGCCAACCATTTCTTTGGACATCTCTTGGAAAACAGAAATGAATATGTAACTTCTCTTTCCTACCGAGGCCATTTTAAACCTCCACACCTCTTAAATGAGGATGACCACAGGCACCAGCCCAGGTGGTCCACCTTGCTTCCAGGCCTGGCCTGCCGTGTCCCATGTTCGATATTTAAGCTTGTGCGTCCACCCAGGGCTGAATTTAGGCCCCATATAAAGAGCCTGCCCAGATTCTGTATCTTTTGTTCAAGCCTGGGCCAAGCTCAGAGGTGCAAGGCTGTTTTTATGACTGATCTCTCTGCATGCTGACCCATGCATAGTAAATATTTTGAATTGGCAGATCATCTGAATATTCAAGGCCTGTTTCAAGATAGCTGTGGTACTGGCAAGGAGCCTCATAAGCCACATTGATCAAATGTCCTCCTTGCAGTAGTCAGGCACTTGCCAAAACCATTGATCAGTTGATCATGGAATTTTGGCATGTTTATTGCATATTGTTGAGTCGCGCGCTCCTTAAATGCAGACTCTTACTTAGCCATTGCTGACCTTTTGCACCATCAGTCCATTGACAGGCAGCTGTTTGGATTACTAGGATTATCTCAACTGTCATGATTTTTTGGCACGCCGATTGGGTACTACCCTGCCATCCCTTAGCTAGGAATGGACAGGGCTTTGAGGCCACCATGATGTTGGTTTTATCCACACCATCCATCCATTTTGCCATATCATTTTAGGGTACAAGCCCAAAAATGGGTGGTTCCAAGTAGAGCTGTACACAAGTAGAGTTAGCTCGGTAACTCGTTCGACTCGAAATGAGTTCGAGCCGAGCCAAAGCTGATTTTTGGTGCTCGAATTGAGTTCGAGCCGAGCACAAGCTTGACCCTGCTCGACTCGGACTCAACTCGGTACTCGACCAGGGGTATATATACCCAATCAATGTGGAGCACCCCCACCCAATGAGCGAATCAGCCTGATTTCTGCAGCAACTAGCGTGGCCCATTTTTCACAGAGATCAGGTGTCTGACGGAAAGACAGCTTGTGGGATCATTTCTAGAGAGAGTTCAAATCAGCATTAACATCCAGTGGGAATAGCAGCTCAAGATTCGTCAGTAGGAACCGAAGGGGAGGGGAAGGAGAGATCGAGAGAGACCATGGCGACGTATACCGAATAGGAAACGAATGGGAGGTGTTTGATTTTTTGCCAGAAAGGGAATGAGAATGCAGAGAAAATGGGGAATTACCGTTCCCTGCGATTCTTCTTCTGAGCTTTGTAGTGGTTCTCGATGAACTCCCTCTCCTCCGCCTCGATCTCCCATCCGGTGCCGGTCATTCCTACCGTAAACTCGGCTCGAACTTGGACGAGCTGAGGATGAGCTGGGCAATACTCAGCTTGGCTCGGCTCAACTCATGTACAAGTCTTCGTCCAAGGCTCAGGTAGATCACAGTGGGGATTAAACACCTACTATTGAGAAAGTGGGGATTAAACAACTAAGATTGAAAACTTTTTCAGGGCCAAAAGTTTTGGATTAAGCTGATATTTATGTTTTCCCTTCATCCAGGTTTATGTGACCTTATGAACAGGTTAGATGGCAATTAAACATCACGGTGGGCCCTGGGAAGCTTTCAACGGTGGGTCTCATTATCACTGCTGCTTCCTGTTGTGTGGTCTACTTGACCCTTGGATCTGCCTCATTTTTGGGCTTGCACCCTAAAATGATCTGACAAAATGGATGATGGATGAACTGTAGATAAAACCCATACATTACGGTGGCCCCCCAGAGCCCCTATTTGTTCCTAGCTAGGGTCAGGCGGGGTGGTACCCAATCCATGTCCATTTTTTTGTGTGCAGCTATTGAGGGGTCATGCGCTAAAATCCATGTGATATGGTGTTGGAATGCAAATTGCGGTTGTCCTTTCGAGTAGCTAAATCCAAGGTTCAAAATTTTTATTTTTATTTTTTCCTTCAGGTTTTATTAACTTCGCCACCCACTATGGTGAATGTGTTCATTTACCCATCTCCATCGGATTTTGTGAACTCCAAACGCTGCAAAAGGTAGTCAACAATGTTGATTAATTGGATGCTGGTGTGGCGATGGCTAGAATTTTCCGTTTGCAGCACCAAATTTCATGGAAATTTGCACCAAATTAGACTCATGAATCATGAAATATCATGATATTTGCTGCAACCAAATGCACCCTTAACGTAGAGTTGCATCAAAATGTTAATGCCAGGAACATCGTCTTGAGCATGCTTCTGTTAGGATGGGATAAGGTAAGGATGCCTATGTTTTTTTTTTTTTTTTTTTTTTAAAGGCAAGGATGCATATGTATGCAGATGGTATTCAGATAGAAGTTTGTATGAATTGGTATTTCTTTCTATCCTATACTTGCAGCTTCCAAATGCAGCATTAGAATGTATCACAAGCTGGTGTTGAGCATAGTGAGTTTCATAGTGACTCAGCTCGATTTCTTGCTGAGTCAAGTTGACTAATTTCTGAGACGTGTTGAGTTTCCGAGTTTTAGAGCTATGGTATAAGAGACTGTTCTCATATACCCCAAATAACTTGCGGAAATCTATGGAGTGCACCTTTGATGTGGATCATTCCGTTATGGGGGCCGCACCTTCAAAATGGGCCGTCCATCATGTGGGGCTGGCTTTGGATGTGGATGTGGGTCATTCATCATTAATGGTTGAACTTTGATGTGGACTATCCATTATGTGGCCCACCTTAATGTGGGCCATCAATCATGTGGGGCCCACGTTCAATGTTCATTATGCATCATGCAGACCTTACCTTTGATGTGGACCATCCATCATGCTAACCCCACGTTTGATGTGGACCATCCATCACATAGAGGGAGAGACGAGAAGGGGTTGGAAGTTTACACAATAAGTTAATTTTACAAAGGTGGTCACCAACCATACGCTTAAAAAGCTACAAATAGGGGTATATACAAACCGGCCCTAAATATCTATTTCCAAATTTAGTCACCGGAGATCCCTCTTATCAGAAGTTGCTGGTGGACCCAACCTTTTCAAGTTTTCCAACAACCATTTACAAGTTATTTGTGGTTCTAAATAACCTTGTTGTCAACTCAGCGTCAAATCAGTAGGCTTTTTTAAAGCTCACTTAAACTTTTAGCTTCTAGAATAAATATTGCCGAAAATAAAAATAAAAATCAAGTGCTTCCTGGCCTCCTTACGGATAGATCCATCCCAATAATCCCATGATGGTGACTTAATGGAACCATGGAAAATAACACCTCGTGATATATATATATATATATATATATATATATATATATATATATAGAGAGAGAGAGAGAGAGAGAGAGAGAGAGAGAGAGAGAGAGAGAGAGCTCACGTGTGCACATTTGCACACGGGTCTTAGGCACAAAATCTGAACGGTCTTCGTGATACGGCACTCCTTGACATTTTATGAGCCCAATTTTCAGCCAAAACTCTAGTGTCTAAGAGCTTTGCATGTTTATGGGCCAAATGGCCAGGATAGCAGCCAGCAGCTGCAGTACATATGCCCTCGCAGATGCCATCGGTGCAGTTTCATCTGGGTGAAAGAATCTGAGATAAACAAGAATTAGACAAAACTGCCAATTTACATAGCATTTTATTACTAAGAAGCATAGATCAAGTGATTATCTAAGAATGCTACATGTTGTTTCGTTGAATAGGCAACTCACTTCATTAATCCCCGTACTAAGGACACAAGCCCAAGCTCAGTTGAATAAGCAACTCAATTCATTACCCCCTTCCATCCTAAACTTTGAAAAAGCTCGGGGCACCGTGATATGTAGGTTTTATCCACACCATCCATCTATTTTTGCATATCATTTTAAAATACTAAGTCCAAAACTTAGTAAAACCCAAGGCTCAAGTGGACCACACTACAAGAAGCAGCGATGATAACACGGAGCCCACCATTGAAAACTTCATAGGTCCCATGCTGATGTTTATTTGCCATCCAATCTGTTCATAAGACCACACATATCTGGATGAAGTGAAAACACAAATATCAATTTGATCTGAAACCTCAATGGCCCCCAAGATGTTTTCAACGGTAGGAATTTAATCTCCACTACCTGGTCCACTCAAGCCTTGGATCTGCATTATTTTTTTTGCTTTATACCCTAAAATAATATAGAAAAATAAATATACCAAATAGATAAAACCCATGTATGATGGTGGCCCCTCATAACCCAATCCCATGCTCAGCAGAAACAGTAAAATGGCATAGGTGCGGTGAAGATGGCCTAGCTACAAAATAAAGAGTATCATGGGTGGCACTTTCAACCTTTTAATCTAAACACAGAGGATTATTATTATTATTATTATTTTCTTTTAGCCGTTAATGTTTTTACTTTTTCTTCTGGCCATTCATTTTCCTCAAAAGCACGTGACCCATCAGACATGTGGGCAAACCTGTTTTTGTACGGATCATCATCTCTATTCCTTGGCTCTCATCGTATTCATAGCCCATTGATCAGACAATCCCAACCATTTACACAAAGCTGTACAACAATAGCTAAAATTAGTGACATTTTACAGCATTCATTTTTTTTTTTCCAGATTGGTACATTTATGGAGCTTGTGATGAGCGGATGGACGGCAGTATCACAAGTTCTAGAAAAGCAAAGACACTTTTTCCATGGTAATATTTTTTTTTTCATTGATTCTTCCAAAGGATGCTTAGAATCTACTACAGAGAACACATACCTTTTTGCCTCATGAAAGAGAGTGGGGCCCATTTGTTGAAAGGGACGTTGATATTTTGATGGCTTTCTTTGTACTAGAGCTGTACACGAGTCGAGCCGTGTCCAGTATTGCCCGGCTCATACTCCGCACGTATTGCCCGAGTCTCAGCTTATACTCAACTTGACTTAGGATTCGAGCTCGGATGCCCAACTCGTGTTCTGCTTGTCCGAGTTCAATTCAAGTTCGAGCAGATATCGAGTCGAGTCGAGTTCGAGTTTTCGAGTCAAGTTTGAGTCTAAGCTTTGTTGGGAACCCAGAAATTTGATCTATCTCTTTGTTCTCTTTTCCAATGGACACCTTAAGTTTTGAAAATCCAACCCATACATTGTGTGTGTTCCGCTTGGATGAAGGGTCACACTAAGCTTCAACCACATCCAAAATTTATGCTAGCCCCAAATATCTAATTCTTTTTATTTATTTCAAATCTAAATTAGGGATGATCACAAGAGTGTAAATTAAAGGTATTAGATACTCACCAGGTGAGCTGCGACAAGAACGATTGGCACCGTGCAGGGCAGAGATGAGCGGCAGGGATGAGCTATGACACTGGACGAGCAGCAGGGACGAGCTATGATACTGGACAGGGGCACCGGGCAAGGCAAGAACGACCAGCACCAGACAGGGCAATGTGAGAGAGAGATAGAGAGAGGAAAGAAGAGGGTGCGCTGGGATGGGCCGGATGGACGTCGAACGAGCGCTGGAATGGGCTGAGAGAGGGTATGGCCGTTGGGAAGGAAGGGCGCTGAGTTTTTTTTTTTTTTTTTAAAAGAAGTTTGAGGGGTTTTTTTTTGAACAGGCTAAGAGAGGGTAGGGGCGCTAGGAAAGGGACGGGTGGGTGAGTACTGGGTAGCCTAGGGTTTTTTTTTTTATAATTTCGGGTATATATATACCTCTGGTTGAGTATCGAGTCGAGTCTAAGTCGAGTCGATTTCGAGTACTATTCAAGTCGAGCCGAGTCGAGTAGGGTCAAGCTCGTGCTAAAAAATCAGCTCGTGTTCGGCTCTAACTCATTTTGAGCCGAGTCGAGTTGAGTTTTTCCGAGTCGAGTCGAGCGAGTTAACGAGTATACTTTGCTTGTGTACTCTACTTCTAACATTTGTACATTATTTCAAAAAAGCCCTAATGCAACAATCAGAATCCTTAGAACAGTGTTCCACAAATAGGAAGAAAATTCAGCAACAGTTTGCATTCAATTGACAAAAAAATAGAAGAAAAATGGAACAGTCCAGCATGTTAGTTGAATGTGGACCATTGTTCGAATTATGAATCTCATTGATTCTTTTGGTCCATGTGTGGCCCACCTGATGCATGATGTGACTTGATCTTTATACATGGAATCTAGACTGGTGGGCCCATGCATTGAGCACCTTAGATCCATGCCTCCCACATGCTATTGGTGCTCACTTATACTGAAAACCAATTAAGCATCTATACACAACAAAGGACCACCCATTAATCTTAGAGATGTAGGTCAGTAAATTTCTGTAAGGCCATATATATATATATATATATATATATATATATAGAGAGAGAGAGAGAGAGAGAGAGAGAGAGAGAGAGAGTCATGCTCCCCTGCGCACCTATGCACGTGCGCACCTTTGCACATGTGCCATGGGTGTCTAATCTGAATAGTTCATGTGATGCGGAATTCCATGAAACCCCATGTGATAAATTTTCACCCCAAGATAAAATTTTGGTGGGCCAGAGCAAAGAGAAATGCAAATCAAGGGAGGAAACGGTTTTCATTTTTCATGGCCCATCAAGTTTTAGATCAAAGTAAAAATTCGGCCTGAGGGGTTTCACGAGGTGCTATTTCACATGAACGGTTCAAATTTTGGATCCAAATCACGTATGATGGGTTTTCAAAAAAGTTGTTCGCAGGTGAGCGTTCCGCTATATATATATATATATATATATATATATATATATATATATATATATATATATATATATAGAGGCGGCTTGCGTCTTACCTCACCTTCACATGGACAGTAATCTTTTTGGACAAGGCTCTGTGTGGCCCACTATGATATAAGTATTTTATCCACATTATTCATTGCTTTTCCCATATCATTTTAAGAAAAGATCTTAAAAATGAAGCACGTTTAGCTCCAGTGGACTACATTAAAGGAAGCTGTAGTAATAATGACACCCACAGCTAAAACTTTTATAAGTGCCATTATGATTTTTTTTTTTTACCATCCAACCTATTCATAAGGTTATGTACACGTGGATCAAATGAAAAACAAATACCAGCTTGGTTTGAAACTTTTTCAACTACTAAGAAGTTTTTAACGGTGGACGTTCAATCCCCACTTTGTGATCCACTTAAGCCTTGTACCTGATTCATTTTTAGGCTCATATATTAAAATGTTATGAGAAAAACGATAAACAACGTGGATAAACCACTTACATTACGGTGGACCCGGCATATCCTGCCTGGGTAGGACCAAATCCGCGTCCCATCTTTAGGCATGGATGAAGCAGGCTCCCCTTACGGAAAAATCAATCTAGATCGGTTCATAAGATGAATCACTACCACAACTACTACTACTACTACTACTACTACTACTACTAA
Organism: Magnolia kwangsiensis; assembly: GCA_037074715.1. Taxonomy (NCBI): domain Eukaryota; kingdom Viridiplantae; phylum Streptophyta; class Magnoliopsida; order Magnoliales; family Magnoliaceae; genus Magnolia; species Magnolia kwangsiensis. The sequence continues at coordinate 127,598,108 of CM073578.1, read as the reverse complement.
TAATAATAATAATAAGCTATCTCTTGTTTTCTATTGTTTGGCCCGCTTGATTAAATGGATGAGGTTGATTTTTGCACTGTAGTCCCATGTATGGCTAACCTCTTGGGCCGGTCCCCGCGCAGGCAAAAGATAGGAACTTATTCACTAATTGTACGTTGGCTTATCCTCCAATCCAGTAAATTCGATTGGTGGGCCACACAATTTGGACAGTTAGCTTATCGTTCTATACAGAAACCATGTCACTCTGGTAGAGTATCAAGGATACACCCGCGTAGAGAACTCCCTAGGTGGGTGCAACCTATGCCCTATATCCACGTCACCCATCTGGTTTTTCAAGCATATTTTAAGGCATTGACCAAAAAATGAAGCCCATAAAACTCTCAAGTTGACCACATGATGGGAAAAGGAGTCAGTGCATGTTCACCACTTAAAAAATCTTAGGGTCCACTGTAACGTTTTTTCGTGATCCAACTTATTGATATTGTCACACAGACCTGGACGATGGTAAAAGATAAATAGCAGCTTGATCCAAAACTTTTGTGGCCCTAAGAAACTTTTAAGGGTAGAAATTCAATCCCTACTGCCTGTTCCACCTGAGATTTATGTCTGTTTAATTTTTTGGAACACCTATAAAATTAGCTGAAAAAACGGATGGACGGCGTGGATATACAAGCATAAGTCGAGGTAGCCCCACGGCCAGGGTCCCACCCACCTGCCTGAATCCATCAAGTTGAAAAGTTCTGGCGCACGAGTCACGACACAATCATCACTTACCCTAACCGGACCCCTGGGCACATGGTAGCAAACGGCGCTTCACTTCCCCCAAGAAAATGATGCGGTAGAGCCAGTGCAATTGGAATTTGGTACATTTATCTATTTATAGGCCACAGATGGAATGTTTATGTTTTAATCTGAAACGTCCATCTACCCATATATATTAATTATCGTCCAATTCAGAAAACTTTCATAACCGTCCAAACATTGTATCATTTTTTTCTACTCTTCAACATTGAAATTTTCCTCCTCTCTATGAAGAACAATGAGTTGATAGATAATATATATTTAATTAAATTAAATAAAAAATAAAAGTATGTTGACGGTTCTGATTGTTACATCACTAGGCCACGTGTACTTTAATAGTATGTATGGCTCTAACATACTCTGGTTCTATCGCCTCTACCGTATCATCTTTTTTTCCTGTGAAGCCGTAAGTCGGCCCGCATATTATCATCACACGGCAGAGCCGCTGGAACGGAATACGGGAGAGCAATCTCCCACACTACACGTGGCACAATCAAGTATTTATCATTACTGTTCATCTAGTGTACCCGCTCTTTGGATGGCCTATATTTCATGAATCCTACCTGCCAACCAGTTTCTAGCCATTGATTTTGTTTACTAATAGTATTTGATGCCTGCTGTTAACTATCTTTTTTCTACCGTTGCTGCAGAGGTCATTGATCAGATGGTTAAGATCTTAGAATCTTTTTGTACTTTGATCCCTTTGCCATCCACAGGAGTAGAAACTAGGTGAACGTATCAAAATAATAATTCACCCTGCCACGTGTATGGGGGAGAGATGGCTATAGCGAATTTCGGTTCTCCCGGTTCTACCAAATCATTTCACCGCCAGACCTATGACGTGTCACACTTAATATCAGCTTCTGGTGGGCCCATTTTGGGTGCCACGTTGGATGAATGACGGGAACGAAAGCTACGTGCGTCCGGACTCGAAATAATCACAAAACCGCATTGGATAACCGAATTTCAGTTCCACGCTTTCTCTATAAATATCACGGTCGTTCTTATCTAGCTTTAATC